>CANSZD010000433.1:0-1200000 GCA_947648045.1 Beta corolliflora
TTTCCAACATTATCCATACTTGTATATTGGTTTTCCGAATTTAACAAATCCTTTTATCCTTCAATGTATCTTATTCGCCGTTTTGATTTAGGACTCCTCATTTTGATTATTTTACTGGTGTCATCTTTATCTTTGTCGAACATTTCCAAAAAAGTAACACATATGACTTTTGTCACAAATAACGGTACATTCATTTGGTGTTCACTCTTATCACAAAGGAATTTCCCTAGTACACACTACTTCGTAACAATTTTTCCCTTGCTCATTAAATTCGTATACTTATTACCAAAGCATAATCACAATACTCAAGCATAATCACACACATTCTTCCTAATACTTCTCATTCCCTTAGTTTTCGCTACACACAACCTCATACATAGAGCCCCAATCACATTGAAAAGTCAAGCATGTATACGATAATTCCGAGAACGTGAAACTAACACATTGAGAAGTCGTAATAGTAAATGCTATCTCTGCTACTGAAATCGGCGCTTTCCGGTACGAGATTAGGGTCACTAATACTAGATATGTTCTTTGGTATCGACCCTTTCTCACGGTTATTCCTTGGCCATTTCTATTTTGCGTTGTAACATATTTAATGTTTCCCGCCACCTAATCAAGTTCATATTCACATTTTTCGATGGTGGTGTCATCACCTTACGGCCTCCGTAGACACGTATTTGTCACCAACCCGCATATGTGCAGCCCAATGTCGCCACGCTTCATACGGAGATAGGGTCTTAATAATTGTATATGCCTACATACTCCGATGTGTGTAGGGCATATAATCCCTACTCCATGCTCTCCTTCCATATTAACCTTTACTTTAAGCACACAATCTATGACTTCTTCCCCACAAGCTCACTTTCAATTACTCGAATCTCCTTGGCGACGGTAAGAATGTTGGCTAACATTGTTTCAATTATTTTTGTTGGAAGATGTCTATCACGTCCTAATCACAACCGAACAAATCATACTTAGATCTAATGGATGGGAAGCACATGAACTAAGTATAGCGGAGGTTGTTACTCTGAGTCCGAGCAAATAAATTACATAGTTTAAATACAACAAATATGTAGGAACCCATTACAATACCAAAATATCATAAATCACAATTTTGAAATCATAAAGCAAGTATTATGTTTGAAGCACCCGATTGCGCCATAGCGTAATCACATCACAAGGTCCTAAAGTTGCTCGATTGCCTACCTCGGAATTCCCGCAAAAATTAAGAGTCTTCCCCCACTAGGACAGAGTTCAAAGAACAAGATCGACTTACGGCTGGTACACAATTCATTACTAGAAAATAGTAGGGTGGTGAAAGTAATGAATCATCTCCATGTTTCCTTAGAAGTAGTTAATCTAAAAACCGATATATCTATAGCGGTTTGCTAAGATAATACAAAGAATGTCTTTTAAAGGAGAAAGCAAAACAACTTTATGGTTATTTTAACCTACACACACACACACTTATCGAAAAGAGCGTCTTCGATAGGAGAAATCATGTTTTGAAACCGCATAGGTTTATGATAAATAGCCCAACACATGACTCCACAAACTCATACTCCCTCTCGTCCCACAATACTCTTTACACTTTCCTTTTTTATATGTCCTAGAATACTCTTTACACTTCTTTTTTGGATATGACCCACTATTATTTTAATCCTTCTACCTTTAAGCTACCGCCCACACTCTCTCTCCTCCCAAAATAAATTAATACCACTCCTATTACACACCAACTCTAACCCATGGCCCACACTCTCTCTCCTTAAAATAAAATAATACTACTTTTACTAACTACTAACTCCTATCACATATACTTTTCAATAAAATAACAATTGATAACCAAACAACAACTTATCATCTAAAACTACGTGCATCGATAAGTGTCAAGAGTATTCCGAGACGGAGGGAGTAATAAAATCTCAGGCTAACTCAACACATGTTTTCTCATTATGACAAATTCGTTTCTTGATAAGTTATTTTGGGAAGAGAACTCACATTGAGGCATACACTAGGTATTGACCTCCACACATTTCTGAGTTTTGCACCCCCGATTTTTTTAGCGCTTGCAAGCTAGGACATGTCCCCACACAATTCACACATAGTCTCTTCCCATAAAAACAAATTCAAATACATATTTTCGAATCTAAACTCCGCTTAGTAACACATTTGGAAATCCAGCTCTTTTCCAAAAAGAACACAACCCTAAACCACATAATTGCTAGTTTAACTTTTGAAATCTACCTTCGTTTATCATTTAAGAACTTAAGTAACATATAGGTGGCCTAGGGCCAGTCGTACTTGGTTTATGAGGTTCTAATAAGAAAATATTCAGGAAAAACCTACACCGTAGACTCTTATCAAAGTGACAAAATCCTTGAGATAAAACAAGGGTTTTTCCGCTTATCTGATAAATATCTTTAAAATTAAGGATGTAACATGTTCTAAACCCAAAATAATTCTTAGGTACTGTCATATTTGGCATTAGATCAAGTGAAATAAGATTCCTCGCTTATTATTTTGGAAATTCGAAAACAATGTTCAAAAACGTTGTTTTTGAGTATTTATCGATACTTCCCGGAGAAGACTAAATATTAATAGTTTAAATCTCATTAGCACACACTATATTTATATTTGAGCCACTATTTTGTTCTTAAATTTATCTTGAAGTCTAATGTAATTCATTTACAAAGTCAGTGGCTTTTTAGCAATTCTTTGAAGAAATTACATTACAAATTCTTAAACACTCGATCTAATAAAATTTCTCTTGCTAAGTACCACATTCTTACTGCCATATATCAAATCATAAGTTTTGAAAATTGAAATGCAAAATCTTTGTGATCTAAAACCTAATTTTTAGATGGAAAACAAGATGTCCTTTAACTACATTTTGTGACATCACTTAGAAATCCTTATACAAATCTTGGGCTAGTATAGCCTCACATGCAACCTCTTAAAACCAAGTATACCTACTTCCTATTCATGCCAAAAAAATCAAAACACAATTCCACAAATATCCAAACACAATCACACACAAATTTCTTTACAAAACTGATTAACTAAAACACACTTAATACTAAAAATCGTATCTTTACTCAATTTCTCAAACATGCAACCACTTAAATGGATTAAAACCCTTATATACAGTAGATAAAATCCATATCTTGCTCAAAGTTCATGCTCATAATTATTCTCCAAAACATCATGATAACCGAAAATTCTATGTCATCAAAATGGAGTGAATTTGTGTACCTTAAACTCCAAAGCTTGTAACTTGATTAATTCCTTGTCTTCAACCTGATTTATTTGTATCCTTAGCATCCTCAAATATACATTAACATTCACACAATATTTCGTAAGAAACCCCCCAAGATAAGTGGCTTAATTAACTCAAAATTTGATAAAACTTACTGTTTTCCTTAGTGAAGAAGATGACCCTGTTTCTCCTATTTCCTTAGCCTTTATACTTGCATTAATCAAGACTTGCATCTAAGAGATTTCATGGAAAAATGGAAGAAAAATGAGCAAAGGTGAAGACTCATCTTCACCGTGAAAATGGCGGCAAGAGGGAGAGTGAGATTTCGGGCATCAACTTTTAGAGAGGATTTGGAGCTGAATTTTTAATGAGGGTTGAAGGTGTATGTGAGGAAGAATTTGAATGATATATTTCGTGGCTTTATCCCCCTAATAAGGGTGTTTTGGTCTTTTGATCCTAAGTGGTCAACAAAACAATTTCGATTTCCTTTCTTGTTTTAATCAACCTTAATGATATAATTCCTATCCTTATTAGTGGTTTTGGGACCCCACATGGTCCACCACTTCTTACTTGAGGTTAGACCCTATTATATCCTCAAACCTAAAACCAAATATTTTGTAAAAGTTCTTCCAAAAGATAATCTTTAATCATAAGTACATGAGCACTTTTGCCTCTACTATTTTCCACTCATATATCTAGTAATTTTCCATATATATATCTTAATAACATATAACACATAACTAATGAATGAAGGTGCTTAGCAATCCATCACACATATTCCGATAACTAATAAATCACACACTTATAATCACATATATAAATACGCAAATGTAAATGAATAGAGTACTCGTTTCCCTAAAGAGGTTTTATATAAGAAAACCTTTGTCATATTTTTTGAAAGTATCCTCAATTAAGACACTAATTACATATATTACACTTAATCATTCAAAAAAAATTTAATCTTTCCTAATTAAATCAGTCGTTACAACCACATTCCAATGTCTTTGCACAATATTCACAAACTCATCGCCTAGTGTCCACATATTAAAAACCTAAAGGGTTTAGGCTTCGTATTATGCAAACCATCTAATCTCGATTGCACAGGGCAATGATCGAAATGTTTTCAGCAAAAAAACATTTGCATTAGGAAAAATATCATGCCACTTCTCATTCACCAAAGTTCTATCAATCTTCGAAAAACCCCTATTTTCACCTTCTTGCTTGTTAGACCATGTGTAAAATGGGCCACTAGTTGAAATCTCCATTAAATTACTCACTCTCACACATTGTCTAAATAAAGTAATTTCATTAAAAGTCACAATGGAACCAATCCCGTCTTTCCTATTCAAGACATTATTAATATCACCCCCGCTAACCGGGCACCTAAAACACCACAACTAATTCTCTCCAAATTCCTCCGGAGGCTTTTCCCCGCCGCCAGCCTTCCATTTAACCCATACACTATAGTCAAATCAAAACACTTCGCAGAAGAAATATTATGCACTCCACAATGAATATATTGAGCATCACTCTCACTCACATTCACTCTATATGTAGAAGGAAGCCAAATGTGCCAGATTCTACCATTTTTATGCCACTGATAATTTGCAACCAAACTCCAATTCACACAAACTTGAGAAAAAACCTTAGCAAAATTACAACTCCTAACTCTTGTTTCCAAGAGCCCAAATAACCCAAGAGCATTGTGACTTAGAAACCATCTAATATCACTATGCTTTAAAGGGCTATTCATGCCCCTTACATTCCAAAACCCGATTATATCCATTTGGAATTCCCATACCTCCTCGATTATGTACAACACCTACTACCTCCTTTTCAATATTCTCTTTTTCGCCACTACTATCGCCCTTCTTACTCCCGGGATTACTTCTCTTCTTCTTGCTCGGCCATAACACATACATGTTCTGTCACTTCCTCATTATCCCCTTCTTTACTCTTTTCAGGAATAGTGGCTAAAGTCTGCACTCTAGTATTCTACCCAGCCCTTGTGACCCTTCAATAGTTCCAGTTGTACCCCCTTGATTCTTCTTGGGCACCCATTGTTTTCTTTGAGTTAACTTCATGCTAGCCACTTTTAAACGCTTTGCCTACACTCCATCGCATTGTGACCTATTCCCTTGCAATCACTACGTAACACCGGTTTGCACTCATAGCAAACTTTTGTTTCTACATAATACCCGTCTCATCATAATATCTAATCTCCTAAGGGAATTCTCGATCTATAGCCACTTCCACAAGCACTCTTGTAAACTCCAAAATATCCTTCCGAGTAGTTGCCCGATTAGATCTTATTGAGTGCCAATTATTCCAGCCTATCTTGTGAAGAGTATTTTGCCCCCAAAATTTCAATGGCAGCTTCAGAAATTTCACCCAAGTAGGCACCATCTTAACATCTTCAACCATCAAATTAATATTCGAGCCCAGTTCTTCATTATAACTGGCTTTCTATCATATAATATTGGTCCAACCTCCATAGCTTTCCTCTTTTCATCCATAGATCTAAATTTTACAATGAATACACCATTTTCTAACATTGCAACCTTATCCACTCCATACTGTTTCCAAGCTCTCCGAATAAAACCATCCACTATCCTGAATGGAGGTTTCACCCCTAGAATATAACACACAACAGCAGATTCCTAATGCTCCAATTCAGGTTTTACATCATCTAGTGATAAATGAATAACTTCCTCTCCTTGAGTTTTATTAGAATCATAATGTTGTGATAAATCCAAACCTTCCTCTCTCAAATTACCAAACAAGGAACTATGCTAGTTGGTAGAGGTATTACCTCGGATTGCTAGCTAGCCGCCACATAGGAAATGGCGAAGGATTCACCATATTGCTTCCTTGAGGTCTTGCTAGAGTTCTCACCGACGCAATCCAACCTTCAAACTAACTTCTCGCCGCCTCAAATGATTCCTGATCATGTCTGGATAAATTCCTCTCCAATGATGAGTTCGATTCAGCATTGTCAGATGTCCAGCTTAACGCTGGCAGACCCTCCCCTCCTTGCAATTCATTCAAATTTTTCGACTTCTTCGCATCCCCCGATTGAGGCTTCTTAATCAGATTCACCTTCGCATCCTGTTTATTTGATTTTTTTTGGATTGATGTTGCTTTCCCCCCCTTTCCCTGTCTTGCCCCTTTTGCCATAGCTTCAGCTCAACGCTGAGTTTCAAAACACGAAAAAATGAGAAATCAAATTTCTAGAGAGAAGGTGGAGTTTTCTCTCTAGAATCCATTCTTCTCCGCTTATGTATGGAGAGAACAATGTATACTTATCGAAAAGATGATTGCTTAACGGATTCAATTTGAATTAATCTTATTCCTCTCACTTAAAAAGCCTAATAATGAGAAGTTTGTTGCATTGTAAGTTTGGTATGGTAAGTTATTCTCACACTTCTTTAAAATTGAACTTGGTTGAGTTTGATGATTTTTGTTAGAAGAGGCAAAGTGTATATTTATATTTTATTTTATGTCTCTCTTGAGCACTTGACTAACGTATCATGATATATATATTCTTTTTTGTTTGCTTGTTGCAATAGCGATGACCAATTAGCCTATATTATTTCAAAACCTTTCACTAGAAAATGTTTGAAAAAAATTAGAATGAAAACACTACTAATGATTGACAAGTAAGATTTTTTTTAGTGATTTTTCTTGATAATTGGCTAGAATAATGATTTTTATGTTGCTTGGTGTACCTTTTCAAAAGCAGTAACTTGAGTGTAAAGTAGGACTCGTAATGGTCTAATGATGTTAACCTAGTGTCATGATCCTAAATTGTCGAACTAATAAGCTATATGATCCTAAGTTGCCGAACTATTAAGCTATGAAATGTTAATTCTTTCTCCTATGGCAAGCTTCGATCTTTAGCCTGGTGTTATTCCAATATTCTCCTTTTGAGTTTGACATTTGTGCCTCATTATTTCTTCTTTTCGTATCTCACCTCATACTTTCCCTATTATATCCTTCTTTTTCCTTCACCCATTGTTGTAGTTCAACAAGTGTTTTTGATCTTGATTCATGATAATCAGGAGTAAATACATCTTGATAAGATGGTAAATGCACGAAGACGCATCGGTTAAGGGGGGATATGAAAAGGTTGGAAGAAACATTAATACGTGAAAGAATGAAAGTACTGCTTCAAACTAAATGCATCAAAAAGAATATGAGGTCCGAATTAACTTATTTCGCCTTTGATCTCTTATTGATTGACTCTAGTAATATTGTATGATCTAGCTCTCCTTAAAAAAGAAAAAAAGAAAAGGAGAGTAAGACACTTGTTTTGGATAATTTCTAGAGTTCAATTCATGAGAAGAAAATTGTAATGCTCTTCATGATCATTTTGGGAACCCGAATACGAGAAGATAAGTTATTTGAAAGGGAATAGAATGGTCGGTGGCACAAGATCACATACAAAGGCAACAAAGTGAAGAAAGTTCTACAATGTTTGTGGAAGTTGGAAATCCGAAAAGTAAGGTTTGAGCACTTGTTGAGCTAATTACCCTATCAATTCTTCAAACTCCCATTACCTATATTTATCTTACTCTCTTAGCCTACCGGCCATGATCCTTCATGATTATTTCTTGCTTCATAACTTCGAATTGTGAGTTGGATTGTTTTTGCTTATATAACTTCGGATTGTGAGTTGGATCATGACATAACACCAAAGCATCCTTAGTATTTATTGCTTGAGCTACTAATATTGCATGACGACGGTGGTTCTATAATAAATGTCTCGCTCTTGTAATGCTACTTGCATTTTTTCAAGTACCCTTGAGATACTTAAATTATTTTTTGATGATGCCAAAAGGGGGAAGAGTATTGTGTTTATTCTAACTTGTTCTTTATTAGTCTTGATTACCTGCTTGATCTTTTTCCTTGTCCTTTATAGTGTTTTGTTGGTATTGGCAATTGTGAGGCTATTTGCACTTGCTTGAAAAATATTTTTCCATACGTTCAAGTCAAGTGTGTAGTTTTTGATACCAGAATATGTAACGGAAATATGCTTATTTTGAGGGGGAAATTAGATAGTTTGTCATCATCAAGAGGGGGAAATTGTTATGACCTTAGGAGTTTTGATGATGACAAACATAAACTATTTTACATCATGCGTTGTTGTATATTTATTTATAATGCAGTGTTTGCTTTTGGAAAGTCGGATGCTCAAGTTTGAAGAATGAAGATTGAAGAGTAGCTAGATTTTTCTATATAGCAAACTATGTAACATTGATTAACTTGGTTAAATGTTAGTGTGTGTGCTACGAGTAAAATATTAATAAAAATGTGATTATTAGAATTATTTATGACTACTAGAGTTAGTAGTATAAATAATTAGAATAAACATGTTTTATAATAATAAATTTTACATAAAAGAAAAAGATTTTTGAAAAATGTTTTAAATGAAAAGTTTTTAATACATAGATTTTCGGAAAAAACTTGGTTTATAAAATCTGATTTTTGGTTGGATAAAGATACGGATGAATCTTTATCTTTAAAAGATCAAAAATCAGTTTTCTTAAAGAAAAGGCAATTTTCGGTTTTTTAAAATAAAGGATTTTTGTCCGTTCACTTTAGGAACAAAAATTATTTAAGAAGATTATCATATCTTTTAAAGTGATCTTTGTTAAGAATATAATCTATATAAGGGATAATAATCAGTTGGAAAACATATGGTTTTCAGAGTTTTAGATCGGATCTTTATAAGAGAAAAGTAAAAATCAAGTAGTACGTAGCATAGCATAGTATTACAGACATTGCCAAGTGAATAACTTAGGAAAAATCGTATCCTCTACCTGTTGAGGAGAATATTTCTGTAATTTTCATAAATATAGAGAGTGTTGGGTTGGGTACATGAGATTGTATTTGGTTCAACTTAGCAACACTTATAGTTAAGTGTTGGGGAGCACTACTAGAGTTAGTAGTGAGGACTTGTACCTTGAGTGAGGTATTAGGAGAATTTGCTATTAGTGGATTTTGTGGACGTAGATCTCGGAGTAGAGATTGAACCATGTTAAACTCTTTTGTGTTCCCATTGCTATTTATTATCCGCTTATGCAGTGTGTTTCAACTTAATCTCAAAATCTCAATTTCAGTTGAAACACAGTGCATGTTACAGTGTCATAACATTAAAAATTCGATTTTTTTGCACTATTAATTTTAATCAAATCGATCTCATTCATTTGTAATAAATATCTTACAAACTAACACATCTGCTGTGTATACTCCCACTAGTTCGCCTCCTTAATTTAAGTACAACATGAGCCCATTTAATCCGGGAGGTTGTCTCGTTTAGTGGCAATTACACAAACATATTTAGCTAAAGCAAACTTTATTCCACACTTTTACTTTCCTCACACTTAACCCCCCGACTTATTCAAGAGAGAAAATTGTATCCCACTCCACATTTCCTGCCTTGTGACTGTAGTAGCAACCACTCCAGGGAAAGGATCTACAAATCTTCTTCACTTCTTTCAGCACATTTTAGGAATCCCAGAAACATGAGAATTTACCTAATTATACTAAAGACATGAGAATATTGGTCACCCCTTTTCTCATTAATCAATCACATATTTATACTACAAGGGTATGAAACCTTACTAAACACTAACTCCTAAAATATATCCAACTAGACTCCTATTTGTACAATAGATAATCTATATCTCCTGATTCTATCTTATTAACTTTAATCATATCTTCTAGTACTAGACTTCTATTATCAAAATAATATATATATAATATATGATATTCTATCAACTAGGATAACTACATTATCCTCAACACCCTCCCGTAATCGTAACAGCAGTTTTACGAACGATACGATTGGAAAAGTAAAAAATCTTCTATTTTAGCACCAGATTCGGATGAACTGAAACTTCTTCTTTTTTGTTGGAGTCGAGATGCAGAAAATCAATGATGTCAACTTCAACAATTTTTTCTTGATGATGAAAACGTTAATCTTTTCGAATCCATCAATCGCAAGTCAAACAAGAAGGTCGTTCTTTTCGAACCCGCAAATTTTTCTTTTTCTTATTGATGAGAACGCCATTCTTTTAGAACTCACCAAATATTTCAACAAAACGGGAACGCCATTCTTTTCAAACCCGTAATTTTCTTGTTGGTCTTGAGCAAAATCACTCTAATCAATACTCAAGGTCTACGAGATCTCTAGTATAAATTTCTATTTTTTTTTAACATAAATTATGTCATATGTTCCACAAATACATCAAATTCCTAAACCAATCTCCCCGCAAAGCATACCGTTCAACTAGACTCAACAATAATCTATTTCGAGAGTTAGTCTTTGTCTATTTCGCTTCTTTTTCTTTTGTATCGGAAAGTCGTGGATTCATAGGATTAAAAAAAAAATCTTTTTGTGAGGGGGTTAATAAATCCGGCTGGTGGGCCTTTCGCTGAACCCACTGGTAGGGGAACAATATTTTCGAGCTTTTACCCAAGATCTTAACTTGCTCATATACCATGTTAAATTCAGTCAAAGTTATGTCTCCCTTCTCATTATTCATCAAGTTATATTTATACATCCTAAAGGACAAGAGTCCTACTCCAACATAAACTAGGAATAACAATCCCATTCCTAAACAATATCATAACAATATAATAAGAGTCCTAAGTGACCAGTAAAAGCGGTAATAAGATCGCTTAAACCCATAGGCTTTGAGAGCAGTAGCCAATTTTGCAAAGCAGCACTTGGGCGCCTGCTTTAAACCACACAACGATTTTTTCAAATTGCACACTAGATTAGTATTACCATCCTGAAAACCAAGAGGAATTTTCATAGATACTTCTTCCTCCAGATCACCATGTATAGATGCATTGTGCACATAAATCTGATGAATATCCCATTTTTTCACAGCTGCAATAGCTAGGAAAGTACGAACCGTCGTCATTTTTGCTCCTGGCAAGAAGGCCTTGGGGAGTATACATAAAAATATGATGAGCAGGGAAAGTTTCAGATATTGAAGGCCAGATTGGTTATATTTGGTGATCATATGGTAGAAGGCATTGATTATAATGAAACTTTTGCTCCTATAGCAAAAATGACGATGGTTCGTACTTTCCTAGCTATTGCAGCTGTGAAAAAATGGGATATTCATCAGATGGATGTGCACAATGCATTTCTACATGGTGATCTGGAGGAAGAAGTATACATGAAAATTCCTGCTGGTTTTCAGGATGGAAATACTAATCTGGTGTGCAGGACGAAAAAATCGTTGTATGGTTTAAAGCAGGCGCCCAGGTGCTGGTTTGCAAAATTGGCTACTGCTCTCAAAGCCTATGGGTTTAAGCAGTCTTATTCTGACTATTCCTTGTTCACTCTGACCAGGAAAAGAATTTAGCTGAATGTACTTATATATGTTGATGATATGATTATTGCAGGGAATGATCAGGAAGCTTTTCTGAACTTCAAAGCTTACCATGGAAAATGTTTTAAAATGAAAGATTTGGGTGCTTTGAAATATTTCCTAGAGATTGGAGATTGCCAGGGGTCCTTAAGGAATATTTATGAGTCAACGAAAAATATGCCTTGGATATTATTTCTGAGGCTGGCTTACTTGGTGCAAAACCTGCAGATTTTTCCATGGAGCAGCATCATCAGCTCGCCTTAGATGATGGTCCCCTGTTTGATGATGTAGAGAAATATCGTAGATTGATGGGCATGTTGATTTATCTAGCTATTACTAGACCTGATTTGGCATATTATGTTCATATTTTGTCACAGTTTATGCAGGCACCAAAAGTGGTTCATTAAGAGGCATCTCTAAGAGGGTATTTTATTTCGTTCTGATAGTGATCTTCGCCTAGAAGGATGGTGTGATTCTGATTGGGCTAGTTGTCCTATTACTTGGCGATCCCTGAGTGGCTGGTTTATATTATTGGGGTATTCTCCTGTTTCCTTGAAGACTAAGAAGTAGCCTACTGTATCCCGTTCTTCTGTTGAGGCAAATGTCATTCTATGGCTGCTATAGTTTATGAAATAAAATGGCTCAAGCAACTACTGGGTGATCTTGGAGTTCAGCATCCTGCAGGGATGCAGTTATATTGTGATAGTTAATCTGCTTTGTAAATAACCAAGAATCCAGTGTTCCATGAGCACATTAAACATATTGAAGCTGATTGTCACTTTGTTCGTGATGCAGTGACTGAGGGTCTGGTTACTCCTTCGTATGTTCCTAACAAGTTTCGGTTAGCGCGACATTTTTACTAAAGCTCTTGGTAGGACTCATTTTGAGTTTTTGTTGTCCAAGTTGGGTGTTCGCAATTTACACGCTCCAACTTGAGGGGCGGTGTTAGAACTCTTATTATATTATTATGATAATGTTTAGGAATAGGATTTTTATTCCTAGTTTGTGTTGGAGTAGGACTCTTGTCCTTTAGGATGTATAGATATAACTTGATGAGTAATGAGAAGGGAGACAGAACTTTGACTGAATTTAGCAATTCCATTTTTTACATGGTCCAACTATTATTATATTACATTTTCTACAACCTTTTGGCCCACACTCTAACTTTATCAATAAAAAAATACCCCACCAACTCCTATGACATCTACATTTCAATAAAATAATATTTGATAACCACACTACAATTTATCACCTTAAACTATTTGTTCCAATAATTGTTCAGATAATTACGGGACGGAGGGAGTAGCTAATATTATTTTCATTCTTAATAGCCCTCCCTTCTCTCCCCAACTATTCTCTCGCCCTTATGGGAGTTTTATTCGAAAGATGCGGTTCAATGATTGTTTGTTATACTATTTCTTGATCGGTATTGGATTCACCTATGCGCCTCTACATGGTCAAATAAAGATATTATTCTCCTATTATGTCGGGATGATAGACACTCTCAAACAAAGCTCCATGATTCAGCTAGCAAACACGTAGTATGTTATATTGTGAGATCGTATTTGGTTCATCAAAGAACATAGTTACAACAAAGGAGAATTTTATTTGATCATGTTAGATTGTATTTCGTTTTTCTCTAAATACTTATTGTAGATGTCGTATGACTTTCAAGAAATAAATTTTATCTTTCCCAAAAAATAAATTTCTTAAAACTGGGAGGGTTTACTATTGGGGTTTGCTAAAAAGAGCAGACCATGAGAAATATCATTTCTTAAACTGATCATTCGAAAAATCTTGACACAAATAATTAATTACATAAGACTATTATGTGATATATTCACTTCCATAATTCAAAGAGATAAAGAAACTCACATTGACACCTTATAAGTTATACTTCCTCTCTTTTTTTCTAGATAATTCATTTTCACTTTTGCACCTTATAAGTTATACTTCCTCTGTTTATTTCTAGATAACTCATTATGACTTTTGACACTAATCACATACATGGCTTTCACTACCTCTTGTTATTTGTACTTAAGAAAAAATATAGTCATGTGAGATCTTGTTAGATTTTTCTTAATGTATATTTCCCAAATATCAACTTTTTGTAATTTTTATTTATTGTTAATTAACAATATTAAGGTTCATCAGTAAGTGTACCTAAACAAAATGGGTCAACTAAAAAAATACAGGAAGTATGTGTTGGAAACTAATGAAAAAATGGGGGTAGTCAAAGCGACATCGAGAACTGAATGAGGAAGGGGAGAGAGAAAAAAACGACACTAAAATTAGGGTATTTTTTGGGAATATTTATTTTTCCGCTAATTGACAAGAGAGGGAAAATATTGAGATGAGGTGGTTGTTTTATATTGAGCTAGTCCTATATGCACGTGATACATGTGTTGAAATATAGAAAACATAATGGTAGAAAAATAGATTTAAAAATCTATTTCATTACTAAAATAATGATATTTTTTAACAATCTGAATAATAATTATATATGTGTATTTTAGGCATTTTAGGAAGGATACCAAAGTTCTCAGGGTCCCCTTGACCCTTATTAAATAGATATAGTAGTAGAGATGAGGTTTTGTGGTAGCCTCTCGTTTGTGTTGCCTTAACTTTGACCATATTCCTGATTTTCTCTCTCTAAAGCCCCAAACCTTAACCCTAACACACAACCCAACAGCCCTCCAACCTTCGCCCTAGGCTCGTAGGTGGCTGGAACCTCAGCCTTGTCACCAGTGAGCCTAGTCCCGTTGCTGCGTTTCGCGTCGTGCCTGCAGTGAGTCGCCCTCCCCCTTCCCCCCGCGTCCTCCCCGTCTCCTCCCCTCCCCCCCGGCGTCCTCTGTCGTCTCCTCTCCTTCCCCTCGCGTCCTCTCGTCATCTTCTCCCCTCCCCCTCGTGTCCTCTCGTCGTCTTTTCCCCCTCCCCCCTTTCGTCGTCTACTCTCCTTGCCCCTTGCGCGTCCTCCGTCGTCTCCCCCCTCCCCTTCGCGTCCTTCATTGTGCCTCTCGTTTCCCCTGTCGCTTCCCCTACTTGTCTTCCTATCGGTTCCCCTCCCCCACCTTTTCCCCGCTTTTCGGCGTTAGGTTAACGTCGGGTATCTAGTTTTCAATTACCCCTTCGCCATCACCCGGTCTAGGTTATTGTCAAAGATTTAGTTTTCCCTCCCCTTCCACTGCTTTTTAGGTTAGCGTCGGTGTCGGGCTCCCATTTCCCCCTCCCCGATTTTTGGGCTTCACTTTCCCCTTCCCCTTGGTTGTCGGGCTTCCCCTTCTCTTCTCCCCCTAGTTTTTGGGCATCCCTTCCCCCTCCCCCTTGGTTGTTGGGCTCCCCTCCCCTTGTTATGTTAGATACAAGTATCTTGGTGTTTTTCTTAGTTTGCATGGTAAGTTGCCATATAGTTGAAGTAAGTTGTTTCTTTCAAGTTGCTAAGGTTGTTGTTCAGTAAATTATTTATGGCAATCAAAAAGTGTTCGCCAATTGGATAAGGGATGGTGGTTTAATGTTGTAGTAGTAGAATTTGTAGTTTTTTTGGAATCTTTGATGAAGGAAAAGGTGATTTAAGAGGATGAGAATTGTGAGCGTGGTCGAGGCGATGAAAAGTTTTCATGGTTGGGAAATGTGTTTTCCGGTTTCACAACCGGAGATGTGTACGAGAGCTCAAACTGTTTAGCTCGTTGTTAGCTTGGCATTGATCTTAATGGTCCTTGCATTGAAAAATTCAAATCAAGGTTGCACCCCTGTTACATCTGGTGGTTTTCAGCACGCCCACTCAAATGCGTTTCTCCTACTTAATGGAGAAACCTGAAATACTCTTGAGAGAGAGAGAGAGAGAGAGAGAGAGAGAGAGAGAGAGAGAGAGAGAGAGAGTAATGAGTCACCCAGAACGTGGATCGTTCACAAGATCATGAGCCCATAATCCCAAGCGATAGAAGATCGTTGGGATTGCTCATGCGGCGAGATGCGAAACTCGTCGTTGGTTGTTCGTTGTCCGGATCGTGAACGACATTCGCTTGTCCTACCACTTCCATTAGCCATCGAGTTTTGACTCCACCATCATAATCATTGACCAACGACACCCTCTTTAACATGCGACTCTATACTCGGTTTTACTTATTTTTCTTTTTTATGGCATGTAAGAGCTAACAGAGCTCCTTCAGGTTTGTTTACTTTGTTTTATGGTTGGTTGTATTAGTATTAGGATATACTTATTTGTTTAATTAATGCATGTTTTCTTGTTGTAAAAAAAAAAAGATGAGGTTTTGGAGGAAATGCACAAAAATGCTTCATTTGGCTTGTAGAGTGTTTTTTAGAGCCGGTGACTTTTGCATAATAATAATTAAGGCCCCTGTTCTTTTGGACTTATTTTCAGCAAAAATAAGTAAAAATAAGTTCGCGTCAAAGAAAAATAAGTAAAAATAAGTTCAATTCAAAGCAAAAATAAGTTCGGTTCAGAAAAAATAAGTTCAGTCTTGTCTAGTGTTGTAATTATTATTTTTGTTTTCAATATTACTATTAATATTGTTATTATTATTAATATTATAATTATAATAACGATGAATTTGTATTTTTTATTTTTTTATTTTCTTATTTATTCTTAATTATTTAGTATTTATTATTTATTATTTATTAATATTATTATTATTTATTATTTATTATTTATTATTTATTATTTATTATTATTATTTATTATTATTTATTTTTATTTTTTTATTATTTATTATTTATTATTTATTATTTATTATTATAAAATAATAAAATAATAATAATAAGTATTGATATAGTGTCATTTAAAAAATAAGATTAAGATGAGAGAGAAAGCAAAGAGAGAGAAAAACTAGACTAAAGAAACCCTACCCCCAATTCCGAAAGAAAAAAACACCCAAAAGCCCCGAAAAAATCCCAAATCTCTTTGAACTATGCAATTCAAACCTCGTCTTTCCTCAAATTAAGCTTCGCAATTGTCCTTTTGGTGATAATTTCTACTTTGTCAAGTAGAATTAACTAAATTTTTGGTAAAATCGAAACCCCTCTTTCAATTTTTAGGGGCTAGAACCAAGAAATTAAGTAGAGTGGTGAGAGTTAATGCTAGTTTATGGCAGGGCTATAGCCCTAAGAAAGTTGTTGGTTTGGTTTTCATCATTACTAATCCAGCAAATGGGGTATTAAAATGGCTTAGGTGGCTCCAATTTCTGAGTTTTAAGTACAAATTTAAATCTAGGGTTAGGGTTTTTTTGGCTGTTGATGGGAAAGGTCTCTTAATTTCCCTTTGGTGTGCGATTAGCTTCAATATTTTTGGTGCGATGTTCATCATTGCGTCTTCCGTGGCATCTGGTGGTAAGGAGTTGCAGAGGTTTCTTGTGGGTATTGGATTTGCGTCCATTAATGGTATTTCAGCATTTAATGCGAAGAGATGGTTCATTCAATCTCTTTATTCTCTCTCATTCTTTGAGATTTGCCCTATATATACATGCTATATAAGTCTTCAAAGTCGTATATTTTTTACACCTTCTCATTCACTTTCTTTCAGCTTCTTTTGTTTCGAAAAAATTTCTGTGATAAGTCATTGTTATCTAGTGTGAATCTGGTATTTTCTAAGTGCATGGCTTCTGGGAAATCTTTCAAGGACGTGATCCTTGAACCTGTGGTAACTAAGACTAAGTCTTCTGTTGTTCCACTGGGTGAACCTGCTGTAAGTGAGTACCCTAATTCTAATACTATTTCTGTTGCTTCTGATGATCAAAATATAGACCCTTCTGGGCCTCCTTTTCCTGAGGTCATTAATTTAGATGACCTAGACCAAGTTAAGTCTGATATTGAAGATTTGTCTAAATCTTATCTGGTTGGTAAGATGTTAGGTGATCCTGTTAACTATTATTGCTAGAACTAAAGCAGAATGGAAATTCTGTAAAGGTGACATTTTTTATTTAGAAATGGGTAATGGATGGGTTTTAATTAAGTTTGCTAACCCTGGGGATCTGTTCTTAGTATGGTCAGAAAGACCATGGCATGTGCAGGGGGAACTGTTTGTTATTTATCCTTGGAGGGCTTTCTTTGATCCCTATTTAGAATCTATTCAATGGGTTGATTTGCGGGTTGCAATCCCAAGGCTTCCAACTGAATTGCTGAACTTTGACTCTGTTGCTAACTTGCTAGCTAGTAATCAAATTGGGTCTCTAATTAAACTTGATCCTAGATCTGTGCTTAGGCATAAGATTAGGTTTGCTCGTGTATGTATAAGGGTTGATATTTCTAAACCTTTACATGAATATGCTGAAATTGTGCGTGCTGGTGGAATTGTTTCTAGTTATTTAATATGGTATGAAGATTTCTCAACTGGGTGTGATGAGCATGTGATTGAAAGCTCTGGGCTTTTATGTCCTCCTAAGAATGAGTTGAAAGTGAAGATTCCGAAACTTCCTAAAAAGCAATGGTTGGGTCGATTTCTTAGGCAATGCAACTAAGCAAGCCCAGCCTTCTACCACGCCTCGAGCCAAAGAATGTGGTAGAGGTAAGGCCTAGACATGTTGCTAGACCTAAATTTGTTCCTATTTCGATGGGTATTCGCCGCTAATAAGAAAAAATTCCATGCAAAATCATATGGTGGCCCCTGCTATGGCTAGAAAAGAGAAAGGCATTGTTATAAATGAAGTTGTAGAAAAAGTGCATTCTCAGGTTGCTGCTATGTCTCTGCCTATTAAGGCTGAGAAAGGTAAAGGAATTGCTTCCTTAGTTCCTGCTATTGAAGTAGATCCTTCCTCTGATGATGAGCTTTATATAAAGACTGATGCTCCTATTTTGCCCTCTGCTGCTGCTGGAGTCTCCTCCCAGTTGGTTGGTCAAATATGTTTTGTTTAACTAGGAAATGCAAGTTGTTGAAAGAGAATGCTAAAAATTGGGCCGCAACCCGTTTTGGTAATATATTTCGTCAATTAAGATTGATTGAGGAAAAGATTAAAGTAGTGCAAAATAGACTATTAGTTGAAAATGATTGCTCTAAGCTTATTAGTACCCAAGAAGTTCTACTTACTAAGAAAAGAAAACTTCTTGAGTTCCAGGATATTTATTGGAAGACCAAAGCTAAATCTAACCATGTTAATTTGAGGGATGCTAATACTAAATATTATCATGCATGTGCTACGATAAGAAAAAATCGTAATCTAATCTCTTCTATTAATGATGCTTCTGGTATTTCGATTACTCATCCAAAATTAATAGAGGAATGTATTTCTAAAGCCTTTTGTGATAGATTTAAATCCAATCGGACTTGTGAATTTGATTTTCAAAAAGATTTTGATCTGATGGATGCTATAATTTTTAAGAGGATAATAATTTTTTATGTAGAGATATTACAATTGAGGAAGTTAAACAAAGCGGTTTTTAATCTAGCTCCGGATAAGTCCCCTGGGGCCCGATGGATATCCACCTTTCTTTTTCAAAAATACTCGGACATTAGTAGGGAAATCCTTTTTTTAGAGCAGTAAAAGCATTCTTTTATTCAGGAAAGATTTTAAAGGAAATCAACCACACTTTTATAACTTTAATCCCTAAGATTGATGCTCCATCTAATCCTAATCATTTTAGACCCATTAGCCTTTGCTCCACGATTTATTAGATAATATCAAAAATAATGGCTAATAGGTTATGTATAGTAATGGGTAAAATTGTTCACCCGCTTCGGGGTGCCTTTATTCCAGAAAGACTTATTCAAGATAATATTTTATTAGCTCATGAAGTTTTTCATTCTTTTAAAAATAAAAAAGGAAAGAATGGATGGATTGCTATTAAATTAGATATGGAGAAAGCGTGTGATAGACTCGAATGGAATTACATTTTTGCGACATTTGAAAAACTAGAATTCTGTCGAAAATGGATTGATTGGTTAAAGCAATGCATTACGACGATGTCATTTTCAGTTCTGGTTAATGGGATTCCGGGAGATGCTTTTTTCCCATCTAGAGGCATTTGGCAAGGAGATCCCTTATCTCCCTACATTTTTATTTTATGTGCAGAGTTATTAGCTAGGCAATTTCAAAAGGCTAGCCGGAGTGATTCCCGACTTATCGGAGTAACTCTAGGACATTCTAGGATGAAAATTCCTTTTTTAACTTTTGCAGATGATACGATGATATTTGCAAAAGCTTCCATAGATAGTGGACATATTATTAAATATATACTTAATAAATATTGTTCAATGTCAGGTCAGTTGGTTAACTATAATAAATCTGCTTTTCAATGTTCTCAGAATACCAATCCTCAACTGGTGGAGGAATTTGCCACTATTCTTCAAATGCAAGCTACTTTCTCTCTAGGTAACTATTTAGGTTGTCCTATTATTAATGGTAAAGTCACTAATGAAACTTTTTTGGATATTCAAGAAAAAGTTTCTTCTCAATTAGGTAAATGGAAGGCTAATTCTTTATCTCAAGCAGGGCGTGCAGTGTTAATTCAATCTAATCTAGCCACTAAAGCTAACTATCAAATGCAAAGCTTCCTTCTCCCCCCAAATATTCACTCCTCTTTAGATAAAAGCTATAGAAATTTCTTTTGGAATAAAGCCTTTGATGCTAAATCCCCAAATTTGATAGGTTGGGATAAGATTTGTCTCCCTAAAAAATTTGGGGGTCTTGGTCTTCATAAAGCTAAAACAAATAATGTGGCTCTTCAATTTAAGCTTCTCTGGAAAATTCTTAAATCCCCTGAAAATTTATGGGTCAAATTGGTGACTAAAAAGTATCTTAAGCAAGATGATCTCTTTTCATATGTTATTAAGCCTAATGTTTCCTGGCAGTGGAGAAAGTTGATGGCTTTGAGAGGTGTTTTTCGTAAGGGTATGCGATGGTCTTTTGGTAATGGGGAGGTCATTTCTTTCTGGTATGATAATTGGGTTTTTCCTTTTTCTTTGGCGAGGGACTATACCCCCTCTCAGGATTCTATTGATTTTAAGGTAAGTAATTTTATTTCTGAGGCTGGTAATTGGGATGAAGAGCTTTTGTCTTGTTATGTTCCTAGTAGGGTGGTCAAGTCTATTCTCCAAGTTTTTATCCCTAGTAATTCTTCCTTAGACACTCTTTTTTGGGGTCTTTCTGCTAATAGAGATTACTCAGTTAAGTCTGGAGTAGCTTTAATTCAAGGCATTGATTTAAGTTCTCAAGTAGATTTTAATTTTAGTTGGATTTGGCAACTTAAAGTTCCTCCCAAAATTAAGTTCTTTCTATGGAAAATTTGTAATGATGGTTTGCCTACAAAAAAGAGGCTAGAAGTGAGTCATGTTTTTCTGCCTTTAGAGTGTGTGTTCTGTAATCATCATTCGGAAGATACTACCCACCTCTTTTATTCTTGCCCTTTCTTTGAAGATGTTATTAACCTATTGACTGAGGCGGGTGTAAGTATTGCGCTGCCTAGTTGGTCTGGTGGTGTTAGTTCCTTTAAAGAGTATTTGTTCGAAGTTAGGAAAAAAGTGTTCTATTTCTCAATTAGAAATTTTTGCTATTAGTTGCTGGTTTATCTGGTTTGCTAGGAATAATATTATTTTTAGAGGGGAAACCAGTTCTCCGAGGAAAACTTGTGAAATGATTAGAGCTTATATTAAGAGTTGGGGAGGAAAAGATAGTATGAGGAGTAATATGATTAGTCAGGTCAAAGGATTTCAAGGTCAAAATCGTAGGTTAAAGGTGGCTTGGTCTCCGCCTCCTTTACATTTCTTTAAATTAAATTTTGATGGTTCTAAATTAAATGATAGTAGTGCGGCTTTTGGTTTTGTAATAAGGAATAGTTCAGGGGAGGTTTGCCTTAGTGGGGCTAAATCTCTGGATCCTAGTGTTTCTATTCTTGTGGCTGAGGCTTGGGGCCTCCGGGAAGGCATTAGGGGGGCCCTTTCTTTGGGGATTGAAAAGATTTATATTGAAAGGGATAACTTATCAGTTATTCAAGCTATCAAAAAGTTATGGAAGATTCCTTGGACTATTAACAGTTTGATTTCTGATGCAGGTGAAGATCTCAAAAAGTTTAAGGAAGTGCACCTGGATCATGTGATGCGGGAAGGGAATTGTGCAGCGGATTGGATGACTCATCGAGGACATAAGGCGAATGTGTTGTCTTATTGGTTTGAGTCTCCGGATGTGTCTTTTTCTGTAATCATCTGTCAGGATGCTTTAGGTTGGCCTCCTTCTTGGAGGACCTCCTAGGTCTTTCTTTCCTTTTAAAAAAAATAATAATAATAAGTATTGATAATCTTATGTTAATATTTATTGATTATTATAATAATAAGTATTGATAATATTGTGTTAATACAGTTTAGTTCAGCAAAAATAAGTTCAGTTCAGCAAAAATAAGTAAAAATAAATTCAGTTCAGCAAAAATAAAATAAGTTGAGTTCAGTTCAGCCAAAATAAGTTCAAAAGAATAGGGCCTAAGAATTTAAGATTATGGCCTAAATTTGACGGCTAGCAAAATTCTAGCTCCACAAATTCCCTAAGATAAGATATGGAGGCTCACTCATTACCAGAAATAAAACACTATTTTCAATGTGCGTAAAGAGGTATCACATTCATCATTCTAGTAAATAGCAAAATTTCAGCTCCACAAATTTCCTAGGATAGGATACACGGGTCCACTCATTACCAAAAACAAAAACTATGTTCTATGATGCATGAACAGGTATCACATTGATCATTCTTGTAGATAATTTAAAGTTATCCATGTTGATATACAAGAGTTCCGAGAAACACACGAAAAACCACTAAAAGGTGGTAAATAAATGCGAAACACTAAAAGATAACTTATGTTCCAATCTAGTTATCACATGTTTCTGTTTTGTGTGCAACCATTCAATTGCTTCGTACCTTAGATGATAAGAGTTTTCTCTGTATTTTTTTCTAAAGTTGATCTTTATGTGCATTCATCCAATTTCTTCTCTCTATTTTTTCAATTTACTTAAAAGTTAAAACTCTTCCACTCGTATATGTAAGGAAATATTGTAAGTAATTTGGGACAGAGGTAGTACTTGAAGGTTAAGATCGATAAGTATTGTTTCATGTTCAATTTCATATTTAAGATGGTTGGTTTGCATCGTAAAAGGAATCATTAGATTAGGCAAATATATATGAAGTTGAGGATTTTTTTAGCAATAGGGTTTCTTTGCAAACATAAAACGTTTGACAAGTTGTAAAAGTTGGTTAGAGACATGGGAGCAAGGATTGTGTGTAAAGAAACCATGGTGTTGTCCTTCAAACTTAGCATAAGTGATATTTTTGCCATGCTCCTTTAATCTCCTTGCATAGTCTTCCACCCTGTCTTTCATAATCTCTTTGCCACCAACTATAACCAATATTGGATCAAGGGACACCATATCCAATTTTGGACTAGAATGCCCAAATGGGTTTGCTACAGGATGGTCTCTACCTTCTCCTCTTGGTAGACATAATCTCCAAAACCTAAAAATAGAATACACGTTTAATATCTCTACCTTATTTTGCCATGCATCACTATATATAGATAAAAGGAGATCGAACAAAGTTACAACCCAATAACAATATAAAAGCCGTTGCGTAATTTCCACATCTTTATCATGCCCTTTACGAGAGGTGACTAGAGACCATAATCAACGACTCACCAAGCTAACAAATAGCACATTCAGATAAAATGAGCAGAAAGAATAAAAAAGTGTTTTGAAGCAGCTAAAACTATTCGCTTATGCAAATAAGACGATGGTGGCTTGGTTTTATAGTTTTAGCCCATCGGATTTAAAAACTAGGAGTAGTTAAATGCAATTTTCATGAATTTGGGTGTATAAAGAAGAAGGTCCACCATAATGTTATGGAGTTTCTTCGTTAGTAAGTCTTTGATGAACCGGATTTACAATAATTTATTGTGAATCCAAACTAACTATATCACGCAGAATTTGACTATAACAAAGAAAAATGACTATATCGTATAAAAACTGACTACATAAAAAGCTGATTAATTATTTTAAAAAAACTAACTATACAAAAGGTGATTACGTGATGTAAAAACTTACTACATCAAATAAAAACCAACTACATCATACGAAACATGATGCACAGTACGCTGTTGTAATATAAACTGGGTTGCATTAAGATTTTTTTATTCTTTGGTTAGGCATATGCATTCTCCTACCCCCCTCCACTCAAATATGATCTTCCATCTTATCCAATAGGTCTCATTTTTATATTTTTTGAATTATATTTACTTAGGAACCGAGGAGTAGTTGTACTTATATTATGAAACTAATCAATTATTTCAGCTTTGCTATTATTGGATATAAAAAATGAAGGTGAAAGGTGCGTAGTATGATTCTTCACGTCTCTCATGCCATCATAAGTATAATTTAGATAAAAAGAAATCGGCCTCAACACCACAATGGCCCATGGCCGCACTCCACCGCAACCAACTTTGACTAGTAGCCAAAACACCACAAACTATTGGTCTGGGTGCAGTGAGTGTCATAAATGACGCTGAAACTAACTTTTTTCGACACCTGTTCATGTGATTTAGGCTCCTAATCAATGAAAAATAGGATAAATGAAACAAAAATGGGAAAAAAATTAACACAGATTCACCGTAGTCAGCAAGAAAAGTTAGCTCTAGCGTCATTTATGACACTCGCTGCACCGAGGCCAATAGTTTTGGGTGTTTTGGCTACTAGTCAAAGTTGGTGGTGCTAGGTGCACCCGCGCCATACTTTGTGGCATTCAGGCCAATTTTGCCATTTAGATATGGTGGAAGACCTCTCTCAAAAATTATGGTGGAAGAGTGAATATTTTGATCCTTGACATATAGATATATTGGAGTAATAAACACAGTAATATTCCATGATAGTATGATACTATATGCTCTATGACGTTAATAACTATTCATAACTTTGAATATTTTTAAAATCATCATTTATAATAGAAAGTTGTGACAACGACATCATAGGTTATTCTTGTTTCTAATTCAGTTGCCCAAAGCTTAGCTCATCTAAGCTATGAACTACAGTTATTTGTCATTAGCAGGTAGCGCAACTACTTCCTATGTCTTGTATAGTCGTATTAATTGTTATAATTTCACGAGATACATGTCAAAAGTGATGTAATTAACTTTATTAGTAGATGACAAAAACAAAATTAAAACAGGTAGAAATAGTATGGGTAAATGACAAAAAAATGATAAAATGAGTAGAAATAATATAAGGACTACATATTAAAAATAGGGCGTGTAGCAAGTAATTTAGAAATTTCATTTATGATAATTATAACAAAAAAAAAAAGACCAAGGTAGTAGTATTAGTTTCTATAATCTCTTTGTAAGCTCTTCCAAATTAATATGTTTCGTCCCTACTTAAAAAAATATGCCTCAAAAAACTAAAAAAACATAACCAAATTAGGATTACTTAAATAATAGGATACCATTAGAATGGTCAACTTTTATTAAATATAGAGAAAAAATATATATATTTGATGCAATAATTTTAATCATATTCTGTCTTTTAAAATAATAATTTTAATATCATTTTATCTCCATCTTTCTCTAAAAGTTGTTGTCCTTATTTACATAACCAAACATATTCCCATAAGAAAAGGGAGTTGGTCAATAATTTTATTTTGTTTTTATTACCACTCAGTATATATTTATATATTTGATCATATACTATACTTTGGGTTGTGTCATAGATATGTTAAAGAAGGGAGTTAGTACTTGAGCATATAACATATATACAATATTAAGTCAAATGCCTAGCTTGTTAGGAAAACAACATAACTCCAAAAAAGCCAATGGTTGATAGTTATTAATGGTGAAGATAATAAATATTAGTTACCTATCAAGAGATTCCAAGGTAAGAATGGGCTCAGGAGGACCGTCAGCCTCGGATTTGGTCCTAAGAGACCCGCCAAAAAATGGAGCTAAAAGCACGTATCCGCAAATCCTAACTGGAGCAAGTTTTGGTGATCCGGATCCTAGACGGACTGCCATATGATGGGCAACATTACCACCAGAAGAATCTCCCATAATAAACACATTTTCAAAGTCTACATCTTCAAGCAATTTGTTGCATGTATTTTGATCATTATAATAGTGTTCTCCAAGCCTAATTTCCTTTATTCGTTTGGCTTGTGATTGTAGCCAATTTAATGCATTCAACCCATCTTCTATTGCTGCAGGAAGTTTGTGTTCCGGTGCCAACCTGCTTACACACACAATTTAGTAGGTTTTGTGTCAAAACCCTCTCATTAGATTAGGGTCGGATCACATGTTGCTAAAAGACAAAACCTCTATAAGATATTATCTTAAAAGTAAAAAAGAATGTGCAAATATGCAAGTGGATGTTTTTTTCTTAAATATAACAATAATATATACGAAAAAACTAATCTGAACAGTTGCAAAAAATTATATGGACAGGTACCCATATTTGAAGGGCCCATGATAATCAAAGAGGATAAACATCGACCATCTTAGTAACATTTTTGTGTTGAATTTTTTACCTATTTATGTTAATACATATATAAACTTGTAATTTACTTTGTTGTTGGCCTTGTTTTTTTGGGTGCGTTGTCAACAACTATTTCTGCATTCATAGTTTCCTTGACTAAGCATATTATTATGCTTTTCCCGAACTTTAGGTTGACCAATAGAATATTACCACTATTATCCCGCGATAGATGAACAGCAACAGCAACTCATGAGTGATGAAAGAGAAGACTAAACCAACATTTAGTGGACCCTTAAGCTAACAGTGGACCTGTAACGTGCCTTTTTGCTTGCTTGTTTTAGACTTTGGTTGTTCCCCAGTAAATTTGTCCTTTCAAAAGCTTTAATCAAAATATGTAAGAACAATTTTCTTTGTTATTGTACATTTATAAAACGTTTCATATACACTATCCTTATTTAGAATTATCAAGTTTAACCATATAAATATAATAATATAATACCTATTTTCATCATAACAACTTATATTATATAGTAGTTCAATATGATAATTACAAAAAGGGATTCCACTATCAAGATAAAGGTGAAAGGATTTTATCATCATAGGAAGTGAAATATTGGATGTTATTTTGGTTGGAGAAAAAAGGGAAATGTACATCTCAACAAATTAATTATATAAAACCTATGATTTCTAATAATGGAATCAAATAATTTTTGACACTTATTCTTTGAAAACGTAACTTTCTGGAAGTTACAAATTTATCGAAAGGGCATTAAGTATCTAACCAAACAACCATTAAACCCAAAAAAAAAACATAAAATAAAAGAAAGGAAAGAAATGTGGTGGAGATAAAAAAAATAAAATAGAGAGCAAACCTATAATCAGGTGCAATAACAATGGCTTGAAGTTGATAAGAGAGACGAAGGCATGTGTTATGACAGTTAGGCCACGTACGAGAGCCGAGGCAAAACCCTCCTCCATGTATGTAATACAAAATTGGTAACTTTTTATTGTTGTTGATGCTAATATTTTTGTTACTTGGCTTATACACACGTAGGTAAAGTTGATGTTGCTCGTCAAATATAAAATCCTCCCATTCAACTAACCAACCTTCTTCAACAATATCATGTATACCTTTTTTATTATGATCCCCAAAATCAATATCACATTCATTTACTCTATTTACTGATCCATCACTATATAATTGCAGCACCCCAAAGCAATCTTCCACTACTTCTGCTAAGGATCCCATCTCTCTCTATCTCTTCTCTTACTATATGTACGACTTGACTTTTGTGAAGTTGCTATGCTCAGAAAAAGATGAACTTATACTTATTTATAGAAATTGTGTGCCATGGGCATAAAAGTAAATTCATGTGATTGAAATAGGTATGTTAATCCTGTGTCGAATACAAATTCTGACCATGTCGGAGGTTTTTTATTGGTGATTTCATTTTGTTTGTGTATATATTATGGATTTATGGTCCCATCACCAAGTTGAATGCATGTATGATAAATACATGAGCTTTGAATGCCACTCCATTGACGATTGTGGCCCTTGTGGTAGAGTCCCCATGAATAGCATTACCTCCCTTTTGCACCCCTTTTCTTTTTTTTCCCTTTATTTTACAAGTACGTCGGTGCAAACCACAAATAATATATTTATAAATCACTAGGTTTATATTAACATAATTACATAGAAATAGAATTCTTTAGCGAATCGGGAACACAATTCTTGATCACGTGATACGCGTGTTTGACCTAAGCCTAGTTAATTTTATGCACCGTTGGCCCTACACTAAGGGAAGCTTTTCAAAAGGGATCGGATGTTGTCTAGAGTCAATTATTGAGATGAATATCAACGAATGTATTGTCCTGTAAGAGCATATTCAAGTTAGTGGAATCAGTATATAAAGATCAAAGGTGCATCTCTTAAGCACACTTATTGTCTTCTAATTAATCATGCCTAGGGGTACATGCATGTTAGAGCCTAGCTGACTTGCAACTCTTCGAGAAAGCTCGAGGCTCGGCTCGGCTCGGCTCGGCTCGAGTTCGAGTAAAAGTGTTACAAGCCGCGCCGAACAACCTCAGACTCGGTCTCAATTCGACACGTTAACACCCCTAATTATCATGTGACTGGTTTTCTTGATGAACTAAATTGAAGAAGCTAGACCACATAAGACACCACCTTTAATATTCTTAGTGGAGAATTGGGTAAAAAATACCCTGATGTACAATAAAAAAATTTATTGTACTCTAGGTGTATGTAAATGCAAGACCTTTTGATTAATCTGTAAAAAAACAATTTTTTAAAAGTAAATAGGAAGTACTAGTAGTCTACTACTCCTCCTCTAGATATATGTTCTTTTTTACTCTTAGCTGTAACTCTTTTAGCATGTTTTTAAACTCCTCCTTTGTCACGTTTTAAAGGTAAACACAATATATTATACCTTATAATTGTTTTTTTTACTCTTAACATGTTCTTTTCACTCTTTCTCTCCCTTCTCTCTTTCTTTTTATATCTCCCTCTCTCTACTGCTCGTCTTTCACGTGATTTTTCACTCTTTCTTTCTCTTCTCTCTTTCTTTTACTTTCCCCCTATGACAAATGACTCAATTTTCGGCCAAAACTTGGGAGGTCAATATCTATTTATTAGGATCTTTATATTATTTCTGCTTCATATTTTGGTATAGGCCAAGATTCGACAATGATAAAAAAAAATACAAATCTAGCAAAACCAAACAAAAATATTATGTGATAGAACTATTAATCCGAAAACATATAATTTGACAATTTAACACATTCCCGAATTGTTGTCTCATCAAAACGTTTCACCTTACCCCAAAAAAAACTTTCCTCAAGTGGATCCTTTGCCTCATCATGAATTTGAGAAGAAAATTTATATATTGACTCAACAGACTGTAGATGAATGAATGATTGATAACCATTTGAAACGGGAATAACAAGCCACTAATAAACCATTATGCCTGGTTGCTCATTCCTAGGGTCTACTACAAATTAAAGGTGGTGGTTTGTATGGTTACAAACCTTAAGACAGCAAGCAACATGAAAGGGGCATGTATTTCCATCCTTATTTGAATTATTTAGACTCAACATATCCTAATAGTTCTAGTAGAAGTTGGCTTTCAAGTTTTCACTATCCTACACTTGGGATAGGTTTTTCTTGTTTTAAGCATCTAGCTTTCTTTTATTCTTATCTTTATCTCATACTCTAAATAATCAGAGAACTTAAAGCTCTTACAAGAGAATAGGAAACCCACCAATAGATGGGAGAAAAGACTCATAAAGAAAAAGAAACATAAACAATTTACTAGATGCTTTAAAATCAATACAAAATTAGGGCTTACCATCACCAACAAGGGAAAGCGGGAGAATAAAGGCTAGGATTTTTCATTGTAGTGATTGGGTCTCTTCAACTGTGGTTATGTAGCACAAGATGTTTGGAGGCTTGGCCAACTAGCCATCCATTTAAAATCTCATGATTCACTCCCTTTAGATTGGATCATGCATTATACCTTGCTCTTTTGAAGCGAATATAGTTCCACTAGTATGCGATTATAGTCTTCAAATGGGGTATAAGATGACCCATAGATTAAGAATTGCAATGATATGGGAATAAGATTGATCATAGATTAAGAATAGCAATGATATGGGCATGATTTTTGGTAACTTTTCATATGTTACAATTAACTTTTTATATTATAAAGTAATTTTTGATGAATTAACTTCTAAAAGAGTTGCAAGTTTTCTTTTATGAGTCCGTTTTTGAAGAGACGGTCTCACGTTAGTGTTAACGTGAGACAAATGTTGTCATGCTGACATACGCGCGTGCATCAAACCAGCAGCGGAATTAGTTAAGCGGTTGGACATATTAGTTATGCTAACCTTAAATTGCTTCTGGATGAATTAGTTAAGCGGCAAAGTATATTAGTTAAGCGTTGAATTATATTAGTTAAGCGTTGAAGTATATTAGTTATATCATAGAAACCAGATTATAACGCATTTTACTAATAACTAAAAACCAAAACTATTAACCTTACAAATATTGCCATTTGTCCAGAACCAGAACTATAACTAATAATATGAAAACTATAACTAATAACGTGTAAACAATTACTAATAACTAAAAACCATAATATTAACCTTACAAATATAACAATTTATCCGGAATCATAACTATAACTAATAACATGAAAGCTATGACTAATAACTAAAAACCATAACTATTAACCTTACAAATATAACTATTTACCCAGTTGCTTAACTATTTACCTGGAAACGATAACTAATCACCAGAAAACCATAACTACTAACCTGAAAAAAATGTAACTTTCTACCTAAAAGTTGTAAGTTGTAACTCATAATAATAGATTTATTAGAGTTTAGACCCATTGGAGGGAAACAAAGAGCATTGAGAAAATCTCATCATCAAGATTGAAGAAGTCGTGAAAAAGGACGTTATATAGTTGAAAGTTTCATATGTTTAAAAAAGAAAAGAAAGAAAAAGAAAGAGATATAGCTTCATAAAGAAATGGAAGTTGGGTGGAGGAGAGGGAAATGGCAGTGTAGAGGAGAGAGAAACGCGAGTTGGTAGAAGAGAGGGCCATAATACATAGGAGATAGAAATTAGAGTTGGAGAGAGAGAAAATATAAATTGAGGGGAAATGAGATGGTTTTACTAGCATAACTAATAGGTCAAAGCGCTTAACTAATATAATTCAACGCTTAACTAATATGCTTCAGTGCTTAACTAATTCATCTAGATGCAATTTAAGATTAGCATAACTAATAGGTTCAAGCGCTTAACTAATACCACTGTTGGTATGAAGCACCCGCGTGATGTCTGTGTGACGTCAGCATGACATCATTGGTCTCATGTTAACACTAATGTGAGACGGTCTTTTATAAGAGTTTGTGTTCTTTTATACATTATGAGTGATTTTGTTCTTAAAGAGGAAATAAATAACTTTTACATTACATTGGGTAACTTCTAAGCATTTTAAAATAACGTTACACGCCTTACAATATTCATTATACACCTGCTTTAATTAAGAGTTTGTATATATTAATTATTCATGAAATAGAAAGTCACTTAAATTATAATAATACTTTTTAAAAGGGAAATTCCCAATGGTAGGCTCCTATTCTTGAGAATTCTTAAATTATAAATCATGGTTAGTAGGGGTTAGACAAAACTTAGCAAAAGTATTAAAACTAAACATGATATTAACGTTTAAGCCTCATTAATGCTACATTTGGGTAGATTAGAAAAACCGAAGCCTAGTAATGGGAAAAAAAAGAGAGTTGAATCTAACATTGGGAATAATTCTCAAGAATAAGAGCCTACCATTGGGAATTTCCCTTTTTAAAATTATTGTTCATACTTCATACTATATATAGTGTGTAGTATGGTAATCTATATGAAGTATTCAAATTTTTCTATTTGCATAAGTTTTAATTTTACAAAATATTATTTCGTATTTTAATTCGCCCTCCAAAAAAAGTGGTTAGGATCCTTCACTGGTTTCAATTACTTATAACATAGAAAACATTAAAAGATTAGATATACACGTAACCTAGCCAATGCAATTATTTGGAAATATTGTATGAACCTCCAATGATATGAAAACTGGAGTACTCTATTACTCTAAGAGATGATACACATACACTCGGTGTATGTGGGCCACACATACACTGGATGTATGTGTTACTATTAAAATGTATACCTTTTGTATGTATTACTACTAAAATGTATACCTTTTATATGTGTTACTACTAAAATGTAAATTGTTACTAAAAAAAATACAAACTTACAATCATTTGAACCTGTTTTGTTATTCAACGATATTTGAATTTACATAATACATAGACGATTGAAATACTATATTTCGAATTGAATTTTATTACATGGTAGGGATGAAAATATAACATTATTTTTCTACAAACAAATTAAACAATTGAAAACGATAGGAAAATTTAGTAGAAATCGATAGTAGAAAAATGGTGAAGATGAATAAGATGAAGCTAATATATGAATAATCTGAAGAAAAAAAATTACAATTCTTTTTTTTAGTTTTAAACAAAGGATTCATACAAATCTAAACAAAGAAAATTTCATTGAACATATTTTTTAAACAAAGATAAAGAACAAATCATTAAAAACAAAATTATCTGTCGAAATATTGTAAATTTGTAATATTTTTAGCAATAATATACATTTTAGTAGTAACACATACACAAGGTATAAATTTTACTAATAACACGTATACCTAGTGTATATGTGGCCCACATACACCCAGTGTATGGGTAGCCTTTGCGCTATTACTCTATGTGAAAGTTGAAACTGTGAGTGTAGGTCGACCTCCAAGTGCCCAAAACACGTGCTGTTGCTGCTGGTACAATATCTTAAGAAAGTGGGCGTCAAATTCATAATGGAAATGCAATGCGGCGAACTGTGTGATTATTGGCTCCAGCCATTACTCATTTTAAGTCCTCATCAGACCTTTTGACTCTCCCTAATAGTGGGTAGCCAATATGATTTATGCCAATGCCAAAAAGAATTGATGGGGACTTATTTCTTAAGTTGGGGATCACAATTCATATAAATAGATATTTTCATGATCCTCGAACCATTCCATTGGATCAGCAAAGAGGCATGTCACTCTTTGTTGTTGCCCATGAACTCATTTTGTTAATTTTTTTTTTTTTTTTTTGAGAGGGACTTACGAGTTACGAGGGCTCTATGTATTTGGCCTTTCCTCGTTTTCTTTTTCCTTTTGAAATTATGTATTTAGCCTTTCCTCCTAACCAAACGTTGGTTGTTAATATAGGCTTAGGCCTTAGGCTATGTTTTTTTTTTTTTTTAAGGAAAGGCCTTAGGCTATGTTTGTTAAGTTTATTAAAATATAACTGAGTTTGATAAGTTCATCGAAATTGAAGATGTGATTGAAACTAACAAGATAGTTCATTATTTCCTATATGAGACGTTCCACATTTGGTAAGTAGTAGAAATTTTTTGATTCGCTTTCTTTAAAATTTCAAAATAAGTTGAATAAAACAGAGCCTGAATTTATTTTTCAAAATAAGTTGAACAGAACAGGGCCTGAATTTGTTTAACTTGTGCGACGGGATATGATCCCTAACCTAAATATTTGGGGCCTTTAAATTCCTTTTCAAAATTAGTAGTGAGCTACCATATTACATGTTCTTCATTGTTAGTTTTAGACTCATATATATGTTTGAAAATCATATGTTGTGTGTTATCATTTGTTATTACTAGTCTTATATGCACGCGATGCGTGCGAAATATAATTATATCTGTTTGATTTTACTTTTTTCAATTCGCTACCTATTTTAACAAAGCTAAAATAATTGGTATGATACTATTTCACTTAATCTCAATTATTTTTCAATTGCGTAATCAATCATTGTGCTTGCTCAATCACATGCACTCCTCCGCTTAATTATGCGTAGTTCTATTTGTAAAAAAAAAATTCTTACTACACATTTATTTTAACATTAATACTTCTACATATGTATAATCCTTTTTGATAATTTTGTAATTTTTAAATGTGTTTAATTATTTTATCTAATACATTAATCAGTCATATCACAACTTATTCATAACAATAACACCTATAAGTACCTATCTAATTATATCTATTTAATATTAATATTGTTGATTATCTACAATTGATAACGCAGTCAATGATATTATTTTACCTTCTCTATTCTATAGGAGTAACAAATTTGCAATTTTTTCAATGCCACTACCTATAGCATGATAATTCCTCTAAATAATTAATACAACACTTCTTCACATATATGATAATTTTTTATATTTCTTGAATTTGTGATATTATATAGTCATGGCTCGTAACCTTTCAATTAGATTACTCCATACTTGTTAATTTAGTAATCAATTAACCCATTTCTAATAGTAATACTTCAACTATTTGTTTAAATCTCTATTATATAAGTGCATATGAAAGCAAAAGTAAATATCATTATGAACAATATGAGCAATATAATGATAGAAGAAGTTAACAAATAAGTGCATATCAAGGTAAAAATAATAAGGTTATCAATTATAATCAACAACGAAGAAAGGAAGTGATTTACAGATGATTTTATACAAATTCCTTTATATAATAGGGATTGTCTGAATAGAGATATTTAAAATAACGATCTGTAATACTTATCTAATTACCTGTACTATAAAGTTTTAAAATTTTCAATGCTTTTAGTGGCTTATGTTATAACTCAAATGAAGCTAGTCTTTCTAAATTTCCTATTACAAATATAATATCACAAATTGTCTCAATTTTGAACCTATATACTCCTCATACCCCAACCCAAATCTCATTACCCATTTCTATACCCCATCCCAAGTCTCATATCCATACAATGATGCTGAGCAAGCAAGAGCAAGCAAGGTTATACCGATCGCAAATATTGAAAGTTGTATAATTAAAATGCACTAATCTAGGTAGCAATGACAAATCGCAAATATTATGTTGTGAAGATATTTTTAAAGATTAAAATCGCAAATAGAAAATTCTCTTTGTTTATTTAAGTTAGGCCCCGTTCTTTTAGATTGAGAGAAAAAACCGAACTAAAGCGAACCGAGAGAAACCGAATTGCAAAGAGGAACTGAATTGAAATTAACCGAACCGGACTAAAAATAAGTCAAAAGAACGGGCCTTAGTCTGCCATATATATGAATTTTACATAATGTATTTAATCTTTCATGATATATACATCACAGCAATCATAGCATTAAAAAAACATCACAGATCACAGTAATAAACATAGTCAAGGTGTTGTGCTTGTAATCTCCAAATGTCTGAGATCAAAAATTTCATTCATTTTTACGAAATGCCTTAAGAAAAGAGTTACATTTGCATCACTTCCTCTAAAGTCAATGCAAATTCAAAAGAACTCTTATTCTTTTTTGGATACTCCTCGTTCAGTTTAGCTTCAACCTTCAACACTTGCTCTTTCTCTCTCTTCTTAGCATCCCCATTATCTCTCTAAATCCTTTGCCTCTATCTCCTCCCTTCCACTAAAATCAACTCCTTCCCTTCGCTCCCAACAGGTCCAACAACACAACTCTCCATCCAACAAAATAGCCATTTCTCATCCCTCCGGATCCGGAATCTCTAAAAATTCACAAACCCTAACCCGGGCCATTTTATATCAAAAATGACGAACATGAATAAAAGGAAAAAGAAGAAAAAATTGAAGAGCCTATTGAGAAAATGAAGAGGATTGAGAAAATGTCGTCACCATATTTCTCAAGAAAATGTGCAAAGTAAGTTTTATTTTTTTAAATGATATTTTATTTCGGGTAGTTAAATTTTAAGTTGATTTTGAGGAAAAATTTATCTCTGTAATCTCAAAATTATGTAGGTTAAAATCAATTCAATTTCTCAAATTTGGGTCAAAAATATATGTAGAATTATAAAGGAAAATTTTATCATTAAATTGAGTTTATATATTTCAGGTATTGGGTTAAAATTATAAACTTTTGGTTTTAACAGTTGATGATCGACAGTTTTGAGAAAAATATTACATTGATTTTAGTTGATGTGTTGGTTTAAAATTATAAACTTTTGGTATTAATAGTTGATTTCAAGCGTTGGGTTTAAAATTATAAATTTAAGTATTGTAAGTAGTAACATTGAGTTTACATTGTGATGTTGGTTTATTCCTTGTTGTAAGAACATACCTTTTTTTTCTCTTGAGTGAAACTGCAACTGCTTTGCTTTGCTTGCTGCTCTTCAAGGTCTATGGTGGTTCACTTGTTCTTGGCTCCATTATTGAAATCACAAAAAAAATAAAAAAATTAGACATTATATTTGTACAGAGAATATGGTTAAAAAAAATTGACTTTTATGCTTTATAATTACCTAATGTTGATTTTCAGTTTTAAATTGCGATGATGCAATGGAAGAGGATGAACAAAGTATCTCGAGGGAGTGAAGATTTTGGAAGAGGAAGAAGATGGAGGAAAAAAAAACTGTCGTGTAGTGTTCCTGTTTATGTTTGTGTGGTTTTTTGTTTTTATGTTTTTGCTTACTGTATTGATTAACTGCTTGCAGTGGCAGTTTTTTTAGTATATGGTAGTGTTTTTTTGTTTTTTCTTTTAATTTACTGTTGGGTGGAGTTGTAATATTTGTTAGGGATTAGGGGTATTTTAGTAATTAAGGGTGGACACCAAGACCTCAAGAGTTGACATATAGAATAGAGATTATGTGAATTTGTTAGCATTTTATGTATATCATATAATTATATAATCACTCTAAAAGACATAACAAACATATATTGAAAAAAAAATTATTAACCTAACTTTTATTGCTGCCAAGTGGTAGATAAATTATCCAAAAGGTACCTTATTTTACAGTAAGTAATATATTTAATTAATAGTATGAAAAATTTGATTTACAATAATTACATCATGATGATAATAGATAACCAATATTTATTGTAAAAAAGTCATTCATATCATCTTTATATTTTTACTAAGGAAGATAATCGATAAATAATAATAATAATAATAATAATAATAATAATAATAATAATAATAATAATAATAATAATAATAATAATAATAATAATAAACTCTCTTGTATTGATAAATTTAAGCAGAGAATAACAATTTTACTTGATATTCGTTGAACTAAAATTATATGGGTCAAATCTTAAGATTTTATTTAAAATTTCTTAATTGGGTCAATTCATGTTTGGATATTATGATTTTATTTAAAATTCTTGAATTGGGTCAATTCATGTATTTGGATGATTAAGAATTTGAAATCTGGAATTGACCCAAATTATTGGTCAACTTAAAAGTGCACATTAAATTACATAGGGGATTTGAAATTACAAATCAAATCATGCCATTTGAAATTCTGAAGTTTAAAGCCAATTGGCTTGTAAAATTCTCTTACCTCTTCATTCTCTTTCTTCAATTCTTTCGTTCCCTCATCTCATCTGATACACCAAATATCTATCTCTCTCTCTCTCACCTCTCCATTCTCTCTCTTCAATACTCTCTCTTCAATTCTCTTATTGCTTGATCTCTTATTTCTGGAATTGAAATGAAGACATTGAGATGAAATTAAAGTTCCCAAACATTAACTAATGTAATTTAATGAGATATAAATACAGTTTTTTCGTCAAATGCTCCCGAGTTTTCACGTAATTGATAATTCACAATATACCCTCCAATTTTTAAAAATTCACCACATACCCGATTTTTGCACAAAAAACACAATATATCATTTCGAGTAACAAAGACCCCAATTTTTTAAGATTCCCCATAACCCTCTTCCCTTTCCTTTCTTTCTCCATCAAGCCCACCACATTACCACCCCCGTCTACATCCTTTGCAGGACTACGACCATCGTCGCCTCCCCGAGTGCCACTGCACTCTTTTCTCTCTCGTGTTTCTCCTTTTCTTGTCCTCTGCTACGTGAGCCGCTACTCACCACCAGTAGAATCGGAGCTCTATATTCCAGCTATCATCGCAGCCTTCTCTCCACCATCACTACCAAAAAGTACATCCCTAACATTGGTATTTCCAGCAATGATATTGTTCTATAACTTGACAGGAGAATTTTCACTGTTTTGTGCAGACTCAACCATTTTTATGGGAAGTGGTGGAGAGAGAAAATTTGCGGGGAAATTTAGAGGCTAGGTTAAAGGTGAAGATGGAGATAGATTGTTGCTGCAGATGATGGGGGTAAGGAGGGAGTTAGGGTTTCTGTGAGTGGTGAGGTGGACTTTCTCATGTCTCTTTCCTTCTATCTCTATCTTTCTAACGAGGAAATTAGAGATTGAAGATGAAGAGGCACCGACAAGTTTACCAAATGTATGCTCTGGAATTACTGGGCGTGGCTTTTGATGGTGGTGGTACAGTGGCTGGGTTAGTGTAAGGAGAGAGAAAAAGTGAAGGGTGGTGGGGTGATTTGTGGGCTGGGTGGTAGGATCGTTTTGGTGGAAGGATGGAGTGGTTGGTAGGGTGGTTATGGAGGAATGGTGAATTAGGATTAATTAAGAATTAGAGTTATTGAGTTAATTAGATTTAATTAAGTTTAGGGGTTAATTAGGAGCTAATGACTAACGACATTAGCCATTAATCAAAAGGATATGTTATGTTATTGGTGTAAAAGTCAAGGTATTTGATGAGTTTTCAAAAGTTGGAGACTATATTGTGAATTATGTGAAAACTCGGGGGCATTTGGTGAAAAAAACGTTATAAATATTACTTCTTGTGTCTAATCAAAATAGTTACACTTTGACATTTTACGATTACTAATAAAAAAATTTAACCCTTAGTATCTTTAAATATGTATTTGTATAAATCATAAAAGTTGATGTTTCAAAAATATTTATTGATTGACAAATTTGATTGGATTACAACGTGATTATATTTTCATAGAAGTGTTTATAGTAATTGTCAAAAAAAATTTACACTTAGTGCATTTAAAAGTTTCAAGCGCCTTGAAGGATGTATGTAATGGTGGAACTACATTGTCTTAGAGACATATGCAGGTGTATAATTCTCATGTTTTATGCGTTTGAACCTAACCAAATTATATTTAGCTTTTATTTATGATTTTAATGTATACCTTAACTCTAGTGTAGCGTACTAAACATCCGGGAAGGAGGAAATGTGGCTACTTTATGATGCGACACATGCTTGACATAGTGCGCTACCACAGTACTTCAAAGAATTTATGTGAGGTATATATTGCAATTATTGATGGCAATGGGTCCTGGACTCGACCCCAGACCTGCTATAATCCGACCCATTTATAAGGGTCTGGGTCCCGGAGAATATGATCGGGTATGAGTTCGGGTCCACACATGCTAGACCCAGACCCGGTCTAGACCCGACCCACAAACCCATTTCTATATAAATATATACGAAAAAAATTACATAAACTCTAAGGTTTTATGAGTTGTGATTTTGTGAACTCGTTAGTGTTGTAACTGCATTTAAGACTTGTAACTTTGTAAGTTGTAACATTAAGATTTTATGAGTTATTTTAAAATTTTGTTTAGATAATGCTTTACCCATGGATGCATAACATATATATTAGGGCGAAAAAATTTACATAGATTCAAAAATGTGATGAAACTGAAACTAAACTTAAAAAGGACACATTTAGCCCATGGACCCGCTAGACGAATCTGGGTCTGAAAATACTAGACCCAGTAGGACACGTGGACCCGACCCAGACCCGACCTATTGCCATCTCTAATTGTAATTAGTTCGTTATTTGTAATATAATTTGATACTTATTGCATTGTTCTATTTTTAAGTATATTAACTAATACATATAATTCTAGGATTTTAAAAGTACCAAACTGTACTCCGTTGATGAGATCAATGAAATCAAGAGAACTATGGGCTAAAAACTTTGTAGGAAACATTGAATTTAATTCCCATAGAAAGTGTCATTTCCTAGAAAGTTATTTTCTTTATGTAATTCCTAGGAAATGGATTTAATGTGTTTGGTTGACATCAAAAAATTTGGATTTCTCATGAATTAATATGGGAATTTTGAGTGACCAAGGGGGGTGTGGGTGAATAAATTCCCACGTTTATGGGAATTTCAATTTCTAATGAATTTTCATTGCCCTCATTTCCACCACTTCATGTCAACCAAACTATTACTCAAATTAGAAAATCATGGGAATTTCTATTGCCTACATAATTTCCTGTATACTAAACAACCACTGAAGAAAACTATTTGGTTGTTTATATATTGAACTTGAACAACATTATGTGCATGTAACATTAGTTGTTGGTGAATCTTATGTTAATGTTGGTTAAAAAATTGGGATGTATTGAACAGGTTTTGATATTACATTATTGCCAACGATTTCTTGGGTTATCCAAAATACAAAGAAAACTCTACCGAAATTTTTAGTCATATATTAGTTATATATATTATTGGTTTCCTTTTATTAAAGATTTGATTTGGTTTGTTATATTAGTTTTGGAAAAATATATAAGCTGGCATAAATATAGCTATTAATAATATTTCTTGGATCGTTGAGACCGATTTTTACTTTTTTTTTTCTTTTTCAATTGAAAAAGCTTATCGTATTTTTAGGTTTATAATCATATTTTTTTAATATAAAAAACATAGCTATTAATAATATAATAATAATTTTTTGATATAATATCCATAAAAAGAACATAAAAATATAGTAAAATTAAATTTTATATAGAAGTTATGTAAAAACCAAAAAAGAATATTTGTTCAGCTGGTCCGGATCGAAAATCGAAACTTCAAAAAAACTTGGACCGAACAACTGTTTATTTATTCTGTTTGGACTGAAAAATCATACATTCAAAAAACCTGGACTTAATTAGGACCCTAATATGTAGGTTCGCCCTTAGGCTGGGTGGATGAGAAGTTGGTAGATAAGAAGAATAACGGATAGCTCATGGATCAAGGCATTATCTTTATCCGAATCCAAAAGCTTGAAAAGAGAAGCTAAACAATTGCTAAAATAATATGTAAATTAGTATATTTAATATTAGACAAGTTTTCTAAAATTGCGTTCACAAATATCATGAACCCAATGAAAGACATTTTTTGCTTCAAGAAATTGTTTTAGAAAAACTGTTTTTTTTCCGAACAAAAACCGAAATCGTTTAAGTAAAACACAAGAACAAATGCAAATATGGCTAAAAATTCAAGGAAAGGCAAGAGAAGAAGAGGGAAGGGGTGAGAGAGGAGATGAGAGTATTAACGTTTTATATATGGTATTCTATTTAGCGTGTCTTCATAAAATTTGTTTTTTGCCTTCTTTGTTCTTCTATCTCCTTATTTCTTCTTCACTTAGCTTGAGATAGCACGAGAAGAAAAGAGAAGGAGAGAGAGAAAAGAAAGAAGAGGAGCTTATGCCTCCTTTCAAAATGCGTAAAACTCATATGAAGGCAGAGGTAAGTGCCGAAGAAAGAAGGAGAGAGAGGAGAGAAAAAATAGGAATTTATGTCTTTTCTAGAATAGCGTAAAACTTGTATAAAGGCAAATGTTGCAGAAGAGAGAGGATAAAATGGATAGATAATAAAGTAATATGGTAAATGAGGACAGAATGGGGAGATAAAAGAGTACTCTGGTAAATTTATTTATTTTAACTTTATTAATTATTTTCAAAAAAAATTATTGTAGGTTCAAAAGTAATATGGCGTAAGACTCGTATGAAGATAGATGTTGCAAAAGAGAGAGGAGAGAGGAGAGAGGGGAGATAATAAAGTACTCTGGTAATTTTATTAATTTTTCAAAAAAAAAATTCACGTGGGTTCAGAAGTAATACATAGGAGAGAAAGAAGAGGAGTCATAAATCTTCTTCTAGAATGGCTTAAAATTCGTATGAAAGCAGATGTTGCAGAAGAGAGAGGAGAGAAGAGGGAGATAATAAAGTATCTCTGGTAACTTTATTAATTTTTTCCAAAAAAAAGTTCGCGTGGGTTCAAAAGTAATGCAGAGGAGAGAAAAAAGAGGAGTTATATGTTTTTTTCTAGAATGGTGTAAAACTCGTATGAAGGCAGATGTTGCATAAGAGAGAGGAGAGGAGGGGAAGAAAATAAAGTACTCTGATAACTTTATTGATTTTAACTTTATTAATTTTTTTCAAAAAATCCACGTAGGTTCAAAAGTAATACCGACTCGAAATTTCTGCCTATTATACATGACGAGATAGATTAGACAAAAGTTTGAAACTCACCTTCACAATTATTAGGTAAACTGCATAGCATTTTCGATCTGAACTTTGATTCAATCAAGTAAGAAGTGATTAATTATTGTATTATACATTTATACTTTTTTGGTTTAAGGATGATTACAGATTTTGGCTTTCGTTATTTATATGAGTTCTGATAATGTTTTTCAGATAATTAATATTGTACTAGTTGGATTATTTTTCTCCCTTTTTTTTTCCTTTTGCAACTTTAACCACAAAAAATCACCAATATGTGTACACCACTAGTATATTTATTTATGAATATGAAAAAAGTATGAAAACTTGATATTTTGTAAAATACATTTGAGACAAATCAAATAGTACAATAAATGATAACTACTTGTGTAAATCTAAATTTTATACTTCCTCCGTTCCATAATAAGTGAAACACTTACGATTTTAGAACGTTTCAAAATAAGTGAAACATACCTTAAATGGAAAAAAGAAAGTGACAAAATGACAAGATTACCCATCACAAACTTGTGTGGTTTGCTTTTCTCTCTCCTCCTTTTGATAATGAAAAGTGTATTTTATGACTTTTTGGCTTTTGAAAGTGATGTTTATTAAATCTTTGTCAATCCCGTCGCATGTTTCACTTATTATGGAACGGAGGAAGTATCTTTTTGCACATCCAAAATGTCTTTCATGTACACCTATATTATTTATTTTCATGCACTCCTTAAAGTTTGTTCTTGTATATCCATATTATCTTTTATCTACTTCTAGTATTTACCTTTGTGTCATGTACACCCAAAAGGTGTCTAATATGAGCATCTACAATGGCATGATTTTAGTTGGTTTAAAAATAGGAAGACAAAGCTTTAAATGATTTTAGTATTTTACCATTGTGAAAACATGGTCTAGCTTTGGGGTGGTATGTACCTCCATACGGCCATACCAACGAAACATCGGATGGTGTGCGGTCCTTAAATCAGTGGGTGCTGCGTGTCATAGAAAGTCAGGAAACTTTAATTTTTTTTAAATTGAGGTCTACTGTCAAACGACACAGTTGAAGGGTAAAAGGGAAGAAAATAAATCTCCAGCCGTGCGTTTTGCTTCTGTCAATAGATGAAAAAGGAGGAGGATGTCAGTCATTATTGACGTACAAATACAAAGGAGTCGCGTGGCTCAGATTTGCTGCAGCCAAATGCAGATTTTTTTCGTCTTTCATTTACAATGGTCATTTTGAAGGCAAAATTTTCGCAAAGGTAATTAAAAAAATTCAGTTTATCTTATCTTATATAAAAAGAGGATTCAAGGTTTGGTGTAAAAGGGCATGAGCACCGCTTCAACTTCTCTCAAAATCACAACCATGCCCTCTTTCTACCTGTCTTCCCTTTTTTTTTTTTTTTTTTTCCTTTTTTCCTTTTTTTTTCTTATTTAGTCGCATAGATCTTCCCACCTATTCCCTTCTAACTTCTAAATCCTTTTTTCTTTTGCTTATACTTTTTAAGTTATTTTTTCTTTTTGTTTCTCTACCTTCTCATTTAAGTCTTTTTTCCTTTTGTTTTTATAATTGATTATTGAGACAAGAAACATTCATATTGTTTCATCTTTGCGGAGTGTGTGACCAAAGTAGTGAGTGATTGTTCAAAGTTCAAAGGAGATTATAAATAGTGTTACTTCTATCAAACTAAAAAAAACTTAGAGATTTTAGTTAGAGCGGGTAAATGGGTCGTATCGGTTCCATCGGTAGACGGGTTGAACACTCTCAGTCCTAACCCAACCCATTTATTAAACGGGTCAACAATACTCAACTCTAAACTGAACCATTTCTTAAACGGGTTACCGACCCGTTTATTGACCCGTTTATCAAATGCGCATATGTACATAAACTTAACAAATGTACATCATATATTTCTTAATTTACCTCTTATATACAAATATCTTACCTAAATAAAGCAAATCGAACAACTAAAGAAGAAATCTTATATATTTATGAAAAATATAAAAACTATTTCAGACCCAACTAATAATATTCATAGTAGAATAGTAGTTAAACGGGTTGTCGTGTCAGATTCGGGTTAAAATATTCGACCCTAACCCAACCCTTTTAATAAAGGGGCCGGGTCGGGTCAACCCGCTTACTTAAACGGTTTGAAAACCTTGACCCATACCTGCTAATTTCGTGTCCGATTAGCAGGTCGTGTCAATGTTTACCACCTCTAATTTTAGTGGTATCAATTTTATAATTTTGGTATCAGGTTTGTTATATGACCATTTCTAAGCTTATGTCGACATTATATTACCTTCACTCCAATTTGCTTACAATATTAGGGTTTTCTTACCTCCTATTACATAGCTTTAAGCATTTTATTTTCTATTATATATAAATAAAAATTAAAACAAGTTGATATTTTATTTGACAATATACATAGAGAAACTCTAACAAGATCTCATATGACTATGTTTATCCTTACATATTGATCATACGAGGTAGTTAAAAGAGAGTGTATGAATAGTATAAAAGTTCATTTGTTGCAAGTAATTCATCAAAATGGAGAAAGTATTATATTATGATAGTAACCCCTTTCCTGTCCCTTAGCTTGTCTCCACCCTTGTGCAAACATGATAATAGTGAATTAATGATGTTGCAAAGTATAATTTTCTTAAGGTTAACCTTTTTGTATATTATTATTATTATAACTCTGAAAAATAAAGAAGGATATACATATAGCATCTTGATATAATACATTAATGCAATACAAATAAAGATTTTATTATGAACAAAAGAAAATTAAACCCATTAATAGAAAGCAATACTTTTAAGATAGTTCTTAAAGGATTACGTAGTGAAAGTTTTGAAACAATTGATGATAGCACATTATGAAGCGTACCAAATATTTACAGAACTACAAGAGATTGTAGTTTAAATCATCTTTGTATCCTCATATGACATCAAGTTATATAGCTATTTATAAGTGATCTGTTGTAACACAATTTTCATTGAATCAAAGATAAATTATACAAATCAATAACTCGCGTCATTCTAAGCACCAAATTCATCCAATTAACCAATAATAGACAACTTTTAGCTTGTATATTTAGACGATGAATTTTTCCAGACTACAAAGAGAAATTCCTATGGTTGTTGATCAATTTGATATAATAAATTATTTAACATAGTAATTTCTTAGTTAACAACATGACATAATAGGAAAAGTTTATATATATAACACAAATCGAAAAAATAACTAGATTTATTCTCTAGGATCAATATTAGAGTGTGTACGACATAAATTCAAAAATAGCATGTTTTGAAATTGGAAACTTTACTAAATAATAAGATCCAATACTATATATAGTACCTCGTGAAAATTGACTATATATAGACTAATACATACTTTCTCCGCCCCATACTACTCCTTACTATATATATCGAGGCGCATAATTTTGGATGATTTATTATTATCTGGTTATCATCAGTCATTATTTATAGAAAATGAAAATGTGAGGAGTTAGTGATATATCATTTTATTTTGAGGGAGAGAGTATCAAGGGTGTAAATGATCCGAGTCGAGTTCGAGTTTGAACTAACTCGACTTGCCTTGTTACCATTTTGACCGAACTTTGACCAAGTTGGGTTTTACTGAATAGATCTCGAGTGGCTTGTAAATGTATCGTTATATAAGCAACCCTAATGTAGAATATATGTTGAATTTAGATAAATGGATATTCGAGTTTCTCACGAGTTTTGGAGTCGAGTATCGAGTTGCTCAACTCGACTTAATTGTCAGCATCTCGAGTCGAGCTCACTCGAGCCGAACTTTGAACGAATTTTAACCAAGTCGATCTCGAGTAGCTCGCAAGTTGACTTGTCTCATTTACAGTATTGGCTACCATGCTTAAAATGTAGAAGAATATAATTAAGATAGTAGTGGTGTCATATCCAAAATAAAAGTGCAAAGAGTAATTTGAGATGAATGAGGATGAAAAATATAAAAAACAATATGAGATGGAAGGAATAAATATATTATAAAGACAAGATCCATGTCAACAACGTAGTTATAAACCTTAAATTGACATTTATCATGCATATATTTGAGTTTTTTTTTGCTATCAAACTACATATACCATATAGTGTTGAAAAAATAACCATGAACATTGTTATTTTTGCGGTTAATTCTTATACATGTCAATATTAAAGCCAACAGCAAAAAGAGGTTTAAACTGTTTAGCATATAGGATCCCCATAGCTACAAATAAATAAAAAAGTTTGTTTTCACGGTCTCACCTATCCTACATAAAAGGCCTTAAATGTACCAGCATATAAACACTAATGTACAGTGAACTACCAAAATACTAATATGACGTACGATCTTATATTAGATTTATATCTATCTCTATTTTTAGAATATTAAGTTTTATATTTTCTCTTTAACTCATACTATGTCTCATATTAACTGATACAGTTAGAACAACATAAATCTAAGTGTTTTTATTTTGTTATCGGTAGTTCTTGTGGATACTTTTTTTTTAATTGTAGTCAATGGGTTGTGGAGCCTTAACTTTTTTGAAGTGAGTGACATAGTTGTTTCTCAATTATTCTTTGGGTCCCTTATAAAGAGAAAGAAATAATATAAAATTTATGGGACTTTATCAATCGTGAAATCTTATCAATTAACGTGGGACGAGCAAAAATCGAAAGTATATCAATCAATATGAGATCGAGGAAGTAATATATAAATGAAGATATTAATGGTCAAATATGTCCATTAAAGATCATAAAAATCAATATTGAAGAACAAAATGATTATGTATTTAAAGTTATAGGTGTCTAGATAATCTATATATAGGTTTTAAAAAATAATGCTTCCACCACCGATAAAAGTCAATTTCCCGTTGGTTAGGGGTGTTGAAGGAATATTTCTTATTTCGTATATTTTTTTGGCGTTTTGTCTCGCTAACAATCCTTTTGATGGTGGTAATAAATTGATGTATAGTAAATAGTTTATATGCAATTTTCTTAAAGAAAGCCTCAAGGAATCTCATCCCAAATATGCCTTTTCCACTAAGACATCATATTATTACTATACCACTCTTATTACAGTGGAGTGGTAATGTATCATAAATCGATAATAAATTAAATTTATGAATAGAAATAATATTTGGGAGTGGAAAAGCATTTTCATAAACATTGTTACGAAACTTATGTCGTGCGATCCGGCGGCTTATGTGCTATGAATATTCTAACATGCGGAAATCAAATTTTCGACATTTCAAAATTTGAAAGCAATACAAATGAGATGAAATAAAAAAAGGTAAATAAAAAGAGGTCTTATATCTTAATTCATGAATTGCCAATGTTTAATATATGGGTTTTGCTATTCATAGCCGACTTTAAATTTTCGAAAATTTAAAATCTGAAAAAATTGAGGATATCTGATACCCAATATCCAAAACTTCGGTCATGTTTATTTTCACACTATTTTTCAACAAAGTAAAAAACGAACATGAAGCATATATGTCAAATATAACCATTGTTTCGAATATTGGATTGAATATTCAAAATCCAAATAATATTAGCTGATCATACTTTTGGACTTCCTACTTGAAATCTTGATGCAGTTCACAATTATAGAGAATCTTCTAAATTCTTTTTAATATATAAGAAAAAATATTGTCAGGTGGGTACGGTCTTGTTTGATTCGTCTCGATGAACACTTTATTAATATTGATTTATTATAATTTTTATTAACGTGTAATGAAAGATATTTAAGGTTAAAGATGTGCATTGGCAAACACGTACAGTTAAAGTATGAAGAACCAAAAATACAAAGGGAGTACTAAATATTCAATAATCCAAAAATCAATATTTGGTACGTGTTCTAATATTAAAAATTTCAAATTGGATAACCTTTTCGAATCTGATTTGATCAAATTGGATTCAAATCAAATGATAATGATATTTACATTTTAAATTAAATGTCCTCAATCTTAACTCATGGCAGTTTTGAAGAGGGAAAAATATTATCTGCATGAACTTAAAGCCCAAAAACGGAAAAAGAAAATAAATTTAAAGAAAAGAAAATGACATGGTCGGAATTTTAAGAAAAGTTGAGTCCAAAGATTGCCTCGTAATATATGATATAATTTGTTAGAATAATTGTATTTTATATAATGATATATTATTTTTGGTGTTTATATCTTAATTTATTTATAATCCTATTTAAAGTTTAACTTCTACGAATCTATAAATACTATGCAAGATTTTATTCCATATATAAAACTGTTGTTAGACATTCATGTTGGCTACCGCGTGCGTAGCACGCGGTTGTCCAACTAGTATTTTAACAAAAAGAATTGCACCAACAGCTCTAAAATATTTTTACCTATAAATTACGCACAAATTTGATATATTTTACCACACTTCTTCCCAGCCAATTTTTCTTTCTGATCAAATTCTACTACTCAAATTTTCATAAATAGACTCAGATAATCCAAATTATGGAAATAGTCCTAATAACAATGTCGCTGTTTTTGTATATTGTGTTTACCTTTTTTATTACAATGTCAAGTTATGTAATTTAAATTAACGTAATTTCATTAGCATATATTATTTAACATATTTTAATTAGCATAATGTAATTAGTGTAACTTTTTTAAAAGCGTAAGTTAAGTTAACTAACTAAATAACGAATTATTAAAATGCATAAATAATGATTAATATCTCACTAATTAAAATATGAATACAAATGATCTAGTTCATATAAAAATAAAAATAAATTGGTAGGAGATAGAGTATATGATGAGGTATAGCAAAAGTAGGAGAGAGAAGTAGAAATGACCAACTAAGACTAGCCCAGCCCAGCCCACCCATTGTGAGCAAAAAAATATGAGTTGGTGGAGATTTAGTGGGATATATGGTGTAAGAAAGAGGAAAGGACGGAGAAAGGAAAAAAATGGTAAGACCAACTAAAGCTAGCATACCCATTGCTCATGCTCATGTACATTTAGAAAATTATTTCTTGCACATTTTAATTCTTTTTCATGTACATCTAAAACTTTTGCCCCAAAACAGGTTCCATTGACACTTGGTTTTTGCGTGTAAAATTGATGGGTTTTTAAATGATCTGGTGGTCTCTTGAACATGATTAGTTGACAAAACAGATCTGATTTTTTGTCAACTGATCCGATTAAGTGAACCACATCAGCTAACCACCCTTACTTAATTTTCTCCCCCATGTTAATCATTCATTCACTCGCACTGTTTCAATGATCATTTGTCTTCCTCCTTCCTCCTTCCTCCTTCCTCAAACAACAAGATCATCTCCTCACGTAGTAACATAAGGCCACCTCCAACGACTTCTCAACCGCCGCCGACGCCATCTTAATTCTCTCCCTCATCGCCAACGACCACCCATTAGGGCTTAGCTTGCATTTGGTGTTTGTGCACTGCCACCCATTAGGGCTTCGTGGTCTGCCTTTGTGGTGCAGGCTGCCACCACAAAATTAAAACCTCTAACCTCTGCCACCAACCTTCACAATAGCGGTGGCTCCACCCATCATTGCACTCAACATACCACCACATTCCCCCTCCATGATACAATTGCACTTCTAGAAGCACATCTTTCTCCCTGATAATCTGCAACCCCATAGCCACCCTAGCTACACTATAGCCCATCATTGTAGGTTTTTGAGGAAACTTAGGCTCTGTTCTTTTGGACTGAATTAATGAAAATTGAGTTCAGTTTAGTTCAGTTCAGTTAAGGAAAATTCAGTTCAGGAAAATTAAGTTCAGTTCAGTTAGTTTCCTCTCATAGTTTTCATTCACTTTAATTCAATTCGGTTCGATCAGGATAAATTAAGTTCAATTTAGTTCAGTTCAATCCAAAAGACTAGAGCCTTAGTCAAATATTTAAGTGGTCCAACTTAGCAATGAAAAAGATAGTTGTAACAGTAGTAGAAATAAGGCTATAAAAGGCCATAGATGTAATCGGTAAAGTCAAGTTGTTTTGTATCAAAAAAATCATCAGACACATTGGAGTGTTATTAAGTTCGATTGTGATCTCCCTATCCCTAGGTGGTGTTTATATATCCAAGGTTTATTCTCTATTAATTTCTAGGGATATTTTTGTATCTAGAAATTATAGAGTTGTATCGCTGGCGTAGCCGACCGTGGTGTTTTGGCTCATTTATTCCTACCCCTACGGCCCTACCTAGTAAGGTGTGACTCCACCTCCTTCTAGGTTAGTATCGTTAATTCCCATAAAAGACAGTACAATTTGTGATATTAAAATCTGTATAGCATTCTAATGAATACAATCAAATTTTAGTTTAATTTTAGTACAGAAGAGTCGGTTAGATGCATTCAAGTTTGAAAGATAAATTTCCAGATAAATGACGAAACCAAGAGTAGTTTCATTTTACGGTTTTTTCACCATATATCTCTGACAATTTTTTTTTGCAGCATATACCATTCAACTTTTGAAATTCACCATATACCCACCTTTCAAAAAATACATCGACTTACCCTTTTGACTAACGGTGTTAGACTTCCGTTAGTCATTAGGCCCTAATCCTCCCCTAACCCTAATTAACTAACCTAAATCAAACCCTAATCCTAACCCTAACCCTAATCAAATACACTAACTTGGGCCCTAACCCTAACTACCCCTCCCCCACCCCTTACCCCCCACTGCACCACCACCCCCTCACCACCACCACCCCCTCCCCTTCCCTCGATGACCCCCAACCCCTTCCCCGTGACCCCCCTCCCCTCCCCAGTGTTGTCGCGAACCTCTCTCCCCTCCCCACTGCAGTCGTGCGATTAAACACATACACAATTTTTGCGTGTGATTAAATCCAATTTCATTGGTCATCTTCTTCGATTGTTGGAGTTTGTTTCAAAAATTTCGCAAATTTTATGGGTTTGCTTCTTCGATTGTTGGAGTTTGTGAATCGGGGGAGGGGGGTGTACGACTGCGGGTGGGGAGGGGAGGGGGTTCGCGGCAGCCAGTTGGGGAGGGGGGGGGCGTAGGGGGAGGGCGTAGGGGAAGGGGGGGGGGAGGGGGTCGCGGGGGAAGGGGAGGGTGGTGGTGGTGACGACGGGGTGGGTTAGCGGTGGGGGTAAGGGGTGGGGGAGGGGTGGTTAGGGTTAGGGCCCAAGTTAGTGTATTAGATTAGGGTTAGGGTTAGGATTAGGGTTTAATTTAGGTTAGTTAATTAGGATGAGGGGAGGATTAGGGCCTAATGACTAACGAAAGTCTAACATCGTTAGTCAACAGGGTAAGTCGATGTATTTTTTGAAAGGTGGGGGGTATATGGTGAATTTCAAAAGTTGAAAGGGTATATGGTGCAAAAAAAAAATTTGTCAAGGGTATATGGTAAAAAAACCATTCATTTTATATGTCATGCATGACTCCATATATATCTTCACTAGTAGTAATAAATGTTCCAGGTCAAATAATGTAACGAGCAATAGTCTCCTCTCTCTCTTCTTTTTCTCTCTCAAACCCTAGTCTCTCCTACCCCTTCTTCATCAGGTAGGGGCTGCCATGGATGATTTCATCCATGGTAAGCCCCTTTCTCCTTTTATTTTCAGTTTTTAGTTTATTTTCTTGTTTTGTTGAATAAATTAGTCTCTCTTTATGAGATTTTTTCAAACCCTGTTATGGGGATTTTAGTCTCTATTGTGGAGATCTCCTTCTCCCCAGTGGCGGAGTCACGCTTAGTCATGGTGGGTCACGTGATCCACCATTATCTCAGAGAAAGATGAAGTTCAATTTTTTATTTTTTTTTTTAAAAAATCTTGGCTTTTCTCGAAAGACATGAAGAAGTGAAAAAAAACCCAGATTAAACACGATAATCGTGATACAGGAAGAAGAAGAGAGGAGATAACAGAAAAAAGAAGCCATAACTTTGAAGTTTGACTTTTGAGAACCAAAAAAGGAGAAAAGAGATAGAAAGAAGAAACAGTGGTGAAAAAAATTGAGAAACTAAGGAAAGAGAGAAGGCACTTGAAGAAGAGGAAAGAAACATGTAATGCCATTGTTGAAGAAAACAGGAACCAGAACAACGAAAAAGAAGTAATTGTGTCTTTGATTATTTTCTTTGAACCATAGAAACATAGGGGAGAGATAGGGGAGAGAGAGAGGGTGGGTTAGGAAATGGGAAAATAGAAAAAGGCACATGGGGTAGGTAATTATCTTTTTCTTCTATTTTTTACTCTATTTGTTTTGTTCTTTTTTTACTCTATATATTATAGAAGTACTTATTGAATAATAAATTGGCCTTATTTTTTTATTTGATAACGAAATGGATGAACATTTGAATCATACAATATTTAGGATTTTTTATTCTTTCATGTACTTCTCCGTTATTTTTTACTTGCAACATTGAAATATGACATAAGAATTTAGAAAAGGAGATGAATAAAAAGTGATTAAAAAAAGGACCTTTCATGTGCTAGGAGAGAGATAGAAATAATATATTGCCAAAATTGTCAATATTGCAAGCAATATACGACATTCTAAAATGAAAAACGGTGTAAGTAAAAAAAACGAAGAAGTAATAACTGAAATAATTATTTTCTTTTTCGGAACATAATTAATAATGAATCATGTTTCATGATGTGTAGTACAAAAACTTAATAGCACTTGATAACATTAAAATAAATCATGCCACACGGCAATTGCAATGTAGTCTGTGATCAACTTATCCTTTCCGACTCCATTACCATTTCTAATTCCATGACCACATTTTAAAACCGTGGTGGTGACCCACCATCCGTAAAATCTTGGATCCGTCACTGCTTCTCCCCTATGGGAGTTGTGAGTATGGTTTTTTTATCTTTAGGTATAAGAAATTGTTCTCATTGGTTGAAGTTCGAGACTCAACATGAAGGTATTGGGATCTCGGAATCTCGGATGTGGTCAACATGGCTCAATCAAGAATGATCTTCCCAAACTATGTCAGAATGATAGACTTCCTCATCAATAGCTGCTTGATTCAGCAAATACAAGGGGGTTGCGCTGTATTGCTCGATCTAGTTCATTGTAGTTTCTTCGAATACGAATTTGATTTAACCTTATTCGATTGTATTTGTTTTTCTTCAATATCTATTGTAGATGCTGTTTGGCCTTTAATTAATAAAATTTCTCTTCAAAAAAAATGTAACGAGCAATAGAGCATGCAGATATGAACATATAATAAAAAAATTCGGTAAAAAGATTTGGCCAGATGACGTGCTTGAATTCTCTACGAAGATATTGGATATTAATGAAGAGACGGTAGTTTGTGGACAACATGGTTTAGAATTAGTTTTGCGGCTCCTTTAGGAACAAACTTCAATTCTTAAGTACTCCCTTTAGGAAAAATAGAAATTGCTATTAACGTGCTCCTTTAATTGGATAAGGATAAAAAGAGATAAGATAATATAATGTTATTATATTCACTCCAACAGCGCCTTTAACAACGTGCTTACTGATGTAATGGAAGCCATAGCTGCTGATTTGGCTGAGTAATAAAATCCTCACTTTTCTAGTCAAAAAAAAAAAAACAACGTGCTTGAATTTTCGATACAGATAGATGCGGATAACAAAAGATAAGATTCAAATGTACAAGTTGCTACCACTCCTACGGTTCATTATACTTAATTTTAAAGCTAACGTTTTTACCGCATTTCCTTCTTTCTTGTCTTAACTTTCTTTCAATTTAGGCTATGTTTAGTTCACCTGAAATTTTCTGATCTGAACTTATCTGATCTGATCTGAACTTATTTTTTCTGATCTGATCTGATCTGATCTGAACTGATCTGATCTGATCTGATCTGAACTGATCTTTTACAATACATATTATTACACATATTATTATTACTTTGTATTTCATTACTAGTATTATTATTACTATCATTTTAAGACTATGCACAACTTTCAATAATAATAATAATAATAATAATTATAATAATAATTATAATAATAATAATTATAATAATAATAATAATAATAATAATATTATTATTATTATTATTATTATTATTATTATAATTATAATTATTATTATTATAGCATAATTAGTTTTTTTTTTTTGAAAAAGAACACATTAGTATATGAACATACAATTAAAAATTAAAGACTAAGGACTCTTCAGATGGTATGCTTCTTACCTCCCCATGTGGGAGCACGGGTTCAAATCTTGGTGGAAGCATATATTTCAATATTATTATGGGTGGGGGAGGGGGTTGGGGGCTTTGGGTCTGCAGGTGAGTGGCCGTGTGCAAAGCGCAAGAGGAAATTCATCTTACCACGGGGTTCCCGAAAGGGGCCTAAAAAATTAAAAATAAAAGAACACACATTTTAGGTAAAAAAAACATATTGTTCATGGTCAAGAAAAAAAATTGTTCATGTTCAAGGTCCGTTAATAATAAGAATTTAGGTAGTAATGAAAAGAACATATAATAATATTAAAAAAAGAACATATACTTGAAAGAAAGATACAAGATCTATTTAAAAAAACACATTTTAAAAATAAAAGATAAATGTTATTTTTATAATGATGACATGTTTGGATTTAACTAACAACATGTTCTTTGTTATATCAATAAATTGTTCTTTTTTATTATAAATAAACCTATAAATATATATAATCATATGATCTAGAACAAAATGGTTAAATATTCTTCTTATATCGTTGTCTTGTTCTATATAAACTTTGTTTTTAAATATAAGTTGAAATACTTTGTAGGAAAAATTTTAAACGTGATGACAACACCATTAGGTTATCCCATGCTACTCATGTTTTATATAAACTAGTAATATATAATTTATATTATTCTACCAAAATTATTTTAAAAAATAAACATCATATACTATTGTCATGTTCGTTACATGTACAACATCAAAAAGAACATCACATATCAAAATTATTAATTAGATAAAATATAAAAAAAGAACACGTACAAATGCCAAAAGAACATTCTTATTCTTGAACACAAATAGCTTCAAATAGTGACATCAATGACATTTATAATAATAGCAATGACATTTATAATAATAGCAATAATTAATAAGTACAACAACGACAATAATAATAATCTTTTTGAACAAATGTACTAGTAAATAGTAATATTAATAGTAATAATAATAATAATAATAATAATAATAATAATAATAATAATAATAATAATAATAATAATAATAACAATAACAATAATAGCATTAGTAATACTAATAATCATAATAATCATGATAATAATAACAATAATAATAAGTTTTTAAATATAAGCATAATCTAAACTTATCTGATCTGATCTGATCTGAACTTATCTGATCTGATCTGATCTGATCTGAACTTATCTGATCTGATCTGAACTTATTTTTTCTGATCTGATCTGAACTTATTTTTTCTGATCTGATCTGATCTGATCTGAAATAAGCAAAAATAAGGTGAACTGAACATAGCCTTAATGGTGGATCCAATATTTTTATATTAAGAGCATCTTAGCTGAAGTTCTAACATTGAGGTTCTGTCATTTAAGTTTTTATGTTTCTTATCAGTTTATATCAATTTCTATTATATAAGTGAAAGGGAGAAGAAGATGGTGCCCTCTTTATAAAAAGTCTGATATACCTTTAATGAATTTAAATTGTCATATATATTACATAATATTTTCTTCTTCCTACTTGTCATATATATTGAACAAGTTAACAATGAAATTGAATTTGAAATTTCAATAAATATTAAATTAAGGAGAATAATTTCCTCTTCTTATTTATGTGTGAAAAACTCTGATAAAAAATTAAATTAACATAACTTTATTGATACAATTAGAAGAAAAAATAAAATCTTGAATTTCATATTATTAATAATTATATTGAAAATATTTTAAAACCTAAATGTTGATTATTATTCGGTAATCTCCATCCTATAAATCAACTCTTCCACTTTATTAATATTTAACGATTGAACCTAATACACAAATTTTTCCACTTTATTTGAGCACAAGTTGTCTTCTGCTTTACATTTCCTTCTCTCAATATTATATTTGAATAATGATGAACAAATAACTAAAAAAACCAAGGAAACATTAATTTAAGAAAAACATATTAAAAAAATTAAAAGTAATTATAAATGTCTGTTCAATTCAAAAATTTTGTAACACTGATGAATAAGTGATTGAGAAAAAAACGTTAATATGACACCTACACACATAGTATGCATAAAATGCTAGTATATATATGTATATATTTTTAGGGGGCCCCATTCGGGAACCCCGTGGTTAGAAGAATTTTCCTCTTGGTTGTTTCTCGCACATGACACTCACCCAGAGGCCCAACAAGCACCATAACCCCTGCCCCCCTACATTGATGAATAAGTGATTGAGAAAAAAAACGTTAATATGACACACACACACACATAGTATGCATAATAGAAGAATTTTCCTCTTGGTTGTTTCTCGCACATGACACTCACCCAGAGGCCCAACATGCACCATAACCCCTGCCCCCAACATTGAAATGAGGCTTCCACCAATATTTGAACCTTGATCTCCCATGTGGGAGATAGGAAGCGATACAATATATATATATATATATATATATATATATATATATATATATATATATATATATATATATATATATATAGAGGCAAGATCATGTGAGAAGGGAAATTAGGTGAGAAATGAGAAATAATCACTGCCCTTAGATTAGATCCTATCAACGGCCAAGATTTAAAAACTAATATTAAATTTAAACTACCTTTTTTCATTCCTTTAAACCTAATTTTCTCTCTCCTCCCTTCTCCTTCTTCCAAAGTACGTTGAAAAATACTATACTTTATGGAGTCAATTACCACATCAAATGAAGGTTGATCTCCACTCTTCTTCCACAAGTGAAAACCAAATTGAATACTATACTTTATTACAGTTTGGTGGCTTTGTGTTTCTTAGTTTAGTTTTATTAGTTATTGGAACTTTTTTCATCTACAATAAAGAAGCAACGTTGATGTGTTGAAAGTATAGTCCATGTGCTACATTAGATTCTTGCTTATGAAAATTATATTATAAAAAATTATTTCGTCAAGCAATTAGATTCGTCGAGCAACATTGAAGTGTTAAAAGACGTTTTGAGGAGTAAAGCAATGTGATTAGAGTTATAGGAGTATTTGATTAGAGTTATATGAATTACTAATTAGAGTTATAGGAGTATTTGACTAGTCATAAAAGTTGTATGTACATTCTAATTAGAGGTATAACATTGCTTGTTCGGAGTTATGCAACTCTTTCTTATAGTTATACGAACTAGTCGTAAGAGTTATATGTTAATATAACTCCAATGAAATTGTAGTCATTGTTAGAATATAATCATTGCATATACCATGATAAAAAGAGTTATAATAGGTAGTCATTATAGTTATGGCATTACTTGTTAAGAGTTGTATTTAGAGTTATAGGAGTATTTGATTAGAGTTATAGGAACTATTAATTGGAGTTATATGAGTATTTGACTAGTCATAAGAGTTGTAATTAGAGTTATAGGAGTATTTGATTAGAGTTATATGAACTAGTCATAAGAGTTATATGTTAATATAACTCCAATGAAATTGTAGTCATTGTTAGAATATAATCATTGCATATACCATGATAAAAAGAGTTATAATAGGTAGTCATTATAGTTATGGCATTACTTGTTAAGAGTTGTATTTAGAGTTATAGGAGTATTATATTAGAGTTATAGGAACTATTAATTGGAGTTATAGGAGTATTTGACTAGTCATAAGAGTTGTAATTAGAGTTATAGGAGTATTTGATTAGAGTTATATGAACTAGTCATAAGAGTTATATGTTAATATAACTCCAATGAAATTGTAGTCATTGTTAGAATATAATTATTGCATATACCATGATAAAAAGAGTTATAATTGGTAGTCATTATAGGTATGGCATTACTTGTTAAGAGTTGTATTTAGAGTTATAGGAGTATTATATTAGAGTTATAGGAACTATTAATTGGAGTTATAGGAGTATTTGACTAGTCATAAGAGTTGTAATTAGAGTTATAGGAGTATTTGATTAGAGTTATATGAACTAGTCATAAGAGTTATATGTTAATATAACTCCAATGAAATTGTAGTCATTGTTAGAATATAATCATTGCATATACCATGATAAAAAGAGTTATAATTGGTAGTCATTATAGGTATGGCATTACTTGTTAAGAGTTGTATTTAGAGTTATAGGAGTATTATATTAGAGTTATAGGAACTATTAATTGGAGTTATAGGAGTATTTGACTAGTCATAAGAGTTGTAATTAGAGTTATAGGAGTATTTGATTAGAGTTATATGAATTATAGGAGCATTTGACTAGTCATAAGAGTTATATTGGGATTTGATTAGAGTTGTATGTACATTCTAATTATTATAACCCATCCACCCAACGGAATCTCTAAAGATTGTTCTATAAATTACGAAGATTTACTCCCCGATATAATTAATCATTCAAAAATCAAAATGGTCGGTCACAAAAAAAAAATATTCAGTGGAACACTTGTTTGTAAGGATGACCGGAACATTTCAAGGTATCACCTTTGAATTAAATCCAAGTCATTTCAAGAGTTCGGTTGACAAATCACAAAAGCAAGCAAAAAATACACTTTAAACAACTAATGTAACCGATACTATAACTTGATCCGAAACAAGAGAGAGTGGAGGTAGGGAGAGAAGAGAGAGGAGAGAGAAAATAGGTTATGAGTTATGACGTAGGAAGTGGTTTCAAATTTTGGGTTTTAGTTTTTTTTTTTTTAATCAAGTCCATTAAATGAGACATGATCCAAGGGCTAGAATTACTTCTCATTTCTCATATAAAACTCCCTTCTCACATGAACTCAATTCTATATATATATATATATATATATACCCTTCTCACATGAACTCAATTCTATATATATATATATATATAGAATTGAGTTCATGTGAGAAGGGAGTTTTATATGAGAAGTGAGAAGTAATTCTAACCCTTGGATCATGTTTCATTTAATGGCCAAGATTAGATAAAAAAAAAGGTAAAACCTAAATTACTCCTCACGGTCATAACTCATATTATACTTTCTCTCTCCTCTCTCCTCTCTCCTCCTCTCTTATTTCGTTCTCTCGCTTCAAGAGAGGCGTTATTTTTTTTTTTTCAATTTCAATTCAAGCGAGAGTAACATCTTTGGATCAGTGAAATTCTAAACTCAAGATTAGTTCAATGGACGCACACAATATGGGAGAAGAAGGTTAGTATTTTGTTTAATTTTTCTTTTTCTTTTTTTTAGAATTCTGAAATTGTTCTATATTCGAAATTGGTGCTATACTCAAGATTATATACGAAATTGGTGCTATACCCACATGAATTGCTCTTGCATGTTATGATTCTTGTTGTGAAACAAATTTTGATTCAAATTTTACATCTAAATTGATTCGTGCGATTGAGAAAGTTTTGTTTTCTAGGACTTGGTTTGAAGAAGTTGAAGTTGATTTTGTTCAATAAGATATGTGGGAGTAAATAATCTTCGGGTTATTGTAACAAGGTTTGTTTATGAAAGCCGATGTGAGGAAAATATAAAGAAAAAAAAAAAGGTAACCAGATATGCAGAATGGGTTGTAGCATTATGGGGTTGAAGTTGAATATTTCTGCATAGTAACAAACACCACGACAACTCTAACTAATTTACATTCAATTGGAATTCATCTTGCTTTAGGTTAGTTTGTTTTGTTTTTATATTTTTTTTGAGGGGGGTTTTGTTTTTAATTTTCGGATTTTGCAAATGTGTTGCAATTTTAATGAATTTTATTCTTTGAAAGAACTTGGTGGTTTTTAATTTATTTTGCCATAACTCTTAACTAATAATTGCTACAACTCTAATGAGTACTTCCCATAACTCTAATAAGTATTTCCTATAACTCTAAATAAATATTGGTGTAACTCTAATGAGTACTTCTTATAACTCTAAATAAATATTAGTGTAACTCTAATCAACTCTAAACAAATATTAGTGTAACTCTAATCAACTCTAAACAAATATTCGGAGGAAGAAAACGGATGAGGAGTGAGGGCTGGGAAGAGAAAGGAATAACGCAAGACCGCAAGATTTGTCATTAGCATAAAATAGTGTTGTGTTCTTGATTGCTTTTGTTCAAGCTACAAGGTATGAGTCTGTTTCAGAAACATTGCACCCTTACACGTGATTAAAGGTATATAAACAAGTAAAGCATTGTTTATAATCTATTTGTTGGGAAATAATCTACTTATTCTTGGAAACATAAACATTTTTGGGCATATCATGTTCGAACACCCTAAAACCTATTAGCTCAAATGGAAGAGCACTTGTGCTATGCACAAGATGTGGGTTCGGTTCCCACATAGGTTATGAAATGACTCTTGTTAGAAGTTAGAAACCTAAACATAGAACAATGTATTTTGTAAACATTTAATTAGAGTCATAGGAACTAAAATTTAGAGTTATGCCATGATTTGATTAGAGTCATAGGAAACAAAATTTAGAGTTATGCAAACATTTAATTAGAGTTGTAGGAAGTAGAATTTGGAATCATGCCTATATTTGATTAGAGTTATAAGAAGTCAAAGTTAGAGTTACACCAATATTTAATTAGAGTTACATGAACTAGTAGTTAAGAGTTATGCGATCACTTGATCAGAGTTATGCCAACATTTGATTAGAGTTTTATGAATTATAGTAGTTAGAGTTATATGTTCTAGTAGTTATATGAACTAATTATTACTTCTTATTATAACTCTAAACAAGTGTTTTCATTTTCACAACTCTAAATACTATTGTATATAACTCTAAACAAGATTTGATATAATTCTAGTAAGTATCTTCTACTACTCTAAAGAATTGTTGTCATAACTCTAACTACTACTCCCTATAACTCTAAACTAGTAATGTCATAACTATATTTTCTACTTCATGTAACTCTAAACAAGTGCTTGCCACAACTCTAGCTACTACTAGCGATAACTCTAAAACAAGTCTTGAGTAGTTATAAACATGCAATTTCATAATCATACCAATTCTTCCATTTCAAAATGCTTAGTCACTACAACTATTAAAATTCATAAAATTGATGGATAAAAAATTGCTTGACCAATCTACAGAGCAACAATATTATCGACCACATTCGAACATTATACATTCGATATTGATGGACAAATGAAATAAGTCTTCAGTTCTTTTGAACAACTACAACAATAAGAGAAATGCTAGTTCAACATATACAACAATACAAATATATATAACTAGTAGAACTCGTCCTCGTCCATTGTTGGCATAGTCATAGGAATTGACCATCTTCTCAAATGGGCAGTATAATTTATGCATCTAACAATGCCTCTTCCACTCGGTCCATCCGGGAAGTCAATGACTCTAATACTACCTTCATCAAGATGGAATGATCCTATCCAATCTCTCGATAAATTCAGCAATGTGTCATACGGTCATTAATGCAATGTGGAGAATTGGATGTCCTACTGCAACAACCACCTTAGAAGGATCAGATAACTCGTCTAATAAAGCTCGCCACACTTTCTCTGTCTGATGCCATAGAAGACTAAGCATATTTGGTGAAAGAATTGAATCGACAGTTCTGTCCTGTATGGAGGGAAACGAGAGAGAAAATTAGAAAGCTGCAGGCCTGCAACATTTCATGCCTGATGATCTGTTGTTGTGTTGGAACCTCTTTTTTTATTGGAGAGGGGGGGATGGAGTTTATATAAATAGAGTTCACTTGTGTTGACTGGCCAAGTATGGTTTCCACATCAACTCTATTCATCTCTTTAACATCTACATATCATGGCACACAATCAGCACCTAAGCAATCCCATAAAGAAAAAGGCATAGTTACATGTAAAGAAGGGTCAAACAAAGTAGGACGGTTGGTCTTAAAAAATTCAACCAATTTACCTTGGATATTATCTATGCTGTCTCCATTAAGGCCTTTCCAGGGTAGCTAACTACTGTATTCACTTTCAAATCAAGTAGTATTTCGGTTAGCTTGTTCGGATCGTTATCATACACGAATGAGATTACATAAGCGATACCACGTATCGGTAAGAACCTAACACACGATGATGAGAAGTTTGAGTCACCTGAATGAGGCCAAGCATGCCCATAAGTCATAGGCTGAAATCCAGGAAGTGAAACGTTAGCCTGTTGAATACATTAACCTGAAGTTCAGATCTAAATTCTTGGAAAACACCTGCAAAAATATTGTAAGAGGACTAGAGATCTTTAAAATTTATCTTTAGCTACCATAATCATCTCTCCAGTTTCTTAGGTTCAGCAGTAATAAAAACACCATCAACATAATTAATTTCAGTAAGATATCAATAATTAAGCGAGAATCTACGAGCAACAATGTTATCGACCACATTCGAACATCAGAAAGCATAAAAGCTACCTAGGCCATACTTTACTACTACATTTGGGGATGACTTAGAATTCGAATTCGATACATAATCAGTTCTTATAACTCTTAACGAATTTTTACCATAACTCTAGTTATCGCTAACTATAATTCTAAACAAGAGTTGTTGTAACTCTAATTAATACTATGCATAAATGTAATTAGTAACTTTAAAAAAGACTCGTCATAACTCTAAAGAAGACTTGTTGTAACTCTAATTAGTATTCTAGAACTCTAAACAAGCATTGATATGACTACTAACTACTACTTCCTACAACTCTATAACTCTAAACAAATGTTGCTAAAACTCTAACTACTACTACTACAACTCTAGAAGAAGTATAGGTATAACTCTAGTGACTAATTCCTATATAGAAACTATAGAAGACTAGTATAACTCTAAACAAGCATTGCTATAACTATAAAGAATTACAACTACAACTCCAATTAATTCTTCCTATAACTCTAAACTAATATGATTATAACTTTAACTAATATGATTATAACTCTAAAGAAGTATGGCTACAACTCTAGTTAGTTCTTCCTATAACTCTAAACAAATGCTGATATAACTCTAATTAATTTTCAGAGTTCGAAAGAGCCAAAATCACTTGAATACAACACAAACTAAAGAGAACTAGGGAAAACAAAAACAACTCAAAAAGATAATCAGAATTCAAAATCACACTATTTTGATTCTTGATTTCAACCAAAAACAAGTATTGTATTATTCTAAAAGCTCTAATCATAGACCTAAAATAAATAAATAAACCCAAAAGTGAAATATAACTCACATAGATTGATCGAAGATAATCAATCAACAAAAAAGGCGAAAAATGAACAAAAACACAATCAAGAAAGTAGAAATGAGGTTAGGGCAAAAAGATGAAGAAATCCGAAAATAAGCAACGACAATTCCCCACATATAATATCATCAGATTACTAGCATAAACTCGCAAAAAACATGATCAAGCAAAGAAATTTCGAAAACAAATTACGAAGACGCAAGGAAAATTCAAAAACAAACTAACCTTCTGCGTCGCGGTAATGGATTCCATCAAATTCTTGGACAGAAGGAGATGACAGGTGAGATAAGACGGGTAGAAGGAGACGAGATGAGAGAGACGACATAGTCGGGAAGAAGGAGAATAGAGGAGATAGATAATTAGGTCTTTCCATGGAAAAGGAAAAAGGTAGTTTGTGTTAATATTAGTTTTGAGATCTTGGCCGTTGATAGGATCTAATCTAAGGGCAGTGATTCTTTCTCATTTCTCACCTAATTTCCCTTCTCACATGATCTTGCCTCTATATATATATATATATATATATATATATATATATATATATATATATATATATATATATATATATATATATATATATATATATATATATATATATATATATATATATAGGCAAGATCATGTGAGAAAGCTATTTAGGTGAGAAATGAGAAAGAATCAGCACCCTTAAATTAGATAAAATGAACGGCGGAGATCTCAAGCTATACTTAATACACGGAAGTGTTTCTTCTTCGCGCTCTCTCCCTGTTTGCTACTTCATGTAAAACGATGCTTTCTCTCTCCTAATTTACTAACTTCCATTCAATTAAGCCATGAAAGAAACAAAATCGATCTACTTAATTGTTCTTTCATCCTGTATTGCGATGCAAGAACATCAAATTTGAAAAGATTTGGCGGAACAATGTTAGTATGTCAAAATTTTGTTGCAATAATCGTATTCAATCTTCGTAATTTGGGCAATTTGTTTCTGAGTTTTTGGGTTAAATTAACATGTGAAATTCGTACTTAGGAACAATCATTATTATTAATCAATTTAAGCATTGCAAAATAGAGGATTTGATGTGATGAAGCATTATGAAATTACATTAACTATCAAATGCCTAAATCCAGTAAATTGAGTTGGTAATTTGAGGCTTATTACGCATATGTCTTTAACTTATTCTTTCGAATGAATGACAAGATCATCATGAGGTATGATATGATTTGAGTAGTGAAATACTGCTATTAGCATACCTTGCTTAATTATGTTGTGTAATACTAATTTCATTTACTTCTCACAGTTTGATTTTGAAAATGATATCTTATTCCACTTCTTTTTGTATGATATTTGATGCTTTATTCTTTATAGTGGATAATGTTGGTTAATGCATTATTTTGTCAAGAGATGTAAAAAGTGCTAATTAGAGTTATAGAAACATTTGTTTAGAGTTATAAAAATTACTAATTAAAGTTATAGCAATTACTAATTAGAATTATCACAACACTTGTTTAGAGTTGTAGGAAACAGTATTGAAGAGTTGTAGGAAATAGTAGTGAAGAGTTGTACCTAGAGTTACAGGAAGTAGTAACTGGAGTTATAGCAATACTTGTTTAGAGTTGTAGGAAGTAGTAATTAAGAGTTATATTAATGATTGTTAAGAGTTATAGAAAGTACTAACTAGAATTATGGCAACACTTCCTTAGAGTTATAGGATTTAGTAGTTAGAGTTATAGCCATGCTACTTTAGAGTTATAACAATCTTAGTTTAGAGTTATAGGAAGAACTAATAAGAGTTGCAGCAGTACTTCTATAGAGTTATAGCCATGCTTGTTTAGAATTATACATAGTCTTCTATAGTTTTTTATACGAACTAGTCACTAGAGTTATACCGATACTTCTTCTAGAGTTGTAGAAGTAGTAGATACAATTTTAGTAACATTTGTATAGAGTTATAGGAAATACTAATTAGAGTTATGGCAATAATTATTTAGAGTCGTAGAATATACTTATTAGAGTTACACCAATTCTTGTTTAGAGTTTTATGCAATAGTAATTAGAATTATGAAAATGAAAACACTTGTTTAGAGTTGAAAAAAGTAATAATTAGTTTATATAGCTACTACAACATATAACTCTAACCACTATAATTCGTAAAACTCTAGTCAAATGTTGGCATAACTCTAACTACTAGTTTATACAATTCTAATCAAATGTTCACATAACTATTAACTACTACTTCATGTAACTCTAAGCAAATGTTGGTGTAATTTGACTTCCTATGACTCTAATCAAATCTTGGCATAACTCTAAATTCTACTTCATATAACTCTAATCAAATGTTTGCATCTATAACTCTAAATTTTATTTTTTATGACTAATTAAATGTTGTCATAACTCTAACTACTTGTGTTGTATACCTTTAATCAAATGTTGCAACTTGATAGCCTGTTATCTCGATTGGCGAGTGTTTTGTGAGCAAATACACAAAAACGTGGGTTCGATTCCCACATAGGCTTTTATTATTTTATATGCTTTTTTTAATATTGTTCAACTTTTAGGAAGGAATTTTTCTCATTACCTAATAAGGTGGTAAAAGAAGAAATAAATTATAATAGCATAAGTCGATCACAATAACAAAAGAAGTTCCACTATACCTAAAACTTACATGAGTGCTATTGTAGAGAACAATTTATTCTATATTTAGGTTTCTAACTTCTAACAAGAGTCATTTCATAACCTATGTGGGAATCGAACCCACATCTTATGCATAGCACAATGCTCTTCCATTTGAGCTAATAGATTTTAAGGTGTTCATGATATGCCGAGAATGTTTCTGTTTCTAAAAATAAGTAGATTATTTCAGAACAAGTTGATTATCAACACAGTTCTAATTGTTTATATACCTTTAATCACGTGTAATGGTACAATGGTTCTGAAATAGGCTCATATACCTTTATTGTACGGACTGTTTAAGAAAAAAAATGATGTTACTTTGAGTCAACATAATGACAATTTTCGATTTAAGTTGTAGTACATGAGTTTTATTGTACTGAATTCTTCTACTTTATGCTTAGGTTTCTCACTAAGTTATAAGTTATAACCTATGTGGGAATCGAACCCACATCATGTGCATAGCAAATCGCTCTGCCATTTAAGTTAATAGGTTCCAATTTTAGTTTTAGTGTACATCACTTCAGTTTCAAAACACCCTTGCCCTGCAAGAGAAAGGGACCTATTAATCAAAGCGGTTATGTTTATTATATTAAATAGTCAATCTAAATACGTGCAGATACACTTTCATGCAGCCATGTGGTGCAGTAGGACGATTGACAACCAACTATATTCATGCTAAGAATCTACAACTCAAAGAACAAACAAATACCTATGTTACTCATATTCTTCATTTCACCTCGAGTAACTCTATTGGATCCTCAATGATCCAGCATATAGGTTTATGGTCACCTCAACACGAAACTTAATTTTCAACCAAAATCATAGAAAATTTGCAAAAACCAACTAAGCACCTAAGCCCGAGAAACATACATTAAAAGGACATCCAAGGATATGGAGATTATCACTTAGTTTATGCCTACCAATAATAGTACACTTAGTTTATGCCAACCAACAATAGTCGAACTTTAAGACTGTTAACACTAATAGACAACTATTAGAAGTGTAACCACTTCTGAAAAGCCTTGTGTCAAAGGAATCTATAATTCCCCAAGTCGTTCCCTTTACATTGTACCAGAGTTTGGAAAAACAGAATAGTGACACAAACTAAAACTGAATCTCCATACAATCAAGTTTTGGTAGTAAATTATAGCCACAAATTAAATAGAATTAATATGAAAGTATCCATCACATTATAATCATCATACTTAAAAATCCAGCTCGGCAAGCAAGTCATAGTTTAAAATAATCAGAAGCCAAAGACCCAAAAGAAGTGCAAAGTAGCCTACCTTACCTCATCAGTATCCATCTGCCCTCCAGTTGCCTCAAGAGCTCGATGAATATTTTAAATACATCCATCTACAGTCAAAGGAGTAAAATAAGAAAGAGAAGCTAAAAAAATGTCAAATAGGCAAGAGATAATGATGGTGAGTAGTACCTTAACATTCTCAACTCTTTCTTTAAACCTATCAATAAGCTTCGGACTAGCCCAAGAAATGATAAAACCAAGCCCCTCATCAAAATACCTCTTAATAAGCCGGGACACAACTCTAATTGTAAGTTCATATAACTCTAATCAAATATTGACATAACTCAAAAATCTACTTCCTATAACTCCTATGAAGTGTTTCTATAACTCTAACTACTAATTAATATAACTCTAATCAAACTTTAGCATCATTCCAAGTACAAGTTCCTATAACTCTAATAGAACGTTGGTGTAACTCCAATTACAAGTACTTATAACTCTAATAGAACGTTGGTGTAACTCCAGATGTCTTATGGGGAAGACATGAACGCATGGCTTAAGTACAACCTTTATGCCAAGAGACTCCAGTAGTCCATGGAGAGAGGTACTGACGACTGAGTTTATCATTTAGACATACAAGCAGTATTCATTTGGAAATCAAATGAGTGGAACAGTTTAATTTATGCACAAGGGCTTAGGTTATCTGGTTGCTGAAAAATAGAGTTCGAACACTGATACGACAGGAACAGAGAAATCACCAAAAGCCAAAAACACAGACAAATACGTTAAACAATAAGAAATAGACAAGCTTCACATAACTCTTAAAGCATTAATTAGCAGACAATATGCTTTCCTTACCTTACAAAACATATTAAATGAAAAATTCTGAAGCAACTCATGCTGAAATATATGGCGAGGGTCAGATACACGACCATTTCCAGGTAGAGACTAATTGTGCCGTACAGGAGGACGTATTGCATCTACGGAAACTACAATAATTTAGTCTACTTAATCGTCCGATCCAAATACAGGAAAAATTTCTTGCCCTAAATCATGAATATATGAATTCTTGACTGCAATTATAAGGTACTATGTATTACATAAACAATGATTACCACTATACTAATATGCTTACACTCTGTAGACATTAGAATATACATTAACAACCATATATGGCTAAGATTTCCCGTCATTTCCTCCTAAGCCTATTTTTCGTTAAATTGATCTAATTTTGAATTATCTAATTTCATGAAAATTATAATCCAACAAATAATATATAAGTATAACATGAACAAATCTACAATTCGGATGAAATCCGTTTCATAATGAAATTTAGATGTAAAATTGAATCAAAATTATTAAAAAAAAAAAACAAAAACTTTAACGAAATACTAACCTTATCCCATATTGTATGCGTCTCTCGAACTAATCTTGAGTTCTGAATTTCACTGATAATCAGGGACGAAATTCACTGAATTGATATTGACAAAAAATAATTACGTAATTGCGTCATGGAAGCAGAGAACCGAAAAGAGAGAAAGATCAAAGAGGAGAGAGGAGAGAGAAAGAAGGGTATGCGTGAGAAGTGTAGATAGTTTGGGATTTTAGTTTATTTTAGCTTTTAATCTTGGCCATTAAATGAGGCATCATCCAAGGGTTGATATTTCTTCTCACTTCTCATATTAAACACTCTTCTCAATACTAACTATATATATATATATATATATATATATATATATATATATATATATATATATATATATATATATATATATCATGGTAAATAGTTTTATTAATAGCCTTTCTTTTCTATTGTTGTAATCATGTTTGGAAACAACACCTCAAATAATTTTAACCTCCGCTTAATCCTTGAGAAGGATAAACTAAATGGGACAAACTTCTTAGACTGGTAGAGGAACTTAGGAATTGTTCTCATGCAAGAAAAAAAGGAGTTTGTCATTAATAGCCCTATCCCTAAACTTTCTGAGGTCCCTACACCAGCAAAAACAACTGCACATAAGAAGCACTCTGATGCTTTAACTATTGTCACCTGCCTAATGCTAGCCGCAATAAGCCCGAACCTACAAAAGCAATTCTAAAACTATGATGCTTACAACATCATTCAAGAGCTGAAGAATCTTTTATGAGGTTCAGGCAAGAGTCGAGAGGTTTGAAACCTCTAAGGCCACGGGCGGATCCAGCGTGGGTTCAGTGGGTTCAACTGAACCCACGAAAATCTGGAGAAAAAAAGATGGAAACTGACGAAAAGTCGAAATAGAAAAATATTATAAGCTTTCCGCGCCGTGTTGTATCATTGTTTTGATGTTTGGTTCAGTGGTTCAATGGGCCGCAAATCTACAGCCCATCTTGAATAGACGCGCGTTCGACTCCTGCAGGAGGGCTTCTTGTTTCCTTCATTTACTATTTCCGTTTTCTTCGTCTGCAACTTCACTTTTTTGTTTCCTTCATTTACTTGTAAGCTTAGGGCCCGTTCGTTATCGTTTTTTATTTTCAATTTTCAGTTTTTTTGAAAACTAAAAACCAAAAACAGAAAACCAGAAAAAGTGGTTTTCACTTTTTAGTTGTCAGTTTTCAAAATCATCATGTACCAAATAAATTTGACTAATTTTTTATTCATTATAGGCATATATCATATGACTTTGAAAATAAAAAAAAAAATCGACGCCCTTACTTTTTTGTTTTTTTTACTATTTCCGTTTTCTTCGTCTGCAACTTCACTTTTTTGTTTCCTTCATTTAATTGTAAGTTTACTTTTTGTTTGATTTTTTAATTCAGATAGAGCTACTTTTCCATTTTATTTTAGTTTAAAGTTTTGTAGAGCATCTCTTCATTTCTCTTCTGTAAAAATTCACGGCAAATAACCCAACTTTTACCCATCTTCTTATAATAATCTCAGTTTTTTGCTTATTTTGGAAAAATCTTAGTTCGAGTACTATCTTACCAAAATAATATGAACTCTTTAATTTCCTATATAAAATATACAAAAAAATTTCCATTTTATTTTAGTTTAAAGTTTTGTAGAGCATCTCTTCATTTCTCTTCTGTAAAAATTCACGGCAAATAACCCAACTTTTACCCATCTTCTTATAATAATCTCAGTTTTTTGCTTATTTTGGAAAAATCTTAGTTCGAGTACTATCTTACCAAAATAATATGAACTCTTTAATTTCCTATATAGAATATACAAAAAAAAATTAGTGGCTCTATGACGATAGAAAAGATAAGAGTTTTGATTATTATGAGAATCATGCCACAACTTGAAAATAAAAATGGATTATTCAAATCCAATTTCCCTTTCTTAATTGTTTTTAGATACTAAAAATTGAGGGTTTACTTGTCCTTTTGCACATCTATATCTTCGAATACCTAAATAAGTCTTATATAATTGCTAATGCATAAACAATTTTTATTTATATGAAGTTTTATTGAAGTACTCCGAACCCACGTGGGTCAGATTCTGGATCCGCCACTGTCTAAGGCTATCTTCAATTATGCTCTTGGAAAAGGTAAGCCAGTAGGTCCTTATGTACTAAAAATGATTGGATTATTTGATAACATGGAGGTACTCGTAATTCCTTTTGGAAAGGAAATTACAACTGATATTGTTCTCTATTCCCTTCCTGATCGCTATGAACAATTCAAGCTGAATTTTAACATGAATAAAATTGAGAAAAATTTGAGAGAGTTGCATGGCATGCTCAAGAGTCAAGGCAGCTGAACCAACTATCAAAGGCAAGAACAAGACTAAGATACTTGTTGTGCAAAAGGGACAAGGGAAACAGTGGCGTATCTAGAAATTGAGCCACGTGGGTTCGGAATCGCTTGAAAAAATGACCATGGCTAGTTGATGAGAAATTTTACAGCATAAGTTCAAATTTCAATTGCAGCCAATAGTAAAGGAGCTTTCTTTTAGGGTTACACTTATAAATAATATCAATTAAGAAAAATTATAATTAGTTACTTTTGAAAGAAAAACATAATTAATTTTATTTATTAAAAAAGAGTAAAAAAAAACTTTCAATATTTAGAAACCAGCATTGGCGTCGTGAATACACGGGTAAGCATCTTACATTCGAATTAATGAATAATTGTTTGACACTTCTTTAAGCGTTTGAAGGTACAAAGTTACTAAATTAAGGGCTATATAATAATGAGTATTCTATGATTATAATTTATTCGTACATAAAAATCATAGACATGTCAATGTAAAGTACGTGAACAGCGTCAAAGTACAAATATATCAATAATTATATTAAAACGGAGGGAGTATTAGCTATTTAAGAACTGAAAATAGGAAGTCAAAAAAAATTGCAGGTAAACTAATAGAGGATTCACAGCCATCAAGTAATGAGATAATGATTAAGTTAAAAAAAAAAAAAGGAAAAGAAATGAAAGTGAAAATAAAGAAAACCAAATGCTCTAAATAGCCATGAGGATCCAAAGAGTATACAATAGGAAAATAAAGAAATGGAAAACAAGTTAGAAAGAAGCAAAAACATCAGTAGAAGTAAAAACAAATTTAAAAAGAAGGAGAAAACATCAATACGGGGAATTGAACCCGTGTCAGCCGAGAAGGTAGATAATAATATTATCAATCAAACCACGAGCTTGGCTAGGCGTCCAACTGTTTGAGTCTTTTGTGGACTCAAACAGGGGCAACTTAGTCATTTCAAGTGCAAAAAAAGGTTGAGTATATGGAGAGTTGTACACGCGCATGTGGGGGGAAACAGAAACACTCTCTCTCCTTTATCATAATTATCCCCTCTCTCTCCTTTATCATAATTATCCCATCTCTCTTACTCACTACCCGTAATTTTCTCTCTCCCCCATCTTCTATTATCCATCCTTCTCACAGAGAAACTCCGTTACTTTCAAAGGTGTTCAGGATTTTAAAACCCAAAAAAAAATTGCTTGTTGAAGAAACTTCGGGAAACTACATTATTCTCTTTCATCTTCCTTACTTTTGGTAAGTTTGTGCATGCTAAATTTTTTGTACTATTAATCTTGTTTACTAGTTACTTGATGATGGAGAAACACTAAGCTATTAATGAAAAGGCTAGATCTTGAAGTTATTTTCTAATTTTGAAGTTTGGTAATTTCTGTAGAATTTCATAATTTTGGAGAAGATTGGAACTATGAAATTGTTAAATTGAAGTAAATTTGGAGAAGAAAAGGCTAAATTGTTAAGATTTAGTGATTGAAATATTTGAAATTAAGTTTTTAAGGGAAAAGAAGAAACAGTGTTGTTCACTAAAGAGAGAGTGATTTGTGTTAGATTGGGTTGGTTGACACAATGTAGCAAACATCTTATGTGCAATCTAAAATTTGAGAGAAAATTAACTTTGAATAAACAAATGAAGCTTTAAAATTAATAATTAATTCACATTGTACTGTACTTTTACCATGCTCGAAGTTTTTGATATCATTTGTTGTTGATGTTGTTGATTGTTTTCTGTTTTGTGACTCATCAATTATACTGAAATTTTGTGTGGTGTTTGTACTAATGTGTGTTTATTTACATGGTGGGGTTTGGGGACTATGACTTAATTCTTGTTGGTTAGTTATTCACAAAGCAAGTTTGTTATCTTTTTGGCTCTAGAACTTGATTATTATGCGCCAATAAATTTGGCCTCCTGCTGGCATGATATTATAAGAACATTCAAGGGTTTGATCACTTGATGAGGTGCTTCTGTAAAGTGAGCACGACCTTTGATTTTTTTTTTTTGCGTTTTAAGTCTACCAAAATGATAACAATTTTGTATATCTAAGTAAATAAATTTTGCGTATATGAATTTTATTTCCTCAAAAGGCCTTGTGGAAATGGATGACGTTTAATATGCTTGGTGCAAGATTCATGCAGCTATTTACACCTTTTGGTGTAATATGTTGTGTAACATTTCTTATTATATTGTTTAGTACCTGATTCTTTTCATTTTGGTAGCAATGTGGTTTTAGTATGGTACATAATCGCTACATGTTTCTACTTAGTTTGGTACGAAAATTTTAATACTTTGGTGCATGTGACTGCTTATTTTGGTATGGATGTCGACATGTTGTATTACTTTGGTACTTGAATTATCTTACTTTAGTACCAATTTCTTTTTGTTTGGTACCTGATTCTTCATAATTTGAGATGTTATGATTTTTAATTTGGTATCAGTCTCATCACATTGTGATACCAGTATACCATACGATACCATGGAATTGGTATCAATGTTGTGCTAGTTTGGTACAAGAATAATATTTATTGATGTAGGAACACGACGAAGAAAAAGGAAACTCCCTTGGAGAAGACAACCAAAAGAAAACGTGGAGAGAATGAAGTTGGACCTTCCAAGAGGTCCTTGAAAAAGGAAAATAAGAAGCTTGTTGTTGTATTGGACTCGGAATCTAATGATATTAGCACGGATGATAAAATATTTAGAGTAATTAAATAGTTAAATTATGTGCAATCTGTCATGTTGATTATGATATTGAACTAAGTTTGTAAGATTTCATTGTCTACTTGCATACTTGAGAATGAATAAATGTTTGTCTATTTTGTTTTTCTCCATGAAATAGTCATTGAACTTAAAGAGCACATTGAAAAAATATTACTTTAGTATCTTCTTAAACTTAGTTTGGTACTAATATGTAAGATTATTGTACCAATATAACATAACTTAGGTATCTTTCTTATATTTTTTTGGGTACCAATATAAGATCACTTTGGTACCAATTTAAGACCACTTTGATACCAATATAATACCATTTTGGTACCAATATAAGATATGCAAATTATTACCTGACTGATTGACTCCCACTCAAAGCAACATATAATGAAATTGATTTTTGGTTTCAAATTTCATAATACTCTAAAAACGCATACCAAGTATGTTTTAGTTGTTTGATTAATGGGGTTAAAGTTATCTAAATTTTGTCATTGAATTATTTGCTAAATCAAAATCAATTAGTTTAACTATTTACAATCATTAGATTATATTTGAAATTATTAAAGACATAGTAGATCACAAAAAGTCAATAAAAACATTAAAATAATGTCATGTGTGCAAAATATATCTACAATAATTACAATAAGATATTTGATTAGAAGGTAATTTAAGCTTTAGCCTATTTTTGTATACTTTCAATCTCATGCTTGACACGCTTTTCCTAAAAAGAAGACACTTTATACAAAGAAAAGGAAACTTGAAGTGGTGGACTCAAGTCTTGAAATAGGATTGACCAATATTAAGGGTATTAATCTATTGCATGAAGGGTACCAACGTCAGATGTATAGGGTACCAAGGCTTTTGTGGATTTCATTAATATGGAGTTTAATATTTATTCCTTTCTAGGATGGAATCATATGCTGGAATGGTTCCATTCCTAGGTGATATTAAGAAATAAAAACTTAATATGTAATCTTGATCAATATCAAAGATACCAATCTGTTTTATGAATAGTACCAAAGTCAGATGTGTAAGGTACCAAGGCCATATATGAGTTTCATCAATATAACACTTGATCCTCCCAAATGGGTTTTGATCTCTCCTATTGACATCTTATTCTTGTTCGTACATGGTTCCCACCCAATGATGCACCCCAAAATAATTGACATGATATTTAATTAGCCTCTTTCTTGTACATTATTGGCCGAAACACTTGCAACTTATGTAAGAAAGTAAGGGTACCAATGTAAGAAGCTTGATGCACCAAGGTAACACTTTTTTCCTCCCAAAGGTGCTCTAATCTTTCCCAATGATATTCTATTGTTGTTCATAGATGGTTTCAACCAAATGATATACCCAAAAGTATTGATATGATGCTCAATTGGCCTCAACCTTGTACATTATTGACCCAAACACTTGTAATCCATTTAAGAAGCGAAGGGTACCAACTTGGTTCTCCCAAATGGGCTTCAATCTCTCCCAATTATATCCTATTGTTGTTTTCATAGATGGTTCCAACTAAATGCTACACTCCAAATTATTGACATAAGGTTTAATTGGCCTCTTCCTTGCACATTATTGGCCCAAATACTTGCAATCTATTTAAGATCACTTTGGTACCTATACATAAGATCATTTTGGTACCAATATAAGATCACTTTGGTACCAATATGAGAAATGCAAATTACTATCTAAACCCCTCACAAAGCAACATAAAATGAAAATGGTTTTTGGTTTCCATTTTCAATAATACTCTAAAAAAGCATACCAATTATGCTTTAATTGTTTGATTAATGGGGTTAAAGTTATCTAAGTTTAGCCATTGAATTGATTTGCTAAAAGAAAGTCAATTATATCATCAATTTACAGTCATTGGATTATATTTAAAATTATTAAAGACTCAGTAGATCACAAAAGGTCAATAAGAGCATAAAAATCATGTCATGTGTGCAAAAATATATCTACAATAATTAAAATAAGATATATATCAATGGTACTAATATGTTGCATGAAGGGTATCAAACTCAGATCTATAGGGTACCAAGCCTTGTGTGGATTTCATCAATTGAGTTTAATATTTTTTTAATCACATACTATATCTAGGATGAAATCGTATGTTGGAAAGGTTTCACTCCTAGGTGATATTAAGAAATGGAACTTGATGTGTTGTACTCAAATCTTGATCAATATGATTGACCAATATCAAGGGTACCAATATGTTGGATTGGACGGGGTTAATGGTACCAATATGTTCAGTGGACGGTACAAAAGTATAATGTGTAAGGTACCAAGTCTTTGTATGAACTTCACTAATGGAGCCTAATATTTTCTCACACACTCTATTTAGGATCAAATCATGGGTTGGATAGATTCCATCCAAAAGGTGACACTTAGAAAGGGGAAATTGATGGTTGGACTCAAACCCTGAAATAGGATTGACCAGTGCCAAAGGGTACCCATAGAGCCTTATACTTTCTCAATGTTCTATCTAGGATCAAACCATATGTTGAAGGGTTTCATCCTAAAGGTGGCACTAAGAAAGGGGGAACTTGATGGTTAGACTCAAATCCTAAAATAGAATTGACCACTATCAAGAGTACCAATCTGATCGGTGGACAATACCAAAGTATAACGTGTAAGGTACCAAGGCCTTAAGTGAAATTATTTAATGGAACCTAATATAAGATCACTTTGGTACCAATATGAGATCATTTTGGTACCAATATAAGACCACTTTGGTATCAATATAAGATCATTTTGGTACCAATGCAAGATCAATTTGGTACCAATATATATAAGATATGCAAATTATTACCTAGCTAACCCCCACACAAAGCAAAATATAATGAAAATGAATCTGCTTTCCATTTTCAGTACTTTAAAAACACGTACCAATCATGTTAGTTGTTTGATTAAAGGGGTTAAAGTTCCAACCCAATGATATACCGTAAATAATTGACATGATGTTCAATTGACCTATTCCTTATACATTATTGGCCCAGATACTTGCAACTCATGTAGCAAGGGGAGAGTACCAATGTATGAAGTATGATGTACCAATGTAACATTTGGTCCTCTTAAATTGGCTCAAATCTATCCCAATGATATCCCATTGTTATTTATAGACGGTTCCAATCAAATGGGTTTAGATCTTTCCTAATGACGTTGTGCAAGAGGCTACTATATCTATTTTATGCCTTTATTCATCGAAATAGTACCCTGCTTGTTTCAAATTGGTACCAATCTAACATGAAGTTAATTAGTACCATTCTGATAAAAAATTGGTACCATTCTGGTATATAATTGGTACCATTTTGCTTTAAATTGGTACCATTTTGACTTTAAATTTAGATAAAGTTTGATTTTGAATAAGTGGTACCGACTTAGACTTTCATTGGTACTAGTTTTTTCATTCATAGGTACCTCAATGATAACAATAACAAAAATCACCAAAGAAAATAATTAGATTAGCGTACTATGACCCTCTCCTTCACTAACTAAGATCCCAAAAGTAGAACCAATTTTATAAATTAACAACTCATCAACTTAATTTTCAAGACCACCGTATCATTACTTATCTCACTTAATTTCATAATTAATCACCATGAATACCTCAATAACATTAACAAAAATAATTAAACAAGTAGAATAAGCTTTCCTAAAAAACTCTTCAGCAAAATGAATGATTTCTCACTAACGCTATCCAACTAATAAAAATTTAGCTTAGATTAATATAAAATCGTATTATCAAGCCATATTATCTGCTTGAAACTTGAAAGGTTATCAAGGTACTAAAACTATCATCACTCAATCATAAAGATAATTTAATTAACCAATGGGAACAACCACTTCTCTTTTAATCCCTGTTGGTACTTGCTGTAATTTGGTTCTGTAAATTTTTTGGAGGGAAAGCTAAATCCCTGTTGAAATGATAAAGCAACTAATTTTTGTTTGGGTGCAAAAGTGAAAGTGGTCCCCTTTAATTCCCTCCAAAAAACGGCCAATTTTTAAAGCTAGTGGGCCAAGTCCCTTTTTCCTACCAAAATTACTAACTTAATTAACCTTACTTACTTTATGTTAATACTTCTTCTGCACAGTGGGCCACCACTCATTCCTTGGTCTTTGTGAAAAAGCATATGTAGCAACAAAAAGAAAGACAGAGGGAGTATATATTAAACCAGTCATGAATTAAACAATTAGAAGGTTTGATAATGTCATCCATTTGATGATCTAAATCATTCTATTATCACATTTAGATAGAATCGACAACCATTTTCACAACCTATCTATCTTATTATTTGAAAGCATTAATAATTGGGAGATCCGAGATAGTGGTAGTGAAGCCACTGCCTCCGTCCTTTGAGGAAACATTGGTAGACGGTGCACTGTCCTTTTGAAGTCGAGAGCTGAAAGTGGACAGGCTTCATGTTTCACCGATGGATCAGCTTGGTGTTGCAAAGTTGGCGCCCAAACTTCTTCATGGCCCGACTGGGAAATCACACCTCATCATTGATCTCAAACCACCAAATCTGTTGAAGATAAGCTACTGTGGAGAACCTGTGTGCCATGAAAAGTAAAAATCCCAATCAATCCACCATAGCTAGACTAAATGATAGTAAATAACCAAAAATCCCAGTCAATTGCCTCATAAAACTTCAGCCATAACAGAGTCCAAACTCAACAGCACATACAAAATATTACAATGTCCACTACTTCTACAAGCATTGTTACACCCAAAATCCTATCTTTTTACATCATGACAATAAAAACCAACAAATATTTAACTAATTCAACAAGATATTAATCATAATATATAGTCCACAAATTCCACCTAACAACATTTCCAAGCTCCTTATAACTTGCGATTCAAAGAAACATCCAATACCAGATTATACCACCCTAAAAAATTTACATATACTCACTATCTATTAAAAATTAAAGCTTTCGATTAAACACAAGACATTCAAGGCTCCAAGCATAGCGAAAACAGTAGCAGACTCACAAATTAAGTTCGATCCTTTTAAAATTATGAAGAATAGCAGCTAATTACTCACCTAGATTATCATCAGTATTAGGTATATGGTTCCAATATCTTCCAGCATCATTCATCAATCCCTGTTATTGATAAACTCTTGGTAGAAATTGCCATACAAATCCCTCATATGGTCTTATCCAGCCATACCTTATGCACCAATTTTATAAAGAAGTCATTTCTTCATTTCCCACCTCAACCAAAAAAAAAAAGCAATTTTCCCCCAAAATTTATAAAGAAACTCATATTAGGGAACAAAAGATTGCAAATTGAAAGAAAGAACCCACCTTTCTACCATCATCAATGGACTTAAACCGAGATAAACTGCGAATAAACCGGATTATTATCACAATCTTCATCAAACATTTTCTCCATACTTTGCTAATTTTCTCAATAACTTGCTGATAGTTAGAGGGTAACTTTGATTCCCAAACAAAATCAGCGGAAGAAGCTCCATGAAAAGCTTTATTTAATTTCTCAATATATTTTTCTCTCTCTTCCTGTTGAATATTTCTCTCTCTCTCTTATTTTTTCCTCACTCTCTTGTTCTGTTGGGAGAAATTAACACGCGCCTGTTTAATTCTCTTTCCTTACTTTTTTGTTGTTGTGGGCCCCACATTATATTGATTTTCCTTTTTTTTTGGCTGTTTGAGTCCCTTTGGGACTCAAACTGTTGGTTGCCAAGAGTTTCTCATCAAACCACCAAGCCAAGTTCCAACATTTATTTTTGAGCAGTGCGGGTTGTATATATTCATTTTCTTCTCCAGCTTTTCGCTTTATTTTTCCCCAGATTCAGCGTGGGTTCAGTTGAACCCACTAAACCTACGCTGGATCCGCCACTGAAGGGAAACTCAAGTGGGTCAATAATTATAAAGGAAAAGGAAAGACCCAAGTAGTGGCACCTTAAGCTAAGAATCAGTCTCCTACCATAAAGCAGACGCCTATGAAGCTTTCTTATGAATCCCAATGCTTCTACTGTAATGGTAAGGGACATAAAGAGAGAATGTCCCAAATATCTTGAAGACAAGAAGAACGGTTGCCTTGCTATTCTTCTTCAGGTATTTATGTTATCGAATGTAATTTTGTAATCTCTACTTCATGGGTAATGGATACCGGTTGTGGCTCTCACATTTGTTCTAATGTGCAGGCGCTAAAAGAAGTAGGAGCTTAGAAAAAGGGGAAGTGGACCTACGCGTAGGAAATGGAGCACGGGTTGCTGCATTAGCCGTAGGCACTTATAGTTTGGCTTTTGCCCAATGGGCTTGCTTTGGATTTGCAAAATTGTTAGTTTGTTCCATTAGTCACCAAGAACATTATTTATGTTTATGTGTTAGACACATAAGTTTTTTCTTTTGCAATAATATTCTATTTATTTGAAAGAAATGTTTTATGGGAGTGCACATTTGGAAAATGATCTTCAAGTGCTAGACTTAGAACAACGAATCTAAAATATCAACAATACAAAGGCTAAAACAAATTATTCTAATTAAACTTACCTCTGGCATTATCGATTAGGCGACATTAACATTAAACGGATATAGAAACTCCAAATGAAGGTATTCTAGAATCTTTTAACTTAGGAGCCAATTTATGAATGTGAATCATGTTTAATGTGGAAAATGACAAAGCCACTATTCACTGGAATGAATGAAAGAGCTAGTGACCTATCGGGTCTCATTTACGTAGATCTTTGTGGACCAAATAAGTTCAATAGCACAAGGAGGTTTTAATTACTTCGTAACCTTCATTGATGACTTACGTAGATATGGCTATATTTACGTAATGAGGCACAAGTATGAATCTTTTGATAAATTCAAAGAGTTTCAGAACCACTTAAGTACAAAATAAATCAAATGGGCAAAAAATTAAAAGCACTACGATCGGATAGCGGTGGTGAATATTTGAGTCATCAATTTGATGAACATCTAAAAGGGTGTGCCATTCTTTCACAATTGACACCTCCAAAGACACCTTAATGGAATGGTGTGTCCGAGAGAAGAAACATAACCTTATTGGATATTGTTCGATCAATGAGGGGTCAAGCCGATTTACCTATAATATTTTGGGGACATCCACTACAAACAGCTGCATTCACACTGAACAGAGTACCGTTAAGGGCCGTGGATAAAACACCATACGAATTATGGGTAGGACGGGTTCCTAAATTGTCTTCCCTGATTTGGGGATGCGAAGCATATGTCAAACATTTGATTTCTGATAAGCTTGTACCACAATATAACAAATGTCTCTTTGTGAGATACCCAAAAGAGACAAAGGAGTATAATTTCTACAACCGTTTTGAGAACTGTTTTTGTTGCTCGAATAGGTTTTATCTTTCTAAAACGGCAAGTGAGAGAAAAATTGATCTCAACGAACTACAAGATCAAGATGAGCAACAAATAGCAACTAAAATTGTTGACTCCGTTGAAAACGCCTTTTTCAACAGAATAAGTCCAAGAAAATCCTCCAGAAGTCTTAGAGACTTCTGAAGTTGTTCATGCCCCTCATAGGTCGCAAAGGTATAGGGTTCGGCCAGAAAGATGCATAGGTATCTTTATGACTGAAAACCATGAAATCATGCTTTTAGAAAGCAGTAAACCTACAACCTACAAACAAGCAATAATGAGCGCAGACTAATCGTAAAATGGCTTGAAGCCATGAAATCTAAGATAGACTCAACGTATGAAATTCAAGTTTGGAACTTGGTTAATCTTCCCATTGATGTGAAACCTATTGGCTGCAAATAGGTCTTCAAGATGAAGACAGGTAAAGATGAAAAAGTTTATGTCTACAAAGCTAAGTTGGTAGGTAAACAATACAAACAGATTCACGAGGTAGATTATGATGAAACCTTTTCTCCAGTTGCAATGGTTACATCTGTTCCAATAATCCTAGCAATTATAACTCATTATGACTATGAGATCTGGCAAATGGATGTCGAAACTGCCTTCTTAATTAGAATTTTAGAAGATGATGTGTGCATGGCACAACCAGAAGGTTTTGAAGATCATCAGAATGTTGGGAAAGTATGCAAGCATCACAAATCCATTTATGGATTGAAGCAAGCATCTAGGGGCTGGAATCTACGTCTTGATGAAGCCATTAAGAAATTTGGATTTCAAAGAAATTTGGAGGAATATTGTGTATACAAGGACATTAGGAGCGAAATGGCACTTCTAGTCCTATATGTCGATGTCATTTTACTCAATGAAAACAACATACTAATGTTGGAATTTGTAAAGACCTGACTTGGTAAGTGTTTCTCAATGAAGGATCTAGGAGAGTCGCGGTATATTTTAGGCATCAAGATCTACAAAGATATATCTAAGAGGATGAACGAAATTAGTCAGAGAACTTACATTAATAAGGTGGTTGCTAGGTGTTGACCCTAAGTTTTGAATATGACATACAATAAATTCATAACATATTTGGACTAATATTCTACAAGTGTGTGGTCTTCAGTAAAACAGCAAGTTTATCATGGATTACGAAGAAACCAAGGAGAATTGGATTCTAGAAGACTTGATAAAGCTGTTGGAGTGAAGTTCCCAAGATTATTAGGGTGTTTCTAGGAACTTTTGTAAGGAACAAGCAATAATTTGGAACAAGGAGTTGTTCCTAAGTTTAGGAACATATCAGTTTCTAGACTTTGGGAACAACGACTATATAAAAGCTAGAGGTGATCAACATGGGTCCGACTCGAAAATGGGCGTGTTTTGGGCATGATTATTCGACCCGTGGGCCCAACCCAACCGATTTTTGGGCAACAAAAACGGGCCACACACAACTTAAATATGAAAAATTAGGCTAAATTTTGGTCTGGCCCAAAACTGGCCCGAAAAGCCCGCTTGGCCAAACCGATCTTTATTTTTAAGTTAGTTTTATCTTATTTATTTCTTTATAATCTTGAAAAAATAATCTTAACACTTTAGCAGGTTTTTACAATATTATCTTTAGTTTGTTAAAATTGATTTTCATCTATTGGTTTAAAATCAAATATGAGGTTATCCATTAGTTATCGTTCCTTGGATCTAGATGCGGATTATAATGGTGAGTTATTTAGTGATATGTATGCTTAATTCATTGAGTGATACATATCTATAGATAGACCATTAAAATCATCATTTAAAAGATGATTGACCGAGCAAAATTGAGAGGGTTTAGCATTTCATTGAGTCAGTGCCATAAACAGTTCTCATAAGCATCACTATTACTAGTTTGTTGTTAGTTTTTCTTAGAGTTGATTTGAGTAACTGTAATTGAATTGGAGTTGGGATTTTGAGTGAAATCCTGTATTTGAGTAAGCTTTAAGTGAAGCTTGAGTGAGGACTTTGAGTGAAGTCACGAGAGAAAAAGAGACAATTGAGGGACTATTATAGGGATTGTTGTTCTAGTGGAACGAGAGAAGGAACTCTAGAGTAATAGGTTGTACTGAGTTGGTGGGCTATTTTTAGTGGATGAATTGTGTTTAAAATGCCTTGAGGTCGAGGTTTTTACTTCCTACAAGACTTAAGAAGGTTTTCCTCGGAAAATCTTTCGTGTCTTTACGTTGTTCCTTTCGCGTTTTTGTTTAAATTTCGCAAAAATTACTCATCGTTCCGGACAATATAATTCACCCCTTTTGTATTGTTCCTAATAGAGTAACACTAGGTTCAACATGAAAGACTGCAAAAGAGGTTTTCTTTCCATGACTTATGGCATGAGTCTTAGCAAGACTCAATGTCCTGCAGGACATGAGAAAGAGAATGAGTATTATTCCTTATGCATCTGCAATTGGATCTAGCATGTATGCAGTGATATATGTACGCCTCCAAATGTATCGTATGCATTAAGTGCAATAAGAAGATACCAATCATACTCAGGTGAGGCGCACTGGTGAGTGGCCAAGAACGTTCTTAAGTGCCTGAAAAGAACTAATGAAAAATATGCGATCTATGAAGGAGAAAATGAGTTAGTTGTTACATGTTTTGTTGATGCGAGGTTCAAAACCGATAAAGATGAATTCAAATTATAGTCTGGATATATTTTTTATCTCAATGGAGGAGCAGTGAGCCAAAAAAGTGTCAAGCAAGCACTGTTACTGATTCTAAAACTGAAGTCGAGTACATTGCAGCCTCAGAAGCTGCAAAAGAAACAGTATGGATTAATAAATTCATAACTGAACTTAGTGTAGTTCCTAGCATAGCTATCTCGGTGACTCTCTATTGCAATAGAGTAGAGCCATCGCTCAGGTAAAAGAACCTAGGGAACACCACAAGTCCAAGCATATATATGTACTCAGGAAGTTCCACATTCCCTGAGAATTCGTCGAGAGAGGTTACGTTCATATATGCAAAGTGGGAATGGATGACAATCTTGTTGATCCGTTAACAAAACCTCTTCCACAGATAAAGCATGAGGCTCATGTATCTGCTATAGGAATCAAGCACATCGAAGAGTGGTTGTGATTTCTGTAATGTTTTATAATTTATTGGAAGTTGTAATTATGAGACATTAGAGACCATATTATTTATCATTTTATGAAACTATATTTATCATATTTCATTTATTTTTTGTTTTCATATTAATTGAATGTCCATACTCCATAGTTTTATCTACAACATCCAAATATGTGATCAAGACATTGTCTTGGATAATGAAACCCTATTTTGTGAACTGGAAAGTAGAGTTAATCTTGTCCCTAGTCCAGGTAATTGAGCATGGACGCTAATGACTTAAGAAGACTAGATTGCAAGTTGACTTACAATGATGTTTTATGGATTGATGGACATTAGATGGCATAAATCAATTGCATAAACTTAAGTTGGGAACTTATGTTGGACTGACCCATCATGAGAATGCTTTAAGAATTATTTGTCATAAGCATATCTTAATAACTATTAGAGACTAATTCATTGTTCAGTTACTTTTGAATTGACAACCTTGATACTGTCGAATATTGCACCGTAAAAGTAGACCAAAACGGCAATACTCTGGTATTAGAAATCTTGACATTAGAATGGAATGTACAAGACATGGATTGTCTTCCTATTTTATAAGGGATGTTTTCGTTTCTTTTTTTCGTCCTGTTTTGTGCGCGCTTGTCAATGCACTTCTTTGACCTTAAATAACTTTTATTGCATATTAGTAAAAATAATAACGAATGAATATTAATAAAGTTCTCATTAAAACGAATCAAAAACTGACCCCACATGACTATATTTTTTCTTATATATTGAGAAAAACTTAGAAAATTCTTTCTAATTGTAAATAGTGTCAAGATTCTAAATAGGCAAAACAAAAAGAATAGGAGGGAGTATATAATATCATGAAAATATTACATTAAAATGAAAAAGCAGTATATTGAAATAAAAAAAATATTAGTCTTAGCTTAATAATGTTAGTATTATGTTGATTTTTAATTCAATATTTTATTTTATTTGACATACTACTTTTACAATTTTATACTTCCTTTGTTTCAAAATACTTGACACATTTCTCTCGACACGCTTGCATAATGCATATTTTTTACTATTAATAGCTCTAATGTCCTATTAGTAAAAATTATAAAAAATTGATATTTTAAAAGTATATGTCGAGACAAATCTAATAAAATCTCACATGGCTATATTTTCTTATGCAGAAATCCTAAAACATGGTCAAATAAGAGTGTGTGAATTGTACAAAAGTCAAACCATGTCAAATATTTTGAAATAGAGGTAGTATACTATTTTTTCTAAATTTTTTTAGATAGGTACGATAAAGATTCATTGCAAGTCGGGGGAATTTGGGGATTTCACTTTGCAAAGGGGGCCTTCAACCAACTAGGCTAACCTTAATTCTTTTTTTTTTTTTTTGAAGAATATACTACCATGACAACATTATAAACAATGTAGCGTTTATAACATGTACTATCTCCATTTACAAAAGATTTACACGGTTACCCTTTAGGGTAAAACCAAAGAAATTTGCCAAAAGTATGAGAGAGGGTCTTAAAAGGCTGATTAGGGTAAAACCAAAGAAATTTGCCAAAAGTATGAGAGAGGGTCTAAAAAGGCTGATTACAAGTTACGAAAAGTAAAAAAAGAAAGAAACAATAAGATATTATAGAGAGAATGTATGAGTGTAGAGATGAGTTGAAAAGGTGGGGAAAGATGATGGAAAATGTCACCATATTTAGATAAAATAAAGGTTAATAAATTATAAAGAAAGGGCACAAAAAGAAAGTGGGTATATTAGAAAAAACGGAGGTAGTATAAGGCCTTGTTCCCATCGACTTATTTTGGTTAAACTTAACTTATTTTTGCTGAACTTTGCACATTTTTACTGCACTTAACAATTTTTTTATGAACTTATTTTTAGAGACCTTAGTTTTGTTGAACTTATTCTTACTTCAACTTATAGTAGATTTTTGGTGAAACTTAGAGTAGCTATTTGCTTAACTTATTTTAAACTAGCCTTATAAGCACGCAATGCGTGCGAAATCATGTAGAAAATTAAATTAATTGCTAATTAAATCTAATAAATTAGAAATTTTTGAATTTTTAATCAATTTATCCCACTAAATCAGGAATATTTGCATTTTAAAAGAAAATGAGATGAGAGAGAAGTAAATGATTGTGTTGTAAATTTTCATTGTATCTTTTTGTAGTGCCTTTTTTTATCTTATTATTTTTTATAATTAATTAGGTAGTTCCCTTTTTTATTTTTTTATTTTTCTATTTTTTTTTAATTAAAGTAGGTAGTTACCTTTTTTTTTCTTTTTTCTATCTTTTGGTGTCGTGAATTAACTGATTGTGTTGTAAATTTTCACTGTATCTTTTTGTAGTGCCTTTTTTCATCTTATTATTTTTTATAATTAATTAGGTAGTTTATTTTTTTATTTTTTAATTAAAGTAGGTAGTTACCCTTTTTTTTTTTCCTATCTTTTGGTGTCCCACTCCTACGGTCCTACCCCTCTTGACAAATAGAATAGAGATTTTAAAAAAGTAAAAATGAAGTTTAGAGAGAGAAAGAGAGTCCCTCCAAAAGTCCCGTAGAAAACCCTAGAAAACCGAACCCTAGTATCGAAAAATTCCCAGTTCATTCTCTAAATCCTCCTCATATCTCCTTTAGAGGAAATCAAATAGTCAAGTTCTGGTTTCAACTTCTTGAGTGCTTGGTTAATTTCATCATTAACTGCGAGTTAGCTGTGCCTAGTAGCCACATTTCTAGCTTTGAGGTAGTAGGTAATTATGAGGGGTCTGAGACCCTAAAGCTCCAATTTTTAGCTATAATTGTTGGCATGGAGTGTAATTCTGTCATTACTCTTCTGTGTAGCGTGTGGATTAATCGTAATTCTCTGGCGAAGGGAATTAAGTTATTATGGTTTTTAGGGTTTAAGTTTAAATTTAGCGATAAAATTGGGGTTTTCTACTTCAGTGCGTTAATTGTGATGTGGTGGTGTACTTTAGTTGAGAATTTGTTCCTTTCCTCTGTCGTCTGGTCATTCATTACAATTCGGGTGTGCGGGTGGTTAAAGTTGCAGAGTCGCCTCTATGAAGGGGGTGTTGTCCTTTTGGACATTATGAGAAAATTTGCATTAAATGTGATTGAAAGTATCAGTTCTCTCTCAGTCAATGATGGTAAACGGCTTTGCTGGTTGTTTAATCCAAAATGCTATATAAATCATTCTCAGGTTTGGGTATTTTTGCACCTTCTTCTTAGTCCCTTTTCTTAGAGCACAACCAATGGTTGCCCTATAGTTTGTGGTCATTAATAATTTATTACTTCATCACTCTTCCATCTACCCCACCATATTTTCTCTCTCCTCCAATTCCTTCTTTGCTCCTCTTCTTCTTGGTCCATCATGAAGAGCTGGGCATCATTTTTTTGGCCAAAATTTTTCTCTCTCCTAATAAACTAATATTACTTTTATAATCTCTCTCCTCATAACCCACAAGGAGGGCAACGACTGGGGCTGCTCTTATAAATTTCTTTGTCTCTTTTCATATAAGCGTGTGTTGCTATTTGTTTGTTGTGCATTAATGGCATCCAATCCCTCCTTTAAAAGCATGCTACTTGCTGAGAAAAATACCGAACAACGTGTTTTATCTTCGTCTATTCATACTGAAATTCCTGCTATTACTGTTCCTTTTATTGCTTCTGGATGGGTGAGGAGGGCTCTTCTCAAGACCCTCCTTTTCCTGCTGTTTTCCCTCAGTTTCAAGTTTTAGATGATATACCTCAAGTCCAAAAGGACATTGAGGAGTTGTCCAAATCTTGCTTGGTTGGTAAGATGCTTGGTGCCCCTGTTGATGTGCGTACAATAGTTTCTAGAACAAAAGCTGATTGGAAGTTTGTCAAAGGTGACATTGAGTATTTGGAAATGGGGAATGACTGGATTATGGTTCATTTTGCTAACCCTAATGATTGTTTTCTGGTCTGGTCTAAGCACCCATGGCATGTTCAAGGTGAGTTGTTTGTTATTCAGCCTTGGAGACTTGAATTTGACCCGTTTTGTGAAGATATTAAGTGGGTAGACTTGTGGGCTCGTATCCCTTCGTTTCCTACTAAGCTTTTGAACTATGAATCTGTTGCTAATCTATATGCTACAAATAACATTGGCTCATTGATTAAACTTGATTAGAATTCCCTTCTTAGAAATAAAATAGGATTTTTTGATTTTTACCACCTTTTAAAATCACCTTTTTTAAGATAACCACCTTATAAGTTAATTTTTTTAAATAACCACCTTATATGACCTAAATCTCTTTAAATACATACCAATTGGCAGATTTCGTCCAAGAAATCGGTCTTAAATAAGGGTTTAAACCTTAAATACATTCTAGTGAATAAAGGTGGAGGTGATGAAATCGTTCTTAAACCCTTTTTGAGGATGATTTCCTTGACGAAATCTGTTGATTGGTAGGTATTTAAAAGGATTTAGGTCATATAAGGTGGTTATTTAAAAAAATGAACATATAAGGTGGTTATTTTGAAAAACATGATTTTATAAGGTGGTTAAAGTCAAAAAATCCAATAAAATACGATTTGCATGTATTCGTGTTGATACCACTGCTCCACTCCCTGAGTATGCTGAAATTGTGAGAGCTGGAGGTAAAGTGTGTGGTTATGTGATTTGGTACGAGGATTTTTCCTCGGATTGCTCTTTTTGTGGGGAAGAAGCTCACATCATTGATGTGTGCCTCCTGTTGTGTTCTCCATAAAAAGAGTTTCATGTTAAACTTCTAAAAAACCCAAAGCAAAAATTAATGTCAAAAAGTCTTTTTCAGGCTAAAAGGCATGAAAATGATATCACCATGGCTGCGGAAGCCAATGTGGTACATGTGAAGCCAAAAATTTTTGTTAGAAAACATGGTGTTGATGGTCCTAAAGCTGGTGAGTTCAAAGTGGGTCCTAGAGCTCCAAAATCTGCTGGTAAGGGTATCAAGTTTATTGATTCCTCTCTTCCTATGAAAAAAAGAAGTATTGCCCCGATTGTTCTTGGTAAGGGTAAGTCTGTGCTTCTTGCTTCTTCTCCTCATGTTGGTTCTGGTTCTAGCTCAGATGATGAGGCTTTTGTTAATCCTATACCTCAAGATGTTGCCCCTCTCTTAGTGAATGTTGCTGATGATTTTGGGGAGGGAACTGTGCTCCCTGTTGGTTCCACCCCCTGTGAGCAAGCTCTTGTTCATGTCCCTGTTCCTATTTAGGTAAGGTACCCTGGTGAGCTTTTTAATGATAACCAATTTATGCCTCTGCTCAATGATGATGTTATTGCTGCTGGTGAGCCAATTCTTATTCCATCTGATGAAGATTCTGATACCTATTTGCTTGATGAGACTGAGGATGTCAGTCAGGGTTGCCTTGCCATTCCTGGTGTCTCCTTCCATTCCTTATCTTCTAAGAGCTCAGTGGTGAAAAAGATTGAGGCCATGGGGGTGGAACCTATTGACTAGAATCCTCTTTCATCTCATTCCAGCTCTACTAAGAGAAGGAAGAGCAGCTCTGAGGATGAGGGACACTCCTCAACCCTGAAGAGAAACAGGCAGTAAGTTGCTAGTATGCTATAGTCATATCCACCTTTTTGTGTTTAATGTCAATTGTTTTTGGAATGTTCGTGGAAGCCAAAGAAAAAATCTGTTTGCTGAAATAAAGAGTTTTTGTAACAATCAATGTGATTTGTGAAACAAAATCTGCTGTGATCCCTTCTAATTCTTGTGTTAGAAGATGTGGCTTTGTAGACTTTGATGTAATTCCTACTATTGGTAGGTCTGGTGGTATATGGCTCATGTGGAAGCCTTCTAGTATTAATCCTTTTAGATTATCTGTAATCTCTAAAAGCTCTAGGTTCATGGTGTGTAATTTTTATCTATTATCTATTGACTTCTGGTTTTATATTGTGTTTCTTTATGCTCCTGCTGCATTGGAAGGAAAGCAAGTTTTTTGGGAAGAAGTTTTTTCTGTTGTCAACTCTATTGCTGGTCCCTATATTTTAGTTGGGGATTTTAATGAAATTAGCTATGCTTCGGATAAAATGGGGGGTGTACCTGCTGGTGCTTCTCGTTTTGCTCAAATGAACCTTATTAAAAATGTTCTCGCTTGTAGTGAACTTCCTTTCATTGGTCCTCGTTTTACTTGGAGGAAAAAACGATTTGGTGAGAATAATGTATTAGAAAGGTTGGATAAATGCATTGTTAGCTTGGATTGGCTAGATAAGTTTCCTAATGCTAGAGTTAAACACCACATTTTTTCCTCATCAGATCATTGTTTTGTTTCTATTCATTATCTTCCATCTATTATGGCAAAAGCCCATCATTTTAAGTTTGAAAAAAATATGGTGTTTAAGAAAAGATTTTGATGTTTTAGTTAAAAAAAACTTGGTGTACTCAATTTGAGGGATCTTTTATGTACCGTTTAGTTAATAAGTGTAAAACATTAAAGGTTAAAGCTAAAGAATGGAATAAAACTATATTTGGCAATATTTTTCGACAAATTAGTAAAGTTGATGAAAAACTCGAAGATATTCAAAATCGTCTTCTTATTGATATTGATAATCCTAATCTACAAAAAGCTCAAGAAAGGTTTCTGACCAAGCGTCGTAATTTATTTGAGTTTCAAGAGAAGTATCGGTTCCAAAGAGCTAGAACCACTAATTTTGCTAAAGGGGATATGAATTCTAAATATTTTCATGCTTGTGCTTCCATTAGGAAAAAATAGGATTAGTATATCTTCTTTCTCCTTAAAAGATGGTAATATTATTACAAATCCTGATTAGATTTCTTCTCAGATTTCTAAGGAATTTAATGAGAGGTTTGTTAGTAATCCTAACTGCAGTTTCAATATGGAGGAGGATTTTGATTTTATAACAAAGATAATCTCAGATTCCGACAATGAGTTTCTTTGTCATAATGTTTCAGCCGAGGAAATTAAAGATGCTCTATTTGAGCTAGCTCCAGACAAATCTCCAGGCCCTGATGGTTTCCCCCCATTTTTCTTTCAAAAATATTGGTCTCTAATTGGGAATTCTATTATCAGAGCCATTCAAGCTTTTTTCTATTCAGGTCATATCCTAACTAAAATTAATCATACGTTTCTTACGTTGATTCCAAAAATTGATAATCCTTCTGCGGCTAATCATTTTAGGCCTATTAGTTTGTGTTCCACCTTATATAAAATTATAGCTAAAGATTTGGCAAATCGTCTAAAGATTGTTTTAGGAAAAATCATCCATCCCCTTAAAGGGGCTTTTGTGCCTGAAAGACTCATTCAGGATAATATTCTGTTAGCCCATGAGGTTTTTCATTCGTTTAAAAATAAATCTGGCAAAGAAGGATGGATAGCCATCAAACTGGATATGGAGAAAGCGTATGATCGTCTAGAGTGGAATTTTATCTTTGTGATGCTCGAAAAATTAGGTTTTGATAAAAAGTGGATCAATTGGATTAAAGTTTGTGTTACCTCGGTCTCGTTCTCTATTTTGGTTAATGATATTCCGGATGACAGATTCTTCCCTTCTAGGGGTATTAGACAAGGGGACCCGTTATCTCCATATATTTTTATCTTATGTGCTGAGCTTCTAGCTTGGGAGATTTATGTTCACTCAGTATCGGGTGCTAAGCTGTTGGGTGTTAAAATTGGTAGGTCGGGGGTTAGGATTCCTTTTTTGACCTTTGCGGATGATACTATGTTGTTTGCCCAAGCTTCTGAGCATAGTTGTATTGTTATTAAGGAAATTTTGGATAAGTATTGTGCCATGTCAGGTCAGTTGGTAAACTTTCATAAGTCTTCTTTTCAATTTACAAAGAATATTCCGTTAGATGTAATGGCTAATTTTAGCTCTATCCTTCAGATGTATAGCTCTTTTTTGTTAGGTAGCTATTTGGGGTGCTCGATTATTGATTCAAGAGTTACCAAAAATACTTTTCAGAAGGTTGTCCAGTCGGCTAAATGGAATGCCAACTCCTTGTCTCAAGCGGATAGAACTATCCTTATTTAGGCGAATTTATCAACTAAAGCAAATTTTCAAATGCAAAGTTTCTTGCTTCCTACTTCTATTCATGCGGATCTAGACAAAAATTATAGGAATTTCTTTTGGAATAAAAGTCCGGAAGTTGATTCCTCTAATCTGATTGGGTGGGATAGAATTTGTCTTCCTAAAAAGTTTGGGGGACTTGGTTTTCGTAAGGCAAGTGTTAATAACATAACCTTACAGATGAAACTCCTATGGAAAATTGTTAACAACCCTTTGAATTTATGGGTGGAGCTCATTTCAAAGAAATATTCAAGAGGAAGTTCGCTCTTTGACTATGTCCCATCGACTAACTGCTCTTGGCAATGGAAGAAATTAATATCCATTCGTGATGTTTTTAAGAAAGGGCTCCGGTGGATTGTGAACTCAGGTAGTCAGGTGTCTTTTTGGCATGACAACCGGGTGTTTGAATATCCTATTTCGTCCATTTGCTCTCCTATTGAGGGAATGGACAATCTATTGGTTAGTAATGTTTTAGATGAAAATCGTCAGTGGAACAAGATTGTCATTTCGGGTTTACTTCCGGAATTTGTTTGCAACGCTATCTTTAGTATTTTTATCCCTTCAAATATTTCAGATGATATCTTAGTCTAGGGGTTAACAGCTGATGGGGTCTATTCGGTTAAATCCGAGGCTTTGCTTTTGCAAGGGTTGGCTTTTGACCCTCCTCCCCCAAAGCCTTTTATTTGGATTTGGAAGCTTAAGGTTCCCCCTAAAATTAAAAACTTCTTATGGAAGGTTTGTCTTGATGGTCTTGCTACTAAGGAAAGACTGGAAAAAAGTCATGTGTTTCTTTCACAAGAGTGTTGTTTCTGTAATCAACATTCCGAAACATCGACTCATTTGTTTTTAGAATGTCTTTTCACTATTGATGTTGTTGCGATTCTTCATAGTAGGCTTGGCTGGGTTTCTTTCCCCTCTGGTCCGTTTTTGACCAGTTTTATGGATTATCTGTCCAAGTTTAAGAGTGCTTGTTCTGCGAGTGACTTGGTTAAGTTTTCCATTATTTGGTGGTTTATCTGGTTCCAGCGAAATAAAGTTATTTTTCAGGAGGCCGTTTCTTCTCCTGAAAGTCTTGCTTTTTCGATCTCTAAATTTCTTAAGGATTGGGAGTGCTCGTGTGTGTCTGAGGATGTTTGGGATGTGGTCGCGGGTAAGAGTTCGAAGTCTGGTGTGGTTCCGGTGAGCGTTGCTTGGTCTCCTCCTCTGGATTCGTGGTTCAAGCTCAACTTTGATGGTTTGAAGTTGGGGAATGGTCAAGCGTCTTGTGGGTTCACCATCCGAAACCATTTGGGTGAGCTGTGTCTTGCGGGTGCTATGGCATTATCGTCTGATTGCTCTATTTTGAAAGTTGAGGCTTGGGGCCTTAGGGAAGGGTTGCGTGCAGCTCAATTTCTTAGTATCTCCTCTATTGTTGTAAAGGGGATAATTTGGTGGTGATTAATTCTATTCGGCATTGTTGGAAAGTTCATTGGGAAGTTAGGTCTTTGATTTCGGATTCGGTTGAGGAGTTGAAGCAGTTCCAAGATGTTTCCGTTGTTCATTGCTATCGGGAAGCTAATCAAGCAGCGGATTTTAATGGCTCATAGGGGCCATGAGGCTCCCTCGTTATTGTATTGGTTTTCTTCTTCCGATTTATTGTTTGTTTTCTTCCATCATCCGCAAGGATGTTGTAGGCTGTTTCTAATTTAGGGACAGTCCTGGTTGTTTTTCTCTTAACAAAAAAAAAATATATACGTATAGAATAGAGATTTTTGGTAAACTTATTTTTAGGCATCTCTGTGGACGAAGATTATGTGTGGGAATCGGGATTGGTTCTATTTTCTCTGGCTCTCTGCGAAAGTGATAACTCACCAGGTATGTGATCAATTCTTGCGTTAACCCTCCATTACAACTTACAAGGGATTTTCCATCTCTCTTTACATACTACAGTCTACATTTATCCATTCCTGTTTTCTATCTAAAATGTTGATGATAAAATCATCAACTTACCTTTCTGAATTTGAGGAGGGGATAAGAAGAGTAAAACCACAAATTCAACATCTTTTTTCGACGACGCCCCAAAGTTTGATGTTCCAAATAATTTAAGGTTTGTTTTGCACTAATTGTACTACTTCAAGTTTTAAATTTTTAGATATGTAAGAATTCAGTATTTCTTTGTTGATATTATAATTTTATTCAATAGGTCGTTAAATTGGTGGTGTTGTATATCGAACTATAATTGTTGTATATTGAATTGCAAATGTTGCTTGTTCAATTACAAATTTTATATGTCAAATCTATCACCTACCAACTATATGATATCAGTGATTTGAATATACAACATTTTGCGATTCAACATCCAATTGCGATTTGCGAACGTATGTAAAAGGTTCCTAAATGTTAGGAACTGGGCAGAGCTTTGAGTGGGCATAAGATTTATCAGTTGCTACTGTCATGCATTAGAGCATTTGTTTCGTGTACATTTGATGATTTACTTGCTTTATGTTAGTGAAGGCAACGTTAACTTGGTAGGATTTCGAGGGTTCATACTGAACATCAGGTGGGGCAATCCTAGAATTCAACTTGGGACTTCTTACACTGAACGAAGATCATACTGCTGACCACATGGCTAATGTTGCTCTGCGTCTTTTCTAAAAGTCACACCTGTTTACGAATCTACTCATTTGGTTTTGAATGAAATTGATGCTATCTTTGCATACGTCTTTCTGGAATTTTCAATTAACAAGCATGGAACAGTAGAATTAAAGTTATCCAGTCCATCTACCTTTTGTTTGTAGCACAATTTTAGATGACAACTATGAGTTATATGTGTTCGATTAAGATGTACAATAGAGTATTATATAATGGTAGAAGGTGTTGACTGTTGAATATTTGCCTCACACAATTACACTATATCCTATTGTATTGAGTCAGGTCATCCCTTCTCCTGGGGTCTGTTTGTGTGGTTCTTTAAATAACGGACTTGTTTCTTACTGTACAAGTTGATGGAGCTCGGGATAATGTTTTTTGATTCTTTAAGATAGGAAGTAGCTTGGGGTGCTTTCTTTCCTATGGATCCTTAATGTTCTATTTATTTTGTTTTGAGCATTTGCCTAATTTTCTTGGGTTTAGTTTGGACTTCTTTTTTCATCTCTTTTGGTAGATAGAATAGTCTTAAATAATTTGCTGGTGAACTACAATATGGAAATTTAGGACACGCTAAGCAGAACTTATTACATGGCTTTCCATGGGCTAATGCTTGAGAGAAGTGGAAATTGCTTTTCTATGTGACAAGTCTCCAGAAGTGCTAGTAGTTTACAGTAAAAGCTTTCGGAAGAAATGGAGCTGGAAGAAGGATTGAATACAGGCAGTCAACAAATAGGGTTTAGGTTCCCCCCCCCCGCCCTTAAATTATATTAGTAGTCAGCAATAACCAATGAGCCATAGGGCATTTTGCAATACCGGATATTAGTAGACTATAATCAAATGCATTATTATTCGTGAAGAGTCTCTAATGAAGGGTTTGAAGTTTGATGGTATGATTGAGTTGCAACTGCTTTCAGAATTTTAATCCGTTGTGCTGCTTTCGGGTTAGAAAATCACATTTGATTCTTCAGTGAATTAGATATTGATGGCATTTTCATTTCTTAAGTTATTGTTTTTAGAAGAAAATGTCATTGCTTACCAAACAGCTTCAGTAAAAATAGTCAATTTCTTTTCCTCGTGTGATCTTTTCTTTTCTCCCTGCCTGTTGTTTTTGGAGTATTTATTTGATAAATGCCATGACCGCGGTGATGCAATGGAAAGTGGAAATTCCCGGATCTAATCTCTGATACTAAATAGTAGGAGATAGTGAAGATACCTGTAAACTGTTTCTTTGATTATTTTTGTCAGTTGACCTGTAAACTGTTATTAACAGGTTCAATTAGCGGAGTAGAACCCGGAAGAGCATGAATGTCATGGCAAAGTGAACATCTGTATTGTGTTTAGAGTTGGACTACTCTGCAACTTTTTGGTCACAATGTCGCGCAGCTGTTGTTTTATAACGCCTATGCTACCAGTTACTCTTCCGATTTCCAGTAATCTTATCTCCGAACGCCTTTATTTCTCATCAACGACAACCACGAGGAACCCTTTCTTCAGATTCAGCCCTCAGAAGTCCTTATGCCTAGTCAGATGCTGTTCCAGAGATGCCTTTGTTGTTGTGAATGATAACAAGTATGGGAACAAACAGGTGGTTAGTTTGACTCCGAGACTTTATGACTATGTCCTGAGTAATGTCCGAGAGCCAGAGGTGTTAAGGGAACTACGGGAAGAGACTGCGACTATGCATGGCAGCCAAATGCAGGTCTCTCCTGATCAAGCTCAGCTCCTTGCTATGCTTGTCCAGATTCTTGGGGCAAGAAGATGTATTGAGGTTGGAGTTTACTCCGGGTACTCATCCTTGGCTGTTGCCCTTGTTCTCCCAGAATCAGGTTGTTTAGTCGCCTGTGAGAGAGATGAGAAGGCTCTAGAAGTTGCTAAAAGGTTCTATGAGCGAGCTGGGGTTCTCCATAAGGTGCAGATCAAACATGGGCTTGCCATACATACTTTGAATTTATTGCTTTTGAACGGAGAAGCTGGCAGCTATGACTTTGCATTCATTGACGCAGAGAAGAAAATGTATATGGAGTACTTTGAGTTGTTGTTAAAGCTTGTGAAGGTTGGTGGAGTTATTGTGATCGATAATGTACTTTGGCACGGAAAAGTTGCTGATCCCTTGGTAAATGATTCAAAAACTGCTAGTGTCAGGGATTTCAATAAAGCTATTTTCGAGGATGAACGTGTAAGCATCAGTTTAGTACCTATTGGGGATGGCATGACAATTTGCAGAAAAAGATGAGTTGTCAAATTTAGGACGTAATATGTTTACTTTTTGCTTTATGTGGGCATTTACGCTCTCAGTGTAAGAGAGAGAGAAAGAAAGCTCTCTTGCAGAGCGTCCATTAGATACGGCAGCGAACTTAAAGCTAAGTGTATCCAAGGCTGTTTTGTTACTCATCTATTCACTTGCTGCCATTTTTCGCTCATTTGGAGCTACCAAAGGGGCAAAGAAATAGCTTTAGGTGCACCTAGGTGAACCACTCTTTGCCTCTTTGGTTGGACATACAAAGGCAATATGATCAAGTCATATTTAGAGTTATCAGATCAATCTTATATGGCTATACTGAATACTCCTAGTATTCTATGAGAATAAGGTAATCCAAGGTTTTGATTCTAATGGGGGCTTTGGGCTTAGCGGGGAAGGGCCATGGTCCCGGATGGAATAAACAGTCATTCTACCCTAAAACATCTATAGAAAATTCTGTGAATTATTAGTATAATTATTTTATTTGTGACATAAAAACTAAACCTAACAAAATTAGGGAACAGTGAATTGCATCAAGTCTTGTGGCAAAAATTTACCATCTCATGAGCCTTCCGCACCAGAACTCTTGAGTACCTTTTGAATGTAGCATGTAGCAAAAGTAGAAGTAACTTGGTTGATTTGCTTCAAAGTCCAAGTAAGACAGACATCCATATCTTAGAAGATTGGAAATAGTGGACGAAAAGCACCAAATTAGTAAGAATAGAAAGGGAATAACCATTAACACTAAAAAAATGGATTTTGTTACTTGAGGGAGAAGAGAATGTAACAAACTAAGGAAGCCTATTGCCAACAAGTAATGGTAATGGATTGAGTAGAGGTTGAACCAAACAAAAAGAAAAGGAGTAGGTATTTGATTCCATTTCTTTAGAGCCCAAAAATGTTGGACCAAACATACTTAAAATACTAATGGTAGTTCAAAAACCTGAATACACAAAGCAGCTCCATGATGAGATGAAGCAAAATACCTAACATTAGAAGTTTTTGCCATACACCTCCTTGATGAACCACATCACCTCCTCGGTCCTAAATGCAACAGTCACCACACATTAGGAGGAGTGTGTCCAATAGTTGTTGCATAGGGCGTATTAGAAGTCGCTCGGAGACTAGGCCTAGAATTAGGTCCATTAGTAGCTAAAGAACTTAGATAAGATGAATAAGGCTAGAGGCTTGGATATAATAAAAATTCTAACAAACTTTATTAATTCCATAAATAATATGAACATCCTATATTTTCTTACTATCGTCGTAACACCCTGAGCCTTACGGAGTCGAGTCTACCATCACCAATGCACATCCAGGCCAACAACTGTCCTCAATAACCAACACAAGTTCTTCCGGCGCATTTTGTCCACTCATGTGCACCCTGAGAAACTTCCCAAGAGGTCACCCATCCCTGGAATACTCCCGAAGTCCGAGCCAATCAAGCTTCTTAACTGTGGAGTAACTAAGGAAATGAGCTCCCTAAAAGAAGATGCATCTTATTGGAATGGGTAGCCTATTAAATCCCTTTAAATCAATCATGAGGGCTGTTACAATCGCCATGTATTTTGTTCTTTTATACACCCCATATACCTCTTCCCTTTCCCTGTTATTCACTATGTGTCTCTTCCACCGTTGCACCTCCACCCAATTCCGGCCACCTGCGTTTGTCGTCGTTGGAAACCCCGCTGGAAATCTTAAAGACTTTGGCGGAAAAAAGACCACACCATTGAAGAAAAAAAAATCTAAACAAAAAATTCAATCTTTCCTCTTTTCTTCCCACCATTCATGAAGATTCAACGTTTGGGAATCATAGAAATTTATATAAACAATTAACATAAATGGTGGAATCATACTAAAAAAATATTTTTTCCAGCGCCAATCAAAGACGCCCCACCACAAGCTCAAGCATCTTGGATAGGTTTAGGCACCTATGACGAGGCACTTAGACAACCCACTACAAGTAGTGGTGTTAAAACAGGTTATCGAACAGGTTTTGGGTATACCCACGGCGAACCAGGTCAGGCCCGGACATATTAGGATTATGTCAGTCAGTGCACTGGGTCGTGATTGGTCAGGTTTTGTTCATCTGGGTCGGTCACATTTGAATCATGGGATTGCCAGGTGCCGGACAGGTCTGGGTCGTTCTATAAACAAGTCGATCCATTCCCGGGTAAGATCGCATGTAGACATTTTTTAGCCGGGTTTGTGCAGGTCGTATTTGGGTTTCATGTACGCTTGGGTCGAGTCAAGTGTAATCGGGTTGAATCACTTATGACCTTGGTTCGATCATTGTGAAGCATCGGGTCCATTCACTATTTAACGTCAATTCGACTTCGGTTAAACTCCGAGTCGGGTCATTTTATATTATGTTGTTACCTTCTTTATCAACTAATAATCACTTATCAAATAATTTCAAGATCGAGTTATTATACATTGAATACTATAGAGGTATGATCAATTTTGATTTTGTAATGGATTTTGTAAACGAATCATATTATTAAAAGTATAAAGATCGACATATATATACATATGTGTGTGTGTGCGATAAATATATGGATGATAACGAAAAACTAATAAAAACACTATATTGTTTACCGTGATGTTTAGTGTATTATCTTACTCAACTCGTGTTTAGACTAATTAATTCGCGTAAAACCACTGTAATATATAAATGAGTAGAACAACTCTTCATATGTTATAATAATATTATAACCAACGACAATAATAACAAGTAAACGATCAATTCCACGGTTTATATACATGACTCTATTATTATTGATACATAAGTTTGTAAATAGCTATGATGATAATGATAATGATAATGATAATGATAATGATAATGATAATAATAATAATAATAATAATAATAATAATAATAATAATAATAATAATAATAATAATAATAATAATAATAATAATAATAATAATAATAATAATAATAATAATAATAATAATAATAATAATAATAATAGTAACAATGCTAACAATAATAATAATACAAATGAAAACAAAAATACTAATAATAACAATAACAATACAAATACTAACAGTAATAGTAGCAACAATGCTAATAATAGCAATAACAATAACAAACATAACGCGGTATATATGTATTATATTGTGACTATATATGATAAAGTATAAACAAACTATTTTATCAATATGTTTAATCATTTTAGTAGTACATTAGTATTAAAATAATTGTAAAACCATTCTAATACTATATTGATTATAAATTAGTACACGACTCTTGATATGTTATAATATTATAACAAATGACAATTCATATGTTTACAACAACTGTTCATATGAGGCCTAAGTGATTATAACGTGAGTTCATATGTTGTACAATAATAATAATAAACATAATAACAGTTTATATAAATGATAGTAAACATAACAGTCATAAGTCAATAAGTTAACAAGTACTTACTAGTTAGTAACTTGTTAACAACCATATGTTAACTTAGCATTTAGTCTGTTACTCACTTAGACTTATACCAACTCAGTAACTCACTAACTTGTTCCAAGATAATTGAAAGAAGTTGTTACTAGATAAGATTAATGAATGTATCAATATAGATTATAAGCTAATTCAAGAATAATACGCAATTTTAGCTAATAGTCTTCATGTGAAATGCATTTCGAAACTAAAAACATGTATTTGGATTGAAACAAGTTGTTATTGAACGAGATCAATGAATGTATCATTGTAAGTCGATAATCTAAGTCAATATAACACTATATATAAGTTCACTTAAATAAATATAATTATACTATTACTTAATTGAGTAATAGATTGACTGATAGTTGTATAAGTAACGCTATAAGGAGTCTAATTGAAATTTAGAAACTCAATTCATAACTCTAATTAAATAATAATAATAATAATATTATTATTATTATTATTATTAAATAATAATAATAATATAATAATAATAATAATAATAATATTAATAATAATGGTTATATTATGCTAATTAATAAATGATAGTTATACTTAAATACTAATCATAATAATTTCAATAAAAACAACCATAATTTCAAATTATAATCAAATAATTGACTAATTATTAAAGTTAGTAAGTTACTAAACCAAGACAAGAATTAGTAAGATTATAAGAATATAAGATTACCAATCATGTACTAGGTCATCAATCCATGTGCTATATCATTCTCTTTTCGTATTGGCCAAAGAATAATGTCATGGATCATGAATTAGAACCCTTGATTTGAGAAGGATCAAATTCTAACCATCAATCTCTCAAACCCATTTCCATTTCCCTCATCTCTCTTGTATTTTTTCATTTTTATGTTTTAGAATGAAGGTGATGTTAATTAGTTTTATCTTTTGGAACAAAAATTCATAGACATGAATATGCAAAGCTGCATCAGTTTTACTTTCATTTATGGATTCAGTGGATTCAATGGATGGAGTCTCTAGTATGTGAATAATTTGGTCTCTCAAACTCTTTTATATTTTCTATGTACTTTTATTGTTGTAATTTCGTTCTTAATTTCTATATTTATATCCAATTTTTTTTTTTCATTGCTAATTTCTTTGTAATTTTTTTATGCTATTTTTGTTGGTTTTTTTGTTATTGTTTTTCTGCAATTTTGATTTTAATTTGATATTTAGTTAGTTAATTCAAGTGATATTTGCTAGTTAATTTAAATAAGGTTTTTGTTTAATTTAAGTAATTATTTTAGTTTGATTTTAATAGTGATAAGTCTAATAGATTTATGTTAGCATGTTAATACAAGAGAGAAAGAAACTCACTTTCCTCTCTTTCATAATATATCAATTATTATTTAGATTTTTATAAATGTATCAATTGTAATATTTTGAAATATCATGTTATCAAAAAAATATAATTTTAAATAGTGCCAACTTATAAATAGTTATAAAGGGATGATATATTATATATTTAGTAAAAAATAAAATTAATATATTTAAGGAAAAATTGTTTTAAATAAGTCAACCTTTGCGCGGTCTTCCCATTTTAAGTCTACCTTTTGATTATCCCTGATTGAGTTAGGCTTGTATGTCTGTTTTCTTCTATTGAGTTTTAACCTGTTTGTGACTTGTTTAGTAGGTTACTTATGATACGTGTTACAAGTCCCTTCTTCTAAAACAGGCGAGGGATGCGAGGGTGGGGGTGGGACATTGTAACACGTATCATAATAAGTAACCTAATAAACAAGTCACAAACAGGTTAAAACTCAATAGAAGAAAACAGACATACAAGCCTAACTCAATCAGGGATAATCAAAAGGTAGACTTAAAATGGAAAGATCGCGCAAAGGTTGACTTATTTAAAATAATTTTTCCTATATTTAAATGATCTTGTAGATATAAAACAATAATTGGATTTAAGTGGGATATAAAAGTAGGAGGCACATGTGATACATTTTTCAAATTTTATTTCTTTAAATTTATTGCAATTCATTCTAGTTTACTTAAACATTGAAAAAAAAACAGAGTTTCATCGATCAAGTACTAACTACAACAATTTTTACGTTAATAACTTGATCTTCTACTCATATGTTATAGACATCTTAAAGGAATGAATATTATATATATATATGCATATATATATCTAGTAAAATATATACATATTTAAATGATTTTGTAGATATAGAATAATATTTGAATTTTAATAATTTGGTGGGGTTTAGTCGTCCAAATAGGTTGGTTTGAAAAATCTGATCAAATAAGGCAAATTTGATTTTATCTAGTTAATATGAATTATAGTTGAATTCGGGTCAGTCATAAACAAATTTGGTATTTACTGGGTCTAGTCGGGTTCTAGGTTAATATCTGGTTGGGTTACGGTCAGGTTCGGGTTTGAATGCAGGTATGTGTGGGCAGGTCAGAATATGATCTTGCCGGGTGCCAGTCAATTCTGGGTAATCCCGGGTCAGGTTTCCGTCAGGTCTAGGGACTGACCCTCACAGGTCGAACCAGGTTCAAGTCAGGTCAGTATCAGGTTGACCCATCGGTCAGATCTGTTTCGGATACCACTAACTACAAGTGCAGACATCTATCATGGATACCTGAGCCTATGATGAGGAGTCTAATAATCGTCTGGCCATTTTTTTAAAACTTTTTTTTTATTTAGCAAAAGATATCCGTCGACTAGTCTGATCTCTAACGAGTGGTAGGAGGGTGGTCCTTCAATGTAAGGTGAGAGCTTAGGGAAGGAAGATGGAGGGAATATAGAGGAAAGGGAGTGCAAAGGAGACAACACAGAGTGAAAGAGAATAGGAAAGAGAGATGATACACTGGACGGGGTCTCCTGTATGTAGGGCGAAACCTAGAAAATAATAATAAGGTAGACGTAAATTGGTTGCATCCAATTTTGTCTTACTCTAGGAATTTCAGTATAAAGTTTGTTATATCAAATAATAATAAAAAAATTTGTATTATTACGGGCGAAGCGGCCAAAGTTTATACTATTTTAATTAAATCATTTTCTAATTAAATAATCCTAACATATTTTCCTACCTTAAAAAGCTTTTGGTTAAAAGTCCAAAAAAGTCTCCTCTTTGGCTCGCCCTTTTTATTCGTGAAGGTAGTTTAAGATTCTTTTTAATTTCTTAGTTTTTAAAAAATGAATTAAGATTGATGACAAATTAATGAGACCCCCTAACACCAAACATTCAAGCAAGACTGTTTTGTACAGTTGTACTACTTTTAATTTATGTTATACTTCTTTGTTAACAATTTAACATATCTTTCGAAGAAATTAAGAATTCAAGCTCATCACAGAGCAGACAAGAAGTTTCAAGCTAAGTAGCATGTGATGCAGTGGCGGAGCCATTATTTTAAATATGGGGGTGCACAATGAGAAATTTTGGATTTGACCCACGTGTATTCGAAGTAGTTTGAAAAAATAAACCAAGATAAATTGATTAAAAACTTCATTATGTAGTACTTCCTCTATTTTTTTTATCTTTCTCACTTGGAGTCTTGACACTATTCATACTTATAGAGAATCTTCCCAAATTTTTTCAATTTATAAGAAAAAAATATAGTCATGTGGGGTCTTGTTTGATTCGTCTCAATTAGTACTTTATTAATATTCAATCGTTATAATTTTTACTAATATATAATGAAATATATTTAAGTTCAAAGATGTGCATTGGGATTGAACTCGCGACATTGGGTGAAGAAACATAACAGTACATCACATCCAGCAAACCACCAAGCCAAACAACTTGGTATGTCTTAATATTGTACGTACGGTTTATTTATACATTCTTTTCCCAGAGATGTGTGTGTGAAACGCAAGGAAGGTGCGTGCATCACTGGATCTATGCGTTGGGTGCCCAAGCTTTGCATTAAGCGCACTATTGTGCGTTTGGCACAAATATCTTTTCACACCATTTTTTTTAAATTTGGAGGGGGGGCACGTGCACCCCCATGCGGCCATGCCCCTAGCTGGCTCCACCACTAATGTGATGCTATCATATGATGCAATCTTTTTTTATTCTAAGACAGGAAACCTAACCAAAATATAATAAAAATAGGAAAGTTTATTGGTCATCCTCAGTTTTTATAAATTTTAGAAGGTGGGAAAAAAATATAATTTTATAATGTAATCTTAAGTATATACTAATTACAGATAAGAGGAGTGAGAGTAAAGGATTGCGACCAAACCCATATTTTATCAACGAGATGTCATTAACTTGGATCTTCCAAAAATTTCAAGGTTTTTTAAAGGATTTTTTGTCCCAAACTATCTTCAACTTTCAAGTTTTTGCGAGAAACTACCTTATAAAAAAATTGTTGTCCGAAACTACCTTACTTTACAATTTTGTTGTTGACAACTACCTTATGCCAGGTTCCGGCGTTGACTTTTGTTTTTTCAGTTCAAAATTGTGGGGAAAACAAAATTACCCTTGTGGAAATTAAGGAGGGTGATTGTTTCAATTTTAGTTAAAATAGAAGAGGAATTTAATGGTGGATTGGTGGTACAAAGTATCACACAGATATGAGAGAGAGAGCGCGCACATACAAGGAAATGGGGTGGGGAAAATTAAAAAAGGTTTGAAGAGGTCAAGTGATATAACGTGGCATTAAAAAACCGGAAAAACAAAAGTCAACGCCAGAAACCGGCATAAGGTAGCTGTCAACAATAAAATGGTAAAAGTAAGGTAGTTTGGGACAACAATTTTTTTATAAGGTAGTTTCTCGCAAATAACATGAAAGTTAAAGGTAGTTTGGGAAAAAAAATCCTTTTTTAAATTCCAGTTTTTGGTAGAAGATGAAGACTGTATAAAACCCAGAATTATGGACGGTTGGGTATTAGATTTAATTAATTTTTTGAAAGAAATCTGGCTTCTAACACCTACACAAAGGCAAATTGTTCCATAGTGTCACGACAATCAGTACTCTAATAAACTCAAAGTTTTTTTTCCTCCATCTGACACTTTGAAAATTGAGAGTCATCATATAGATTTTCCCAAAAAATAATAATGGAATGAGAATCTTTCAACTTGCGTTGAATTGTTGTTAAATATTACACAAATTATTAGAAAAGGCGGTCTAATTTTAACATAAAATTGGACGAACTCAAGACTGAATTTTTCTAACAAGCCCATTTCATTTCACTCTAGCCCAACACTATCTTTGTCATCCCTTCTCTTCTCCTTTCTTTCTTTCTTGATTATCGAACTACAACAGATAATTTCAAAAAAGTAACTCGATAGTCTTACCGAACGGATTAAACTAGTCACTAAATGGATTAAATTAGTCACTGAATGGATTAAAGAATGTCATTACTTAATAGATTAAACTGGTAACGAAATAGATTAATCTGGTCCCTAAATAGATTAAACTAGTCACTATATTAAAAAGGTTGTATGTTCTCTTCTTAATATTGGGCTTGGGCCGTGCCTAATTTTATGTTAAAATCAGGCGGTCTCTTACAAGACCAACTGTAAATATTATTGACTCTTAAAAAAAACAGAAATTTCCTTTCAAAAAAAAAACAGAAAGTAAAACGGTTTTTTGGTGAGAACAAAAGGTATAACGATAAGACTAAGTCATAGTTCAATACAAAATTAATATTATAATAACAAAAAAGTCTTTTTTTTTTACAGGAACCAAAAAAAAACTGTTTAAAGTTATGTAAAAGACCATAAACTTAAAAAAGTCACATCATATAAATATCGAACAGGATAAGAAAATCATGTATAAAGTTAATTGCCCTAATCAAAGACTATCGGAAGTCATGCTAATTGTTAATTGTAAGGTTGGGTTTGGTAGAGCATTTGTCGCCAAAACAATCTTTTGAGGTGGGGTAGGGTTGCAACTTTAAAAGTTTTCTAGACATTTTGATAGAAGAGACTAGATTGCGACTTGTTACATCATAACTTATTGTGTAACAAAATTCCACACCTATAATAATGACATAGACTTCAATAAAAATGACATGTACTACACAAATAATGAAAATGAATCTGATGTCATTTATCTCATGTCATTTGAATTTTCTTTTGATGTCCTTTTGTCATTTGATTTCATATCATTCTGATATTTTCATCTTCTATGTCATTTCACTTTTATTTGATGTTTATTTCTATCATTTCGGATCTATTTCATGCCATTTCAATTTTGTTTGATGTCATTTTGTCATTTGTATCATATCATTTATGATCCATTTCATATCATTTCGTGGACGAACTTTCTTTTAAGGGTGGTGTGATGTAATGCCTCGTATGTTTCCACATTGTTATAACTCAAATGGTGTCGAATTTCATATTGTGTGTTATAATTGTGTATGACTTTACTTATGGGATTGAATTATGAGTTTTATAATGAAACTTTCATAATTTGAATAACTTAGAAAGAATTTCAAATGACATCTGTATTTCAAATGAGATAGTTGGAATCTATTCTGTTATAATTGTGAATAACTTTTACTTATTAGAATGAAGTTTTAGTTTCATTGAACTTTTATTGTTAGAATATCTTAAAGAATTCAGGTGAGTTTTATTTCAAATGAGATATTTGTGATCCAATGCCAATAAGTTTGCCATTTTGTCTCCTTTGCTCCTCGATTTCGCGAGTCGAGTTGAAGTAGAGATACAAAAGATGATTGCGGAATGGAGGCTGGAGAACTAAAATCATAAGATTCCTGTTCCGCAACAGCTTTTGCACTAGCTTTTAGTGTTTTGACTAGGTCAAAACACTAAATGAGTGTTTGGCATAGTAGATGTGGGAGTAGCTGTTAGAGTTTGAGGTAGCTTTTCCCTAGCTTTTCCCAAACGTTATAAAATATAGCGTTCAATTTGAATAAGGAGCGTTCTACCTTTTTTTTTTTTTCAGAGAAAAATATTTCTCATCATCTCCACACCTCCATAGCTGCTGCTGCAGATATCCTCTAAAATCTTGAATAATATCTTCGAAAAAAATCCCACTTTTTATGGATGAATTTGGAATTACCAGAATATGCTATATAATTGCTTGAAAATCGCAGTTCCAGTGCTATTGCTTCTTCTCTCCGTGATATTCTAGGTTTGATGAGTGTCTCCCAAAAATAACAATATATATATGTTTTACAAGTTATTTGGGAATTAACAGTGAGATCTACAGATTTCTTCCTCCAGGTCAATCTATAATTCCTCTTTCTTTCCCATTATATTTAAATTTATGACTGAGTTTTTTGGTCCTTTTATTTAAAGTATGAATTTTGCATTGTACAGATTCTCCCATTTGCAATTGAGTTCATAATTATCACCAGTGATTCAATCGCCTGAAACGAGGGTATGTGATTTATCTCAGAAATTACCAGTATTACCTAATTGTGTTCTTCCTTATCTATCCCCTCCCTTTCTGATTTTTTTCAAATTGTGTATTGAGCTAGTTTGATATTAGGCTGCTTTTTTCTTAATTTATCTCAGAAAGTAGGCTGATTTTTCTGAATTTATCAAGTGCTATTACTGGCTAAGTATTGTAATTTGGCATGTTAGTGTTGTGACAAATTATTGTTTCATTTATGTTCTCAACATGTATGTCACTCTCTTTTCCGATTTTAGAGTATCAGCTCCGCAAGACTATGGTTGTGATCCATATTGAGCTGTTATTGTTGTTGTTGCGCTTAGAAGAATACATATGAGTATGTATTCATTGTGTATTCCTTGATCTAATTAATATAAGATTAACCCCTATTTGGTTCCATTCTTTGTTAATTCTCTTTCTAGTGAACTCTTAGCACACCACATCAATAGCAAGAAAAAGTATTCCTTCGTACCCTTCCCCGACTAGAACCAGCGCATAAGGTTCAGAACAGGATCCCCAATATTAGTTCTAAGTTTCAACATCAGCAATTCATTCATTAAGGTTCTGTCAAATTTCCTTCAGCTAGTACTTTGCCAAAGCTATGTTCCATGCAGTTTTCACTTCACATTCATGTTTATCATCAGTCATGAGATACTCAAACCCCACAAATTACATGATATAATCAATTCACTCCCTGCCCCCCAAACCCCACAAAAGAAAAATCATGTTGGCCCCATTTAAATAAATTTAACTCACACAATATGCACAAAGGTAAGCATAGGCAACCATATATTATAGTTGTGCAAGTATTAAGGTTATAACTCACTTGAAGCAGGAGGATCATGTCTGTTCAAACAAGGAGGTAAAAATGAAACTCCTTGCGAAATTATTTGATTGAATGTGCAACATGAGTTATAAATCCTGCACCATCATCAACCAATGATAATAACAGTGAAAACTGTCTCTTGGGAAATATTCAGTTGGCACCATACCCTGATCTTAAGCAGCAAAATATTGCTTAGGAATCACAGATAATTTATCTAATTAGATGACTACTAGTTATTTGTATCCCGTGTCCTTTAGGGCTGTATATTAGCATTAAGATATATCCAAAGTGATGTTAAGATGGGAATCTATGAAGAAATTATGCGTCATCTGGTGTTACAGAATGTTTAGTACTTTCTACTATAGCTATATTTAACTTCATTTTCATAGCCCTCAATGATTTTTCTTTGTTTCCTTCAATAAATTTTCTTTGTTTTCTTCAATAATTAAGGTACCATCTAGAACAATTTAAACACACACCTCCACGAGATGATCGAGAAACGTTTAATCGTTGGCACTCATCTCTTCGAAGTTGCATTGAGAGATGTTTTGGAGTGCTAAAGCAAAGGTGGAAAGTACTTACTAACATGCCACAATATTTTGTTGAGACACAAATACAAATTATGGTTGCTACATTTGCATTGCATAACTACATTAGAATAAATTCACCTGATGATCCCCTTTTTAGAGTTTTAGAGGAGTATCCTGATTTTATACCCTCGTCGGAGCTTCCTGATGTTCATGTTACTTCAGATGGTGGAATTAGAACTGGAAGCTCTACAGAAATGCAGATTATTCGTGATCGTATAGCTGAATCTTTATGGCGAGCTAAACGTCCCCAAGTAAATTAATGTAAAGGATATTAGTTTTTGCAGAATGTATTCATTATGAAGGTTATTTTTGCTTTTTAGTTAATGCATATGAATGCCATCTTATTTTTTTTTAGTATTTCATCACAATCCTAATTTAAAATTTCTGCTAAATTTGTTTGGAGATCAGTTAGACAACATTATTGAATTATTAGAAATGATATTAGTTTTCCATATTTTATTCATTTTAGGATGGTTTTATCTTTTATAAAGTATATATATTTGAATATCATGTTAAGAGTCACAAGATTCAACTAAAATTTATCTATAAAAAGAAAATAATGCATTGTGTTCATAATACAACCATTTCATTTAACCATATAGTAATTAATCATATTATTAAAATTCATATCATAACTAAAACATACGTCATTTTTATATCTATAATCTCTACAGCTACTTTTACCAAACACATATATTTCAAACAGCTACTTTCACAGCTAAAAGCTGACAGCTACTAGCCGACAGCTAACAGCTACCCGAACAGCTGACAGCTACTCCAACAGCCAACAGCTACTCCAACAACTATTTTTGCCGAACAGGCCCTTTGAGAGTTTGATTTTGTTCAAACAAATTTGGGGCATAGATGTGAAAATTCTTGATTTTCGATCACTAACCTACTTCCATGAAATTCTTTTGAAGTCGGAAAAAAAAATGTAGGTATTTGACTTATTTAAAGTTCGAGGACGCACTTTCTTTTAAGGGGGATGTGATGTAATACCCCAAAATATTTAATACTATTTAGTAATTTAAAATATGATTTAGAGGTTGATATTATTAATTTTATATTTCTAATCAAACTTTGGCAAATTTAATTGAACAAGTACTTTTGATATTACCTTTCAATATAACTATATTAGATTTAAAATGTGCTATTATTTGATGATATTAGCATTATTAATTAGTTGTATTGTAGTTTTGTATCATGAGACTAAGTTATACCTTTATATAAGGAAAAGGAAAACAACGCACTACTTAACTCCTCCTCCTCTCTCGATCACGTGTTTCAATCTCCCCCAAAAACCCTCAAACCCTTGTTTTTTCTCTCTCTTCCTCTCACCAGCCACTTTCCTCCGTTCGTGCTGCCACCCTTCATCGGCGCTCCTCCTAAGCTCGCCGAAGCGTCTCTTGCTAGTGCATGCTCTGTTTTTTTCTATCTCTTCATCTTAGCGCTGTTGGTCCTATTCTTCCCTGTCGTCTGTTCGTGCTCTGTCACGAGGTGGTGCTGGACTAGGAGAGTATACATCTACAAGAAATGGCCATATCAAAACTATTTTGCAGAAATTAAACCGAAAAAGAAAAAAAAAGTGAAAACAGAAGGAATGGCGTGAAGAAATAATCGGATCCATAACTCGCATCTAAGTCGTGAAGAAATGGCGAAAACTGAAAAACAACACAAAAAAACTAAAGAACTTACCGATGAGAAGGGGGACGGAAGAATACGGTGGGCCGGTGGGCGGTGGCTGTGGTCGGCGTCGCCGCGTCGGCGTGAGTCTTGAGAGTTGAGTGCATGAGAGAAGAAGAGTGATTTTGAGTGACTTAGGGTTTCTTAGGAATGGGGGAGGAAGAGTAAAGATGGATGTTTAGTTTACTAAGGATGGCAGATTTTTTTTTTTTAAAAAAATAAGATTTCGAGTTTTCGGTCCGGACCGAAAACCTGGAATCGTCAATTTTCGCGGACCGGGGACCGGACCGAAATCTCCGGACCGGGGACCGGACCGGAATCTCCAAACTGGTCTAGTCCGGTCCAAATTCCATTCCGACCCACCTCTTGCACAACCCTAGTGACGATGAGGGGTATGCATTTGAGGAGAAAAGGTCCATTATTGAGGATATTATTGAAAGTGATGATGTTTATAAGTCTATACATTCTCTTGTTGAGTCTCATATGTCTACCTCTAGGGGATTGGATCTTACTCCCCTTCCTTGTGCTTTACAACACTCATCCTCTCCTACCCATTCTGTCTTGAGTGAAGTTCTTGGTTAATTTGAAAGTGAGATACCTCATTTGGTGGTCGGTGATGATTTTGAAGTTTTGAAGGATAATGAAGATGTGCTTGAGGAGAACTCATTGATGGAAGAAGTCTTCCCTCTTAAGTCTTGTGTTGTGAGTGACGTGGTTAGTGAAACCCTTATTTCTATCCCTTCCCCTCATATTCCATTTACAAGAAGGATTGACCTTATTTCCTCTACTCCCATTTCATATCCATTCTTATCTCTCAAAACTCCGCCTCTAGATGATCTTCTTACCTCTTTTGGCCTTCAACTACCCAATTCGTTTATTGTTGAGGAGAGAAGAGAGATTGCCACCCAAAAAGAGTTTGTCGAGGAGAATTTGCCGCTTTGTCCTTTATTTTCTTAACATTTAGATTCTTCTTCTTCTTATTTCTTTGTTTTTCCTTTTGTATCTTCTTTTTGGCATCCTTCTCCTCATTTGCATGGAGTTGCATTGCACTTTATGCACACTTTGCATTTTGTCATTGTATACTTAATAATAATGAAAATGTGTGCTAGTACATTTGATAAACTCTTGCGATCTTTGAATTGCTATTTACTAGAAAGATCAAGCTTAAGACCTTAAATAAGCCTTTCTCGGGAAGTAACCCTTAATTTATTGCTTTTATTTTTTTATTTTCATTTTACTCATTTTTCTTTTCTATTATCTTTGATTTTGATTTAGGTACATAGTTTGAATGACAACCATTCTCAATAGTACGTGGAAAGCAAATCATGGTTGTTAAGAAGTTTATTAGAAATGGAGAAATTGGATCTTTTGCGGGTATTTGCACCCACTTACTATCCGGTAGCTTCCTTCCTTTTTCTCTTTCTTCAATGCTCTATGATTTGTGGAATATATGTTTGTTGGTTGAATGTTTATTCCCTCCCTCCCTCCCCTTGATCGCCTTGTTCAAGCATTGAGGACAATGCTTAATTCTAGCTTGGGGGAGTAGCTATTTGCTAGCATGGGGGAGGTGTATATAGTTTTTTTTTTTTTTTTTTCTTTTTCACAAAAAATAAATCTAAAAAAAATTGTCTTATTTTCATTTCATTCCTTTATCTTTCAAGTTTTGATTTCCTTCTCTTTAGTTATAACAAAGTCAAAAAAGAAAAAAAAATGAATTGAAAAAAAAAAAAAAAAAAAAGAAGAAGTAGTGTTAGTTTTAAATAAAAATTTGGTTTCCTTGCCCAAGGAAGATGCTAAGTAATTATATGATGTGGATTCCTTGTTTTGACTTTGAGTATATGTTTAGAGGCTTCTTTTGGAAGAGTGTGAGCATAGGTTAAGGTGTTTTAGGAGGTGATTAATCTTGATTGCATTAGAATCTACCAAAATAAAACTAATGAATGCTCAATTGGATGCCTAGTCTTGAATCTTGACTAAGTTGCTCTTGTTTAGATAATTTTAGCTTCAAATTTACGGTCCCTTTTGTCCCTAGATATACTCATCATGTCTCCAAATAAAACTCTACAAGAAACTTAGTTTTTACTTCTCTTTGTATGCAATAAGTGGCCCTAAAAGCCACAAGTTCTTATTTCTCTCTTTAGTGAATGATTACTTCTCCTTTCTATAGCAAAAATCCCATAATAAGGGAAAAAGAAAAAGCCAAAAACAGTCAAAAAAGGCGTGAAAAATGAAAAAAATGTGAAGAAAAAGGAAAAGCACAAAAAGAATAGAAGAAATTCAATAAAAGAGGTCGATTTGTGGATGCCTCCCACACTTAGTTCTACTTTTCTTAAGTTTCAAGTAGAGTGGAGTGTAAGGCCTATTTGTGTGTCTAAGGAAGGTGGACTAGTGATTTAAACTTCTATAACACTTGAAGAGCCCCGAGTCTTTTGGATAGCAAGGTATTCCTCTAATGACAAGTAAAAAGTCTAATTAGGTGTTCTATTGCAATCTTGATTAGCATCTTTCTCTACCCATAACCCATGAATATACTTAGTAATTAGTTGTCTTAAAAGTTGTTCTTTATATTTGCTTGTGAACCATTTCGTTACTAGTTGACTTGGGCATAAATTTTGAAAGTGTTGAATAAAAAGTTGATGAAGAGTTAGAGTTGTGGGTTTAAAAATATTTGGAAACCCTCACGAGATCCCACTCGCCCTCTAGAGCGATCTAGGAGTTTAAAGAGCTTGTTGCATATGCTAAATGCAATTGTGATTCCTACAAAAATGAGTTAGTGTAAATTCTTTCTTTCTCCTTCTTTTTCCTTTCTTCTTTCTTCTTGATCTTGTTTTGAAATAATCTTCATTCTCTTACCCTTGTGTTTTGTTATATTTTGCTTGAGGACAAGCAAAGGTCTAGCTTGGGGGAGTTTGATGTCTTGCTTATGGATTTACTTTTTGATAGCTTTTAGTTGGTATTATGGTTGTTTTTGAGTTAGTGTCGGCTACTTTGTTAGCTATTTCCTTAATTTGTGCAATTTTTCTCCTTGTATGCACTTTCTTCGGGAGCTTTGTTTCGTTTCTAGAATTCGGAGCATGCTTGGAGGACACTTGCACAACCCCAAATATTAAGATCGAAGAGGAAGGTCAAGGAAGCATCAAGGAAGCATAACCAAGTTCCGATGGCAAATATAAGAAGTTTTGGAAGGGTTTACGCACAAGGGTCAACTTTAAATGACCATAACTTTCATCACACAAAACATTTTTGAGCGATTCAAGTTGGAGATGAAATCTTGGCTCCATAGCTTTCCAACAAATGGTCACAAGCTCAATTCCGATGAAAAACGAGTGAGATATGGCCATTTGAAAATGAACTGATGAAATAGAAAAATGACCCGAGAGCTCGGGTCAACTGACCCGCCCGGGTCAATTTGCGGAAAACTGAAATTTCAGTTCTGATGGTCTGTGTAATACTCCGTATTTTTGGGAGTTATTTTGCTATAAATAAGAAAATATAAAGTAAAAGTGAAAGTATTTTATAATATATTTTAGGTAAGCCTACAGTTATAAATTAAATATACAACCGACTTTCGTACCTAATTATATTCTAATTCGGTTTTTGTTAAATAATAAATCAGAATTCGATTTGGAATCAAGTCCTAATAGACTAAGGTTTCTCATACTATAAATATGAAAAGGAAAAAAAAAAATTAGAAAACCCTAAACACTCTCAATTTTCCTCTCCCAGCCGTTTTTCTCTCTCTCAAATTCTCTCTCCTCTCTCTCCTTCTCCCTCGTCGCCACCTAGGAATCTCGTCGCTCTAGACGAGGCTGTGCGAGCAGTTGTGCGCGAAGGTTGTGTGTGAGTGCTCGAGTGTGTGCGAGTGAGTGTGAGGGTCGAGGCGAGCGAGTGCGAGGTCGTGGTTCGAGAGTGTGGTCGTGCGAGTCGCGACGAAGACGGGGGTGTTCTGTGCGGTGTTCGAGCAAGCGTGCGAAGACGAGAGTGGGGTGCTCGGAGTTGCGCCTGCGGGACCAAAGGGGGGCGACGAGATCGTCGTGTGGTGCAGCGAGGGTGCTGTGCGGGCCGTGTGGTGCGTGCAGTGGGCGAGCGAGTGTTACGTGTGGCTCGGGGGTTTTGTGAGCGACGCGTCGAGGCTGCGAGTGTGGTGGTGCTGCCGCCGGAGTCCTCGTGTCGTCGGTGGTCGTCGTCGGTAAGTTGGCCGGTATAAAGATATTAAAATTCTCCCTTTTTCCTCTTTAAATTAACGTATATAATCTGATTTTGTAATTCTTATGAATCTTTGATTAAGTTTGTAATTATAAGTAAAGTATAAAATTAATAAAAGAAATCAGATTTATAATTAGGAAATTGTTGGTAGTTCTTATGATAATTTATTCCGCAAACTCGATTTTGACGATACTTGTATATGAAATTGTGTAAGTTTGTAGTGTTCAACAAAGCATAAAATAAGTTAAAAGAAATCAGATTTTGCAAGCATAGTAATTAGCTTCTAAATATGTTAGTTTCAATAGAGTTCATGAAAAGAAAGTTTAAACAACAAGAACGTTTACTTTGATTGTTCAAAACACTAAGTTTTACATAGTGGTTAAGTTGGTTTTATTTTAATGATATCAAGGACTTAGAACTGAATTATACTTTTATTATTATTCGATTAGGTCCCAATTTCATAAGCGGAACGTTTTAAGTAGTCAGCGAAAATTCTCCGTTACAAGGTACGTACGCGTACTAGTTCAGTTCGATATATTAGTATCATGTTTAGGTTATGATTGTTATATTGGAACCTAGAATCATGATAGGGAACGATTGTATGATTGTGATTGTTGAGATTGTTTGGTAGCATGATTGCGGTATGTAGCATTGTTATGCGAAATTCTATCGTATCATAAGCATGAAAGTTTTGGATTTGTATTCTTTGATCTATGGTGTAACAAGGATGTGGCAAGAGGTAAAGATTTGAGTGTTGTATCTAAGAAATAACATTAAATGATTATATGTTTAATGTGGTATGAATGGACAATACTAAAAAAGGATTTTGGCAATAAACTTGTAGTTGGGCTCCCTACAAGTGATGAACAATGGGGGGAGTGTGGGACTTGTTCTACACTCCTACGCGAGCCTCTTGTGACGACGTAGTGTCCTTATAAATTTTGATAACTCAAGTAGGCGGAAGGTTCCGTACGATCTTGGGGGTATGCATACTAAGGTGATGGGTGTGGAACGGAACAAAACCGTATTTACATTTCATCTAATAGACTAAGTTGTCTATTAAGGATTAAGTAGCCCGTATGATTCTAGAAAGATGACGGTGCCCGTTCGATGCCAAATAAATTGTAAAAACGGAATTTAATGTTTTTGTAGCATCATGTCTAGGAATGGTTTTTGTTATTCTGATTATGCTTAGTGTATTATTTAACTGATTATGTACGTACTCAGCATAGCTGATTGTTTGTTATTTGTGTTGTTTGTTGACCTGTGATGAACCATTGATATTTCAATGGGGAGCAGATTAGGTATGCTGGTGATGCTGCATAAGTTCGGGCATACGGGGGATACTTTTGATTATAAACTTTTAAATTGTTTTGGTTGAACATCCTAGAGATTGTTTATGATTTACATAGTTAATGATTTTAAATAAAAGGGGTCAATAGTGATTCCCGAGTTGTAGTTAAGTTATCATTTTATTTCCGCTGCAATTTAGTTTTCATAATAAAGAGTAAGTTAGTGTCTTAAATTCAATAAGCCTTGCGTTTCACCGCGGCGGCAACACTCCCAAAGTCGATGCAACGTAGTTTAGACGTGTATGGATTTTGGGGGTGTTACAAAACTGGTATCATAGCCAAAAGTTCCTATTTTCAAAGATGTTTCAAACGAATTTTAAAATGGGTAGTATGGGATAAGAGCATATAGATTACTTTTGCGTGCATTAAATCATAGGAATGATTTTATTTGTAATGCATTTCTTGCCTTACTTGTCTAATATGTTTATAGAAAGTATGCAAATACTGTGGAATGAATCAGATGTTCTCATTATATGAAATGTGGTGTTGGTTGCTTGATTGAATTTGTGAAAGGTTCTTTGAAATCTTCGAAGTATGAATAGATTAGAAGGATGTACAAGAATAGGTGCATAGATAGTGATATTTTATAGACGCACTAAGTTAGATATTGAAATATTTCATTCCCTAAAATTTCGAAGTAGTATAATTTTCCAAAGATGTTTCAAAAAGGTATTGAACTAAAACCTTATTTCGAATATTTTAGGAAAGAACCATCTAATTGTTGTAAATATTTTGAGCCTCTTTAAGGAGTTTTAAAATTGAAAATAATCGTTTTACCTCTTATATATATGTTTATATATAATGTATACTTAAAAACCTTTACTTCTCTGAACCTTAGACTCTTTTCTTCTTTTAATTCGCGAATAGTTTACGACATAGGTCCTCAGGAATACCTGATGAAATACCGAATAGCGGAAGATTGGGACATCTGAGCCTAGAAGATGAAAGCTGCTATGGAATATAGTACAGGGAGATACTAGACTAAGGACTGAAATGGAGAAAATATACTTTATGCTGCAATACGTTCCTAGGGAGGAACCCTACCTTTCCGTACACCGTAGATATGGGGATATATGGTCCGAAAATGGAGGTTTTAATGCAATCAAACATACTTACTGGAGCCAATACCTTCCTACTGTAGGGCATTTCATCACTGATCTTAAATACTGTGAAAATGAGTGGAGAATTTGTGAGAAAAGAAGTTGAGAGCCCTCTACCTCATCACCTCCAGTTAGAGGAACCTATCATGAGGGGGAAAGCTCGGGAACTAAGGTTGTAGATGTGAATTCTGAGAACCCTAGAGTTAAAACTGAGCCACAAACGTCACTTAGAGTTGTAAAAAGAGTAAGATACCAAACTTTTGAGGATGAGTTCATACCCGAGGACTACCACATAGCGTCAAACATAAGAACTGTTACCTACATTTCCGATGATGAGGGGAATAATAGGACATTCATTGCAGTGATTGGGGAAGATAATGTTGAACCTATGCTTGACTTAGAAAGGGAAGAGGAAGATCCTAATGAGAATGAGGCTGCTGAGGAGGATCCGATTGAGGGAAAATGACCACGAAGAAGAAGCAGAAAAAGAGCCCATAGAAGAAGAACCTCTGGAGGAAGAACCTCTGGAGGAAGATGAACCTATAGAGGATGACGAGTCTTTTGAGGACGAAGCCGACATGGAAGAAGGAATAGAAAATCCTAACTCAGATGACGAAGCTCACCATTATAGTCCCTAGTTTCTATTGAATATATAATTAGGATTAGAATATTATTTTATTCGTTTATTTCAGTCTTAATAAGGCTTGCATGCCAAGTAGCAAATTAAAATTCTTTTTATTCCTTTATTTATTCATATTAGGTTTTCCTTAGAAATAATAAATTTTACCCTTTTTAATAATAATCCAACATTTTTATTCTTTTATTTGAAGTAACGTCTTATTTGAGATGTTTATATTGCAAGTCAATAAAGACTTAATGATTGTTCGCAATAAAAATGTGTTATATGAACGTGCCAATGTGTAGTAGTTAAGTAAATAAACGACTATGTGCATGTCGCTGAAACAACCGTTGTGTCATTTTTCAGCGTAGAATGGTTCGTCAGGGCGGTACGCCTGATTCCTCTCTGAATGTCGAACAATCGATTCGTGATCTGGTGCAGATCACAGCTAACTTAGCCAAAGGACATAACCGGGATGGGGACTTGTCTGAAAAGGTTGCTCGTAGGAACCCACCAGTACTGAATGGGAAAGGGGGACCCGAAGACTTGGAAAACTGGGTTGGGGAGTTTGATAAGTTGTTCTTTACCCTCTCTTGTCCAGATGACAAGACTGTGCCCTTAGCAAGCTATTACCTACAGGGGGATGCCCACTTTTGGTGGACTCAAGCTAAGGACAACCTCCTAAAACAGCCTGACTTTGGGTGGGAAACTTTTAAGAAAGCTCTGAGGGATAAGTATTACCCACCATACCTCAAAAAGCAGAAAGCCCAAGAGTTTATGATGCTAGAGCAAGGGAACCTGTCTGTTGAGGAATATTACCGCAAGTACATAGAACTGATGAGATTTGCTCCTGAAATTGTCCCTACTGAGGAAGCTAAGGCCTCACGTTTTGAATTAGGGCTCACCCTTGACCTGCAAGGGAGACTGGGGGGAGATACTTTCACCTCGTTGTCAATAAGGGACCCAACAACGATAACAATAACAGCAACAATCACACCAATAACCGCAGACCTGAGCGTGTGTATAGGTGTAAGAAGTGCCCATACAACCATCCTGGGAAGGATTGCGAGGGTAATAAGGTGGAGTGTCATGAATGTGGGAAAATGGGGCATAGAGCGTACGAGTGCTATTCGAGGAACAAGGTTAACCCCAATAGTCAAGAAAAAGGGAACTATGGAGACAAGCCTATGAATGGGAATGGGAATGGTGGAAATGCATACAATGGGTCAGGGAACTCTAATTACTCCAAACCACCAACCAAAGCAAATAATCAGGCACCAAATGGGAACCATGTGACCAACAATAATGATAATAGGGGCACAGAGAAGCTGTATTAATGACGGCTAGCGAAAAGCAAGCTCGTAGAGATGTTGTCACGGGTACTTTCTCTATAAACTCAATTCCTGTTAAAGTCTTGTTCGATTCTGGAGCATCTTTGTTTTTTTTTTGTTGCCCATACAACTATTAGAACTCTAGCATTGGTTGAGTCCGAGTCAATTTCTATGCCTATAGTTATTCCGTCTGGGGCTTCTTTCCTTCCGATCTAATAGAGTTCAATTTATCGAACCTAGACGTCATTCTGGGAATAAGATTTTTCGACCCTACCTCGATAAATTCGTAGTCGTGTTCATAGACGATATATTGATCTATTCAATGAGCAAGGAAGAACATGAGGGACATTTGAGGCTTATTTTACAGACACTTAGGGGGAACTAATTGTATGCAAAGTGTTAAACATGTTATTCGATTGCATAAAGTACCCGGAGCTCTTTCAAGGCGTGGGTGAGTTACGGGGACGTAACTTTTCTTTTAAGAGGGGAAGAATGCGATAGAATTTCGCGCTTCCACCCTAAAGTTTCCTAAAGTTTGCTTAAGATTGTTATTTATGAGTATTATTGCTTATGTGACTTGCGAAAATTAGAAAACGCTTGTGAAATATTGGGACTTAGAAGTGCAAAAGATCGTCGTTAAGACTGGCTACCTCAAAGTTTCGGGACGAAACTTCCTTTAAGGGGGGAAGCTTGTAATACTCCGTATTTTTGGGAGTTATTTTGCTATAAATAAGAAAATATAAAGTAAAAGTGAAAGTATTTTATAATATATTTTAGGTAAGCCTACAGTTATAAATTAAATATACAACCGACTTTCGTACCTAATTATATTCTAATTCGGTTTTTGTTAAATAATAAATCAGAATTTGATTTGGAATCAAGTCCTAATAAACTAAGGTTTCTCATACTATAAATATGAAAAGGAAAAAAAAAATTAGAAAACCCTAAACACTCTCAATTTTCCTCTCCCAGCCGTTTTTCTCTCTCTCAAATTCTCTCTCCTCTCTCTCCTTCTCCCTCGTCGCCACCTAGGAATCTCGTCGCTCTAGACGAGGCTGTGCGAGCAGTTGTGCGCGAAGGTTGTGTGTGAGTGCTCGAGTGTGTGCGAGTGAGTGTGAGGGTCGAGGCGAGCGAGTGCGAGGTCGTGGTTCGAGAGTGTGGTCGTGCGAGTCGCGACGAAGACGGGGGTGTTCTGTGCGGTGTTCGAGCAAGCGTGCGAAGACGAGAGTGGGGTGCTCGGAGTTGCGCCTGCGGAACCAAAGGGGGGCGACGAGATCGTCGTGTGGTGCAGCGAGGGTGCTGTGCGGGCCGTGTGGTGCGTGCAGTGGGCGAGCGAGTGTTGCGTGTGGCTCGGGGGTTTTGTGAGTGACGCGTCGAGGCTGCGAGTGTGGTGGTGCTGCCGCCGGAGTCCTCGTGTCGTCGGTGGTCGTCGCCGGTAAGTTGGCCGGTATAAAGATATTAAAATTCTCCCTTTTTCCTCTTTAAATTAACGTATATAATCTGATTTTGTAATTCTTATGAATCTTTGATTAAGTTTGTAATTATAAGTAAAGTATAAAATTAATAAAAGAAATCAGATTTATAATTAAGAAATTGTTGGTAGTTCTTATGATAATTTATTCCGCAAATCTGATTTTGACGATACTTGTATATGAAATTGTGTAAGTTTGTAGTGTTCAACAAAGCATAAAATAAGTTAAAAGAAATCAGATTTTGCAAGCATAGTAATTAGCTTCTAAATATGTTAGTTTCAATAGAGTTCATGAAAAGAAAGTTTAAACAACAAGAACGTTTACTTTGATTGTTCAAAACACTAAGTTTTACATAGTGGTTAAGTTGGTTTTATTTTAATGATATCAAGGACTTAGAACTGAATTATACTTTTATTATTATTCGATTAGGTCCCAATTTCATAAGCGGAACGTTTTAAGTAGTCAGCGAAAATTCTCCGTTACAAGGTACGTACGCGTACTAGTTCAGTTCGATATATTAGTATCATGTTTAGGTTATGATTGTTATATTGGAACCTAGAATCATGATAGGGAACGATTGTATGATTGTGATTGTTGAGATTGTTTGGTAGCATGATTGCGGTATGTAGCATTGTTATGCGAAATTCTATCGTATCATAAGCATGAAAGTTTTGGATTTGTATTCTTTGATCTATGGTGTAACAAGGATGTTGCAAGAGGTAAAGATTTGAGTGTTGTATCTAAGAAATAACATTAAATGATTATATGTTTAATGTGGTATGAATGGACAATACTAAGAAAGGATTTTGGCAATAAACTTGTAGTTGGGCTCCCTACAAGTGATGAACAATGGGGGGAGTGTGGGACTTGTTCTACACTCCTACGCAGGCCTACTGTGACGACAGTAGTGTCCTTATAAATTTTGATAACTCAAGTAGGCGGAAGGTTCCGTACGATCTTGGGGGTATGCATACTAAGGTGATGGGTGTGGAACGGAACAAAACCGTATTTACATTTCATCTAATAGACTAAGTTGTCTATTAAGGATTAAGTAGCCCGTATGATTCTAGAAAGATGACGGTGCCCGTTCGATGCCAAATAAATTGTAAAAACGGAATTTAATGTTTTTGTAGCATCATGTCTAGGAATGGTTTTTGTTATTCTGATTATGCTTAGTGTATTATTTAACTGATTATGTACGTACTCAGCATAGCTGATTGTTTGTTATTTGTGTTGTTTGTTGACCTGTGATGAACCATTGATATTTCAATGGGGAGCAGACTAGGTATGCTGGTGATGCTGCATAAGTTCGGGCATACGGGGGATACTTTTGATTATAAACTTTTAAATTGTTTTGGTTGAACATCCTAGAGATTGTTTATGATTTACATAGTTAATGATTTTAAATAAAAGGGGTCAATAGTGATTCCCGAGTTGTAGTTAAGTTATCATTTTATTTCCGCTGCAATTTAGTTTTCATAATAAAGAGTAAGTTAGTGTCTTAAATTCAATAAGCCTTGCGTTTCACCGCGGCGGTAACACTCCCAAAGTCGATGCAACGTAGTTTAGACGTGTATGGATTTTGGGGGTGTTACAGTCTGACCCGCCCGGGTCACTCCACCCGCTCGGGTCCCTGGGTTTTTCAGGAAATCTTTCTTTTTAAATCCTCTTTTTGAATGGGGTTAATTTGTAATTATGCCTAGTTTATTTTAGGACTATATAAGGCAAGCTCCTCTCATTTTAGAAAAGCAAATTTACATTATATTTTAATAGAGGTGATCATGGGCCGGGCCGGGCCGAGCAAAAAAAAATTTGCCCATTGACCGGACCAAGCCGGGCCGGGCCAAAAAAATGTGCCCAAAGCCCGTTATTTCGGGCTGGGCCGAGCGGGCTTTTTCGGGCCAAAACGGGCCGGGCCAAAAAATTAGACTAAAATCTCTTTTTTGGAAGCTTGGAATTTGAAGAATCTAATAAGGAAACTTGAAGATTTGGAGGCTCCTTGCAACTTTAATGAGAATTTCTTACTCTCTCTGATATTTTATTAATTTATTTTCTTATTTTCATATCATTTTCACTCAATTTACTTGTTTATGTTCATCATGTTTATGGATATGCTTGGTTGAATGCCTTAGCCATGAAAATAGGTCTTCGGTAAGAGACTAGGCCAATCTAGCTAGCTCGAGAGAGTGGTTAGAGTACCAATGGATGAACAACTCCCCTCAATTGATCCTCATTGTTGATTCCCATTGTGATTGTTTGGTTTGTAAATGAGTTGATTGGTGGATACCCCTTCCCAAAGTCATTTTTCTTCTTGTCTTTTCATCTATAAATCTTTAAAAAAAAATAGACTTGGCTTAGCTTATCATAAATCGATACTTATTAGTGCTTCCCTTAGTCCTTGTGGATTCGACCCTTTACTAGCCCTATATTGGGTAGTTTAGGTATCTTTGACGTGTTTACAACGAGCGCGCCATTAATGCATCTGCAGTTAACCCAGTTTCTAATCCCCCTTATTCTATCCCACTATTTATCACTAGTGGAAAAAACTCCATGTGCTACTTGTCAAGTGCTTCGGTTGAATAATCAACCCAAGCACTTGTGAAAATTTTAATATTAAAAATTCACAAGTGCTCCGGTTGAGAAGTCCACCGGAGCACTTGATATCAAGTGCTCCGTTTGACTAGTCAACCGGAGCACTTGTGAATAAGTGCTCCGTTTAGTCAACCCGAGCACTTGCACACGTTTTCCTCCAAATTAATAACTATTTTCGACTGTAGCGCGCTCCACTTTATTAATTTTCCCTCAATTAATTTGGAATCCTCTCGTTCAAACTCGTCTCTACTGCGCTCAAAAGAACCCTCAAGAAATTAACCCTCGTCCGTCTCTACTCCTCGTCCGTCGTACCTCCTTCTCGTCCGTCGCTTCCGTCGTACTACTGCACTGTCGTCTGGTGAAGACGTACTCAAATCTGTTGTGCACGAGGCTACCACTGTCGTCCGTCGCTTCCGTCGTACTACTTCACTGTCGCACTCTTGCTGAGATACACGTCTCTCTGTTCTTGTTTTCTTTCTTTCTTGTTCTCAGATCTCGCCTCTTTCTCTCGCCTGGCACTTTTATGCTCCTCTTTGAAATCAAAATTTCGGTAGGATTTTGGGAAATTAGGGTTTGTGAAGTTTAGATCAAGAGGAAGAGGAATAGTTAGTGAGGTTGTTCGACATTCAAAAGAGGTCAGAGGTTCGAATTTTTTGGTAATTTCTTCCTTATTTCTTCTATTTTGTTCTCGTTTCTTCTTTCTCATTTTTGTTTCTTCTTTTTCGTTTTCAGATCTAGGTTTGTTTTATTAATTTCTCATGTTGTTCAAGACGCAAATCCTAATTTTTTGAATTTAGGGTTTTAAATTTCAGCATTTTCTTTGGATTTCTCACCGTGTTTTTTCTCTCTAGTTCATTTCATTTGCTGAAGTTTTGATTTGTTATCCTCCTTTTAATTAGTTCGTGGATACTTAAAACCTTACTCATGATAACGTATTTTGGAGATTGGCAATAATTTTCTTTCACAGTTGGTCCAGAAGAAAATTTTTGAATCATTAACATTAGGGGTGTTCACAAAAAACCGAAACCGAAATACCGTACAGAAAAACCAGAAAACCGGTCGAAATGGGCGGTTACCGAACCGGAAAATTTGGGATTAAACGGTTCGGTTACCGAACCGGTAAAAATTACGGTTAAACGGTACGATTACGGTTATGATTTTTTATAAAACGGTTAACCGAAAAACCGGATAAATTATTTTTTATTATTATTTTATTTTTTAATTAATGATTTTTGTGTGAGAAAAGTAGAAAACGCAAGTCAGTACCTCTTTGTTTGAGTAAAGAGGCTATGAGGACTGTCGCAGTTCCTCCCTGGCCTTCCCATAAGAATATTTTCCTGTCCAAACTCTTGACATCCTTGCAAGGCCATTTGGATTCCTTTGTTGGGGGATATTAATGGACTCAAACAGGCTGATGAGTCCCTACACCTTCTGTCCATTGAAGGTGAATATATTTCTTCAAATAAAGGATTACCACATCTTATAGAGGACATTATTTCATCAACATTATGTCCATATAGAGAATCTTGGTATTAATGGTATACTATTTATGTTGAAAAAAATTTGAAATCTAATATATAAAAGTAGTAAAATAATTTGATAAAACTTGAGTAACGGTTAACCGGAAAACCGTACCGAAAAATCGGTTAACCGTTTATGCGGTTACCGGTTTGAACGGTTATGGTTACGGTTCGCAAATATGGTAAACCGATACTTCCGGTTACCGTCCCGAAATTTTATTTCGGGACGGTTAACCACCCATGAACACCCCTAATTAACATGTCCTCGACCTATTATTTGTCATAGAATTCCCAAGAACTGAACCCTTCCAACAAGGGGGGTTATGTAAACTATGCTTTGCGCAATTACTGCTCATATGCCTGCTGTATATCATGTTAATATGAATCTGTTAGGACAAGATGACTTAATCTTAGCATTTCCCCTTTGGGATTATACTTTTGAAGGATGTTATGCATGGTTTTGTCATGCCTAATCTCAGTTGTATGACTCGTTGATATATGTGGTGATCTGACCACAAAGCTATGTCATTATTCTTGAATGAAATGCATATTGTAGAGCAAATTTTAAATAGTGCCAGATTGTCGGTCTATATATTTTAAGTTGTTTAGAATGAGATTTGTATTGAAGGCCACACATAGTTGTCTACACCACACAGTATATATGTGATACAACATCTAGGCTTACATATTTACAGTCGCCGACCTGTTTTTCCATAAGTTATGTTGTTTGGATTCAGTTTATGTAGGATAGTTGTCTATTGCATATCAGACAAGTGATGACTTTACTGTTCCTTTGTGCAGGAAAAACAAGGAAGACATGGTAATCAATTGAAGAGAAAAGTAAGTACCCCAGTGGGGGTTCCTCGGCTCTTTGACTTGATTAAAGTCAAAAGTTAAAAGATTAGAAGTTGGATTTTACGAGCTACTAAAGAACACTGTTGTATCAGACAAGTGATGAATTTACCTTTTCTTTTATGCAGGATCTCTTCCTCTATTCTTCATTGTTTGTCATCTTCTCCCAAGGTATCACTCCAATTTACGAGTAATTTCGATTGAACATTTTCTGTTTTGATGTATGGTTTTCAAGATATTAATTTTCTATTTGTTGTACGGCTCAATTCCTAATTTTCAATTTGTTTGGTTAATTGAAAAAAAAGTGAATGAAAAAGTTAGGTTTTTAATGGACTTTGTATTGTTTGTGTTATGTGATTTTCTATTTAGCCTTCCTCAATGGGAGTGTATATTAGGGTTTTGAGTTTGTTGTCATGTTTAGGCTTCATATGTTATTTCCCAGATTGGAGGTGGTGTTATGATCTGTGGCACAATATTGAAATGTTTAGTGTGCGTTGACTTCTTTCTCATTGGTGAAATGTAAAAATAAGGCATACTTCTGCTTTACATGACCATATTAAAGTCTATGTCAGCTTTCATATTGGTTGGTACACTCCTCAATAACCCAAATGCTCACCATATTGCTCAGCATGTTAGGATTTTTTTAAATTTTTTTTGAATAATTTAAGCTAATGATTAGTTTAAGTTTCAGCCTTTCTAAGTTTTGAAAAAATTGAACAATTGGATGGCCAAGACTGGTTTGACATCAGACTCATGAACATGTTTCCATACGATAGATTTTCATTTTTTCTTAGTATGCCAGTTGAGGTCGATTTTTTCAGTAGTTACTTCTCCATGCTAGCTTGGATGCTTTTTATTTCATTCTAGCTTGTCCTCTACTGATTTGATGATGGATCTCTAGCTGGTTTATCTTAATTTATGAACTAGTCGCATCAGCATTAAGTTCTATATTATACCTTGTCTTTTACATATAAGAGATTTTTATTAATCCATACAATTCTTACCCTTTTTCTGAATACAATGGTTTCTTTTATTTATACATGCCAGGTTCCAGTGTACCGGGAGCCAACGCTTAAGGTACCTAGAATCCCAGCTATTGTACAACATGAGATATTGAATAACATATGGCATGTGCTTACCAAGGTATATGATCATACCTCTTTTCTAGAAGTTATGTACGCCTCATCGTCGATACAATCTGCTTGTGACAACATTAGAGCAGGCTAATATTTGTCTATTTTGAATCGCATGATACAGTTAGCTGTTTAAAGCTATAGGAGATCACGATGGGTACCATAATAGAGGATAATGGCGAGGTGATGCGACTTTATCTGCTATGTTTTTAAACTTGATACTTCGTGAAGCTTTATTAGTTACTTAGGTTCCCTTGGCATATCATCATCACATGATTTACTCATTGAAAGAACTAAAACAATCTTTGTTGTGCTCTTATTTTTCTCCCTGTGATCTCTGAGGGGTTACCAACTCTCTATACTTGTAATCAACTTCAGTGATCTGTTATAGAGGGTGTTGTGTAATCTACACTCATTTTCTCCTTTCTTTTTCGGCAATAGGTATAAGAGTTATGTTCTGTTCAGTCTGCACATCTTCACTTATTCTGCATATTATCTTCACTTACTTGGTAGCATTAAAGAACTTAACCAGTTGGTCAATGACCAAATTTACCCCGTTCTATCTGTAATTTAATCTCAGTTGTTTATTTATTAGACTCATTTATGCTATAAATTTTGTATCTCCTATTTATTTTAATTACTAGAAACAATAGCATTGCTAGTTATATAAGTTTTGTTTTAGGTTCTATATATAGTTCCTGCCTTAATGATGTCACTAATTCAGCAATCATGTGAATCTGGAGTTCTAGCTGATGGCTGGCTAGCTGACTTGATACGAAGAGTCAGTACATTCATGATGCAATTACAATCAAAATCGGTTAAGGTTTTTTGTTACCTCTCCTTTCTCTCTCTAATGTAGATAAACGAGCCCTAAGGGGTAATTCATTTTTATTCAGTTGCCAGTGTTTATGTTCTCGCGAACGCTTTTTCTTCCTTCTATCTTGTGCTTGTTTCATTGTTATTATTTGTCACTTGTCCTTGTTTTGGTGATGTTGTGCAGTGACATTGATGCTAAGATTACATTTTCTCTAGTTATGTTATTTTCTCTAGTTATGTTATTTGTAGGATATTGGATAGTAGTCATATCATCTGGTTATGTCTCTTTTACTTGTCGTAAGTTTGCTTCTTTACATTTGCATCATTAACTCCCAATTGCTGTCATTTGTGGTTGTCACTGACGTGTGTCGAGTCCTTGCAGAAGGAAAAGCATCTGATCTGGATATTGCATGGTAATGGAGCGAGGATTCTTCAAGCCTTGTGCCTAGTGGTTGAGAAGGCTGCTGAGGGTGCTCTTTTAGTAAGAAACTTCTCATTTGCTGCCAAGGGTGCCTAGTGGTTGAGGAAGATGTGTTCTGGGAAGAAAGGGAGAAATTGTTGGTTAGATTAGTAGACTGTTTGTTTAAGACTTAAAAGTCGCTGATATGTTTAGTAGGTTGGTTATATAATGTTGTCTGAGTTGCCAACTTATTTTACGTAAGGGAGCAATGTTGTTTTGGAGTCCTTTTAAGCTTCTTGTTGTGTCATAATAGATAAGTTTGAACAAGCTGACCCTTGATTTATTGTTGGTGTACATTGCAAATGATTAGATCGATGTTTGTGTAATAGCATGAGGTAGGCTAGTGTGATCTCAGCGTAGATTTTTTTTTTTAAAAAAAATTACATCAAGTGCTCCGGTTGATAAGAAAAAACCGGAGCACTTGATTCCAAGTGCTCCGGTTTTTTCTTTACAACCGGAGCACTTGACGTGTTTTGAGCTTATAAAATTCACAAGTGCTTCGGTTTTTAAAACAACCGGAGCACTTGTAAATTTAAGTGCTCCGGTTTTCAACCGGAGCACTTGATAAATTCTCAAGTGCTCGTATGGCGTCTGCTACGGGTCAAATACGGAGCACTTGTACGGTTTTTAACGGAGCACTTGATGTTTTTTCCACTAGTGAAAACATAGTAGATGGGGCAGACTTTATGTGGGATGGAATGGTCCTTGGACCAGAGGAACAGTAGAAGGAAGGCACACCACAGATGAATGAATATAGAACTAACTAAGCAACAACATGGCAGGATGGATAGTATAGTTAAGGTTTGGTCAGGGAATTTTTTGTAAAGCTAAAGCATTTTGTAGAGGGAAAATATTTTGTACATGTAAATATGAATGCAATACTTTTTGAAAACAAAATCATCATTTGGTTTCCTATTGGTGATACATTAAAAGGGAACTATTTAAAAACAACATCATCAATAGGGTTGTCCTCTCAGGAAGTCCCCAATCACCCATATAAAGAACATAAATGACAAATCAAGTAGCCTCCAAAACAGAATAACAATTTCATACATGAGTGGCAATAGGGGGGTTAACAAGTAAGGTCTTGTACAAATTACAAATCAGGAGTGACCTCATTCATCATTGAGGATATTCAACCTCTCAGGTCAGTGTTATCAATCATACAACAAGACTCTTCACACAATGTTAATTCCCCCCCAATGTTGCCTCTACAAATGTAATCAACACTTTGTGTGGCATACAAGGTAGGCCAAATATGAAATTTGTGTAAAGAATGTACAATTTTGACATCATTGAAGACAAACCCTTACAAAACTTAAGCATGTACAATGATCTAACACAACACAACCCCCACAAATACAACATCATACCATAATCACACATATACCATGATATAAACACAGAACAGGCCCAACATTAACAGGCTCACACCCTAAACATGCATATACAGTTATCTAAACACAACACAACCCCCACAAACACAACATCATACCATAATCACACATATACCATGATATAAACACAAAATAACCCCAACATTAACAGGCTCACACCCTAAACATGCATATACAGTGATCTAAACACAACACAACCCCCACAAACACAACATCATACTATAATCACACATATACCATGATATAAACACAGAACAACCCCAACATTAACAGGCTCACACCCTAAACATGCATATACAGTTATCTAAACACAACACAACCCCCACAAACACAGCATCATACCATAATCACACATATACCATGATATAAACACAGAACAGGCCCAACATTAACAGGCTCATACCCTAAACATGCATATACAGTGATCTAAACACAACACAACCCCCACAAACACAGCATCACACCATAATCACACATATACCATGATATAAACACATAACAGCCCCAACATTAACAGCATCACACCATAATCACACAAGTGACAGATACGTCATCCAAATGAGGTGGGATAACACATGACAAACACTTGCCATGTGAGCATCTCACCCCATCTGGTGACGTACCTGTCTGAGTGGATACTTACATGAAATCACCTAAAGAATCAACTGAACTAATCCAATTAAACCCCAACATATTTGCAACCATAACAAACCCTAAACAAAAGAAATCATAACAATCTTCAACATATAACAACACCCCACATGCTACATTCATCATAAAACACAATCAAAGGCAACAGATTTCCAACCGTATTGGTAATTGCATCTACCAACATATCAACTGATCCCCAATGAAAGGCAACACATTTTTACAACTAAAAAACTTAAGCATAAAATGAAACCCTAATCAACTGATCCACAGTCAACATTCACACAAGCACAATTAAAGCCAACATTTTTACAACCATAAAACAGTAAAAAAATTCATCACAATTCTAACCCTAATAATCTACCAGCAATCCTATCCCACATGCAAAATTCATCACAAATCATCATAAATATCAACAATATCAAAGAGATTACACATATTAAAAATAAATTAGACAAGAGTTTAGGAACATTTCACCAGAAATGGACAACATCATTTTTTTAGGGTTTCCTGTTGAAGAACTAGGTAGATCAGCTTCTTTGGAAGACTGATCTACAGCAGCACCATCTCCCAAATGTACAGGAACATCATCACTATCACCAGGGTTAGCGTCTTTGAGGGGACTTGAATCATCAAAGATGATTTTCTTCCTCACAGAAAACCCAGATCCAGAGGCTTCATCTTCATAACTGAAGTGAAGCTCAGGCGTTCTCAACTTCGAAGTCGGTGTTTCAGACTTCCGGCGTACATAAGTCAAGTTCAAAGAAGAATTATAAGAAGAATCATTATGGTACCGATCCAATTTACGCAGTAACCAAGACTCTTCTTCCGATCCAATATCAGATTCACCGAAAATCAACTCGCATGTATCATCAGAGGCCATCTCAGATCTACAAACAAATGGTGGATAAAAACCCAAACGCTACGAAAAATAGAGGCCCAAAAAATTAGGGTTTATATGAACAGTTGACAGTGAATCGTAAAGTTCTTCGGAGGAGAGAGAGAGATTTTGATAGAGAGGGAGAGAGGAATAAGATCAGTTCAGGAAGAATCGAGAAAGTGAAAGAGGAGTAGAAATTAGGGTTCTTCAATTTCAGAGGACAAAGAGAGAGGAGAAGAAGTGAAAATTAGGGTTCTTTAGTAATTAAGGAGAGAGAGTGAGAGGAATAAGAACAGGTGAGGAAGAATCGAGAAAATGAGGGAGGATTTTTAAAAAATCTGATGGGTGGTTGGTGGAGTTAGGTTAAAAAGGGAGGGAGAGGTTAGGGGAATTAATTGGTGTTAGGTGAGTGGGTGAGTAATTAATGAGTGTAATGTGGGTTGGTGGGGTAATTACATAATGGCACTATTGTAATAAAAAGGAAGTTTTTTTGCCAAAAACAGCTTGGTTTCACTTATTGTGAATATGCCATAAAAGGAAAGTGTTTCACTTATTGTGAAACGGAGAAAGTATATGGGATTTGGGAATCATCATAGGACCCAAAGAATATAATTCCCTGAGCCCCACACATTTTAACATAAGAAGAAGAACATTGCCTTACCATTATTAATAGCATTAAATAAATTAAGTTGGATCCTTGCTATATTTTTTTTTAAAAAAAACAACGACTAGTTGTTGGGTCTCTATATTTATTTATATATTTGAGGTGAAGTTGGGTCTCTAATAGCTTATATGTCTAAATATGACCCAACCAGACCCAATTTTCTTGGGTTTGGTCAAGATTTTTCTACCCAAAACTCGAAATAGGTTGAATCTGATAAATTCGAAAATCATGGATTAGGATTAGGATTAAGATTGAACTCAATCCGACGTGATTGACCCGAAATTTTAATAAAACTCTAGAAGTTAATATTTTTTAAATTTCTGTAATAAATATCAATACTTGACGTGTGTGATATTTCTTAAGCAACTCACTAGTATTTCCTTGCAAAATTGAAAATAATTCTTAGTTAATAGATTTGTGGGAATCATCATAGACCCCAAAGTTATAGAATTTCCTGAGTCCCACACCCACATTAGAAGATATTTTAAAAAATTTCAAGAATATGGGCTTACCACTGACAACATCAGATAAAATAAGTTGGGTCCTTGCTTAAAAAAACAATAATAAAGACTAGTTGGGTGTCTCAATAATCTTCTCACGGGGAGTTAGATCTCTATATAAAGGTGCCCAAGCATGTCATTTTTGCAACGGAGCTAGTTGGAAGTACATAGAAGCACTTGAAACTTAAGGTAAATGCCCTGATCTCCTTGTTCATAAATCCTAGTAGTTGATGATGCATTTCCAATGTTAATTCGTACATGTTTTACTTTTAACTCCTAGCTAGCTAGTAGCTACATACGAGAATCAGATTATAATTTGATGATTTGTGCTTTTAATCAATTTTCTACTTCTATAGTTCTATTACTTCTATATATATAAGTTTTCCTAAGAGACATCAATTATATCTTTGCACAAAAACACATAGTTATCTGATACTAACATAATAACGTCGACTTTGAATTTTAGCTATACTGCTAGGAGAAGATAATAAAAGATGGCCGACATTCAAGTATATAAAGAGGTGAAGTTGAAATTCAATGACAATGTTCAAGCTACGCTGAGTATTATGCTCATGAATGGAGATGCAAAAGATCCCGTCAATGTTTATGGAAGAATATCTGGTGAAGTCGGCATCGAAAATCAGTTTGTACTTTTTGAAAGGCGCAGCAGTAGCTATGTTCCGATAAGCCCTGGGCAAAACATTCCCCTTGATATGCCGGAAGTGAATGTGCCTTCATCCGCGTCTGCCCTCCAGATTAAAGCATACTTGTTGCATTATAGTGTTCTCGGTGTCGAGATTGAGATTGCAAACGGCAATGTTGTCTTTCCAGTCGGAGTCCCTGGTGAAAGTGCTCAGGGTTTCGTTCACGAAAGGTACGGCAACATTCGAGTCGACGTACTTTGGGGTTGATTCCGATCATTCAATCACGGTGCACTATTAATATTACTACTAAATAAAACTTGCAGTCCCTGCATTAGTGTTCAGTTTTCAGTGTTCAGTGTTCATATGCCCTGATGGCTGATCATGTACTCTTTGCTTTGGCTTTTGTACCACTGGCTGCCTGGCTTTAGTAGTCGGCGAGGTATCTTAATACAGTAATATCTCTATTATATATGCCGCACTCATAAGATTATTACTCATAAAATTAATCGAGTTTACTTATAGTTTTTTTTATTGAACACAAACATTTTCTTTTTGAAGAAAAAGGATTTCATTATTTCATAAGGGATAGCTAAATGTCACTTACAATCAATTCCTAAAAAATCTAAAAGTCCAAAACAAGTACATAACACCTTAGAACTAGATACGTAGCAGATTCGATTAAAAATAGCCTTAATAAAAAACTTCATCCAAAGCAATACAATATGTGAATTCGCTCTGATTCGGCTTAACTTCCGCTAATATATAGTCGTTTCGGTGAAAATACTTTCGTGGTCTTCTAGATTCTTACAGAGAATAGAGATTGTTAGATCTTCCTCCTTCATCAGACGAACAAAAAAAGAAATTGAACACACTAGCTAGAATAAATACCATCTTAAGGATGGGATAAACTTATTGGAAGCAATTAAAGGAGTTTTTGGGGCTTACCACTGGTAAGAACACCATTGGAAGCCCCTACAGAGATTCACAATTGAAGCCAAGAAGAAAAGAGTTGAAAGAGACAGAGATAGAAGGGTAAAGAATGAAGGTAAGACCTTCAAAAAAGCAGAGAAAACCTAGTGATGGAGGCTAGGAAAAAACCCTCCCAAGGAGAAACCCCAGAGGAAAGGAAAAAAACCCTCCCGATGTTACTTATAGATTAAACGACATTACTTGTATGATTAAACGAGGTTACTCGTATGATTCAAACGAGGTTACTTATATAATATTTTTGAGGTTAGGATTCCTATAACTCCATGAAAACAACTCTAAATCCTGTGAAATTTTGACATGAAATAGATCTGGATGTTATAAACACTCAGTTAAAATTTCATGCAAAAATTCAATTTCTAGTAGATCGCAGTTATCGTTTTATTCCAACTCGTCCAGTTTCTAGCGATTTCATACCAACTTCAAACTTCTGCTTCAAAACTATATCAAATCAACTCGAAACTTTATAAAATTTTATCATGTTAAACTAAACAGGGAGTAGTACAGGTTAGGCTCAAGAAACTCCTTAAAAGTTGAAGTATGCTAGGGGAACAAAGGTTTCAAAGTTCACCTTAATTCTGTGCGAATATCAACAAAAACAACATTAAATCATGTGACATTTTTACATGAACGAGATCTAGATGTTATAAGCACTCAGTAAAAATTGCACAAAAAAATTCAATCCCAGTAGATCGCATTTTTCGTTTTACTCTGACTGGTCCAGCTTCCAACAATTTCATACCAACTTCAAACTGTAAGTCTAATTATACTTAACATGCTCATAAATAATCTGAATTGAACATGATTTACATGTGCGAAAGCTCTAAAGTGGATAAAAATTACCTTCATCCATTGCTAATTTTGTTGTCTCCTTCTTCTTCTGCGAACTAGTGTACCCAATTGATTTTGGTTTTCTGAATTTCGGTGCCAAACCCTCACTCTCTCTGTATAGATGGTGTTCTTTTACTTTTTAGAGAGCTGATTTTGGCGACCTTTTTTTTTTGAATAAAACACCTATTGTATATTAGAGTCTTGCCATCAAAGAGCCCTAAGAAAATGGTGAACGTTATGAGTGGTTATAAAAGTGGGGAGAGAATCATGGGGAGTTCCTTGACCATGGGTAACTACCCACATAAAATGGACCATATTAATTTATTAGCTGACTAGATATTATTAGTAATTAATTAATAATTAGCTAAAAAATTCCAACATTCTCCCACTTGGTCCATTTTAACAAGAAAAACTTCATATACGAATCATAGCGATAAATTCTCTTAGAACGAGAATCTTTCTTCCATGTATTACGATATACTCAGTTTTTCACCACTCATACTACTTAATGAGTAAACCCTATGTTTACTCTAGGCCAAACATAATGACATTTCTTAATAAATAACAAGGTGTACGTACACAAATTCAAAAGAGAAATATCCAACTTACTGAAATGTTTCAATACAAAGCAAATAATGTATTACATGATAGAACTAAGTCCCATCTTTTCCACATGACCCTTGAAAACTTTAATTTGCATGCCTTTAGTAAAGGGATCAGCAATCATGAGTTCAGTGCTTATGTGTTCTATGATCACTTTCTTTTCCTGAACACGTTCTTTGATGGCTCGATACTTTATGTCGATGTATCTACTTCGACTTCCACTCTTATTATTCTTAGCCATAAGTACAACAACTGAATTATCACAATACATTTTAATCGGCCGACATATAGAATCAATGACTTTTAGCCCTGATATGAAACTCTTCATCCAAACAAACACCATGTAAGGTAGCCGCAAAACAAGAAACGAACTCAGCCTCCATAGCCGAAGTAGCGGTTAAGGTCTGTTTCACACTCCTCCAAGATACGGCACCATCAGCTAGCATAAACACATATCTTGAGGTGGTTTTTCGTGAGTCTATGCAGCCACCGTAGTCGAAGTCACAATACCCTACTACTTCAAGATTATCAGTCCGCCTATACATAAGCATGTAATCCTTGGTACTCTGAAGATATCTCAACACTTTCTTTGCAGCCTTCCAGTGATCAGGACCTGGATTACTCTGATATCTTCCTAATACTCCAACAGCATATGCTATGTCAGGTCTTGTACAAACCTGAGCATACATAATGCTTCCAATAGCTGAAGTATAAGGATTATTTCTCATTTGTTCCCTCTCAATATCATTCCTGGGGCACTGGTCCAAACTGAACCGGTCACCTTTCACAATAGGCACTATACTTGGTGAACAATCTTTCATACCGAATCTTTCAAGTATTTTGTTGATATAGGCTTCTTGAGACAAACCCAAAATGCCTCGAGATCTATCTCTATGGATCTTGATGCCAATGACATAAGATGCCTCACCCATATCCTTCATATCAAAATTACTTGAAAGAAATTGTTTCACTTCACATAATAACCCTTTATCATTGGTTGCTAGCAAAATATCATCCACATATAGCACAAGGAAACAAACCCTACTCCCACTGACCTTGTGGTATATACATTGATCCATGATATTTTCTTCAAAACCAAATGAAGTTATCACTTGATGGAACTTCATATACCATTGGTGAGAAGCTTGTTTCAGTCCATATATGGATTTATTTAGCTTGCAAACCAAATGCTCACCTTTTCTAGAGGAGAATCCTTCAGGTTGTTTCATGTAAACCTCTTCCTCTAAATCACCATTCAGAAAGGCCGTTTTCACATCCATTTGATATAACTCATAATCAAAATGAGCTACTAATGCCATAACTACTCGAAGAGAATATTTCTTTGATACAGGAGAGAAAGTCTCCGTGTAATCAATTCCTTATCTTTGAGTGAATCCTTTGGCAATGAGTCTCGCCTTATGTCTCTCGATGTTGCCTAATGAGTCTTTCTTTGTCTTATAGACCCATCTACATCCAATGGCTTTTACACCATCGGGCAACTCGACGAGATCCCAAACTCGAATTGATGCCATAGAATCCATCTCATCTTTCATGGCACTCATCCACAAGTCTGAATCCTTAGAACTTGCGGCTTGTGAAAATGTAATTGGATCATTATTGTCAGCTTCATCATTACAATCCGATTCTTGTAAATACACATGATAATCATCAGGAATAGCTGATCTCCTCATTCTAACAGATCTTCTTAAAGGAACTTGATCAATGTGCTGATCATTCATATGCTCCTCATTTTCTTCATGATTTATTAAATTCTTATCAGCATTTTGTGGATCTTCTGTTGTTGCGTGCCTAACACCCATTTGTGCTTAAGGGGTGTGAATGACAATCAACCTATCACTTGAATTAGGGGGTGGAACCTTATTGTGATCCTCTTCAGAAACAATGTCCCGAATTGGATCACTCCCACTAACTAAGTCATTCTCAAGAAATTTAGCGTTTCTTGATTCCACAATTCTGGTGCTGTGAGAAGGACAATAGAATCTGTAACCCTTAGATTTCTCGAGATATCCGATGAAATACCCACTAATAGTCCTCGGGTCAAGCTTCTTTCCTTGTGGGTTGTATACTCTTACTTCTGATGGGCATCCCCAAATACGCATATGACGCAAACTCGGTTTTCATCCTTTGAATAACTCAAAAGGCGTCTTAGGGACAGCCTTGGAAGGAACCCGGTTTAATATATACGTTGCCGTCTTAAGAGCTTCAATCCACAAAAATGGTGGAAGTTTAGCATTACTTTGCATACTTCTTACCATGTCCATTAAGGTCCTATTTCTTCTTTCTGCTACACCATTCTGGTCTGGAGAACCAGGCATAGTGTATTGGGCAACAATCCCATTCTCCACATGCTTGTCCATTCTCGGTGTATCTACCATAATACTCGCCACCTCTATCTGATCTCACGATCTTGATGTGCTTATCACATTGTTTCTCTACTCAAGCTTTAAATAATTTAAAAGCATCTAAAGCTTCGTCTTTGGAACGAAGTAAATAAAGATACATATATCGTGAATAATCATCAATGAAGGTGATGAAGTATTTTGGATCTTTAGCGTTCATGTCCGGACGACAAATATCCGTATGTATGATCTCTAATAGGTTGGAACTCCTCTTAGCACCCTTTTTAGATTTGTTAGTTTCCTTGCCCTTGATGCAACTAACACAAGTCTCAAAATCAGCAAAATCCAGAGTATCAAGTACCCCTTCCTTTACTAATCTCTTGAGTCTCTCAATGGAGATATGTCCCAATCTCCGGTGCCATAACATAGAGGATTCTTCATTCACAATACAACACTTTAAACCAGCATTAACATGTAGGGAATTATGAGCAATATTATTTTTTAATTCAAGACGATATAAACCATCAGATAAAATACCATAACCAAAAATTTTAGAATTTCTTAATAAACTGAAACCAGAATCTGAAAAATTAAAGGAAAATCCCAAAGGTACAAGTCTTGAAACTGAAATCAAATTTCTAGAAAAATTTGGAACATAAAATGTTCTTTCTAAATGCAAAACAAAACCACTACTTTAAAGTTAAGCTGCATGTCCCAACGGCTTCCACACGCAAACCCATCTGGTTGCCAGAATAGATGTGATGTTCACTGCTCACTGGTTTCCTTAGGTTTGTCATCCCCTGCAAGGTATTCAAAACATGGATTGTAGTACCAGAGTCAATCCACCATGTATTATGATTAACATTAACCATATTAGATTCATAACAAACAAATGCAAGAAAATTACCTTTCTTCTTAAGCCAAGCCTTGAACATAACGCAGTCTTTCTTCATGTGTCCCTTCTTTTTACAGAAGAAATTCGAAGTCTCCTTCTTTATGGCTTGATTTGCTGGAATCTTCCCTTTTCCCTTATCCTTAATGTGATCCTTCTTCTTTGCAAAAGTAGTAAGGTTCACCTTTTCACCCCTCTTCCATCAATAATCTTTCCTCCTCTTGAACACACATGGTCATAAGCTCATTAATTGACCATTTATCCTTATGTGTGTTGTAAGAGACCTTAAAAGGGTCATATTCACGAGGAAGAATGCACAAGATGTAATGCACAAGGAAAGTGTCAGATATGGTAACTTCCAAGTCTTTAAGCTGAGCTGCAATGTCCCTCATGCGCATGATATTATCACGCACTCCCTTAATTTGAGTGAGCCTTATGGATGAAAACTGCATAATTAAGGTGCTAGCAAGAGCTTTGTCAGAAGATGCAAACTGCTCATCGATGGCCTTAAGAAGTTCTTTGACTTTGGTATGCTGATCGACGGAACCACGAATACTAGCACTGATCTTGGTCTTTATGAACATAACAGAGAGGCGGTTAGACCTCTCCCACTTTTCATAAAGATCAATTTGATCTGGAGTACTAGTCTCAGTAATGCCAGGTGGTTCGTCTTTCCTAATAGCATAGTCAATGTCCATCCATCCCAACTGCAGTAGCACTCTCTCTTTCCACACCTTATAGTTATCACCCTTTAATTCAGGAATGTCACATTTGATATCAGAAATATTCCCAGGTAAAACTACTGCGAAAAATAAAATAGAGATATAAATAATCATGCTTACTATCAAATTTTGAGACTTTCAACCTTAATCATGCTTTACCAATGTAAATTATGCGAAATATGAATCTAGTGACACAATTAGATTATAATAACCATACAGTGAAACTATTAAACCGTATCAATTTCTTAATTCTTGTGAGACGCTTAAGAAACAAAATTTAATACTTCACCCCAATTAATTGTTCAAATACAATAAAAGTCATGTGGGTAAGTCTTATCATATCTTACACAATTAATTGCAACAAAAGTATAGTTTCCACATGTGATTCCAAATAAAATTTTAATAATTAGAGGTGTTGTGGCTACTTCCTAACTAATAAAATTTTGAACCACTCAACTTTCACTTGATTTTATATACTAAACACCATGTATATAAGTATTATATTTAACCAAAAACTCAAACAACATAAGCCTTATTAATGCAGTAATATAAACAGTTTTGCCAATGATCTTAATAACTCATAATTCAAAATTATGAAAAACAAATATACTGATACAAGTAACAAACCCATTTAAACGTAATACGAATATACATCATGTTGCATATTAATCTCCAAAAGCTAACAGTAACCATGACAGATTGACAGAGACTTTTATATTAAAGTCATAAAAAAAGAATAAAAAACACCAAAGAAAAGCTAAAGTGGGAAACAAAGTACAAAACCCACGTGACTAGCTTACAGCTTTTAACATAAAAGGCTAAGGCAGGAGAGAGATGAAGTAACTTCATCTTCCTCAACACAAAAAAACAGAGAAATTCATCACTTTACCGGATACAGAACACAATTCAAAAGGAAAAAAAATGTGATAAAATCTCTTTCTCTACAATAGGTAAGCAAATAATTTCGAATATAAATGCACCCAATTGCTGAAAACAAAAGCATCGTATCCAAAATGGCAGATGAAGAAATGAAGAAAAGAAGAACTAAGCAAGGCAGAGGAGCAACACTCGCTCTTGATACCAAATGTAAGTCTAATTATACTTAACATGCTCATAAGTAATCTGAATTGAACATGAATTACATGTGCGGAAGCTCTAAAGTGGATAAGAATTACATCCAGCCATTGCTAATTTTGTTGTCTCCTTCTTCTTCTTCTGCGAACTAGTGTACCCAGTTGATTTTGGTTTTCTGAATTTCGGTGCCAAACCCTTACTCTCTCTGTATAGATAATGTTCTTTTACTTTTTAGAGAGTAGATTTTGGTGACCCTATTTAATATTAGAGTCTTGCCATCAAAGAGCCCTAAGAAAATGGTGAACGTTATGAGTGGTTATAGAAGTGGGGAGAGAATCATGGGGAGTTCCTTGATCATGGGTAACTACCCACATAAAATGGACCATATTAATTTATTAGCTGACTAGATATTATTAGTAATTAATTAATAATTAGCTAAAAAATTCCAACACAAACTTCCGCTTCAAAACCGTGTCAAATAACCTCAAAACTTTGTGAAATTTTAACATGTTAAACTAAACAGGGAGTAGTACAGCTTAGGCTTAAGAAACTACGAAAAAGTCAAAGTATGCTAGGAGAACGAAGGTTTCAAAGTTCACCTTAATTTTGTGCGAATCTGTACAATGTTTCCCATGGATCTTGGGCAAAGTTGTCGAGTATTAGAGTGACGAAGAAATGAAACACCATGAGAGATAAGAAAATCACAAGAATCAAAGAGAAGGAAGAGGATGGGCTTTATATATGCGCTAGCCACACCTATAAATATAGGTATAGCTGACCACATATAAGAATTTGTGAAAAATAATAATAAAATCCAAAAAAGTAACTCAAGTCATTATAAAATTTTCGAAATCCCGCTAAATTGAATTCAAACAAAACTTGTCAGTTGTCACTCGTTGGAGCACAACGAAGAGAGAGAAGAAGAAAGGGAAAGTGAAAGAGGAGAAAAATGGAGGAAAACATGAACAAAATGAGCAAAAGTTTAGCAAACTTCTGCAACAACCTTGAATCCACTTCTCACGCTTTCAAACAATCCCTCGATCGCCGTCCCATTCCTCTTGGTATACTCTCTCTCTACTATTCTTATAGAAGTACCTTCTAATACTCTTGTATTACTAAAATGTTTTTGTTTTGTTTCAGATTCCGCATCAACGACATTCATCCAATCCCTAAATCGGAGAGTATCATCAATAATGGGTGACCTCAATTTGCTGGAATCAATGTCACTTGGCACCGTTTCCTTTGAAGAATTGTTGGGTCACTGCAATCAGCTTTACAAACTCAATCATTCTCATCTTCTTCACCTTCATTCCCATCTTCAATCATTCCATTACATTTCCCCAAGTAATTTCACTAAACTGCTTCAATTTCAGTACAGTTTCAGTATTTAGTTAGGTGTTCATTTTTGTGGGTCAATTTTAAAGGTGATGGAGTTGAAGATCTTGAAGAGGATTTTATGGCTCATACTATTTGTGGTAGTCCTGAACCCGAAACACAGTTGCCGGGTTCTCGTTTCGGGTCTATTGCCAAAAATATGGATGATGATTCTTTGTATCCTTTTTTTATTAATTTAGTTTCATTTTCTTACAGTTAAGTGTGTTTTCTTGGTTATTTTTGGGCTTTGGTTTTATTGGTGAATTGTTTTGAGGAAGATTTGTTATACTTGACGAGTTTCAAGATTCGACAAATCACCCAGCTTGCTTAACCTTGGTCTATCTGATATTTGCCTAGCTACACTTGCATCTGGAGGTTAGTGGTACTTCAACATGTCTAATTGTCTATTACTGCTAGAATTAGGTTAAGCTTGTGTATTTCATTAATCATCAAAGAATATATATATACAAGAGAATAAGGAAACCCTTACTAACTAGGAAACAATCAAGGTAATCATGCCTAAATATATACCGAGAATATTGCCTAATAATATTCTAACACCCCCCTCAAGTTGGAGCGTGCAGATCACAAATGCCCAACTTGGACATGAGAAACTCGAATTGCTTTCTCCCAAGTGCCTTGGTGAATACATCAGCGAGTTGATCCGTGGTCGGAACATAAGAGGGAGCAATGAGACCCTCTTGAATAGCATCACGAACAAAGTGACAGTCAACCTCGATATGCTTAGTGCGCTCATGAAAGACCGGATTGTTGGCAATATGTAAAGCAGACTGACTGTCACAGTAGAGAGGGATAGCCTTAGGATGATGCACCCCGAGACTCAACAAGAGACCTTTGAGCCATTTGAGCTCACAGGTAACGGAGGCCATAGAACGGTATTAAGCTTCAGCAGAAGATCGAGAAACAGTATGCTGCTTCTTAGTCCTCCAAGAGATAGGGGAAGAACCAAGAAACACTAACCAGCCTGTGAGAGACCGACGAGTAACGGGACAAGCGGCCCAATCAGAGTCACACTACCCTTGAAGAGATAAATCACAATCAGAACGAAGAAGAATACCTTGACCCGCACAGCCCTTTAGATAACGCACAACACGATGCGCCCCTTCCAAGTGAGTCTGCGTAGGAGCATGCATAAATTGAGAAAGAACATGGACCGCATAAGTCAGATCAAGACGGGTGACAGCAAGATAAATCAACCGACCCATGAGGCGACGGTAGGGCTCCGGATCAGCAAGAAGAGGGCCATCATTGCGGCCAAAGTGATGATTTTGTTCAATGGGAGTGACCGCGGGCTTTGGGCCAAGTAAATCGGTTTCGGAAACAATGTCAAGAGCATACTTCCGTTGGCACAAGAAAATACCGGATGAGCTTCGGGCGACTTCAATGCCCAAAAAATACTTGAGAACACCAAGATCCTTCATATGAAAGCAATGGCCTAGATAGACCTTAAAGGCTTGTAGAGCAGCGGAGTCATTACCGGAGAGAATGAGATCATCGACATACACCAAAACATTAATCTGCACATCGTTTTTAGTGTATGTGAACAAAGAATAATCAGAGTATGATTGACATAATCCATAAGCCTTAAGTGCAGAAACCAACTTTGCAAACCAACAGCGAGGGGCTTGTTTCAAGCCATAAAGAGATTTGAGTAAACGGCAAACCATATTAGAAGAGCCTGACTCGAAGCCAGGAGGAAGTTTCATGTAAACTTCCTCCCTAAGATCGCCATGAAGGAAGGCGTTATGAACATCCATTTGATGCTACTCCCAATTTTTAGAGGCAGCAATAGCTAAGAAAGCACGAACAGTAACCATCTTGGCCACGGGAGCAAAGGTCTCAGTATAATCCAGACCTTCAGTTTGATGATTGCCAAAGACCACTAAACGAGCTTTGAAACGTTCAATGCTCCCATCAGAGTTATATTTTATTTTATACACCCATTTGCTCCCAAGAGCCTTTTTACCTGCAGGAAGAGTTTCCATCGACCAGGTGCCATTGTTTTCAAGAGCAACAATTTTATTCTTCATAGCTTGTTGCCATTCTGGATGTTTCATGGCCTCTTTAAAATACTGTGGTTCAGTGCCTGCAGTGATAGCCGCCAAGAAGTGGCGATGTTTCATAGAAAAATTGTCACAACTAATATAATGTGCTATAGGAAAAGGCGTACCTGAGGATGCTGACGGAGTAGGAGAAGAGAGAGATAGACTTTTAGAACAACCTGATGTAGAGCGAATACCCAGAGTTGTACAAGTAACAAAGTCCTGTAGACGAGTGGAGGGCAACTTGGCCCGCATTCCACGGCCCAAATTCGATACACCCTCATCAATAGAGACCGGCTGCCCATCCGTGGGCTGGACCTGGGTCTGCTGCTCAACAGCGAGCTGATCTCGCGGGCTCAGGTCAGTGGGGGGCGGATCATGGGCCTGCTGCTCAACCACGGGCTCGTCCCGCACGGACAGCTCTGTGAGGGGAGGATCATGGACCTGCGGCCCAACAGGAGGAGCAGAAGAAACGGGCTGCTCGGCCAATGTGGGCTCGGGCTCTAGATATGCATCCCAATCAAGGCAGGGAGCAGAGTCCATGATAGGAGTAGAAGAAACACCATGACGAGTGTCGGGAGCCAGATAAGGGAAGACATTTTCAATAAATTTCACATCCCGGGACACAAAATATTGATGAAGCTCAAGATCATAAAGTAACCACCCTTTTTTAGCAAATGGGTAACCCACAAACACACAGGTGCGACTACGACTCGCAAACTTATCCCCCTTAGAACGTTGATTGTGAGCAAAGCAAAGACAACCAAAAACTTTCAATTCATCAAAATGAGGAGGCACACCAAAAAGTAATTCGTATGGGTTTTTTTGTGAAGCAACATAGATGGAGTACGATTAATAATATGAGCAGCGGCTAAGGTACACTCACCCCAAAAAGCAAGGGGGAGATGGGCTTGGAAACGTAGAGCGCGAGCAACATTTAGAATATGTTGATGCTTGCGTTCTACCCTTCCGTTTTGTTGAGGAGTACCCACACATGATTTTTGGAAAATAATCCCCACAGCAGTAAAATAGGACTCAAGGCAAGCAAATTCCGTCCCATTGTCACTACGAACAATTTTAATGTCTGTAGAAAATTGACGTTTAATCATAGCAATAAAGGACATGAATAAACGAAACACTTCAGTTTTGTCAACCATTAAATAAACCCAGACAGCTCGAGAATAATCATCAACTAATGTTAAGAAATAACGAGATCCACAAGAGGAGGGTGTCGAATAAGGACCCCATAAATCACAATGAACCATCTAAAAAATCCGAGAATCTTTATTTTCACTTAAAGAAAAACTACAACGAGGCTGCTTAGCTTTATGACACACAACACAACCTTTATCTAAATGAGGTGCAGTAGAAACAAATGGAAGTAACCACAACTTCAGAAGGATGCCCCAATCTCATGTGCCAGAGAGCCAAATCCGAAGAAGCCGAACTATCAATAGAGACCGCAAGAGCTGTAGGTTGCTGCAGAAGATAGTAAAGTCCATCCCGTCTCTCACCCGTTCCAATCAGCGCCCTCGAATGAAGGTCCTGAATAGCACAAATATTAGTAGAAAAAGTGACAAAGCAAGACAAAGCATCACTGAGTTGAGTGACATAAATCAAATTACACTGCAGGGTAGGAACATATAATACATTATGCAAAATAAGAGTGGCACTCAAGTGAACAGTGCCGGATTGGGTAGCAAGAACGGAGGTCCCATTAGGAAGACCAACAGGACATTCATCAATAGAAACAATATCACACAATTTAGAGAGATCACCCGTGACATGATGAGAGCATCCAGTATCAATAATCCACGAAGAAAGCTCGAACTTACCATTCAACCGGTTCGAGGGAGTAGATGAGGCATTACCAAACGCAGCAAAGAAGGCCTGCCACTGTTCGGGTGTAATGGCGGGGGCTGCTGCCGACGCAGTGCTGCTGCCAACCACAGGATCAGTGGTGACGTTAGCGCGAGACCACGCCCAGCAGTAGACACAGCGGACCCGTAGCGGGCACGCGTAGAGGAGCGCGCGGCGTCGGTTTTGTGACCAAATTTTTCGTACCACCAATCAGGGGTACCATGGAGGGAGAAACAAGTAGTATCATCATGGCCAGATTTATGGCAGTGAAAGCAGACGAGATTACCTCGGGGAGGACGAGACACAACTGGACCGCGACCCCGACCGTCTGTGCGAAGAGCAAAGCCAACGACTTCTGGCTTTTCGTCCTTAGTGCGAGTGAAACCTCGCACACGTTCCTCTTGAGAAACCTGCTGGAATTCCTTATTGAGGGTAGGCAGTGGATCTTGAGCAAGCAAAGAGGAACGAAGAGTTCCATAATAGTCAGAATAAAGGCCAAAGAGAAATTGGTGAAGATGATCATTATCGCGACGTTGTTGTAAAAGAGGACCAAGATCACCACATTTACAAACAAGAGGAGGCTCGTGGAGAGCCAATTCATCCGACAAAACTTTTAATTTACCAAAATACGTGGCTACGGGCATGGTTTTGGTTTGTTCACATCGAATAATTTCAGATTTGAGTTGATGTATACGGGTGCCATTAACAACCGAGTAACGTTCGTGGAGGTCATCCCACAAAGTTTTAGCATTGTCATAGTAAGAAAGCGTAGAACTAACCTCTGGATCAATAGTATTGGTAATCCAGGAAACCAACATGTAGTGAATGGTGTTCCAGTCATCCTCCGTACATGGTGGCGTGGGAGCGACGATGGATCCGTCGAGGAATCCATATTTTCGGAGTTACCACCACACGGTGGTAACGGATCACTTTTCCGTTACCACCGCAGAGGTAACGGATCAGATCCACGTTACCTCTGCGGTGGTACCGGAAAAGTGATCCGTTACCATGGTAACATATCACTTTTCCGGTACCACCGCAGAGGTAACGTAGATCTGATCCGTTAGCTATGCGGTGGTAACGGATTAGTCATCCATTACCGCCGTGTGGTGGTAACGGATTAGTCGTCCGTTGCCCTGCATTTTCGAAAAAAAATTTTTTTTTTTAGTGTCGTATTTTCCGGCGAGGGGTTGGGGGGGGAGTTTGGGTTTTTTATTTATTTTTTCTTTTTTATTAATTTATGTTTGTAGTAATTTATATTTTTTAATAATTATATATTTATGTTTATTTAAAATAATTTATATTTGTTCCTAATTTATTTATTAATCTTTTCTGTTTGAATTAAAAATAATAATTTGTGTTTATTTGGGTTTTTATAATTTATGTCAATAGTTATTTGAATATATTAATTTAATTTTAATAGTTAATATGTTAATTTGTGTGATAATGTTGTAATTAGGTTTTATTATTATGTTAATGCATGTTAGTAACATGTTAGTATTATTTAATTTTATTATTTGTTTAATAGCATGTGATAATAGTATTATTTAATTTTAATAGTTATTATTTAATTAGTTAATAAATTAATTTGAGCATGTTATTATATTATAAAAATATTTCAATGATATTAGCATGTTATTATATTAGTAGCATATTACTATTATTTATTGTAATGATATTAGCATGTTAATTTGTTTTTATTAGCATGTTAATATTAGTTGTGTAGGGTATTTGTTTTTATTAGCATGTTTACTAATGATATTAACAAGTTAATATGATTTATTGTTGTAATTTTAGTTAATTAATTATTAGAAAGTGAATAGTTATATAATAATGCCCTAATTTACTTTGTTTACGCATGTTAATATGTTTTAATAATATTATGTTAACACCATCACCAATGTTAATGCATGTTAGTATTATTTATCCTTATCATTTTAGTAAATTAATTATTAGAGTGTCAATGGTTATAGATTAGTAGTAATTACAATATAATAACGTAGACATTAAATAAAAAATAAATAATTAACATAATTGATTATTAGGGTCTTGAGGGTTCTGAGGGATCGACGCCACGACACACTAGATCTCGTGGTGTTGATGCATCTAGTAGGAGGGCGAGGAGTGATGCTCAGGCTAGGCAGATGCCTATTCCTGAGGACGCGCCTGATAGTGCAGGATGGGATACTGCGGACGAGCAGGAGTTAGATCATGCTTTGAGCGGTGGTGATGGAGCTGATGTGGGTGAAGCCGCCTCCCATGTGGTCGTGAGGAAGGGTAGTAGGGGAGGTTTGTTTCGGGGTCCAGCTTCCGGAGGTAGTCGGGCCGAGCAACAGGACTAGAGCCGCTAGGGATACGTCGTGGTTAGTTACCGAGGCGATGCCCTGGGGGCCCACTTGACGGTACCTCCGATTCCTAGTTGGCAGGGGTCACGTCGGCGCCCTTATATACCACGATACGATCGCTAGTGATGTTATGCCGTGCCATAACCGCTCCAAGTGCATTTGATCCGTTCGTCGACTTGGGGTTTCTCGCAGCAGTCGTTGCGGCGCTTGGATAGATCTTGTATTGCGCAGCCTACCACGGATTATGTTTGGGCACCTTGACTTTCCATTGCTTACGGCGTTTGTAGAGCGTTAGCGGCCGACACGAACACGTTTCACATGCCTTTTGGAGAGATGACGATCATGTTACATGACGTTTGGCGGATCCTACGTGTTCCTATTGAGGGCCTGACCGTGAGTGATGTTTTGCCTACTTCGATCTATATGTACGGTTTGAGGAGCTCCCGGGCTTGACTCGTGAGGAGTTATTATGTGAGGAGTCACGGGTTTGGAGGAACGGTGGCGTTACCGTTCGAAGATTTTCGATCCGTGCGGGGATCGTGGCCGTCCGGTTGATGTGCGAGGTTCGAGCATGGATGCTCCTGACACTTGGGTGTACCCTCTTCACTGATAAGAGTGGTTCCCGCCTCATGCCCCAGAACATTAGTGAGCTGGATGACCTTGATTCAGTTCATACTTACTCATGGGGCTCAGCTGCTTTGGCTTACCTATATCGTCAGCTAGGGGTTGCTAGTAGAGCGGATAGCAAACAGGTTGCCGGGTGTCTCACGCTCCTCCAGTGCTGGATTTACGAGTACTTCCCGTGTTTCCGACCTCAACGAGAGGGGCTAGCGTTCAGTGATCATGATCCCCGGGCACGAAAGTGGGATTGCCACCTCGTCGGCAAGGAGTTTGTCCGACTGGAGTCCATTCGTAGACGCTTGGACACACTTCAGGTTTCAGAGGTACGATATTTAATGCATTAGTAAAATATATATTATTATGTTCTCATATATTACTACTACGTTAGACTAATGAAATTATTACATTTATCCGTTTTCAGGTCGACTGGACGCCATATGGGGAAGACCAGGCTGCACTGATTCCGAGGACGTTGTATGTCGGTTTCATACGTTATCGAGGGATCATTGAGCCGTACAACCCAGATCGTTTCGTTGGCCATCAGAGCATACCCAACCATAAAATTCTTGTTGCACGGCGTCATCCCAATGAGCTCTAGAAAAGGCATGTTATATTTGTTGGTTTTATATGTTGCATCCATACCAACAACAAGCGGATAAGTTCGGAGGATATTTACCGAACGAGGGTGCACCATGAATGCCGCAGTCATTGCATTTGTCTCCTCGTCTTGCCTAATCCAATGAAGGTAGCTGCTCTCTCGAGCAAGGTGAAGGAAGTGTTGCATCACGTCTCTATCATCCATTGCTTCCCTTCTATCCTTTTCCTTCAGGTTGTACAAGTGTCTCATATTTGGATGATCATCGGAAAATTTTTCATTCACAGCTTTCATGATACTAGCAGGCCTAACGTGCGACTTTATCATATCGCGAGCGAATACCTTTGCCGCCGGACTAAGGCCGCTGATGGGTCGATGGCCCTCAGGGTAATGAATGAACTCATGATTGTGCATGCCCCTAATCCCCGTTCGCTTTGATCACCCATCCGGTTCGATCCGGGTACTCCAAATACTCAACCTTAACTCCCGCTCTGACCCAAAGGCTTTTGTCTTTGTAGCTACCCGTTCGCTACACTAAGATCTCTACCTTCACCCCTATATGGTGCGCCCGGTTACATTTCATATATACATATGGTCGTCCACTAGGATCGTGTTTATGATTTGACATAATAACCATCACAAACCCGATTTCATGTGCCCTTTTCTTAACCCAATCTTGTAGTTCCTTTTTCTCGGCCCATAGTGTTTCATTATAAAACATGTGATTATAATCTATATAATCACCCCCAAAGTCCAGGCAAATAAACCTATAATGTTTAGCATTTTTTCAATTAGACAACATATAATCAATAATATTATTCACTATTATTTACTTACTTATCGTAACTAATAATCATTATTATTTATTTACCAATCACAAAATTTATTAACTACATAGTGCACGTGTTCTCAACTTAATATAATCCATTCATTAACTTAATATTATTTAGTTACCAATCACAAAAATTACTACTTATTATGAAAATAATTATAATAATATGCATACATATTTGAAAACAATATCAACAAATATTAACTAAATATTCATTAACAAAATTAACGTAAACGGATGTACTATTATTCGCTAATTACAAAATCAATACTAATTATCACGGAAAATCAAATATTAACTAAATGAAATTTTTTAAAATACTAATACTAATTATTTGAATAAAATATCAATAAATATTAATACTAATTTTTGTTTACATGCTAATATTAACTACAAATTTTCTTTTAAATGCAAATATTAACATGCTAATAAAAACAATTAATAATATTAACATGCTAATAAAAACAATTAATAATATTAACATACTTAAATCATTAAATCAAACAAATTAAATAATACTAACATGTTACTAACATGCATTAAAATAATAAAATCCTAATTACAACATAATCACACAAATTAACATAATAATTATTAATATTCAAATGCCTATAAATTAAAATAACAAAAAATTATAACTACCCAAATACACACAAATTTTATTTATTAAAACGTAAATTATTAAAACATAAATTATAAAAAACATAAATTATTTTAAATAAATAAGAAATATATTATTAAAACATAAATTATACGTAAATTATTAAAAAGAAACCAAAAAAAAAAAAAAAAAATTGCGAACGGATCACTTTTCGGAGCTTCCACGAGGCACCGGATAAAAATCCGTTCGTGGAAACACGGATCTCAAAAATCCGGTGCTTCCCTCGAAGGCAACGGATTTTTGTCACTTTTTTCAACCGGTTTACCACATTGCGGGTAACGGATTTTCGTCCGTTACCGGTCCTTCATCGGACTAAAAAAAAAAAAAAAAAATTTTTCAACTTACCACATTTCGTTCCGTCGGCGTTGACGGTCCTTCATCGGACATTTTCGATACTCCTCACTTCGGTGGTGGTGCTCCGGTGGTGGTCGTCCGGCGGTGGTGTTCGGAAGGTGGTGGTGGTGTTAGTGCTTGATGGTAGAGAGAGAGAGCTTAGGTTTGGTGAGAGTGGAGAGGGTGAAGTGAGGTGAATGGGGGAGGGGCATGGGGGGTGGGGTATATAATGAAAAAAATACGGACGATTTCAAGTAAATACGGACGGTAAATAGCGATTCGGTAAAAAAAATGGTGAATTGGGTTCAATTTTTGGTTGAGAGGGCGGTGGCTTTGGTGTATCGTCACCGGCCATGTTAGCCGTAGGTGGCTAAAAATTTGAGTTAGAGTTATGGTTTGTAAAGTTGGGAGGCTCTTGATACCATGCTAGAATTAGGTTAAGCTTGTGTATTTCATTAATCATCAAAGAATATATATATACAAGAGAATAAGGAAACCCTTACTAACTAGGAAACAATCAAGGTAATCATGCCTAAATATATACCGAGAATATTGCCTAATAATACTCTAACAATTACACAGGAAAATTAGTAACACAAGTTAAAGATTATTGAAGTCTCATATCTGGACTTTTAGGCCTATCATGTTTAGTCTTGTGATGTAACATCCTAACAGGTCATGATTAATAGAATAATTGATCAGTTGTGTATGCGTATTTTTTACTGCATTTCTCTCCAGGTGGTCGCAGGCCTGATGCGCTTGATAGTCCACCAAAGTAAGATCTCTAATTGCACCAATACCATTATTGAATTTTCATAATTTAAGCTCTGTAGAAATTCACGTCCTGCATTTTAATTTCGATGAAACAGATTACATAGTTTGGAGGTCAAGAACCAAAACGCTGTGAATTATGTTGGTGGTAATGCTTCATTTTTTACTGCGTTATATATAATGTTGTACTAATAATTTCTGGAAAATGATATATAAGAAAAAAAAAATTATACCATAGAGAATCTTGATAACGAGTCCTACGAACTTGATACTTGTTTCTTACAGGAGAAGAAAGAGATGAACTCAAGTTATGTGAAACTTCAAAGTTGATACTTGTTTCAGACGATGATTATGAAAGTCTGCCTTCTTACATGAAAAGTGTAGCTCCGTGGAAGGTATGATATTGCTCTACAGTAATCTCATTGCATATTCCATCATATTGTGTATATGATATAGTATCACTTAAATTTTGAATTGTTGTTGAAGATACTTGCTGGAAGGTATGATATTGCTCATTCCACAGTCTGCCTTCAAATGAATTGTTTTCGATGATTGTTTCTGTTGTTACTTCAATTGTGAAGTGTAGGAATCTATAGTGACTTGGTGATTAAACTCTTTTTTTCTTCTTCACAACATTCCTAGTACTAACTTTTCATGTTAACGTATAGAGCATTATTTTTGTAGGATCTACAATCTGCAGTTGAGAAGATGAACTCGTTCCTAACAAAGAAAGGAAATATGGAACAGTGTACCTTTTTCCATCCCGAAGAACTTGAATCAATGGGATTAGGTAAATCAAATGATTTTCATCTAATTTTTTACTTGAGAATACTGTTTTATCACTTATGTCAAATACCCTTCACATATTTGGCTCTTTACACATTTCATCATAGCTTAGCTAAAGGTTTACAATCTGCAGTAATGGAGGCAAACTTACTGAAAAAGCTTTATATCATTTTCTGCCCCAGCCTCAATTGTTAAGTCGATTAATGATTAGAATTACTGGACTAGAACAATGGTATTCTGAGCCCAGACTTTCTGAACTGTTTTCATTTCTGCTCATTGCTCATTCAATTTTCTGTTTAATCCTTCGAATACTCCTTTATTGATCTGCGATCCATAGCCTGATGGACCAAAGGTAATCACCAGACAAGGGAGCAGTGGCTGCCAGCCGCCTCAACATCTCTCATAATGGGTTAAATCTACTTTCCAAAGCTAATCCATATAAAGGGTAGAAATTGCTGCTATTGATAAAGAATGTTCAGTTGTATCGCCTGATTATTGCTTAAAGATGCAATTAGATTTGAGCTGGTTGTTTGCTTTATTCCTTCATGGTAATCTTGACATTGCAGGGACTAAGGGAAGATCATATGTCTTGTTGCTTGTACGAATGAAGCGGCTGAACGTTGAGACTAATAACGGATTAATTTCTTATAGAGTGTTGTAGAAGATCGGCCAAGTAATGAGCAGAGCTGTAAATATTGGAGACCATTACATGTTTAAAACGAGATTATGTCTATAAAAATCTCTGGTAGCGTGCAACTCTAGTAGGTGACTTATACTTTGTGTATTTTCTCAGTTTTTGCTTTCACATAATTCGTATTTTACTGTAACACCCGCTGCAAATTATGTGCTCATTTTATAAGTCTTGTGATAATTTACATCATAATAAATAGGAGTGTGACTAATCTTGGTCGAATTGATAGGCTGTCAAAAGATTTGGGGTATTTGACAAGTCACAACACACTATAGAAAGTATATAGAAAATCTATTGTAACATTTTTTAAACCAACTTCTGTTCGATTACATTTTATCTTTTGTAAAGATTAACCAATAACCTATGTGAAGGGTGATATGTATCTTTTACTCCCTTTTACTTTTTACTTGTTTCTTTTTCTTTTTCTTTTTCTTGGAAGACATTACTCATTATTGAAGAAATCTTTTAGGATGCACTGATATATTATTTCATGTAATTAGCACACGAGTTTAAGTTCAATGTAGCAAAATAAGAGGTGAATTCAACAGTTAGTTCAAATAATCCTGTTATTTTATTTTTATTCATGTATTTTCAATTAGCCCCTATGTTGCTTTAGTTCTTTTTTCAATATCAATCATACAATTGTGAATTGCCAACCATTTTCAAGGACATCATATTTTGGTTATTGTTTTAAGGGCTCTTGGGCAAAAAGTAGGGGTGGAGATGATGATAATTTATATTGTTTTAGAAACAAGAAATCGACGAATTGTAGCAGCGATGGACCTTCAAGTCATAGAATATGAGAAATTCCAAGCTTAGCCTTGAAAAATTGGTCACCATTTATTTCCAAGTTTGGGCCATTTTTCATATTAATATCAAGGTTGAATTTTTTTTTTCAATGAATAATTCCAATTTGGTAATGCCCTTCCCATAATTGGTCCCAATCGAAATTTGATCAACTTATTAGGTAAAAAACATTCACATAACACGCTCAGATTAGCATTATCGGCCTAATAGGTAGAGAGAGGAAGGTATGAAGAAGAATATTAATTTAGACCCCAATAAATAACAAAATTTAACATGTGAAATTAAATATGAAGAGTATCACCCAACTTGAAATTCTCCATAAATCAATCAAACTTGAGGGTAATACACCCCAGCTTTTGGATTTATGGTGTAAATTTTTCCTTTTAACCTTTAAAATTGAGCAATATGACTAACAAAATGATTACTTTTACCCATCAGCCAAACCCAAAAAGAAAATTATTATGTAAAAGAAAAATATGCTAATTCCGCACCAAAAAAATTTCTTCAACACTGATTCTTGAAAACATATTGGAATTTATACAAAAGAAATGAGCTCGAAAATAGTGTAAAGAACACAAAGTAAAATAAATAACCAAAAAGAACAAGCACAAGCAACAAACAATTGGTTGAGAAGAATTAGCACTTCATTGCATGTGTAAATCAACTTAAACTACACTTCGCAGGTACTGTTCTCTTTACATAATCACTGAGAAACTGGCATTCTCAGCCATTGCCCCTTGCTGCAATCAGCCAACCATGATACAGGACCCACAATTTATGGCACTAACCCATAAGGTGAGATGAAAAAAGGAGTGACAATCAACTATAACCAATTTACAAGCCTTATCCAAAAATCTTATATACTTCTACATTACATGGGACTCAATACCGTGACATTGCAGCCTCCTGAAGAACGAACCCCCTTCGACCAGGAGACAGAATCATCAGAAAAGCTCAAACAAGATTGTATCATTGTATGCACCATAAGAACAGCACTATATCCGGGAAAAATCTCCTCCCTTGCCCTGCTTGAACAAAGTACATCCCCTACATATATATCATCCACTTGAAAAACGGCTAAAAGCATGCCTCTAATTTAGCTCCATATGTGCTATAGCCTACCCCTCTTTGCATATTCATATCGATTTATGAGCGAAAGACATTAGAATGGTTGGCAAGTCTAAAGGGTAGCTCATAATATCAGTTGTAGATTTTTACTGGCTTCTCAAATGTGTGGCGATTCTGCAAAAGTAATTACATAATCAATTATACCTCCATAAGTATCTCATTAAAGGAGCAAAGTCTTGAAAAGAAAATGATATCAATTTGAATAATGCTCATGTACTCCTCAAAAACCCATGTTCTCAAGCAAAAGATGAAGGTGTCAAATTTTGGACTCATCCATTTGACATACCTGATTTGCCGTGTAAGCCCTTTTGGGAGTAGTATCAATATGCTCCAACCCCAAGTATTGCTCCCAGGCACCATAAACATCTCTCCTCTGTCAACACAAGTCAGAAAGAAACAAAAGAGAAGGAAGTTCAGGAATAGCAGAAGCAAAATACAGACTAGAATATCAAGCATCCAGCCGAAAAAGTCATCCTCCAGAAATGAATATTTTACAAAAATATTGAAAAGGTTATTCCTATAAAAGCCTCGCTACCAGTGAATGTACCACAACTCCACCCCCCACCTCCTCCCTACTTTCCACTGCCATATCTTCAGGATACCACAGCTAAGTCTCCCTGACAAGAATCAGCAATCTAGTTGAAAGAGAAGAAACCAAAGAGAATGGGCTCAAAGGCACCATATTGCCCAAGTGGTCAAGGGCAGTCACTTCATAGTAGATAAGACCATTACAAGGCTGTTCCGGGTGATGTCAAGGCAGTTACGACAGATATCGCGCAGACACAGCCGATATCAAAGCCGTTACAGCCGGTATCAGGCCGTCACAGCTACCAAAAATTTCACTCCATGTCAACTGCAACTCTACCGCAGCATTGCGATATAATACGCTTCCGCAATATGCTACCATTTCCGCGATTGCAATCGTGATTGAGAATGGGTGGGTCTTGTTAGAACTTTAATGTGTATATAATATAGGGAGTGACTAGAATGAGAAAAACTACTCATAAGTCATAATCAACCAAATCCCAGACCCAGGATCCAATGAGTACTCTCTAATAACTAGTCAAGGTCTTCAACAAGAAAACACTAGATCTAGATTAGGTGACCAAGACCCCCATGTCTGTTAGCTCCAAGTTAGTCCAGACTCCAGAAATGCCTCAATTGTAATTCTAGATTAGAATCCAAACCCTAGATCTGGATTTACTCTTGTATTTTAGCACAAGGGTTCAACCGTGGTTTTAAGGAATAGAGTTGCGAGAAATTTTGTGTCACCAGGTTAATGAGCTGGGTTGCAGCCATCGACAACCAGCTTAGTGCTAGCCCGCTCAAGTGTCAGCCTTCGGAGAACTAATGAACTATGAGCGAAATATGCAGCAGAAAGTGTATAAATACCAAACCTGAAAACGGCTAGATACAATGTCAGTATCCTGCAAATACTCCGGCCGACCTAGTGACAAGAACGCAAACTTCCACTGCAGAGGTAATTCACAATAACAGTTAATCAAGAAACCATCAATATGCAATAAATGCAGAACTCCGCAAAGAAAACAAGCAAACTCTAGTAGCAAACTAACAAAAATATATATAATAATAATTTTTCTTTCTGCCTCTGCAGGCGGGAGAGCAATACCTTGGAAAATTCTTCATCAGGAACATGCAACTTCTTTTGTATTCTCACTTTGATTTCAGCCAGTGTTTCACCTTCACGAATAATCAAGAAAAAGGGTTCCCCAAAGTTCTGCACTTGCTGAGAAAAAATAATTGGATGATTATAAGTCCCACAGATGATGGACCAACTAAAGTAGCTAGCTAATATATTTAGTATGCTGAACAACTTTATTTGCCTTCTCAAAAAGAAAACTTTCCATACCATCTGATTTTGTGCAGTGTCCTTAGTAAAATGGTAAACATGGATCAATCGATCATTTGGCTCAAGGTTCTTCTCATCTTCAGGGATCTGAGACCAAATAAAAGAAATCATGATGTCAAAATGCATTAAATTACATGCATTAAGGAAGCTTGAATAGATATTCGTGACAAAAAATGGGAATTCCAGACTAAATAGAAAAAAAGAGACTTGCCTCCTCTGCACGTAACGTCCAGTACTGGTCATTAATATTTTCAATCTTTTCACTAGGTGGAAAAATCTGCAACAGTAAAGCAGAAGATTATTTTTGGTTTCCCTTGATATCCACATCCAAAAGATGCAAATTACGAAGAAAAAAATAACACTATTATGTCGATGAAATTGAGATTGATCCGGCAAATATAGAGTAATTGAATTTGCAAGTAATGCTAGATTCAAGACAAGAAAGCATCTAGATATGGCTCAAATATCACAAGCTATTCCTGAAGTTAACAACTCCTGCTTTCTAAAATTGATGGTGAAATTAAGAGCAAGTTAGCACCTTGTAGATCTTATGGTAGAAAACTTCAAGTAATCTGAGCTCCGCGTCAGGATGTGACAATTCCACCTGTCTCACAAGTAAAGAAGAACTTATATTTGACTACCACACGAAACTAACATTGCGCGACACATGAGTTCATGTCACTGCCACCCGTATAATCATTACTTCCTGCATCCTTGAGGTTAGTAATTAAATTCAAACTGATGCATGTAACAGCTCTTAGAAAAACTACAAATAATTCCACTTAAGGACCAGGTGTGGTGTGATTGAGAGGCACCCAATTAGAGAGGAGATTCCTCAAAGACCATATCATTTCATGGATTATACCAGCTGCGGTAAAATTGTACAAATGTTTGGTAGTCGCTGCAAGTATTCATATTGTACAAATGTTTGGTAGTCGCTGGCAAGTATTCATATTGTTCATTATCGTCCGGTCTCTGTGAGTATAAGTCATCACATACAAATTACAAATGAAGTAATATTCAAAAGAACCTCATAGATACCAATTCTAAACTGGTGAGGTTGTGTAAAAATTGATAATAGCTGGCAGGTAACTAGAAAGGATAGAAAGAGCTACAAAATAGACATAAGATTCAAATGTCCAGCCCTTTTGACTTGCACGTATTTATATTGGTCATTACAAATTACAATGCAGTTAGAAACTCTAGTTCACACCGCTCCAATCGTTTCTCATTCTAACTGAATTTCATAAGCATATAGATGGTGTCGGAACTCTCAGATGGAAAGCAACTTCCTTTTCTCAAGTGGGCTGCCAAATCCAAATCCAAATTTGTTTGGCCACTAAAGCAAATTTGCAAACGCAAAGCTTCACACTCACCTACTAATTCAAACCTAGAATTCATTTGGTACAAATGTCTCTAATCACACCCCGAATCTTATAGGATGGAAAAAAATTCAAGCCTCCATATTAAGAAGAGGTTGGGTTTAAGAAAAGGCTAATGCTAATAAACTCCTGGATGATTTTCTTTAATAAAACCAAAGAAGGCAATTAGTCAACTGAAATTCCTATAGAGGAAAGTACCTGTTATCTTATAACCTTTCATTTAGCACTTCCTATCAACGGAAAACTCGATGCATCTAAAGCCTTTATTTAGAAGAAAAAAACTTCATTGGGAAGTGGGAGATGGAAACATCATCACTCTAGATTATTCTCTTAGCACTTAGCAGCCAATAGCCATAACCAACAAAATTTTCCAATCCCTTTTTGAGTTGTATTTTACACATGGAATAATAAATTAAAAAAGAACAGAAATTCGGTAAAAGCCCTACATGATAGTCTCACAGGCAAGTTTCTTATAGGCTTAAACAACTGTTAACACGAATCAGGTACTTGGTTGGGAAGCTTTGAACAGAATAGCTATCATTTGGTGGACTATTTGGTCTTTAAGAAACAAAAGCTTCAGCTTCAATCATGCAGTCTGCCACTGGAATATCACCAAGAGGATGGAGTTACTTAATTCACTAGACAACTTTCTATTCTAGGCTCATAGCTTTAACTCTTCAAAATAGATTGGAATCCCCACACACAAATCATTATAGATTTAATTAAAAGCTTCAGCTTCAATCAAGCTGTCTGCAGCATTGTATCTTTCTCCAAAGAATGGAATATCACCAAGAGCATGAAATTAGTTAATCCAGAGACAACTTATTCTAGGCTCGTAGCTTAACTCCTCGAAATAGATTGGATGCTATTTCAAAGCCCCACATCCAAATAATTATAGATTTAATTTTAATGGTTCCAAGCTTGAAGATGAAGATTCATTTATTGGCTTTAGTTTTAGACTTTGTCTAGCACGATCGTTTCCTTGCTTTCAAAGACAATGTTATTAAGGGTAACAGTAGTGAATGAAACACCAATGGAACATTCCTTAGGCTATCAACAACATTATTTTGGATACAGACTGGAATTTTTGGATCTTGTTTACTTTCACCACTGCTTGCAGAAGGCAAACCAAGCAACAGCTTTATGGAAAAATTGGTAACTACCCTATTGTATTGTCCTTTCCTACAGGCTACCCTAGTTTCATTTCCCTACAAAAGAATTATAGTAATTACTTAAACTCTGGTCACTTAGTTGATCCATTAGTAAAAGGCACTACTAAAAAGTCATCACAAAATTGTAGTGGGCATTGAAGCAGCACTAGCCATTCCCTACACCCCTACCCCCAAAAAAGAAGCTCTTTCAAATTACCAATTTGTACTCCTGCCACCTCTATTTAGTTGCTATATAGTGACAAGTCACAATATGGGAGTGGTGGGAACCAACACTATATAGGTATAGACGAAAAAATGGAGGGAATAAATGGTAGGAAGAATGTAGGTAAATGACAAAAATAGGGTAATATAGGTAGAAATAATATGGGGGACCACCTATCAAAACAGGAAAAGTAACAACTAAATTGAGGCATCCAATCATGGTATATGTAGCAACTAAAAGAAGAAGAAGGGAGTATCAAACAAGTGTAAGAAAATAACCATCTACCAAAATTACCTCTTACAAGCTGTTCATACGACGCCAACATTTCACAAATATCCTACTGAGTTGGTAATAAGGAGGTCTCATGATTGCACTATTGATACTACAATTAAAGATGGTGCCTTTAATTGTTGAACCAGAACAATTCAAATCAATCATTATTCTGCGTCCCTAACTAACAAAATCCAGAATGAATCAAGATGTCATCCCAAGTTGCTCATCTGAACCTTCTTCCAGTCACTCCTGTCTAATGCAATATGATCCTAGAGACCCCATACTTAAGTCTTTTCGTACCCCTTCCCTCGAGGTCATCCTTGGTCTATCAAGAACTTTTTCGAAGTGTCCTTTGCCATCTCTCCAATCTCCTAACCAGTGTTGTCTAACACTGAATATATCTCCTTATATACCATAGTCAAAATTCTTTCATCTGAGCTTGCATATTTTATCTCTTACTCATATTATCAGACATCCACGTAAACACATAGATCTTCATTCTTTACCACATTCAACTTCCAAACATTATTGTTTAAAAGACTCAAACACAAGTAAATTTCTCCAATCTGAAGATGTGACCTCGCAAAATTTTGATGGGGATCCTCCACATTCCCAATTTCTGGCAAGTATATTTCATCTTACTTTGTCTCAACGCCAAGCCTCCAGTTTACATTTCTTGTCACTATATCTCTCACTTATCATTAACAATCTGTAAACTTTTCTAACAGAATCATCTCTAAATACAAACACCATAGAACCGCATCTTGTATGACTTAGTCAACTCATCAATAAAAGTAAAGCCAGAGTGGATTTCAGCACAATATAACAATTCATAAGCTGTTCCACCTAATCCTTTGTTTGCCACTTTTAAATCCTATATACCCTCAATTCCTCTTTAACATGGTCACAATTAGGGGTGTTAATGAGCCAGGGTGGCTCGCAAACTATTCGAGCTCGGCTCGGTCAAAGCTCGGCTCGAGAGGGCTCGATTCGAGTTCGAGATCGGTTCGAGACTCTAACGAGCCGAGCCTGAGCTACCTTAAGTTCGGCTCGAAAGCTCGCGAACAGGCTCGATAATATTTAAATTACTAAAAATATTTCATTAATGCTAAATATAGGATATAATAATTAATAACTATGGGAAAAAAGTGATAGTCTTAGACTTTAAAGCCAGACTTTATATGTTTGATAAATTAGAGAATCACTTGAAAAAAAATAAGTAAAACAAACACTAGTTAATAGTTTAATATGAAGCACTTAAATTTGACCTAAGCTAGCACGTGATATGAAGCATGATGCATTAAAAGCAATGTTAACACTTGAATTTGACCTTATTATAATAAGAAGAAATGTTGCCAAAAAAAAAATTAACAAGAAAAACATGATGCAGGCAGCAGGTATGAACCATACATTTTAATATGAAGCACGTGATATTGTCGGGAGAGATTTCATTAGCAAACAATGTTGTGAGTCCTTATTAAAAGCACAACAAGAAGCTGAAATTTCAGCTATCCCGCGTCCCACATCGGTCATTCAACAAAAGTGTGTCTCAAATGCTTCTATAAAAGAAATCTTGGAGCTAGTTATAGGATTTCAACAGCATGCCTATTATTTTTTTGGGCTATGCAAGTAACAATAAGTTGGATATCGGGCCTTCAAACAACTAATGTTTGGGCCTTATGAAATCTGACTTTGGAGTACTTATTTTACTTGAACTTGACTTCGAGCTTTTCGAGCCTCACGAACTCGAGCCGAGCTGCAAGTTATGGACTCGAGCTCGAGCCGAGCTTAATATTTAAAGCTCGACGAGCTTCGAGCTCGAGCCGAGCCCCATTGAATGTGTTTTCGAGCCGAGCCGAGCCTAGTCAGGTTCGGTCTCGGTTCGGCTCGTTAACACCCCTAGTGACACTCAGGAAGCAGGAGATATATGCATGAGTTTGACAGGTTGATTATGACTTAGGACTTCACATAAAGTAAATTTCCTTAAAAAAAAAGGTATGAGCCCAACCTATATGAACAAGATGAAAGAAGTAAAGCAGGTACTTAATAGTAAAAGAAATGCATATCTAGCATTTACAAGGAGCAGGCACTTAATAATAAAAGAAATGCATATCTAGCATTTACAAGGAGCAGGCACTCACCTTTGTCTTTAATTCATCAATTACATCTCCCACGGTACTTTGCTTCGGCAATCTAATATTGTGAATTACCACCTACAACAGTGAAAATTAAGAATGAAAAGAAAATTCAAATTTTACAATAAGTGCTGTGAAAGATCCAACCACAACATTGGTCATGGCATTCAAACAAACCTCATCTTTTGTTGCATGATGAAACGCTACTTTAAGATTCTTAAGTCCTTGCAATTCTGGTAAAGGAATGTCAAGAACTTCATAATACAAGATATCGGAAGTCTGTCCACCAAAAGAAAAAAAAAATCAAAGATGAAAGATATTTTGATGAACAAAATTCATATAACAGAAAGTAAATATGGATACACCTTTGGTTGTGACTAGTAAAATTTATGAATTTGTGCGAGCTAAGTCCAACAAGAAGGCAATGCCAATTGTTAGATATTGCTGGTAGCACTGAAAAATGGCCTTAACTATTCATTTTCATAGAAGTACTATCCATTTCGGGCCATCTATAGCCAACCCTCCGTTGATGTCCATTCAACCTAATTAACTTAACCACTTATGAGGGACACCACAGAAAGTCGCTTTAGCAGAAATCGTCGCCTAGTCGCAGAAGCAGCTTGTAACTTATTCACTTTTAGCCACATTAGCATTTATAAAAGTCAAGTAGTATTCTTTTAATGTAATATCACCATACTTATCAAGTGGATTACATTTTTGTGAATGAATAATGATTAAAAATAACAAGTTATATCAGCTACATAATTAATAAGTAGAATAATTTAGGCAATTTTAACTAAGAAGCGAACATAACCTGGAAAAGAAAGCGTTCTGAGCGGTGAGTCACCATTAAGCAGCGAATGACGCAGCGAGAAAAATATCAATTTTGTCGTGGCAATATGTAACGAAGTTTTGCATAACGGCAACTCCAAACTAGGCCGTTAGTTTCAATTCTATGGATGATATCCACGAATAAGAGGGGGGGGATGAGGGATCTTGAGGCAATCCTAACTTCCTAATTTGTGAAAAATTGGACCAAATATCATGGTGGTATTCTGCATTTCTGATGATCGGTAAACAAGACTATATGTAGTCGAGATATATAAAATAAATGAAGAGAATTTCCAACAAATTATTTTTATAATTGTCAGTGTAAATAATCGGTAATGCCAGGGACAATAATTGACGGAAAACTAAACCCCAACACAAGGATCTTCCCAAAACCTAAATCTATACCCCCATCAACTTCTTGATTTGTCCGAGGGTACAAAAAGGAAACCTTTGAGGCCTTTATAGAGCTGGGTCAACTACCAGGTTATGAGCAATAGATGTTTCTCGATTATGACGATAAACTTATTCATTATAGCTCAAGCACATAATTTTTTTTTATGTTTTTTAGATTTCTAATCAGCCCTCCTTTTGAATAAGGGTAACAGGCCCCTTAGTATTCGTATTTCTATTTGGAGAAACCCTTTGTGTCTTTCTAATATACTTTCATTGTCTTTTTAGTTGCAAAGTTTTAACTTGCACATTTGCCGATGCACAAATTTGACCATCGTTATCTTTAATTATAAATTCATAAAATTTATATAAAATCAATATTTTGAAAATATACATTAACATAAATTAGTCATCTTAATACTAAAATTTGCGTATAGTCAAAAAATTCCGGTCATGGTTTAGTTTAAATATAGTGCCAAAAGTCAAAAAGTTGAGGAAGTATATATTCATCAGTTATTTTAGAAAAAGAAGTCCACATAATTCATTCTAAGGAAAATGCTTATCAAGAAATACTAGAAGACTAACTTAAGTAAGATGCAGTCTCCCACATTTGTAAAGAGAGTTTCTTGACTAAATCTCTCATATTTTGGAACTTTCAGCAAGCATTCAGGGGTATACAGGCATCACTATAATAAACAAGGATGATGACTTCTCTTATAACATAGAATATCAAACTGAAGTAGCCCACAGCATTTCTCTTATCCTTTTCCTCATATCATGTCCAGTCGTTAAATTATGATAGCTTAGCTTAGCCGACTTCCCTTCTATGCTACTTGTGCTTCCAGTAGCCATGAAGACCATGCAATTTTCTTTTAAATTTTTACAAGACTAGATGACATCCATCCAACACCATCCCCCTATTGATTCAGTTTCTGCCACATTGCAATTAAGCAAAATATGGTGACTTTCCCTTCAAAGAAGCAGCACCAACCTTCATGCCCTTCATCGCTCGTTGTACCAAATAAAGAAAATTAGGGATAATGTCCCAAAGGAAAGCCTTAGTAAATGCGCTCCTGCCCTCCCAGAACCACGCAAAACAGATGCAAACGTCGAGCCAATAAGAGAGCAAATAACATAGCCAAATATATAAACAGTACATAAGATTGAATAGAGAGATTCACAAAGTGGATCCCAACTTAATCCTATGCTTAATCAACTATGGTTGGAGAGGAAGCATTGAACTAAGGTACAGATGATATGGAAGCATATAAAGATATGAAATACATCCTCCGTTCTTTTTCTATTACAACAATTGGATTTTTACACTATTCATCCACCACCCTTTCACTATCTATTGTGATTTTTGAGTAACGAAAATATAGTCATGTGGGTTCTTGTTAGATTCGTCTCGATATATAGTCTTAAAATATCAAAATTTTGTACTTTTTACTAAAAAGTAATTAAAGATACTAAGAGTTAAAGTTGTGCATTAGCAAGCATGGAAACTCAATTGTTGCAATAGAAAAAGAACAAAGGAAGTACGAGATAATGCGCAAGATATTTTACATCATATAAGCCATTAGCTTTCGCCCATGTATGGATAGGGTTGATTGGATGTGTTATAATACCTAAAATTCTAAATGCACGCAATAAGTTATAAGTTTGAAAGATATATTAATTTTCAACACCTGAGAGTTACCTGATTATAATGAACCAGCATATCAGACAAATGATCTACTCCTCTATACTTGATAGGCTGTGGTTTAGGCTGTTGAGAGTAGCAATTATGAGATGTCAGCCTAATTTTTGAAGCATCATCCAGTCCAAGTCGCTGAGCAACTCTTTCAACAACTTCGTCATATGTGTTTATTTTTGACCTTAATCATACAGCAAAAAAAAGGGTTAGATATTTGTCTGACAGTAGCAAAGATATGCACATGCTTATAGCATTGGAAAAGGCAAACTCACAATTCCAGGCAGAAATCATCTTCTTTGGGTCTCTCCAGAGATCGAAAATGGACAACCTGAGAGGTTCAATCAAAAGGAAGGTTTTACAAAGCTATGAAAAATTTCCTTCCAATCAAGTAGCAAGGCTACATTAGGGATGGCAATTATATCCGAATCCAACATGAGACGAAAGAAAAACTCACGATCTAAATCCGCTAAAGAAAAGTCCGAATGCGAATCCGAGAAAAAAGTCCAAAACCCAATGGGAGGTGGATCAGACTTGGATCGTGATTAGGGTCCGGAAAGACCGACCCGAGTCCGCATCATTAGAGGGGATACACAGATATTGCATTTCAGAAATTAAGAACTTATAGCTTGTGAGGCCCAAATTAAGGGGGCCCAACTTATCATTTATTATGCAGACATGCAAACGGTCCACTTAGGAAAACCTAAAAAAAAAAATACTTTCCTTAGGATTCCCTAGTTACCCCCTCAATATTCAACAGCCGCATCTCTCTCATGACTCATCATCCCAATTTTCGCCTTTCACTCTCTCCTCCCTCCATGTGCCACTTTTTCACTCTTCAGCACCGTCTGTATCTTTCAATCTCCATTCTGCCATGTACACTCAACACTCTCCCCCTAACTTCTCCCCTCAATCTTCTCATCATCCTCTTGCAATGATTAGAGATCTGAAGCATGGAATGTAATTCAAAGACTACAAGTACAACATTATGTAAATCTACTTAATTCAAAGACAAGTTTAAAATTTGGAATTTGTCTCAAGACAACAAGCCCAAAAGTTATTGGTGTGCAAGTAAACTACGAGTCCTTCCTTTCTTTCTCTATGTGAACAGTGAACTAGTGGTTGCTTTTCTTTTAGATGTGAAATTTAGAAGATTTTGCTATCTGACATTAGAAGGTTTTGCTAATAGTTTTGTTAAGCACGTACTGAATCATGTAATTATATACTCCATTTGTTTGATAATTGGTACATTTAACATAATCTGCATTCATTTGTTAAAATTTTGTGGTTTTTGGATTTGAATGGGAAAAAAGAATTACTGGAGAATCGGTCGGAGGTTTCATAGTCTGTCGGACTCGGAGATCTGGGATATCCGGAGTCGGATTCCGACTTGTAGGCAGATTACAGGTCCGGTTAGTGATCGGGTAGAATTCCCAAGTACGACCCGTTGCCATTCCTAGCTACAAAAATGCACCTACCAATTAGATCTACAACAAAAATACGACACCAGGAGTCATTTTCCATTAACTTGGTAAGCTAGCTCAGGTTTAAAAAGTGCAAGTAGCACAATGGCGCAAAGGGTCCTGCAGCCTAGGCGCGCACCTCGTAGGCCATGGGCATCTTTACCTTCTTTTTTTGACTTTGTGGTTTTGAAATTTCAGTAAAAGATCCCCATATACAAGTAAAATGGATAATACTAAAAAATAAGAGACATTTTAAAAATATGTCAAAGAAGGAAAAAAAATAAAAGCTCATGTAGTCAAGCATACAGACTACGGTGTACCTCAGGGAGCAAGTAAGGACATATACGAGGGCAGAAGAAAGAAAAGTACACAAGTTTGACACTGACTCATGAAGCTTCTTACACTTCATTGCAAAGGCGCCTCCAAATCAAAGATGAAAGCACAACACAGGAGGGGGAGAATGAGAATTTGACAAAATGAGACAATGAAGAGAGGAGAATATTAAGAAGAAAGAAAGAGAGCAGATATAGAGAACAAAGAGAGCGAAAGAGATAACTGACCTAACACCTAACACAACTAATTGTTATGGCCAGCAGAAGCTATGGTGCCAGAAACTACCGGAAATGCATCACCGGCGCTCTCTGCAATGACCAGTGAGGCAGAAACCGCCAATTGCTTTAAGGTTTTAGGGACCTCGAATTTAGGTCTCAGATTGAAGCAATTGAACACAATTAAATTAGGAGTTTTGCTTGAAATTGGATCTTAAAACATTGATAAGATCTAATTTGAAGAATTTTTTATAATTTTTAACTCTCTATCATGCGTCTCAACTAAAAGTGGCCAGGGCATTATGCTTGCCAGAGGTGTGGGCCTCCTGATGCCTATCGTAGGTCACTGCGCCCGACAAGTGAAAAGAGATTTGCCCAGCCACTATGCACCCCTCGCTTAATTAAAGCTAAGTATGTCAGGTGTCAAGCCTCAAAGTACAATGTTCAGTATTTCCAAGTTGTGATTCACGATACTTGGGTCTATGGATTGTCGGGTATTAAACTCAAGTCTCAAGGTACAATGTTTATTAATCTTGTGATTAATGTGCATTTTAGTTCTCATTTTATTACGAGTATCATTGTTATTTTATTATATTTTTTAATGGCCAATCAAGTGATTGTACATTGTCATATCTGTTGGTGCTAAGACTGCAACCACTAGATGAAGTTCTTGGATTTGCCACTGCATACAAAGGCTCTCACCTATAAAAACAGCTTAGCTTTTCACATAATATTGGCTGTCAACAAGAATGGCACCAAGGAGGCAAACTTACGCTACAAAATGAAAATTTACAAGAAAAATTCACCTCAGATGTATCGAAACCCACATTCTCAATCTCTAACAGGTCACCTCTGAAGGTGACAATCCTAAGCATAGCATTTGCAAAGAAATAGCTCTAGGGGCCAGGGGGTAAACGCAAAAAAGGTTCTCTCTTCATAAATCTTCCGAACATATAATGGAGATTCCATTCCAAATCTTAAACCTCAAAAATGAAAAGAAGACTAAATAATATGCACGACCAAGCATGTGTCACCTCTAGAGAATCCTTGGCATTGCACAGTAACTTTCACACAACCATATTTGCTCTTCAGCACACAATGCCAAAGGGATTTAGTACTCTTGAGTACCAAATGCTGCAGGGATTTACAATCAAGAACAAGAGTCACAAATTCACAATCACTTTACCACAAGAGCAACATTTTTCAACACCAAGACCCCTGGAAGTCCTTAATCTCTCTAGTAGCCCAAATGGTCACAAAAAGAGGATAAACTTGAGCATTCATCCCCAAGAAGAAATGATAATAAAGTAGATCATAATGCTCAAGATATCTGGAGTAAATATGTCTCATGAACAAAATGAGCATCCTAATACTACCTCCATATCCTAATACTTGCAACATATTCATTTTTCAGATGTCTTACAATACTTGCAACATTCTCTTTTCGGCAAAAATTCTTATACGAGCAAAGGCTTATCTTATTGTTAGTCACATGGGCTATGTTTCACTCTCTCTCCTTCTCCTTGGTTCATGTTCCATTTTCACATGTTGCAAGTATTAAGAAACGGAGTTCATATACTACTAAAACATCAGCAAGAAGTATGGAGTTGTTAACAATCCACAGAGACCTACATCTTACTCCCTCAGCTTCTTTCAGTTGTTCCGGGTTCCAACTTCTATATTGCACAGAGTTCACAAGTGATTGTTACATGGTTGCAGTAATACAATAACCCATGTAATAAGACAGTAAAGACCAAATCACTCTTGAGAGTACGATGGCCTATGTGATTCCCCGAAAAGTAAGCGAGAGAAAAGATTTACTAAAGTAAAGTGGACAATTTTATGGACAAAAAGTTACTATAAAAAGAAGTGGATTAACTATTTCTAAACACCCCAAAAAGGAAAGTAGAACAAAAAAAACAGAGACGAGTTTTGATTATGAAACAGACAAAATAAATTTCAAACACCACAGGAGGTTCCTTTATACCTGACGATTGTGAACATACTCTAAGAATGATGGTACATCAGGATAACGGTATTGTTCCTCAGTATCAATGGGAGAAACTTTCTGGTAGCAGATGATGTCACCATCTTCTAACTGAAATCACAACAAGACAATGTTCCAATGATACACGGACACATAGTAATATTAAAGACAAGAAAATCACCAAGAACTTACCTGGCTTAACCTGAACGATGCTCTCTTGTCCAGGTTCTCACACATGACACATGGTTCAAACTTTATCTCCTATACATTAATAGATAGGATGACTCCTCAAATGGACAAGATCTAATTTCAAAAGAAGAAAATGCTAACAAATGTAAATTAGCAAGAGGTAGAAAAGAAGTAAAGATTGGTTCACATATGACAAACCTCAAAAAGATCAATCTCTTCATCAGGAGCGTAGCCAGCCATTTCATTGAGTTTGGGTAAAATTTCACCAGGTTTACTGGTACCTTTGACAAAAAGCCTACCAACAAACCTGCCAATATACAAGTAATACATAGCAATAAGTACAAGATTAAAAAAAAAATTAACTGTTAGAAGATCCAGCATACAAAGAGAAACTGGCTACCGGAGTTCTTCTTTCACAGGATCATATAGCTTGAAAAATAACAGTATATCCTCTTTTGTTCTATCTGGAGGAGCAATTGGGTGAAGATCCTGAGGAGATTGAAAAGAAATATTAAAATATATATTCATCAAGCTAATCTGTCCTAAAATTATCTCTCATGATAACGGGAGATCCAATTCATTAAGGCATCAATAATAGAGCTTATATTATATTATTTTATATTACTTAGCAAGAATTCCCTCCGTCATCAAATGAACTTTCTGTATTCTTTTATAGGGCAGTCCACAAACTACCTACCTATTACATCAAATGGAAATTTTACCCCCTCCCAACCTGTGATGTGGACCCCTCCACTAACAATCTTTCTCACACATTTCGTCTAATATTCCATGTGATGTGGGCCCCTTCCACTAACTCTCCCTCTCTCTCTATCAACTTTCTTTTATCCTTACTATCACACTATCTACAGAAAAGCCAACTCTCCCTACTAGAACTATTAAAAAAAGTGCCAAAAGCTAGCATAAAGTTTATTTCATGACGGAGGGAGTACTTATTTGTTTCCAAATTATCCAGATAAAAAAACACTCTCACAAAGTGTAGGCAACTAAAAAGCTCTTTATCTACTGTAAGCTCATTTATTAATTAAGGGAACTCATGAAGTTCACCAAAGAAAGAAAGGCAGAAATTCCAAAAATGCGAGGTAAAACATACCAGTCCTATCTCTACTTCCAGAAACAACTTCAGTTCAGCATTGTGCATCTTATTTGATGCCTCTCTCAATTGCCCTACCTGCAGAGTAACTCAATTCCTAAATTATACAAATCTGACCACATCTATAGCCATCTAATGAATAATCAAGTTGTATATTCTACAATAAATTTTGCAAAACGAAAGACGGATACACAAAGAACTAAACATCAAGGGACTCACTTCTACAATCATAATTCATACATACGAGCAAAGATGAAAGCACATACAGAAAAATCAAGCCCAGTATACGTAAAAATAACAGCAATTAACTTATACAACAATCACCGAAAGAGGTTCAAGGACATAATTAAAATCATCTAAGCAAAAAAAAAAAATTGATGAGTCCAACTTTTTCCCCCTCTAGGAACCCCCATGAAAAGAAAGGACCCCAAACGCAAAAAAGCGAGAATAAAGAAAAACAACAAAAAATATTGAAGCATTTGAGAAATTGACTAAAAGCAATTCTTGCAACTCCAAGATGATCTACACCTCCCAGTAATCACCGACTAAAATTTACTAGAAAATTATCCGAATCAAATAAATTTTTAACGTCCATTACCCCTTCCCCCCAAGTACATACCCCTGTAACAAAAACGGATTGCTCATCACTACTGGACATAATAGAAATTATCATATAATCAGGCCAGTCTTATGTCCTTGACACTCCCTTTGTCTTACAGAGAACCAGTTGAAAGGAAAAAAAGGGTATCATTTCATACGGTAAAAATTTATGCTCAATAGATAGTGCCTGTTTACAATCATCTGAAAGAGTAGTAACTACTAAGTCAACCATGAATTCTGTTCCAGTTGACTTGTATATTATTCAAAAAAAACTGTTTACTCACAGGTTGGGCTTCTTCACTTGGAGTTAGAGGCCGATTGGGACGATAAGTATGGTTCTGACGCTTTGCCCAAATCCAATATCGCTGGAATTGAACAGGAATACCAAATTCTTTGGCAACCTCCTCCTGGTGAAGCAGCATGAACAATCAGAAATAGGTCACTGTGAACAAAGATTTTTCTCTACTGATGCTGAAGCACCACAAACACGTCTCAACAAATGCAAGAAAAAAAAACATACTATTCAAAGAGGACACTTTCAAACACAACATCATGAAATCAGCGCTGTAAGTTGCCAAAGTATCACACTATCACAGTGATAATAGAAGGTAGAATAGAACAAATGCAACAGTGAATAATTTGTAACCCAATTATTACCTTGAAAAGATTAAATGGCATCTGCTTCTGAACACGGAAACTGCGCACTTTGTCGTGATCTACAAGATCAAAATAGATGTCCCTTCCAATCTGTTCTGCCAGGTCATCATCTCGTGCAACCTAGAAGTGTTAATCAATTGCTTCAGTCATATACCAATCAAAACAGGAAGCTACAATATAATGAACCACATAAAGAAGAATAAAATAAATACTACAACCTTTATGATAGTATAAAGATGCGCCTGAGCTTTGTACTTCCTCTTGTCTTCCTTCTCCTCTTGCTCCTTCTTCAATCTTGTCTGAAAGAAGAGAAACCAGTAGCTTCTAGTTGACAGCAGGATCACATAAGCATAATTTTGACCTCATGCCGAGATACAGGAAAAAGCCTTACCCTAAGGTGTTCTGCAATGTCTATCTCATCAACATTACAGACTACTTTATCCTTGTCACTTTCACGTATATACACCAGCATGTAAGCGTTTGAATATTTTGTAAACTTGAAAGGGGCATTATTAAACCCTGGGTTTGTCTGTGGCAACTGTTGAACAGCCATAGCAAATGGAACCAAGGTTAGCTCAAGCATTCTCTTTTACCATGCTAACTCACAGCTCTCCAATAAGAACAATTAGATGTAGAAGCATCTAGAGATATAATCATATAAGAGCACTGCGGCTAGCAACATATACCTCCTCTTCACCACCATACTGCTCTTCTAGTGCCCTCTTCATATCCTCTTTAGTAACCCGCTCATCATCAAATTTGAACCTGAAAGAAAGATTCAATTACATATCTTAAGTATTTTTAATATTTATATTTCCTTGAAAGTAGTAGAGATATACTAATATAATAGAAAGAAGTGAATTGATACAAGCCCATGTACAAAAGGAGCGCAAAGACCCAAACAAGAAAATCAGTCCCTTGAGCTAATTAAGAGGGATACTTTCTACAGGAAAAGGCAAACCTAAATAAAGGTACAGCCTACAGTAGTGAGCTACAAAGTACAGTTGGAAAGTTTATCACTTAACAGCAAGTACTGATAAACTACAAAACAAAGTTTATCATTTACATCTTAGTAGCTTACAACCAAGCACTCAGCTAAAATTTTCAAAACTACACCCTCCGTCCTCAAATAATTATCTTGTACACTATTTTGCTCAGTCCTTATAAAAATTGTCTTTTTACCTTAATTTGAAGAAAACCTGAGCCCAACCACTCAACCCATGTGATGTGGGTCCCTCCACTATCTATCTATCTCTCAGACTCTTTCTTCATACTCATGTGAGGTGGGACCCTCCAGTAGCTCTCTCTCTTTATCAATTTTTATTCATATTTTACTCTATCCACCCAAAAAACTTACACTTCCCTACTATTTACTCTTAATATGCGTGTACCAAACTTAACATATTGAGGACGAAGGGAGTAGTAAACCGCAACAACTAATAAATCCACAACAGACATAATAAAATTGTCAGATTCTTTAACCTTCTATTTTTCCATGCATTGCATCAAACTATAAACTAAGTGGGAAGAAGAAACTAGGAGACTTTCAAAATCTTAACCAATTTACAAATTCTCTATTTAATAAACCTACATTTCCTAACTTGATATCTAATAAATGCTAGTTCAATCCCCTGATTGACATCGGAACCCCATTCCAAAAAAAAAAAAAAAAAAAAGAACGAACTCTAGGTCACCTTTACCCCCCACCCTTCAATCCAAAGTAACCTTTTCTCCCCCTCTTTCATTCTCAACCGATTGTGGGTAGTCTTTTCAAAGACCCTCAACCCAACAACAAAGTGCTCCATAAAAAAAACTCACCATTCTCCCTCGAGAAACTTCTCTCATGACTCAACCCCCAGCCCCCAAAACACACTTTAAGGTCACTAGAAAGCTTGGATATGCAGCAGATATTCAAGCCATCCATTAAATGTCCTGCTTTAGCTCCTGCTTGGCGAACATGATCATCAGTCTGTCCAGACAGCCAAGATATACACTATCTGTACCTCACTCGCATGGATATAAGATGATGTGCCTCAACGTAAACAGCAGCAAGGGGAAGAAAGAAGAGGAATTTTGCAATGATACGCCAAATGAGAACATTTAATATTTATGGGCCAAAAGTCCAAAACCCCCTCAAAAATCCATTGGGACTTAAGAAACTTCCAGGTGTTTTAGCAAGAAAAAGAGATCTAGAGTACATAGATATAGACGACTTAATGTTCTCTCAAAAGCATGCAGTTAAACCAAAGATCACAACATGGGACATATGCAATATATATCAGCATCAAGAGTGTATCATGAACAAAGCAAAAAGTGTATTTTCAGGAGGCTTTTATAAATGAAAGCATACATGAAGTGAACAAGGGAGGGGGATTAGAATGCTCTTGGCATAAAAAGCTTACCATTGGTCAGAAAGGGTTGGCCTAATAAATGCATAATAGTGTCCGCCATGGACTCCACCACTATGTACCAAAACACTGTCAAAAAGAAGAGCCCGTGAGGACTTGTAAGCAATCATGACAATATATCTAAGCCAGGGAGGGAATTTATTCATAGCTAAAAATTCTATCATATGACTGAAAATATTATCATTATAGTTATCATGAATGCCTCTGCCACAAGTAATTCTTCATTAGTAGGGACAACCACTGTTTGACAAATGCAATACTTGGTAACAAAAGCATACTGGAACAGCATATCTGGAAAGAATCGAAATTTTGATTGCATATGAGCTTCACAGTACAGTAGAATGTTACACAATATAATCTTATATAATGAGATTTGAAGTCATCATGCTCGACACTTATCAGCATATCAACACAGTTATAAGTAGAGCATTAAAAGGGTCATGGAATAAGAAGAAAGATGCAGGGGAAGGCATCACAGACCACACCTGTGAAGTGTGTAAAGATTTCGAACACTCTTATCAGCTCCAGGAGCTAAATATCTGCCATTTTCTCTATCAAGGTCAAGCTGAAGAGGAAACTCATAACGATCATTGATCTGCATCATCACAGGCATAGAGCAACATAAGATATCTCTATTTCAACAATTCACATGTCTCTTACAGCAGAACATGCACCTAGAGCTGTGGCAAACATGTCACTCAGATCAAGTTACGTTTAGGGCACCCTTAATGATGATTGAAAAAAAAAAGATTACATACTTGATCTTAAAAAAACCCCCTTAACAATGAATGAAACAAAGATTGAGGGGTGATTGGAAAAAAAAATTTGTATGGGACGATTGAAACGATGATCAGGCGTGGGAGTGGGACCCACCGCCTGATCTGGTAAAATATAATTTTTTTTGGCTTCTCCCCAGTCAAAACGACGCGTTTTGGCTGGAACTGTGAGAGAGCTCCAGCCAAAACGCATCGTTTTGGCTGGCGAAAAGCCAAAAAAATTTCAGCTGGACTGACACACGTGCAGGAGCTGGCAGCGTGACAAATGGCTCACCTTTCCACATGTCAGCTTCCTATTGGCCATTAAAAATATAACCATTGTAAATTTTGCAATGGTTATATTTTAAAAAATACAAATCAAAAAAATATAAAAAAAATACCAACGGCTCTATTTTTCCGAGCTCTATAAATAGAGACCCATTTTGCTATATTTTGGACATATATAATTTTCTCCATTTTCACTAATTTCTTCTACTTGTTTTAATTTATTTCAATTAATTAATAAAAACGCTAATTACGTATGCCAGGTAATTAATAAAATGTAATTATATAGATAAATTAATTATTAAAATGATAATTATAATTTTAAAATTTTTAATTTAATTAATTAGTAATAACATATCAATTAGTAATGAATATTTCATATTAATAAAAAGTAAATAATAAAAATATTGTAGAATGGTGGTTGGGTGATGAGAGAGAAATAGTAGTTGGGTGGGGTCAAAAAGTAAGTGAGAGAGGAAAAAGTAGTTGGGATGATCTTTTTTTTGGTTCATTGTTAAGAAGAAAGTGGGAAAAGATTGTGGGATGTAATTTTTTAGAGAGAGAAAGTTAGAAAGAGAGTGGGATGATCTTTTTTTTCATTCATCAATAATGGTGCTCTTAGGTCAATCCCGTTAGGCATTAGGTCATATTTGGGTGATGAGTCACGCAATTCGTATCGAGTCCTTTTGAGTCAGGTCATGTTTGAGTATAGTGTCACTTAATCCCTCTATTCCATTTGAAATCTCTTGACTAATCCAATTTTTGAACATAAATTCTCTTCAATTACAAGGGAAAATCTTGTCATGTAGGATCTTGTCAGATTCAATTCCAATTGTAATTTTTTATCAAAATATCAAGTTTTCATAATTCTTACAAAGCCATAATTAAAGATATTAATGGTCAAGATGTGCATTTGGAGACTGAAAAAGAAGATAGGAACAACAAAATGGAACAGAGGGAACAGCTTATTATGATAAATCTATTAACACAGGTCATATTACAATCGGGATCAACAAAATTTCTCTCAAAAATAGTCATCTAAAATTAAAGTTGGACATACAATTTGGCCGTTTGGGTGTGCTGTCTACAGGACAGTGTTGCCAAGTCTACCACCACTCACCTTACTCCACAGGACGTGAACTTATTGATAACATCTACATGAGTTCGAAACTCAATTTACAGGTATAATCTACCACCAAGACCACCTTCTAATAATATGAGCTTATACTGGTCAAGAAAAAATCAGGTCTTGGCTTTCCAGCTCTGATAAGTAAACATTGTTCGTAATGAATATCACCACACAAGATCTTCATATCACATTCCTAATAATATCAGCACACTAGACATAGGATATATGAATAACCAGGCACTTCAGTGGAATTCCTATCACAAAATAAAATAACACGATCCAAGGGGGGCTAATACAAAAACAGCTTTAAACACACACACACACCAAAAAAAACACCTAGCGTAACACAAAAATCAGTACAAGAGCCATAGTCGTAGTCTTAAGTAAGGTGCACCGAAGTGCAAAGGGTCGCCTCTTTGGAGCCTAGACCCAAGGCACGAAGCAAAGGTGTGTGCGTTGTGTAGGCGAGACGTACCACTATTTCTTACTTTTAATTTAGATTTATTTGCTTATTTTGTATTAGAATACTGGATGAGCTCATATAAATGTTTAGACAGTAATCGAAAAAATTCCTTACTTACAAAACCAAAAAACTCCCTTCAAAATATTAGAAATAAATCTCATTTTGCAAGTCAGGTTTTCCCCAGTTTCGAAATTTTGATCAGTAATTGAACCCCAAAAAACATCATGCAATTAAGGAATAATTTTTGTCAAAATGTGTACATTCAAGCTTAGGTAACATGCAATTTGGAAATGTTTGGTTTTTGTCTTTGAAATCAATTCGGATCTCCTTTCTCACATGCTATACAAGAAGCAGACAAGGCGTTGTGCCCCGTGCCACGCCGGAGGCCGCTGCAGGGGCGCACATCAGGTCGCCTGTCATAGGTTACAATCAGTGTCACATAATTCGCAATTCGTTCTGGAACGCGGAACGAATTCTGGAACGGAATTCGCTACCCCTAGGTGAATTCGGTTCGATAGGTGAATTCGGTTCCATAGGTAAATTTACTAAATTATTTACCAACTAAAGAAGGCCCATATACCAATTAAAAATAAAGAGAGTGCAATAAATAAAGAATGAAGAAACAGAGAGTATTAAGAAAAGAAACAAAAGGCTGGCCAGCTGGCAGTTCGTGAGAGAGAGAAAAGACAGCCACGTGAAGTAAAAAAAAATGCCCAGCTTTTAGTTTTCTCTCTCCTGACTAAACCTACCCTTCATTTTCTCTCTCCTTACCCCGACTCTTCTGTCCTCTCACAAGCAACACCCATCTCCACAACTTTCTAGGCGACTACCGGAGCATCTCCGATTCGGAATTTCGTCCTCGACAAAAGCCCCAACAAATGATGATATAATTTTGTTAGTTACACCCTCAATTTCCAGATCTAGGGTTTACCATATGAACCCTAGATCTGATTTTTTTTTCTTTCAATCTAAGGTTCACTGATTTTGGCGTTCCAGTGCGCGAACCATGTCGATTTGGAACGAAATCGATCCGCGAATTGGAACGAGCGAATTAATTCGAAATTCGAGGGGGTACCCAGAGAATTATGTGACTGGTTACAATACCCATCCTCTCCAATGCGTTAGTTTCGGCATCTGGACTCTCCCCTCACCTAGGCGAGCCTTGGGTGCACTTCTTAAACTAAGGTCATGGTGCTTAAGACTGGCCTCTTAATTGAGGTAATTCACTTCGAGAACTGGATAACACACCCCATCAACAACAACAACAACAATGACAATTTCAGGGCCTTAATCTCATGCCATTACAACTTAAAAACAAACATTCCTCCTCCATTCCAAATTATGTGTCCACTTAGCCAGTTTTTCTTATTCCACATTATCCATCACATTAAGAATCAACAGGAGAAGCTGTCTTTGTGGAAACCAATGCAATATTGCTTTAATGTTTTAAATAAACCAATACAATCACAAACTTCTTGTTTTATGTGCATAACCTTGAAAAACGTGTGTTTCAAATAGAATAGCAAATACAGTATAAGACAGAGTAGTGAAAACCTAATAGAGCAAATGTGAAAACGAACAAAAGTAGCAAAGTAGAACAGTGGCCAAAAAATTAGGAGAGGATTCTTTTTGCAAAGTAGAAAGAGAAAAAATGGGTAAATCCTCCTACTTCTTTGACTGTCTGTTGACTTGTACAACACGCCAAAGCACTTCGTCCTCTTTGTTTCCTACTTCTAATCACCATGAACAATTCACACACACACAAAAGCAGCAACAGAAGACGCTAATAGCAATTAGCTCCATAGGAAATGAGAAGTTACAATGAAAGTATGATTACCTTTACCATAGTGTCCCGCATAAAATCATATTCAAACCTCTTGAGTTGGAGCTGAAGCACTGGAGGAAAGTCAAGGAATAGAACACCTTTCTTAGCATCCTGAAACAATTCAAAATCATAATATTCAACATTTCACAATCTAATTCATTGCAAGAAGCTGTCCCAAGATTACGAGTGGGAGAAAATGCTAAGCATTCAAGGCGAAACAAACCAAAACATATTCTTCCATTAAAGTCCATCACAGCAATAAAGGAAATAACAAAAACTACTACAACATATAAGCCAAAATAGCAAGAATAAGTGCAAACCCCAGAGTAGCCATTATAGTGCAGCCATGGCATAACTAAGCCACGTAGCAAATATATCTCCCGGATAGCAGCATAAACTTTCATCCAGAAGTTTGCCACTTTTTTCAGAACAGAAGTTAGTACATGATATTCTTAAATCCTTTGGCCATTGCATGTTGTTCCACATTCTCTTTCATTTCCAACCCACATTGCCCATTATTTTTAAGTTGATGTTTCCTACTTTGCATTTTATCATATTCTTTTCAAATTTTGACCTTAATGCTCAGTAATACTGTGTCATTAACAATTCACTTAGCTTACATTACTTCTTTTGGTCATTCTTAGTTTGCTGTGAGAACTCAACCTAAAAAACACTTTGATACATGAGCAATATATCATAAAATAGAAACATATGGAATTCTTACAAATTCTTCGGTAAAATGACGGTAAGTAGGCTCCTAAGTATCATAATAAAATAAATAGCCTCACTAAAATTGGAATTAGCTCATCGCATCGATATATGGGCCAAAGTATGTTCAAATGGTCTCACACAATTTACCAGAGCATAGTAAAGGGGAAGGCTCTTCTGCTCTTATTTCGAAATATGACCCAGTTTGTAACCTCACTCGGATATCAAAATTAGAACTCATGTGTCTTAGGTCTAAACTCATAAATTAAACTCCGTTTCTAAATAAGTGCAACAGTTTGACTTTCACGCTTGCCAATGTACAACTTTGAGCATTAATACCTCTAATTATGTATTTTTAAAAGTTACAAAAATTGATATCATGAAAATATTCATCGAAACAAATCCAACAACATTTTATATGATCATTTTTGTTTTTATATACTAGTAAAAAATACGGTCAAAGTGAGGTGTGTGAATAGTGCAAAAGTCAAATTGTTGCACTTAAAAAGAAACTTATTACAATGTATAAAGAAGCTCAATGAGACGGCAGGGATCCTAGTGTACCTCATTGAAGTGAGGTGCAACAACAAATAATTCAAAGAAACTGATGTAAAAAAAAATTGTGCGCCTCTTTGAAATCACCTCGCCTAGAACAAAAAAAAAGCGCTTGACCCCAATCGCCTAGCACTAAAAAGCGCTTGACCCCAATCATCTTGCGCCTGAGGGCCTCAGGCATGCATTTTAATACAATGATATCAATACATCCTCTAATCCTTTTTGTACTTCCAGGTTGCTTTTTTGAAGTTTGCCATGCAAACTTTGGCCATTAATTCTAAGATTCCCCATCTCAAAGGAGGATGGACAACATGATAGCGTAGTGGCATAATGGATTCTAGACCTCCTTCAAACAAATAAAAACCCTAATGAGTGTCAATCCATATAATTCATCTACTTATTCAGAAAACCAAAAATAAAATAATATAGGTGGGGGAGATGACGCAATAAGAGATAAAAGTTGTTCGCTCTAGAATAATCATATAATTAATATATGAAGCATATTCCATCAGCCAAGAATGCTCCTATCCCCAAACTCGTCTTTCTCCTTAGATGACGTAGTGACGTACTATGTTTCTTGAAATACTAGAATATAAATGATAACAATAACTTGAAATTAAGATCACCAATAAATCCATGGTGATCAGTTTTAGAACTCGAATAAGAATAGGATTGCAAAAATAAATTCTCAAAAATTAACAATCAAAATAAAGTACTCCCTATGTACTTTTTTGATTCAAACATTTTGTCATTTAGGGATTTCTTTTTTTGGGACATTTGACCTTTTTTCCTTAAATGGTAGGTTGGCCACCATCTCTCTCTTACATTTAGTGATACTCTCCTTCTCTCTATCTTTTTCCCTTTTTCCTTACTTTTGCTCTTCTTCTCTCTGCTTTTCCAAGTGCGAAAGCAAATGTCCCAATTTTCTCACAAGAAACTAACAGGAATTGTCTTTTACTTTCAATAAAATATACTTCCTCCGTTCTTTTATTATTGCAACGTTTCCCTTATTTGGAAGTTTCATATTAATTGCAACATTAACTAAATTTGACTATGTTTTCTCTCTATCTCTCTCCTTATCACATGGGTCCCTTTTTTCATCTCTCTCATCTCCTTAAAAAATGTGGAACCCCTACATATTGCAATTATTAAAGAATAGAGGAAGCATATCTGATATAATTTGATAATACTTCTTGATAGAGTTTCAAACACTAAAAATGCAATTAATCATGATAAAAATATAAAGAGTAACAATAAAACTAATGACGATAAATACAACGAAAACAAAAAATGTATATATCTATTTTAACATTAGAAGATAAACTCCAAGAGCTTTTCCTATTATAATTTTTCTACAAGTAATTATAAAAATCAACACCAAAGCTAAACATGGGAAAGCTTATAAAGTCTTATGATCTTCATAAAATGGAATGAAACACATACAACAACATTAAGTAATGAAATTAACTCTTTATTCATCATGATAAAAATATAAAGAGTAACAATAACACTAATGACGATAAATACAACAAAAACAAAAAATGTATATATCTACTTTAACATTAGAAAATAAACTCCAAGAGCTTTTCCTATTATAATTTTTCTACAAGTTATTATAAAAATCAACACCAAAGCTAAACATGGGAAGGTTATAAACTCATATGATCTTCATTAAATGGAATGAAACACATACAACAACATTAAGTAATGAAATTAACTTTTTTCATATCACCACAAAATAACAAGTTAACCAGATCCAAAATCACCACACTATACGCATTTGAAGTGCAAGTCTTCCGCGCACACAAAAAAAAATGTTATTGCATTCAAAAATGTAAACATAATGGATTACTATTGAAGGGTCCTAGAAAATTGGTTAGTAAATAACTTGAAAATGGATAGAAAGAACACTAAAGAATGGGTTTTTGATGGGGGATAGGCCAATATAAAGAAAAGGAAGCATAAAGCAAACAGGACACATAAGAAACAATGATGAAGGTCCAGTTTCACTTGCAAATCCCGTCACGTTATTCCATTTTATCTTGATAGGCACAGCAAATCATAAATCCAAAGCCATTTTATGTAAAATTTGCATGGTGTTTATTCAAAAAGAAGATTTAAGCATAAATATAAACATGGAAACGACGAGTATTTTACAAGGTCACAAGGCATTCAGGCCAAATGGCAAGTCCAAGTAACCAAACCCGAACAAAGGATTGCAACAGTAGTCATGCATTAAAATTGGGAAGAATAAAGCCATGCTTTTATGGACGAAAAGCATGTAGAGTTTCACCTTATTCAAATAAGCAACAAGCATGATACCAGGGGAAGTCACCCATATAGAGCACGAAAGCTACAAAGAAACACAACAGAATCTCCATCTCACATGGAAACTAACCGTAGGGGGTAGCAATTGATGAGGAGAAAACAGTAAGACCAAGGAACCACTATGACCTTGTCTAAAAAAAAGGACACAACCAACGCTCCAAGCACCTTGCTTACCTATTTAAAACCATCATATGAACAGAATATCACCTCAAAACCTCACACCCAGTCTTCTTATTTCCAAGTGCACCACCAAATAGCAAAGGGAACAAATTCATTAGCTTTCTTCACCATGCTTTAGAACATCTTCAATTTCACAGGCTCAATTTAGAAGAAGATGAAATGGCATAAAGAAGAAACTGACAAAGGAAAAGGCCACTTCGAAATTAGAGGTCCTCTCAAGAACATCGTTGATCTTTCTGACAGGACTTATATTTATGAGGCAAGGAAGTACCCAATTTGAGGCTCCACATAGGAGTTTTTAAAGGAAACACCACTGCTATCAATCAACCAGACCATAGCATCATCACCTAAAGGATCAATTTGGATCGCTTCATAATTTCAAATTAGCTAATGTACATGGGTTTTTCATATTTGCAAATCGACTAGGTCACTTTGTACAGAAATGATTGGTGAAAAAAAAAGCTATTCACAAATGAGTTGAAACAATTGCTGAAATATTATAAAACCTTAAGACTTTCATATGGGTACTCAAGAGGGATACAGATGATTGAGAGGAGGGAGAGACCAAAACGGATTCTTACTTTGCGGGAAAGAGAAATCTGTTTTCGCCAAGATTTTAAAAATTGCCCAGAAGAAAAAAAAAATAACCACACAAAAAAACTACACCTAAAAGGAAACCAGTCACCTCGAAGATAGAATTACCCTGAAAATCCTGATGTCCCATGGAGCACTTACATTCATGGTATTCATGCAGCTACAATTAAACAGATGGAATTCTATGTAGCATAGAAATATTAGGTTTCTGAAACGAAAACATTTATGAAACGGGGAATCTCAGCTATTTTCGAATTTCAATAACATGGAAACGGCTGGGGGTTCGGAACGAATTTGTTTCAGGAACGGGGAAACTTCAGGCCGCTGAACTCCTGAAGGGTTCTGTGCTACATAGAAGGAGTTACACTGAAATATTAAAATGATGATAAAATATTTTTAAAGATTAGTACACAACATCCATTAATAAAGGTTCTTTTTCTAATGCATTTTATAGTTTTAGCATTGCAGGTCCATCCATTCATAAAATAAATGGATTTATGAACTGCAATTAATTTGGAAACATGTCAGCAGTATTACTTTCATAGTCAATCCATGAGCTGCAGGAAGCAGCTTTTGTACATAGTCAAACACAAAAGAAAAACAAAAGCTGTTGCTGAAAGCGTGCAAAGGAACAAATCGCACCGGAAAAAGGAAATACTCAGCAAGAAATGAAAAAGTCGTAGAGAGGGGTGAGTGGCAACAGGTACGTGAAGACACAGACAATACAAGGAAGGAAAGATACAAACTCACATCAACCAATGCTGTGAGATGTTTGCAAAAGAGGCAAATTACCTGTAAACCATGGTCCTCAGCATGGTACTTGTTATCACCTTCCAGACGTTCAACTTCCACATACTTGTCAAATGAAGCATACACATCCCGACAGCCTTTAACGTCCAATTGAAGATCTGATACCAAGAATTTAAAATAAGAACAACTCTTACTATCAGGCAATAATCGGAAATATTTCATAGTAAAACTTCAATTTATAGAGTTACCATAAAATGATTCCTTCCTCGTGGATTTATAGTCTACATTGACACATTCAATATAGTTCATATGATGTCCTTCAAACAACTGTTGAATAGTTCCCTCCACAACAGTTCCCTGATCCAATAGCACAAACATAATAACTTCACCAATTGACAAGGGATAATTCTTGTTGTACAAAATCAGCATAGTTACAACAAAGAAGAATTTAAGCCAGTCTACCTTCATCTTGTCTTCGAGCTTCTCACACAAAACTCTATTAAGTTCCTGTACATCGTGTTGCATGAAAGAATCATATGTGTCCCATCCAAAAGACTTGGTCAACTCTTTGGTTGAGACACTTGTATCATTATATTGAAGCTTGTAGAACAGACTTTGCAAGGCCAGAGGGATGCTATTAAGAGGATTATCGTTCTCAGTTGTCGGCATATGGTAGACAGCCTGATACACAACATCCAACTCACTATATCAATGCAATACGGAACCATTATAATGCTACAAGTATGACTGAAAAGAAAGGTGAATAAGCTAAGTTATAAAGAAACCTTTCGGAAGTAAGGAATATGGTACAAAGTTTGCAAAAGGGAATTCATGTAGCAAGTTGCTCCCTGATTCTTGAGTCCAACAAAGCCCGTCTCTTTCTTTGAATCATACGACCAATAATCCATGACACGACGAACGGCAACCTCAGCCTCGATCACCAACGTATCATTGGCAAGATATCCCCTAGAAGGATCATATACTTCGCTAAGAGGCATGAATGATGTGAAACCCCAATCACTCTCTCTAGCATTGAACTGATGTTGTGTCTCTGCAATTTCAAAAGATGCATAAGATGGATTCATAATAGGTATTCTATAGCAGTCTGGCAATCTTAGATAAAGAAGAAAAACCAACCTTCGGGCCCCCTCCAAAATGTTTAAAAAAAATAGAGCAACAAAACAAAAAAAAAAGTTAACTCAACTCATTATTCAGCAAAAACAAAAGGAACAAAAGAACAAATGCATCCCACTAAAACTTTCGATTCCATGAAAATTTCTTCGCAACCGCACATTAATACCAGAAACGTTCCAACAACGAAAGCTCACTCTCAACTCTCAACACAACCTTACCCAAAAATGAAGCCAATTGCAATCATTGAACCAAAAAGAGATTCACCACATGGCAGCCTTGAAAAACCCTCACAAGCATAATTTAAAGCAACTGAGTGGTTTTCTCAATGCTTCTGAGCATGCCTCACAGCATCAGAATTGTTTCATCCCAAACCATGCTACATCATCACTACAGTCACAATAGCAGCTCTCTTTCTATCTACTATTACTACTTTACCTCTTCTGTCAATATATAGAAAAGTGCTACTTCCTTTGTGAACTCTCCTCTCAGCCTTAGATGAAACTACTTTGCTCATAAACCTCTCCTTTAAAGTATTGATTCCTTATTGTATCTCCACTACAAACTTTCACCAGATATTCGCACCTTAAAGTGTATGTGTACTATTACCAATTTACAACACATGAAAGAGTCAACTCTTTGATTTCTAACTAATACTCAAAGGTGAATGATAATGATGACTTGTATGTCAGCTTGTTTCTCAGGAGTCATCGTTGCAATATTTAATGCTAAATATTTCTCCTAAAATAATGTATTGCATCATAGATGATATTCTTGCCTGCTACTTTTCGGCAAGGCAGTACAAACAGATGAGTCAGAGGCATCCTCCTTGAGATAGAGATGGCTTCCATTAATGAAAGCGAAGACAAATGCACAAAAGTGAAGCAGAAGACAGCAAACAGCTACCAGATCTAGAAATTATTGGCTTCACCCATGATTCCCAAAAATGGATGCCTTTCAAGAAAGAAAATATATACCAATATTCCTTCAGCAAACAACCTAATCAGTTTGAGAAGGCAGTTGACTACTGTATTATTTGCATATCACACCACCTAAAGTAACCAGATTATCTAGTTTTCCAAGAATACTTCGAGAGGTTCCTCACCAACTCACATGGTTGATTTGGGATATAAGGAAAGAATAAACATGCAGAATTTTATGGGAAATCCTTGTCCTGCCAAGGGTTTAAGTTCTATTTCCCGAAAAGATCTTGTATAGTTAAAGTCATGCATTTCATCAAGAACATCAATTGTCGATCCTAGCCACATTAACCCTTGCAAAGCTCCAAAAATTGCTGGCAAGTTCAACCCTAGAGGGCTCAATATAGTAAAGCTTATAGTAGAAGTACAAGTTCAGTAACTTGAATTATGATTTGGCTTTGTACTAATAGAAGAATCAAAACACAAGATTTTCTATTACCAAAGAAGAATATAAACTACGAAAGTAGAAGTACTGTATAAAACTTACAGAGATCTCCAATGTTCGAGAGCAACAAGTTTCGAAGGAAAAAAAATCAAAGGAAGCGAATATAAAATTACTTAGTTAAAGACTTAAAGTAAAACAAGTTACAATTGGCAGATATAATATCTACATTTCACAACGAGAAGCTCCAAATTGTCTCCTTCTTTCTTTTTTCTCTAGTATTATCTCCACAACTCAGGGCTTCTTTTCTCTCTTTTCTTTATATAATTATTATGTTCATTACACCTACTTACTTCTATCACACTTTCTCTTGTAGAAGATATGGAGAATCTATCCCACCAGCATTTGTTATTAACCTTGGCAACAATGGTTGGGGGAAAGAGAGGTGGAAGAAGAGCAAGAGTTGTAATTTGTGGCACCATTCTTCCCTCTCGTGGCTGTAGGATGCACCACTGAGAATAGAAACCTTCTATTATATTTAGTTATGGCATTTAATTCTCAAAATGAGTTACTGAAACTGCATTTTATAAATGAAGGATCCTTATTCTGACTCACTTATGTGGGTGAAAATTGAAACCCAATTCAAATTACCATTTTGTGTTAAGACAGTCCTATAAATTACAAAGAATACAGCTCCTCCATCACATAGTAAATACCCCACTTCCTATTTTGGCAATGGTCCAATTGACTAGACTCGTACATTAAGAAGGCAACTTTGAACCAACTGAATTTCACAGCAAGTGTCATAAAGCATGCTTACTTCAGTTCTCTTCTAACTCATTCAAAGCAAGCAAGTCGCTCATACTCCATAATTTTTTATTTGCTACGCAGTTCCAACACAGATATATCAACTTGTTCTATGTTTGCCTGTTAAGTTTCAAGGATTATAACCACGTATCTATCTATTCAAGATGTGAGGTAATGTCCAAAAAGAGTACACCCTAGCAAATTGGAGGATCACAGTAACAGAGACAATAAATACTTTAAATGGAGGAGCAGTACTAAAATAATAATAAAAACACATATTGAGTTAATCAACAAAATTTGCAACCAAAAGAACTTATGTGACTACGCAAAAAAGTATGCGCATCTAAACATCATTCCAGTGACATCCAAGACTTAACCAACTCAAGAATGTAAAGGCAAACTAAAAGCAGCCCGTCAAATTGGCATAAACATCCCAACATAACAAATCAAATGACTAAGCAAGGACATAATATAGAATAATTGAAAAGCCACAACCAACCATAACCATATACCTTTTCTTATCGAGTACTTCTGATGAACTTGATTGACCACTGTCAAGCTAAAAGCAGCATATCTACTCCAACCATATGGAAGAGCTGGAGAATCCGCAACATCAAGGTACATTGACATATAGTCCACATTATTCCCTTTCGGGAATATTAAAATCCGCCTATCATAAAGAGGACATTTCAAAAGGCATACTAAAACCAACAATATCAAAACCTAATTTTGCTTATAAGATAGATCAAATTACCATTTATAACCACCGACAACGAAAGCTTCAGAGTAGTGCTTCTTAGTGTTTAACCTAGAGAAGCTCTCAATCGTCCACGTAAATTTAGAAGTTGGGGGTTCCTCCACGGCCTGATTCTCGGCCACATTATTAGCATCCGCTTGTGATACAGCTAACAACACACATAAAAAGTATATAATCACTAAAATGATCAAGAAGACCATACGCAATCCTGGTCCCAAGCATTAGTTTATATATTATGCTGACTAGTCCCTGTAGCATAAATTTTCAGAGAAACCTACACACTAATAGAAATATTCAGGAAAGGTAAAACAAAAAACGGACAGATAAATTCAAAAGTTTCAGTTTAAGTAAGAGCTGACACCCGTCATTCTATGTGATCACACTCTACAACAGGACCCAAAATGACACATTATGATCAACCCATTCACCGAATTCCTCAAAACCAACAAAGGAGCCAAAGGAAGGAAATCCAAATTCTCAAACCACAAGCTAAACTTGAGGTAGTAAACTAATCAAACTTCAAAATAAAACTACAATTTATTACAAAAAAAGAACACCATTTGAAAGCAGACCTTCCATGGGCTGAGGACCTTCGACGACGGCGTCGGAATGAGGCACCAGCATCTCCTCATCCTCCTGCTGCAAAACAAAAATAATCACTCGTCAGAAACCCCTAATCCTACTAAACCCTAGACCCAAAAACAAATCAAGAAAAAACAGAAAAATAAAACCGAAAAAGCGGAATCCAATTCACATCGAAACAAAATGCTGGACATTCCAACTCAAATTAACACAAGATCAAGCACTCTAATTCATATACATATTTCATGAACACAAGAAAAATCGAAGTGATAAAATGAAAAATTAACATTTGAAATTAAAGAATTAAAAAACGTACATCCAATGGAGGCTGAGTCATCATAGTCATGGGAAGAACGAAGAGGAGTTAACGAACTCCGCCGATCAAGGAAGTGATGGAGGAGAGAGAAAATAAAGCAATCAAGGTGAAAATTGTATCGTAAAATAGGCTCTCTTTGGGTTTTCGTTTCGTTTTTGTGAGAGTGTGTTTTGTGAGTTTGAGGATTGAAACTCTCACACAAACTAAAAACGTTTCCTCTATTCTCTTTTTTCTTTTTTGGTCTTTGAGTCCTTTAACTTTGATTGATTGATTTTTTTTCTCCTCTCTTTATCGCGGACAGATCACCAACGCTTAAATTATTGGTTCGTGAGCATAATGTGTGATATGCACTCAATTTATGTTTTTTTACTACATGTTTTATTGTTATGAAATGTACATTATCTTATTTTATTATGAATTGTATATTCTTTCACTTTGAATTGTTGTACTTACAAGTTGTTATCTCGTAAACATGGGGTCATTCTTGAATTAAAAGGGAATGTTCTGTAACTCAAAATGTGAGCAGTTTGTTAGTTGTATAATTGAATTACTATGACCATTAAGTATACTAGCCAACCATCACACGTTTGTATAGATTGTCTCTCACCACATATCGTAGCAACTATATCAAAACTATGATAGTAACTCACACTCCACCTGAGTTCTAATCTCATCAGTCCTTCCCCTGTGAGGTATTACCCCCTCAAGTCTAAAATAGGTACCTAAGGTGGAGCCGACATGATATACTAGGAAAAAGCTATATAATGATTATCTATTAATGGACTTTTACTTCCATTCTTGTTCACCAGTCTCTAAAAAAGTCATTTCTCTCTAGATTTCTCTCTCGTTTTTGCATGCTGATTTCGATAATTGGAGATAAACCTTTTGATCTCAGATCAAAGGGTCTCTGGGAATTCATTTTAGTGTGTTGATTTCATCAAGTGTTATTGTTCCCAGTTAGCCTTATATAAAGATGGATCCTACGTCTGTAGAAGATCCATATCCACCTGATAATACATCAAAAGAAGTTGTCATGCAAGATAATTCATCCAAAGAAGGTCTCAATTCCTCTGACCAAGATTCTCAGCATGCTTATATGGGTCAAAAATCCTTTAGGGAAGTTGTGGCCTCATCATCCCAATGGTTTGATGCGGCAAAATCGTTTGTTTCATCTGCAACGGATTGGAATGACTTAGAAGTGGAACCTCCAGTGGATCCTAATGTGGTAACTTTTCAAAAGAAAAATTATCAAAATTAAGAGGCCCATGAACCTCAACCCTAATGGGGAAATGTCTAGGGATCACGGTTCGTCCATCATTCTTAACTCAGAACGTCTGTGCTATTTGGAAACCTAAAGGATTTGTGAGGTCATTGATCTGGGTAAAGGAGATTTCCTCTTTAGGTTTTCAATGCAAGATTAATATGGAAAAGTGTTGTTTGAGGGTCCTTAGTATATTCTGGATCATTACCTCATGTTGGCCAAATGGAAGCCAAATTTCAGACCAACTCAGAATCCTTTCAATTGCCTAATTGCATGGATTCACTTTTTTCCAGAACTTCCAGTAGAATATTATGATAAAGAAGCTTTGTTTGAAATCTCTAGCAAGGCTGGGAAACCAATTAGGGTTGACTTTGGTACTAATCATTTAACAAGAGCAAGGTACGCAAGAGTGTGTATTGAAATTGATATGGAAAAGCCATTGCTCAATAAATTGTGGGTAAGGAATGAATGGCAACAGATTCAATACAAGAACAATTATTCTCTATGCTTCCAATGTGGTAAGGTGGGCCACTTAAAAGACAAGTGTCTTTTGGGAGACGGGTTGACTTTACCAAACAAACCCATGTTCTCTACACATTCTTTAGACGCTCAGCCTAATATACCAAATCTCACTTTGGAACAAGGTTCTCAAAGAACAGTGTCACGAAATAAAGCCCAGCTGGAAGCAATGCAAGAGGAAAGAAATCACAACGCGTCTTCTTTGGGTAATAGTCCAAAGGAGGATTTGGGCCAAAATCATTTTGGGCCTTGGACCCTGGTTAGTAACAAAAGAAATCACTCTAATTCTCACTCCAAGAATAAAGGAGGAGGCTTACAAAGAAATAAACAGCCTGCTCGATCTCCTTGATCAAAGAGAAGGAATTAATCCGCGCGTTTCCCAACACAATTACTGGCCAGCTTTGGAGCAAAACACGGTGAATACCGAGGACGAAAACACTCCTAATTCGAATAAATCTACTATTCACGAGATTTTGATTGATGACTCTCCTACAAAGACTAAAGAAAAATCTTCTCCACTTTCAAGTGACCAAGCAATGGAGGTACACATGGCATCATGCACACACCAACACTCTACCTCCCTAAATTTTGATGTGCAATCGATTTCCTCATGCAAAGCACTGCATATTTTACCTTCGGACAACCATTTTTGTTCAAAATCCCCAGAACAAACCCTCCCAAGCATCCCAAACACCTTCTAACGATAATATCCCAATCCAAGACACCGCCCCCAACCATGACAACTCCTCTAACAATGCCATCAGTAATCTTGCTAACAACCAACCCATGCCTCATAGGAATTCCAACAACTCGAACCAGTTCCTTGTTTCATCTTCAGCTATTCAGCCCATTCCCATCCTCGCCATTCAGACCATCCAATGTGATAATTCGACCACAAACAACTCCTCGACTTCTGGATCTTTTACCAGCTTAAAAAACACCTCTTCTTTGGCTGCAACTATCACCCGAACCATCGTCCAACGAGAAGATGGCATTGATGTGCGAAACCTTGGCGAAATTACCAAATTACCAGACGTCTCGGGAATTTCCTCAACAATTTATATCTAGCCCCTCCAGTTCACAACTTACCATTCCTCCCTCCACCCAAAAACCTCCCAACCTTTCATTTGCAATTAGAAAGCTTAGGCCTAAATATAGGAGAAACCAAGAACCTTATCTCAATGTATCTTGTTCAAAAAGAAGTAGTAGGACTCCAATTGGAGTCGAGACACAATATGTTACCCCCAAATGTCAAGGAAATCCAAACCCTAGTGATGCCGATAGGGATCATGGATACTTGGGGGTTGGAGCAAGGAAGGATTTGGGAAGATTGGGAGGATTACCAGCCCATACTCTCGAAGAGATGTAGTTCTTCCTCAGGAAAGCTTGGTCCTAAACCCTTTCCTAATGTAAGAACGAAAGTGATCATGTGGAATGTACGTGGAGCAACGAATAATGAATTTATCCCTCCTGCATGGAATATTATCAAGGCTCACAAACCGTCAGTTTTCATTCTCTTTGAAATAAAGGTGGCGGAGTGTAGGGCTCGTCAAGTTACTAGACTATTGGGATTTGATGATTTCAAAGCTCTCCCTCCTAATGGTCGGAAAGACGGAATTTGGCTCCTTTGGAAATCTTCGGTTGAATTAATCAACTTTAGTGATGCTTCTCACTATTTTTTCACGCACTTTTCAAATTTAGTTCAAAACATGTTGAGGCCCGTATCACTGGAGTTCATGCTTCATGTTCAGTTACTGAAAGGATGCTTTATGGCATAATATAGTTCAAAATCTCCCCCCCCCCCTGAAACGACTCCATGGATGATTTTGGGTGACCTAAATGAAATTTGCAATCAGGGGGAAATAATGGGAGTGTAGACACTAAAAATTTATTAGTGTTCTATATTAAAATAAGTTAATTTTTATTGAGCTAAAATAAATATGATTAGCCCAATTTAATTAATTTAGCCCACTTAAATAACATATCCAAATTGAATTAAACAAATATAATTTGGGTTCTAAAATATTTGGGCTAGCCCATATCACTAGTCCAAATAAGATGGTCAAATGGCAAAGGTAAAAAAGACTTCCAAGTCATAAACGGGCCCAAGCCCATAAACTACCAAGTCCATGAAGGGATGCACATTCCCTATAAATAGACCTCACCTCTCTCAGTTGAGGGGACCAGAAAATCATTATTCTCAAGAGCTCATAAAATTCTCTGGGAATTCTCTCTGCAAATAGTCAACAAGCATATCAAATCCGTGCCGACTGTTCAGATACATTCAAACACATTCGACTGAGATTCAAGCTTTTGTCAGCCCTCATTCGAATACACTCAAACTCAGGTTAACGTTGACAAAACATCATCCCACATTCAAAACGTCAGTCTACACTTAGCTCCACGTCGACATCAACACGTGTCATCTCCAGCTACGGAACAGAATCAGAGGACTTAGTTTATTTTTATTATAAACTGTTTACAGAGATTGTACTCAATACATTTATTGAAATAAAATTCTTTGTTACTTTGTTTCTTGTCATATATATTTTGACTCGAAATTTGTGTATACAAATTTTGGCACGCTTGGTGGGACCATCTTTGCCTCTCATCTCTATTTCGTCATCATCAACAAACTTGAGAAATGGCCTCAAGCAAGAACATCTCTCAATCGTCTGAAAACTCTGCCGACACCCTACGAAAATCTGTAACATTGGGTGACTTTATGGATGACATGACTCTTGGTTTTCGCACTAGAGGAATGAAAAAGGCTGTTGTTGCTGCCGCTGCTGCTAAGCTTCGAACTGCAAATGTTCCTACCAGGCAGAGAAAACTCTTTAAGCCTACTGCTGCTGAATCATCCATCATGCCTGATTCACACAAAAAGCGTGAAACCCCCGTGTTTGGCTCAACTGCTTTGGCTGAACATGAGCCATCATTCATTATTGCTTCTCAAATATGAAAGCAACTCTCATCTGATAATTCAGACAGGCTGACCGTTCACACTAGGCCTCTCTTTGATCCACTCAATGTAGAGAGTGACAATGAAACAAGTGATGATATTGTTGTCTCATCACCTCTAATGATTCTCGACTTAGAGGAACCCTTGTTGTCTTCACCATCAAACACTGCTGCTGTTATGGTGACCTCAGCTAAGACAGTTGAGGAACAACTTGCTGAAATGAATAGCCTACTCCAAAAATTAATGAAGGATGGAGAAGAAAAAGATGCTCAAATTCGACTCCAAAATGAGTAAATCACTGCCCTCAACAAGAAACTTGAGGAAGGCGACGCAGCATCATGACAGGGTGATGTAAGCGAAGGGGATAGTGGTGAAGACGCTCGTCGCCCACCTACAGCTCGACAACTTGAGTGATTGATAGCTCAAGCTGTCAAAAATCAACTTGGAGAAAGTTCTCAAGGCAGTCATCGTTATGTGAAGCCTTATACCAAAAGGATCGATAAGCTGCAGATGCCGTTTGGCTATCAACCCCCCAATTTTCAGCAATTCGATGGGAAAGGAAATCCTAAGCAACACATTGCTCACTTTGTGGAAACATGTAGCAATGCTGGTACCACAGATGATTTCCTTGTCAAACAATTTGTTCGTTCTCTGAAAGGCATGGCCTTTGACTGGTACACAGATTTACCCTCACAATCCATCGACAATTGGGATAAAATGGAGGAGGAATTCCTGAACAGGTTCTATAGCACTCAACGTATTGTAAGTATGACTGAACTGACTAAGACTCACCAGTGGAAGGATGAACCAGTCATCGATTACATTAATCGTTGGCGCGCATTGAGTCTAGAGTGTAAAGATCGCCTAACTGAAGTCTCTGCTGTTGAGATGTGCATTCAAGGAATGGATTGGGACTTGCTTTATATCCTGCAAGGTATAAAGCCTAGGACTTTTCAAGAATTGGCCACATGAGCTCATGATATGGAGCTTACCATTGCCAACAATAGAGGCAAAAGCAACACTTCTTCAGAATACAAGAAAGAGAAGAAGGATTTTAAGAAGACTGACAAGACTGCCAAAAGTTCGACTAAGGAGTCAATGTCAATCACGACCTCCTCGCCTGTCAAGATCTCTAGCAAGGCTGGTATTGAAAAGAATAAGGGTTCATCTTCTCAAGAACCTAGGAAAAATAGGCCAACCTTGAAAGAACTCCAAGCAAAAAAATATCCATTTCCAGACTCTGATTTATCAGAGATGTTAGATGATTTGCTTGAAAACAAAGTCATTGAGTTGCCTGAAGCTAAGCGTCCTGCAGAGGTCGGTAAGACTTCCGATCCTAACTACTGTCGGTATCACAGGTTGATTAGTCATCCCATAGAAAAGTGTATAACACTTAAGGAGAGAATTATGCAACTTGCAAAGGATGGGAAAATTGTACTGGATTTTGACGAAGTTGCTGAAGCTAATCACGCCTCCGCGATGTTAGATTCTTATTGGGAGGCTCAAACTCTGCAGTTTGGGAGTTTAGAGCCAGTAATTGTACATGTGCTGCGACCGGTTCTCCAAGTTGATGATGTGTCATCTGTTGAGCACAGTGTCCCAACTAAAAACCAACATGGAGAGGATGATGAAGGGTGGACGTTGGTCACTAGAAGGAGGCCTAGACGACAGTCGAAGCCTCAACCAAAGTCTGTTTGTCGTAAGAAGAAGCATCAAAAAAGAAAGGGCTCAAAACGCTCGAAAGGAAAGCAAAAGTCAAAAAAGCATACTAAACATCAAGTACTGCCAATTGACTTGCTTGAACAAGATCCACTTACCCCTATAACCTTAGAAGAATTCTTTCCTGAAGATTACTTCACTACGGTTACTGTTAATGCTACCTCATTTGTTGAGGATGAAGAAGAAAAAGAAGAGGAGGAGGATCAAGAGCCTGTTAAAGAAAATGAAATCTCTGTCAAAGTAACTGTCCAACATTCAGGGACGGAGATAGATCCAAAGATATTGGCTATCTTGGAAGCTCTTCCTACACGCATGGGATGGAGGCAGATCTTTCATTTGCCTCGAGAAATGTGTCGACGGGTGGCTCTTGCACTTCAGCACCCAGAATTATACCTTGACAAAGTGAAGGATGCTGGAGAGCCAATAGAAAGTTCGGCTAAATGCACGTCATGTAACTTTGCCTTAGCCTTCACTGATGAAGACTTATTGTTGGGTTCAAAACCTCACAACCGACCCTTGCTCGTCCTGGTTATATTTTCGGCCAGAGAGTGAATCGTATCTTAGTGGATGAGGGTTCAGCTGTCAACGTCATGCCAAAATCCACCATGACTAATTTAGGGATCACTATAGAAGATCTTTCTGATAGTCGTCTAATGATCCAAGGATTCAACTTGAACAGTCAGCGTGCCATAGGCATAATACGTCTTGACCTTGTAATGGGAGAGTTAACATCATCTACTCTATTCCATGTCATAGATACAAAGACGTATAAAATGTTGCTTGGACGACCTTGGTTGCATGAAAATGGGGTAGTCGCATCGACCCTCCATCAATGCCTGAAATTTTATCGTGGAGGCGAGAAGAAAATAAATGGTGATGTCAAACCCTTTAGCACAGCAGATTCGTACTTTGCCGATGTTAAGTTCTTTGAAGATGGGGAACCCTCAAGTGAAATGTTGCCATCTAAAATTCCTTCAACAGGGAAAAGGGGTACAAATAAAAATGGTTATATTCCCTCGTCTTCAAGCTCTAGCGAATCAGCCACCACTGAGATGCAACAACAAAAATGCAAGGAAAAGGTAAAAGAAGAAGTTGTTGCTCAACCCATTAAAGCAACGAAGAAGGCAGTAACGACTCCGGTCTTGCGATACATCCCTAAATCACGTCGTAAGGAAGGGGTGTCAGGTTATGAAAGTAGAGCCAAAGAAAGAAAAAGGAGTAGATGAGACTACTCTTCAATGTTTAAAGTAAGAAGTGGTTGTTCCTTTACCTAGAGCCAATCACAAGCAAATTGCTAAGCCTCCAACCTCACAATCTGTTGATCAATCTAGGAGAAAATGGCTTAACAAGGGTAGGTTTGACCCAAATGCTTATAAACTCTTGGCGAAGTCTGGTTATGACTTCGAGAATCCAGCGCCCATGGGCAATGTCATTGAGGTTGATCCTCATGGAATTAATGACGCACAAAAGAAATTGCAAGAGTATGGCGTTGAGGTACGTCCGACTAAAGTAGGCTTGGGAATTGAAACCCCAACACCCATCAAAATTTCTGCACGGTGTAGAGGGACAACCTCTTCTTCGCAAAGATATTATCAGGAGGAAGTTGAAGAAAATGAAGATGAAAATAATGTGCCTCAATGGCGTGGCGCGGATGTGTCGTTGTGCACCGCACCCGGCCAAAGATAAAATTTCTCCTACTCTCTTTTACACTAAGCTAGTATAATGGAAGTAGGGGTCGTATCCACAGGGAAACAGGGACGAGTTTAATACTTAGCGGGATTCAAAACCTAGATTAAGCTAAGGGCCGAGAAACCTAATAATAATAACAAAGGGGGGGTTTCAAGTAGATTATAACTAAACTACAACTAACTAGCATATAAACAAGATGAGAAATCAATACGGGAAGATCTTGAATCCGATTAACATCCACTTCAATTCATTATCGATCCTTGAACCTCAACTCTAATTATTTCCACGATTATCTATTGTTGAGAATTAATCTCGCATTCTCCTTATTCCTAGTTGAATAGCACAATCAGCGTGACTATAAAACCCTAACTAAAGGATAACCTAGTCCGATCGCGTCTAAGTTCAATCCAATAGCAAAGAATAAACACAGAGAATCAACGGACCGGCTAACGTCTACAAGCGATAAACATTCAACAGTTAATTCAATTTTCCCAAGAAATAACCAAGACGATCTGCATCTAAGTTACTTCCTAGTTTGCTACCAATTGATAAAAGAATAAAACAATCCGATTCTATTCTTAAATCTAGCATTAGATTAATTACACAATCAAACTAGTAACGTTCCTAGCATAATTATGCAAAAATCATAGAAAGCAAGCATAGAAATTAAACCATAATCAAAGAAACTAAATAGAGAGGAAAGATCTCACAATAATGCTTGAAGCTCCATATTAATCTCGTTCAAGAACGGTTCAAGCTACAATCGGCATAGCATAAGCCAATCCCATAGTTGAAATCTCCTAAAACTAAACTAGAAAATAAAAACTAAAAAGAGAAGACAACAAGAGAGGAGTGGAGTTTTGGAGACTCCCTCTCCTTGTGGCTGCTGCCCCCTAGGTCCAAAAATAAGTTTAGTATTTATACTAAAGCTCAAAAATCAGCCGACAATTACACCGACCTAGGGGTCGCGAGGTGCGAAGTAGGTCGCACCGTGCGAAGAGTTGCTGCCTCCAACACGAGCTGAAAAGCTGGGGCAGGCCAAGAGGTCGCGAGGTGCGAAGGACCTCGCGAGTCGCGAGCAGGCAGGTCGCGAGGTGCGACCTAGCTCGCGAGGTGCGAGCTGCCTCGGTCCTGCTTGCTGCGAGCATGCGCGAGAGTTGGGCATCGAGCTTGCTGGGCGATGACTGCGATGCTCACGAGAGCCTGGCTTGGCGAGCTTGTGGTGATGCTTAGGCTTGCGGTGATGCTTGGGCTTGCGGTGATGCTTGGGCTTGCGGTGATGCTTGGTACTTTGCTCGGCTCAAATGCACTTCACCTTGGAAGCTCGGAATACATGACATTAACACAACTTATCTCGCAAAACTCCGAACTTCCGCTAAGAGTTAAATAAAACACGAATGTTAACAATTAAAATCAAACCCTTAGCAAAGTGCACCCAAAGTAACGTAAATACTACGTATAACTTGAGCGTATCAAATACCCCCACACTTGAACTTTACTCGACCTCGAGTAAACTCAAAATGAGGATCACTAAATAAATCATCACCCAAGCTAACGACACCAACCTACACTCCCCATCAACTACATCATCATCATCACATCTTAACAACATCCGCTCAAAACCTAAACGTAAGGGATGATGATTCCCCCACACTTAGATTCAAGCTCACCTGAAATATACAAAGACGCGACAACAATAATAACCAAAGAACACCAACAAGTTTAACCAACAACACCAACAAGAATCAAAATGCCAGCTTACGACACACTAAACTATCAGCTCTCCCAAACCTCAAAAGATGACCTAAAACTACTACTACTACAACTAACTTAGAATAGCAAGCCATGGAACAAAGACAAAAAGGGATAAATTCCATGCTTACTCCCAAAAACAAACAATCAACCAAAAGAATGTGAAAGCCAAAATAAATCTTCACAAAATCAAGGATGAAATAACCAACCCAACCCGAAAACGCTTTCCACCTTATGACACCATCTCCGGCAAATGAGTTTTCAAAGTACAAAATTCTCTCTTAATCTCTCATTTTGCCTAGGAGCCCTTTCGGGTTTTCATCCTACCTTCTCACATTTTTTTCATCTCACCATCTTACCCGCTCAACTAGCTCTTTTTGCATAGGCCGCCCTTTCGGGTTTTCGACCTATCCGAGCCCCCAATTTTTGCCCGAGTCGCCCGCCCTTGCGGGTTTTCAACTCAGCGGGATTCTTTTCATCACTTTTTTTTTTATATTCTTTTTTTTTCATTTTTTTTTTCATTTTCATTTTTTTCAAATTGAAAGTAATATATACAACATAGATAAATGAGAATGAGAATACCCTCCCCCCTACTTAAACTACACATTGCCCTCAATGTGTCGACAATTAAAAGAAAAAGTAAACTGAAAATGGGGGGGGGAACCGACGATCGGGTAAATCGAAGATCGAATGCTCAAAACTCATGAAAAGCAATCCGTCAAACTCAAATTTCTTAACAACACCAACTCAAATCTCATAACTCAACTCACAACCCTCTCCCTCGAATCACTCAAACAAATGACAAATTCAAATTTTAAAATTTTTGAGATTTGCACCTAGCTTAAGAGATCGAAAAGATACATTAACAATCTCAATCCTCTAGTGTTACCAACTCCTAGCTATTGAAGTCCTCCCAATGGATTTTCTTTTGTGGATTTTGGTTACAAGTGAATTAAGATTGGTTTTGGATCTTTTGTAGTGTGTGGGCGGTGGGTGAAAGAAAATTTGTTGTGGTGGTGGAAATTTGATGAGAAATAAAGAAAAAGAAAGAAAATAAAAAGGGGTCTCGGGTTGCCTCCCGAGAAGCGCTGTTGTTTAAAGTCGTTAGCTCGACTTAGTACCTTAAGCTTAATCACTGGGTTGTGCTCCATGTGTGACAATGGTGGTTCCATGTCAATCTCCACTTCAAGTACCTGCAAAATTGATTGAGAAGAACTCTTGCAATGCATCGTTAATATCTAGCTTACTACAACATGGTTGAGCATATAACATCAGATTATATCCAAAACCTAGCATTAAGTCAACAACAAACATCAACTAGTAGTACTCCTAGCTAATCCAAGTCATGACCATTAATATAAATATTTAAAGCTAGACAATAACCAAGATATAGAGTAAATCTTACAATAAACCATCAAAAGCTTCAATCAACCATTCCCAAAAGAGTTTAAGCAACAAGTTCCATGCTTCTTGTCCAAAATACAAAAGTGAAATACATAGAGCTCAATGGAAGATGAAAACTAGAAACTAAAACAAAAAGGGAATTCTTTATATGAGTGGCCAACCAAAATCAAAGAGCACAAGCAATACCATCCAAAAATCACGCTAAATACAAACAAGTAACACCGTTTCCCCGGCAACGGCGCCAAAATTTGGCGCGGCGCGGATGTGTCGTTGTGCACCGCACCCGGCCAAAGATAAAATTTCTCCTACTCTCTTTTACACTAAGCTAGTATAATGGAAGTAGGGGTCGTATCCACAGGGAAACAGGGACGAGTTTAATACTTAGCGGGATTCAAAACCTAGATTAAGCTAAGGGCCGAGAAACCTAATAATAATAACAAAGGGGGGGTTTCAAGTAGATTATAACTAAACTACAACTAACTAGCATATAAACAAGATGAGAAATCAATATGGGAAGATCTTGAATCCGATTAACATCCACTTCAATTCATTATCGATCCTTGAACCTCAACTCTAATTATTTCCACGATTATCTATTGTTGAGAATTAATCTCGCATTCTCCTTATTCCTAGTTGAATAGCACGATCAGCGTGACTATAAAACCCTAACTAAAGGATAACCTAGTCCGATCGCGTCTAAGTTCAATCCAATAGCAGCAATAAACACAGAGAATCAACAGACCTGCTAACGTCATACAAGCGATAAACATTCAACAGTTAATTCAATTTTCCCAAGAAATAACCAAGACGATCTGCATCTAAGTTACTTCCTAGTTTGCTACCAATTGATAAAAGAATAAAACAATCCGATTCTATTCTTAAATCTAGCATTAGATTAATTACACAATCAAACTAGTAACGTTCCTAGCATAATTATGCAAAAATCATAGAAAGCAAGCATAGAAATTAAACCATAATCAAAGAAACTAAATAGAGAGGAAAGATCTCACAATAATGCTTGAAGCTCCATATTAATCTCGTTCAAGAACGGTTCAAGCTACAATCGGCATAGCATAAGCCAATCCCATAGTTGAAATCTCCTAAAACTAAACTAGAAAATAAAAACTAAAAAGAGAAGACAACAAGAGAGGAGTGGAGTTTTGGAGACTCCCTCTCCTTGTGGCCGCCGCCCCCTAGGTCCAAAAACAAGTTTAGTATTTATACTAAAGCTCAAAAATCGCCCGACAATTACACCGACCTAGGGGTCGCGAGGTGCGAAGTAGGTCGCACCGTGCGAAGAGTTGCTGCCTCCAACACGAGCCGAAAAGTCGGGCAAAGCCAAGAGGTCGCGAGGTGCGAAGGACCTCGCGAGTCGCGAGCAGTGAGTCGCGAGGTGCGACCTAGCTCGCGAGGTGCGAGCTGCCTCGGTCCTGCTTGCTGCGAGCATGCGCGAGAGTTGGGCATCGAGCTTGCTGGGCGATGACTGCGATGCTCACGAGAGCCTGGCTTGGCGAGCTTGTGGTGATGCTTAGGCTTGCGGTGATGCTTGGGCTTGCGGTGATGCTTGGGCTTGCGGTGATGTTTGGTACTTTGCTCGGCTCAAATGCACTTCACCTTGGAAGCTCGGAATACATGACATTAACACAACTTATCTCGCAAAACTCCGAACTTCCGCTAAGAGTTAAATAAAACACGAATGTTAACAATTAAAATCAAACCCTTAGCAAAGTGCACCCAAAGTAACGTAAATACTACGTATAACTTGAGCGTATCAAATACCCCCACACTTGAACTTTACTCGACCTCGAGTAAACTCAAAATGAGGATCACTAAATAAATCATCACCCAAGCAAACGACACCAACCTACACTCCCCATCAACTACATCATCATCATCACATCTTAACAACATCCGCTCAAAACCTAAACGTAAGGGATGATGATTCCCCCACACTTAGATTCAAGCTCACCTGAAATATACAAAGACGCGACAACAATAATAACCAGCAACACCAACAAGTTTAACCAACAACACGAACAAGAATCAAAATGCCAGCTTACGACACACTAAACTATCAGCTCTCCCAAACCTCAAAAGATGACCTAAAACTACTACTACTACAACTAACTTAGAATAGCAAGCCATGGAACAAAGACAAAAAGGGATAAATTCCATGCTTACTCCCAAAAACAAACAATCAACCAAAAGAATGTGAAAGCCAAAATAAATCTTCACAAAATCAAGGATGAAATAACCAACCCAACCCGAAAACGCTTTCCACCTTATGACACCATCTCCGGCAAATGAGTTTTCAAAGTACAAAATTCTCTCTTAATCTCTCATTTTGCCTAGGAGCCCTTTCGGGTTTTCATCCTACCTTCTCACATTTTTTTCATCTCACCATCTTACCCGCTCAACTAGCTCTTTTTTGCATAGGCCGCCCTTTCGGGTTTTCGACCTATCCGAGCCCCCAATTTTTGCCCGAGTCGCCCGCCCTTGCGGGTTTTCAACTCAGCGGGATTCTTTTCATCACTTTTTTTTTATATTCTTTTTTTTCATTTTTTTTTTCATTTTCATTTTTTTCAAATTGAAAGTAATATATACAACATAGATAAATGAGAATGAGAATACCCTCCCCCCTACTTAAACTACACATTGCCCTCAATGTGTCGACAATTAAAAGAAAAAGTAAACTGAAAATGGGGGGGGGAACCGACGATCGGGTAAATCGAAGATCGAATGCTCAAAACTCATGAAAAGCAATCCGTCAAACTCAAATTTCTTAACAACACCAACTCAAATCTCATAACTCAACTCACAACCCTCTCCCTCGAATCACTCAAACAAATGACAAATTCAAATTTTAAAATTTTTGAGATTTGCACCTAGCTTAAGAGATCGAAAAGATACATTAACAATCTCAATCCTCTAGTGTTACCAACTCCTAGCTATTGAAGTCCTCCCAACGGATTTTCTTTTGTGGATTTTGGTTACAAGTGAATTAAGATTGGTTTTGGATCTTTTGTAGTGTGTGGGCGGTGGGTGAAAGAAAATTTGTTGTGGTGGTGGAAATTTGATGAGAAATAAAGAAAAAGAAAGAAAATAAAAAGGGGTCTCGGGTTGCCTCCCGAGAAGCGCTGTTGTTTAAAGTCGTTAGCTCGACTTAGTACCTTAAGCTTAATCACTGGGTTGTGCTCCATGTGTGACAATGGTGGTTCCATGTCAATCTCCACTTCAAGTACCTGCAAAATTGATTGAGAAGAACTCTTGCAATGCATCGTTAATATCTAGCTTACTACAACATGGTTGAGCATATAACATCAGATTATATCCAAAACCTAGCATTAAGTCAACAACAAACATCAACTAGTAGTACTCCTAGCTAATCCAAGTCATGACCATTAATATAAATATTTAAAGCTAGACAATAACCAAGATATAGAGTAAATCTTACAATAAACCATCAAAAGCTTCAATCAACCATTCCCAAAAGAGTTTAAGCAACAAGTTCCATGCTTCTTGTCCAAAATACAAAAGTGAAATACATAGAGCTCAATGGAAGATGAAAACTAGAAACTAAAACAAAAAGGGAATTCTTTATATGAGTGGCCAACCAAAATCAAAGAGCACAAGCAATACCATCCAAAAATCACGCTAAATACAAACAAGTAACACCGTTTCCCGCAACGGCGCCAAAATTTGGCGCGGCGCGGATGTGTCGTTGTGCACCGCACTTAGGCCAAAGATAAAATTTCTCCTACTCTCTTTTACACTAAGCTAGTATAATGGAAGTAGGGGTCGTATCCACAGGGAAACAGGGACGAGTTTAATACTTAGCGGGATTCAAAACCTAGATTAAGCTAAGGGCCGAGAAACCTAATAATAATAACAAAGGGGGGGTTTCAAGTAGATTATAACTAAACTACAACTAACTAGCATATAAACAAGATGAGAAATCAATATGGGAAGATCTTGAATCCGATTAACATCCACTTCAATTCATTATCGATCCTTGAACCTCAACTCTAATTATTTCCACGATTATCTATTGTTGAGAATTAATCTCGCATTCTCCTTATTCCTAGTTGAATAGCACGATCAGCGTGACTATAAAACCCTAACTAAAGGATAACCTAGTCCGATCGCGTCTAAGTTCAATCCAATAGCAAGCAATAAACACGAGAGAATCAGGACACCCGCTAACGTCATACAAGCGATAAACATTCAACAGCTTAATTCAATTTTCCCAAGAAATAACCAAGACGATCCGCATCTAAGTTACTTCCTAGTTTGCTACCAATTGATAAAAAGAATAAAACAATCCGATTCTATTCTTAAATCTAGCATTAGATTAATTACACAATCAAACTAGTAACGTTCCTAGCATAATTATGCAAAAATCATAGAAAGCAAGCATAGAAATTAAACCATAATCAAAGAAACTAAATAGAGAGGAAAGATCTCACAATAATGCTTGAAGCTCCATATTAATCTCGTTCAAGAACGGTTCAAGCTACAATCGGCATAGCATAAGCCAATCCCATAGTTGAAATCTCCTAAAACTAAACTAGAAAATAAAAACTAAAAAGAGAAGACAACAAGAGAGGAGTGGAGTTTTGGAGACTCCCTCTCCTTGTGGCTGCTGCCCCCCTAGGTCCAAAAACAAGTTTAGTATTTATACTAAAGCTCAAAAATCAGCCGACAATTACACCGACCTAGGGGTCGCGAGGTGCGAAGTAGGTCGCACCGTGCGAAGAGTTGCCGCTCCAACACGAGCTGAAAAGCCGGGCAAAGCCAAGAGGTCGCGAGGTGCGAAGGACCTCGCGAGTCGTGAGCAGGCAGGTCGCGAGGTGCGACCTAGCTCGCGAGGTGCGAGCTGCCTCGGTCCTGCTTGCTGCGAGCATGCGCGAGAGCTGGGCATCGAGCTTGCTGGGCGATGATGCGGCTGGGCCTGCGATGCTCACGAGAGCCTGGCTTGGCGAGCTTGTGGTGATGCTTAGGCTTGCGGTGATGCTTGGGCTTGCGGTGATGCTTGGGCTTGTGGTGATGCTTGGGCTAAGAGTTAAATAAAACACGAATGTTAACAATTAAAATCAAACCCTTAGCAAAGTGCACCCAAAGTAACGTAAATACTACGTATAACTTGAGCGTATCACTCAACAAAAAATATCGATCTTTGATCGACTGCAGTCTCCCGTCGTAAAGGACCATACATCGGTTTTTGACAGACTTGGTGGACACGAGCTAAATGAAGGTGCGAAGTCAAAAACACAAACACCCTTGCAAAATCTTCGATTTTCTAAGAAGAAAACATCTGTCTTTAAACGTCTTGGTGCATCGACCTCAATTGATAAACAACAAAGACGGTCAGTACTAAGTCGCATCACAAGAGAGAAAAATGAAGTCAAAGGCGAGGACGCACCTCAAAGTGTTATCCCATCTCGCATGAGGCGTACACAGGTGGTAGACATCATTGGACATGCACCCTTGAAAGCCAAAGGTCGTGTCATAGTGTTAACAAACCAAAGGAGTTCGTCTAGTCAAGAAAAAGAAAAAGATGTTGAATTTGTTTCTTCAAACCATATCACAGGGCATGAGGCTCCTGAAAGTGACGAGGAGATGGAAACAGATGAGGCTCCTAAAACTCTTGAAGATGGGGGGCAAGCCACCGTCGATGAGTTAAAAGAGTTAAACCTTGGAATTCAAGAAGAGCCACGCCCTGTCTACGTCAGCGCTTTTCTTACCCAACAGGAAGAACAAAAATATTCCAAGTTACTCTCTGACTACAAAGACGTATTTGCATGGAGTTATAAGGAGATGCCAGGACTCGACCCGAAAGTCGATGTCCATCGCTTAGCCATCAAAAAAGGTGTCAGTCCAAAGAAGCAATCCCAAAGACGTTTCAGGCCAGAATTAATTCCTGAAATTGAGGCAGAAGTAAACAAGCTCATTGATGCAGAATTTATTCACGAAGTCAAGTATCCTACTTGGATAGCAAACATTGTGCCAGTACGAAAGAAAAATGGACAATTATGAGCTTGTGTGGACTTCCGTGACCTGAATGAGGCGTGTCCGAAGGATGACTTCCCACTCCCAGTAACGGAAATTATGATTGATGCCACCACTGGTCATGAGGCTTTGTCATTCATGGATTGTACCGCTGGATACAACCAAATTAACATGGCTCCTGAAGATCAAGAAGCAACTGCGTTTCGTACCCCTAAAGGGATATTCTGTTACAAAGTTATGCCTTTCGGCTTGAAAAATGACGGAGCTACGTATCAGCGTGCAATGCATAATTTTTTTGAAGATATGATGCATCAAATTATGGAGTGCTACGTAGATGACTTGGTGGTAAAGTCTAAGAAGAAGGAGAATCATCTGCATGACCTCCGTAAAGTCTTTGAAAGACTACGAAAATGTCAATTAAAAATGAACCCCCTCAAATGCGCATTTGGCGTCACCTCAGGAAAGTTTCTAGGCTTCATTGTCAGACACAGGGGTATTGAAATTGACCAAGCAAAGATCAAGGCCATCCAAGAGATGCCTGAACCTAAGAACCTCAAGGAGTTGCGTAGCCTCCAAGGGCGTCTCGCTTACATTCGAAGGTTTATTTCTAATCTAGCAGGAAGATGTCATCCCTTCAGCCATCTCATGAAAAAGGATGCCCCGTTCAAATGGGATGACTCATGTAAAAAAAGCCTTCGAAAGTATAAAGAAGTACTTGTCTTCTCCCCCTGTCTTGGGGGCACCAGTAAAAGGGAAACCACATCCTTTATATCGCAGCACATGAGCGATCTCTGGGGGCAATGTGCGCTCAAGAGCAAGAAGATCGTAAGGAGATAACTCTTTACTACTTGAGCTGAACTTTGGTGGGTGCTGAATTGAACTACTCACCTATTGAAAAAATTTGCCTTGCTTTGATTTTTGCTATCCAAAAATTAAAGCATTACATGCAGGCTCATACAGTTCATGTCATCTCGAGGTCTGACCCGATAAAATACATTCTCTCAAGGCCCGTGTTGTCTGGCAGACTTGCAAAGTGGGCTATGCTTTTAAAGCAATATGACATTGTGTATGTTCCGCAAAAGGCTGTTAAGGGGCAAGCAATAGCAGACTTTTTCGCAGACCATCCAGTCCCTGCAGAATTTGAGATGTCAGACGATTTGCCAGGTGAAGACGTGTTTTTCATTGAAATACTCCCACCTTGGAAAATGTACTTTGACGGCACCGCTCGTCATGACGGCAGCGTGAGCTGGAGTTGTCTTCATTTCTCTAGAAAAGCATATACTGCCATACTCTTTTGTGCTAACTCAACTGTGCTCCAATAATATGGCTGAGTACCAAGCACTCATAATAGGCCTCCAAATGGCAATTGAAATGGGACTTAGAGACTTAGACATTCACGGGGACTCCCAATTGGTCCTAAAACAACTGTCGGGTGAATACGAAGTAAAAAAGAATGATCTAATCCCTTATCAAAGACAAGCGTCACAATTGCTCGACAAACTTGATACCATCAAGTTAGAACATGTTCCAAGGAATGCCAACAAGATGGCTGACGCGCTCGCTGGGCTTGCAGCCACTTTGGCACTGGGGGCGTAAGAAACAATGTCTCGTACTCGTTTGCAAACGATGGGTTGTCGCTCCTGATGACGATGATGTTGACGAATATGCTGAAGAAGTCGACATAATCTCTGTCTATCAAATCGACAAATAAGATTGGCGTCAACCAATTATTGATTATTTGGAACATAAAAAATTGCCAAGTGATCCAAAACATAAGGCAGAGATTCGTCGTCGAGCCTCACGGTTCATATATTATAAGGGGACTCTCTATCGACGATCCTTCCACGGTCTTTGGTTAAGATGTCTCGGAGATGAAGAAGCAAAGCAAACCATGGAGGAAGCTCACTCTGGAGTATGTGGCGATCATCAGTCAGGTCCAAAACTGCATGACCGTATTAAAAGAATGGGTTACTATTGGCCAACCATGGTACAAGATAGCATGGACTATGCAAAGAAATGTGAAGCTTGCCAATTTCATGCTAACTTCATTCATCAACCTCCAGAGCCATTACACCCCACAGTCGCATCCTGGCCATTTGAAGCGTGGGGACTTGACGTAGTTGGCCCAATTACACCAAAGTCATCTGCTGGACAAGCATATATTTTGGCAGCGACTGATTATTTTTCTAAATGGGTAGAAGCCATCCCCCTACGTGAAGTGAAAAAAGAAAATGTTGTTGACTTCATTCGTACTCACATCATCTACAGATATGGTGTACCCCGACGAATTGTCACTTACAATGAAACACCATTTTACAATAAGTTGATGAAAAGCTTATGTGAGAAGTTTAAATTCACACAACATAGATCATCAATGTACAATGCACCTGCGAACGGTTTAGCTGAAGCGTTCAACAAGACACTTTGTAGTTTGTTGAGTAAAGTGGTTGCCAAGTCCAAACGTGATTGGCATGAAAGAATAGGGGAAGCTTTATGGGCATACAGGACAACGTATAAATCAGCAACACAATCAACCCCGTACTCGTTGGTGTATGGTGTGGAGGCCGTTCTCCCCTTGGAACTTCAAATTCCATCGTTGCGAATTGCCATACAAGAAGGCTTGACTTCTGAAGAAAAAGATAAACTCCGACTTGTTGAGTTGGAGGCGCTTGACGAAAAAAGACTCCAAGCACAACAAAAATCTGAGTGCTACCAAGCTCCTCTGTCACGCGCTTTCAATAAGAAAGTTCGACCTCGCTCCTTTCAAGTTGGAGACATGGTCCTAGCCAATGTTGTTAAAATCCCGATCCGACTCTTACGATCCTACGATTCTACGATCCGGAAAGACCTCACCGATCCCGATCCTACGTAGGATCTTAATTTTGTAGGATCTTTCGATCCTACCCAGCCACAAAAATTCACATGGTAGGATCTTAATACGATTATACGATCCTACGACTCTACGATCCGATCCTATCGTAAAAAAATCATGGGTTTTTCTACATAGTGCCCTTGTGTTTTACGAAATTCTATGATGTACCCGACTTTTTTAAAATTTTCATGTTGTACCCCTAAGTTTTCTAAACGTTACACATAATACCCTTATACACGATATCAAACAATAGATTTTGAGACTTTCTTACCCTGTGGACGTAGAGTAGAATTTTTTAGCCTTGTTAGTTGACTGAGGTTTGTGATATGATATGAGAAATTGAATACTAAAAGAGGTTTGGAGTAGGATTTTCTATTAGTAAGGGTATTTCGTGTCACGTTTAGAAAGTTTATGGGTACAATGTGGATAGTTCAAAAACGTTGGGTACAACGTAGAATTTCGTAAAATACAGGGGCACTACGTAGAAAAACCCAAAAATCATAAAGTATTTTCACATATTATATTTCTTCTATTATATTTTGGTTGCATTTTACTTCAAATCTTATAGCATTGAAAAATTATCACCATTTGCTAATCAAATAAGTCATTATTAATATGTGTAAATTTTTAACATCAGAGTCTCACCATTTTCAAGCATAATTATCTCTATTTTACCGAATTGTAGGATCTTACGATTCTACGATCCGATCTCACCGATTCGATTCTACCAACCCCTACGATCCAAAGTAGGATCCCGATCCTGATAACATTGGTCCTAGCCATTAAAAGACCCATCATTATTTCTCGCAAGACAGGAAGTAAATTCAGTTCTAAATGGGATGGTCCATACGTTGTCAAAGAGGTATACACTAATGGGGCGTATAAAATTATTGACGCCGAAGGATTACGTATAGGGCCTATCAATGGCAAGTTTCTGAAGCGCTACTACTCATGAAAATTGAGAGCATTGTTCAACTCCTAAGCAAGAGAATAAACTGCATATGTTGAAAGAAAATATATGTAAACTTGAACTACGTTGGCTTGATCTTGTAAAAGTGATTCGATAATTGTTTTGCAAGTACGTAGGCAGCTAGGGTAACATAAAAATTACTCTAGTGCAGCCACACGAAAAAAAAAAAATTGCAATCATTGTAATACTCCTGGCCCGCAAGAGTATAAACTGTGAACGGCGAAACAAAAAAAAATTGCAATCATTGTAATACTCCTGGCCCACAAGAGTATAAATTGAAAAACGGCGAAACAAAAAAAAATGCAATTGTTATAGTACTCCTGGCCCGCAAGAGTATAAATTGTGAACGGCTAAATAATAATGATAAAAAAGGGATGTGTTCATCTTATCAAAAAAAAAAAAAAGTAGAAAGGGACAAAGTCTCAATCCATCCACTCAAAGGGTTTGATTGCAGACTGAAGCTCGAGAAGGTTCACCCTATGTTGTTCAAGTTGGGCAATCTCATCAGTACTCAAAGATGGAGTTGCTTCCAACTCATCTAAAGTCCGCTTGCAGCCTTTATCTGTTCTTCATAGGATGTTAAAGAGGTCTTGTTAGCTGTCAATTCATCAGATAGATGGATTTTCTCCTCACGAATTTTTTGTAATTCAGCTTCGAGATCACTTATCCTTTTCGTGACTGCCGCATCATGCTCCTCTAATAGTTTTTGCCTCTCTTGCTCTTTAACAAAGTTGGACTCAGCTTGTTTCAGCAACTCCGATTGAGCACGCATGTCATGCTCCACCTGCTCTGACCGTTGGCGCACTACAACTTCTGCTTCTAAAGCAAGATAAGACTTGACAGACCAAAAATAGGAATCGACCTGACGCTTTAGCGGACGTGGGTCACCTTTAAGGTTTTGTATGCCTTTATACACCATGCGAGCTTCTGCATATTTTTCCTCAACCTCAGAAAATGGTGATTGTTGCAGCATGGTCAGATAACCTGCTCCAATGCTTCTGATAGCATTGGTAAAGATGGTGGAAGAATTAGGCCCTGGACGAAAAGTGTTAGAAGATGCAGTAGGAACATGAACACCCTTTATAGCGTCATCGGAGGCGTTCACAACGTTATGATGAATATCCAAAGCCCTAGAGGTAACTTCAAAAGATTTGGAACCCTGAATTGATCGTTCACTGTGAGTTGAGGAAGATAGGCAAATTGGATGAGTCTGCTTTGATTGGTCCCCACTAGTCGAACCCTTTATAATCCTCAATTCCTTTCCTTTTCTGGTTGGAGGATGGGTATTGCCCTCTACAAACATATTACCATTTACAATGTCTTGAATGCTCGCATGCAAGTCAACGTCACCATCCTAAAAGGAAATAAATAATGAAAGGAACCAATTAAATAAATAAATAAATAAAAGAAGAAAAAGAAAGAAACCGGACTTACCAAATGAAGATTGGTAGGAAGAAAAGGAGAACTCGGTATGTTGTCAAAAAACTCCCTAAAGCTCGATGTATCAACTTCTTGAGCATGGGAGGTTGACTTCCTCTTCCCATTACGTTTGTGTTTAAAATTAACATCAGACTCTGTGTCACTGGTGTCTGCGCCATCAATAGAACCATGATGATTTACTGTTTGTTTATTACTGCGGTTGTCAGGGGTACCTCTAAGACGTGAACCATCATCTTTTGGTTGACTCAAACGTTTTCTGTCATCATGCCGTTGATCTTGCTTGGACTTTAATGCATCAGTTAAGACGCTCGAACAAAGAATCTGAACATTCTTCCTTAAATCTCCAATAGTCACTTTAGGCCACCAGCTAGCAAATTCAGATGTCACCAAGTTTTTCCAGTCCAGTGATTGGCATGGTGTAAAAACACGAGACTGACTTCCTGTAAACAAAAGCAACGTCCAATAACGCAAAGCCTCATAGTAAGACACCTTCTGTTCTTGTACATCACAGCGCAATAGACCAGTGTAATCTTGGCAGTAACCAAATTGCCTCCCAAATCGATGGGGGGAGTAGGGTTCAGCATGAAAAATGTCACAGGAACGCAAGACGAGGTAGCCTGATTGAAGAGAAACCATATAACTGAATTTGACAGGGTCCAACTGACCGTCGTCATGCAAAACGTCATGTTTGTTCTTATTCAACATGGTGCAACCCACGTTAATTGACGCCCCTGCATGTACAAGACTATGAGCATCCTCTCCATTAAAGAGTTTTGACTCTTGTGCACCTGAATATATAGCCATCAAAGGACCAGGTGGAACAGGGTCGGCGTCATGGTGAGTGTTGAAATAATATGCTAGCCAACCATAAAGATAATGAGCTGGGAAGAGGGTTTTTGAGAAAGCTGGTTTAGGAGCTCTTGTAATAGCATTCAAACCGCGATATATACTAGAAAGCACAGGAACTGCAAGACTAAAGGTTTGTCCACATGCCATCAAGGTAGCAATCTCAAAAGTGCTCGGTCTAATCAACCTATCTTCAGAGTCGGGGAGCACAAAAGTGCATAACCAGCAAGATATAAAGGCAGCAACATAAGTATTTATTCTTCTTTTCACAGCTTTGATCCCGAGAAGGTCAAACATATCTGATTCTGCCTTCTCCCAAACAACTGGCTGAGTTTCAATGTTTACACTAGGATTAGCGGTGAATTTGGGGCGAGACTCAGAGTACCTTCGCCTCTTGTTAGGTTCCTTGTGAACTCTCTTATGTTTACACCAAAAATCAATCCAGTGTTGAGCACTCACACCTCTCTTAGAGTTGGCATCTTTTGCTAGAGTATGATAAACAACAAACAGTATCTCACAAGCTTGAGATAATAATCGTTTCCCCTCTGTGTCTCGAGCACGCATGATATTGTAGCTAGGGACTGTCTCATCATAAATTTTCCCAACAATAGGTAACCCTTCAAATTTGTACATGTCCCACAATGAAATAGACCACTCGCCAGTCATGGTATGAAGTGTATTGCTAGTAGGGCACCAGCTCTCACAGAATGAGCGAATGATGTCAGGGTTCTTGTCATACAAATAAAGAGAAGCCTGAACTGCAGAGTAAATAGAACAAGAGTCAAGAACTGCTCCAAAGCGAGATAGAACGTCTTTGGTCCACTCCCAATAGCCAGACAAATAACCTGCCTCGCCCAACATTCTCAACTTTTTCGAACCCCACCGCACCGAACCTGAAATGATACTGCCGCCAAGCATTGATGAAGACGTAGGAAGCTCAAAGTTGTCTCGAAGAGTGCTCTTAAGGACATACATCGGAATTGCGTCGCGGGACCCCTTGTTCACCTTTACTGACATTTCACTCAGTAATGATCCTTTGTCAATGTGCGTCTGCATGCCGTAAAGACGAAGTAGTGATTTGTGAATAACGAAGTTAGTGCGTGCCAGTCCGTAGATCAACTTCTTCATTGTCGATTAAAGAGAGATGAATGTCTTCGCCTCTCTTAAATTATTTGAAGTACACCAACCGGAAAAAAAAAAGAAAAAAAAAGGTGTGTGTCAGAAAAAATATATATAAATAAACAAAGAGGGGAAGCGTTGGACGTCGCGTCTTCGTCTTCAAGGGACTGTCTGGAGGTGTCATTGTCACATTGCTAAATACATATGAGTAGCACCCCTGACAGGCTCATAGTCGCACATATGGCCCATCGCGACGAAATCCCCGTCTTCGTCTTCAAGGGACCGTCCTGGAGGTGACATTGTCGCAAAGTGCTAAAGACATACGAATAACACCCCCGACAGAGCTCATAGTCGCACATATGGCCCATCGCGACGAAATCCCCGTCTTCGTCTTCAAGGGATTGTCTGGAGGTGACATTATCGCATTGTTAAAGACATACGAATAACACCCCTGACAGACTCATAGTCGCACATATGGCCCATGCGACGAAATTCCCGTCTTCGTCTTCAAGGGACTGTCTGGAGGTATCATTGTCGCAGTGCTAAAGACATATGAGTAACACCCCTGACAGGCTCATAGTCGCACATATGGTCCATCGCGACGAAGTCCCCGTCTTCATATGAACCTGTCAGATAGTACAAAAAATACACGGATACACATGCACAAAAAAGGGATATGCAGATAAAATATTTTAGACTAAAGGGTGTAAAAAATAATAATCACCTGACAAGTCTTGAGTTTTCCAAAGACAAGCACGAAAGTTCAGTATCTCAAAAATCTCATATACTGCAAGCGAAACAAAGTATGTCAAAATTCAATTTGATAAAAAAAAGGGATACTAAAACTTGCTCCATCAAGTTCTTTGAGTATCGGGCTTAGCGCATAAAGTTTATACCGATCATATTTTATACTGCTACAACTATCATACCAAAATCCAAATAAAAACAAATAGCAGCAGCATGCGTATAAGATAAAAAGAAAGGAAAGAAGCTTACTGCTGAAAAAAAAAAAAGAAGAAAGGGAAGAACTATCACGACATCATATAAGATGGGTAAGTTTGTCCCACAATCATTGATCAAATATGGCATCATGCGTGCAAAAGGAGCAAGACAAAGAAAATTAAAACGAAAACGTCAGCTCTTGTTTCCTTATTGAATTACTTTACATGTATCATACGAAGAGTGATAATAATAATTCAGAAAAAAAAGAGGGGAAGGAATCAAGCAAGTTTGCGCCATAGTGATATGCAATTCATGGTATCAATACAAGCAATCAAGGGATCATGTGAGATCATCCTCAATACCTCATCCCAAGCAAAACAATAATGAAGAAAACGAGGAGGCATTGATGCAATAAAGGAGCAAGCCACTAAACAAATTTGTCAGCCAACACTTTGGTTGTGATATTCGTGATTAATGATGATCATGGCATATAACTCATTAAAAAAAACGAGAGTGTGTGATCTTTGTCAACAGCAGATTAGAAGAAGACAAAAGAAAGATCTAAAGAGAAACGAAAATAAATAGTCAAACTCACATGTATGCAGTGGTCTGGAATTGTCTCTGACAACTCTATGCTCAGTGCGTCGGTACCCGAGTTAACGAACGATGGTAGCCGACGAGGATTTGTTAATTTATACTCCTAATATGTGATAAGATTTATTTTAGTCGATCACCAAGAATTCTTAACCGAAATAGGATCGAAACTCCCAAGTCCAAGACGTAGTAGAGTTGTAGGTAATTCATGACTCTGGACAATAAATCTTAGCAGCACGGTGATTGTCACCTAATTGCTAAACCAAACTCAAATTCGAGACCTTGTCACGATTAAACACTTCAAATCATGTACGTGACACAGTCTCGAGGGGGCAATTTGTAGACACTAAAAATTTATTAATGTTCTATATTAAAATAAGTTAATTGTTATTGAGCTAAAATAAATATGATTAGTCCAATTTAATTAATTTAGCCCACTCAAATAACATATCCAAATTAAATTAAACAAATATAATTTGGTTTCTAAAATATTTGGGCTAGCCCATATCACTAGTCCAAATAAGATGGTCAAATGGCAAAGGTAAAAAAGACTTCCAAGTCATAAACGGGCCCAAGCCCATAAACTACCAAGTCCATGAAGAGATGTACATTCCCTATAAATAGACCTCACCTCTCTTAGTTGAGGGAACCAGAAAATCATTATTCTCAAGAGCTCATAAAATTCTCTGGGAATTCTCTCTGCAAATAGTCAACAAGCACATCAAATCCGTGCCGACTGTTCAGATGCATTCAAACACATTCGACTGAGATTCAAGCTTTTGTCAGCCCTCATTCGAATACACTCAAACTCAGGTTGACGTTGACAAAACGTCATCCCACATTCAAAACGTCAGTCTACACTTAGCTCCACGTCGACATCAACACGTGTCATCTCCAGCTACGGAACAGAATCATAGGACTTAGTTTATTTTTATTATAAAATGTTTACAGAGATTGTACTCAATACATTTATTGAAATAAAATTCTTTGTTACTTTGTTTCTTGTCATATATATTTTGACTCGAAATTTGTGTATACAGGGAGGCTAATATTTTTCAAATGCCCAATGTAGAGGTCTTAATCATCTGATGGACGCTGCATGTATTGTGGACATAGGGTTTTCTGGGAACCCGTACACTAGGCCAGATGCTCGAGAGGGAGCCACCCTCATTAGAGAGAGATTGGGTCGTGCTCTAGTTAATTCTCCATGGATAACCAATTTCCCACATTCACAGGTATTGCATCTTCCTAAAAACATACTCCGATCATTGCCCTGTCATGGTCAGTTTGTTCAATAATTTTACAATCGGGAATTTCCTCTTTAGGTATAAGGAAGCTTGGACTTTGCATCCAGATTTTCGTGAATTTTTTGTTAATAACTGGATTGGGTGTGATAATGATTTTCTTCAAGGTCGGAAAAATTTTGGGGTGTCTATTAAATCTTGGAATAACAATGTTTTTGGCAACTTAGAAAGGTAGAAAAAGAGAATTAGGCCTGTAGACACATAATCGTGTCTCCCCATTCAGTACCCTATGATGACTAATACCCTGCTCCAATTGGTCCGAATCGAGGAAAGAGTAAAGAGTAAAGAAAGAGTCTAAAATAAAATGTTTTAAGCCCAAACCATTTTCTAATCCATTTCCGAAACCTTTTTTATAACTAGTTTTACTAAACCTACTTTCTAAAACGTTTTTAAATAACCTTTTAAAGGCCCATCTTTGAAAACTTTTTAAAAATAATTTTATGAAATCCCATTTTATAAAACCCAATTCTAGCCCAATTTAATTAATATAATTAATTAATTTAATTAATTTTATTAATAAAAATATTTTTTTTCAAAAAATCATCTTTCTTCAAGTGTTTTTAAATATTTTTTATCTAACTCTTTTCTAAAATCTTTTTAATAAAAATCTTTTAGAATTCTATTATCTTTTTAAAACCTATTGCTTCCCAACCACCCTAAACCTATATATATTACTCTTCTAATAATCAATCTGGATGATCGAACAACTTACACGACCAAAACAAAAAAACACTCGGCACCTTCACAAAAATCATTGTTGCCCTCCTCGCACAGCAATACACCGACACCCCTCCTAACAATTAATTCGATCACCTGCGCATCTTACCTCGCTGCTACCTAATACTACATCACTTATATCAATCACCCTTCATCATCTTGCGACACATCATCGCACACTAAGATCACCATCACCAAATGCCATCTCATCAAATCCTCATACTGCCTATATTTTCCCACACCCCTCTGATGCTCCACGCATCATCAACATACAACAACAACAATTCTATCTTGTGATCATCATCAACATCACATAACGCTCATATCACGCACAATCAAATAACACAAAAACAATACAAGACACTGTTTTTAACGACTCGTTCAACTTTCGATCCAAGATCCGTACAAATCAACGACCCCGGACGATGGTATAATTTCTAAGGGTCAACTAAATTAACTAACTTTTATTTATTTATTTATTTATTTTTATTACTTTATTGAAGTTACTAACATTCTATTTATGATGTCGATTGTTAACTCGTCCCTGCGACTGTAAGATTGTATATATTATACTAACTCCCAACAATATTTATTTTCTTATTTTTATTTATTATTCGTGAACATGTTATTTTTCTATACCTGATTGCAATATTTATCACCTTGTATTATTGCTAAACAAGACCTAAAGAATTGTTCTAATTAATTCAGATAAATTGGACAACCTGTTAGGAACCTTGTAATATGATTGCATAATAACTTGTCACTAAATAATTAGTCTTTTCGTGTGTTTCCTGAACCAACCTAGATTAATTATTTTTAGGGCGCTTAAAACATTATTTGATTATTCTTTTGCATAAAATCTGTAATGAATCGATATTTAGTAGAGGCCAGCAATGGGCAATATAGTTCTTGACTATATTTGTACCCTCACCCCCGAACTCGATCTATGGCTAATTTTGACCATCTATGGAGTCAGGACGGGGAAATCTACATTGGATAAGTCCCTAAGATGTCCCTACAGTTCAATATCCAATTAGGTTTATAAGTTTTCCTCTAAAAATTTATTGGTGACTTCACAAACATATTTTTAATAAAACCTTAACAATGGGGTAGTCAAATAAACGCGCTCAAACCGCGTGTAGGCACTAAATGAATGAAAAATCCACGCCTACAATTTGGCGACTACACTGGGGAGGTTTTAAAAAATTGATTTTTTTAAAATGAGTGGGTGAAAATTGAAAAATACGATTCATTCTTATTTATGCGTTAGAATAATATACAGTTTTGCATGTGCATGGCTATTGTTCAGCCACCATAAGGACAATCTACCTTGCCTCATTAGCACATTTTGTATGTGTGAGGTCACCCCGGGGGGTTTGCGCTTTGTCCTTCCATAAAGCTTCCTGAGCGATAGTGTTAGATCTTAGTCATAAGCAAATCTACCCAACCATTGCATTGTTCTCTTGTTCCTGACTTGAGAACTGGAGTGCGTCTTACACGTGGCCACCTTTAAGTAAAGGTACGAAGCGTGGGATCAATCTCTTAGTCATGGACCCTTTTTAGCCTTAACCTAAACCTGATCATTGTTTAAACGTAGAACTTGACTGTAGGTTGGAACTTTGCATATTATACTATTTGTGCATATTTATGTGTGCGTGCCTTTAATTATTTCGCATTGTGCGATGTTTCGAGTCCAAACTACTGAACGCATTTACGCGTCGAGCTAAAAGTCAAAAAAATATCGCTTAATCAGCGCTTGGCACGCGGACCCTGCGTGTAGCGCACAACCCTTGCGTGTAGCGCCTATTGCTGTGTTCGGCGCACCATATGTCCTGCGTGTAATGCCTTAGCTCTGCGTGTAGCGCGAATCACTGCGTGAAGCGTCGTTTGTCTGCGTCAGGCGCATGCTTGTCCTGTTTGCCGAGTCACTAACTTCGCATAGTTTCCTTGGTCCTCACGCACATCTTTCCTTTTTCTCACTAAAACATAGGATAATTAGATTTTTTTTCATAAAAAAAAAATAATATTTTCAATCTCTAATATCCTATCTATTTCGAAAATTCTATCCCCATCCTTTACCAAATTCTATCTCCACCTTTAAATAAAATAAATATATATCCATTTTTTTTATCACATATCTTTCTTTGAAAATTCATCGTTTTTTCTCTATCCTATCTTTCTATGTATATTATCCATCATTTGTGTACATCGTCTAAGATTCCTTTTAGTGCCATCTTGTTGTAAAAGTCTCATCCACCTAAGAATTCTAACTCCATTAGAAGTTTATTTGACCCATATGTCTAGGTTCATCTAGTTTCCCTCCATTTAGAGATCTTCACCTCATCTAACTGACGGGTCGTTGTATACTCGCCAAATATAACCTAATTTATCCAATATAGGATAAGTATAGGGTCGAATCCACAAGGAAGTAGGGTTAAATCAAGAGTTAATTAGCTAACTACAATGAGCTAAATCAATTTTTGGATTTTTGAGAGTTTAACAATGATTCTAAAATCTAAATAAACTAGGAAATTTGCAAAGTAAATCAACAAGCAAGTAAAGGAGATAAAACAAGGGTAAAAGGACTAGGGAATTAGGGGATTCACCAACATTCAATCCAAGAATCCAACAATCAAAACCAAGGGGAAACAAATGGAGGATCACAAGGGGAAAATCACGCACATATGAACTCTAATTACTCTCTCGAGCTAATTAGTGGAGCTTGATTAGTCACTCATGACCTATTCTCATGGCATGAGCAACCAATCTAGCCAAATCAAGCACAACATGATTAATCAAGCTTCCCTAAACTAGAAAATGCCTATTTTCATGGAGATCCTAGTCTAGCAACCAAACTTACTTTATTCCTAGTTTCATCTCTCAATCATTCACTAGGAATTCCAAATATGCCAGTTAAGTGGTGATCAAGCACCCAACAAACCAAGTAAAACAAGTTTGATCAACAAGTTCAACCCCAAAAGTTAACCCCCTAACTTGATCTAAGATTCAAAGAGTAAATGAAGGTTACATCCCTTCCCCTAGTAAGAAACTACTCACACATTATGGAAATAAAACAAAACAAAGCTTGAAATAACTTCATCACCATAACCATGGAGGAAAAAGGGAAAAATGAAAATAATCAACTAATAAAGCAAGATCTAAACAAACAAAGCCTGAAAGAAGCAAGAATAATGGAAGAAAATAAACAAAGATTACCAACTTTAAGCTTTCATAAATGAAGAATGGAGATCCAAAAGCTTCAAACTTCCACTTTTCTCTCTCCTAGGGTTTTGCTCTAAACTTTAATGCTAAAACAAGATCTAATCTCTAATTAAAAATTACCTAAGTTAAAATAAGAGGATTCTCTCTTATATAGTCATAAGAAATAAAACCAAAAATTACAAAACAGTCCCCCGCATTAAAACAAAAAAAGTCGCAAAATCGTTCCGGAAAAATAACCCGACCCGGGCGGGTTGGATGACCCGAGCACTCGGGTCGCCTGACCCGAGCCCTCGGGTCCTCAGACCCGGGCGGGTCAACTTATCAGGTACTTTGGAGGTTCCTCAAAACTTGTGACCCGGGCGGGTCTAAGAACCTGAGCCCTCGCATCACCAGACCCGGGCGGGTCTACTGAAAGGAGCGTGCTATCTTGTCTGGCGGGTCCACACACCCGGGCCCTCGGGTCAGCCACTTCTTCTCATTCGAGCTCCTTGGTGCTCCATTTATTCAACGCTTTGCCTCGGGCTTGTGCATAGACCCTCCAAGCATGCTCCCAAATCCTGAAATATAAACAAACACCCAAAGAAAGAGCGCAAGGGAGGAAAAAAAGCACAAAAAGAAAGAAAAGGAATGAACTTAGCCTAAATTAGCCTAAAAGCTATCACAAAAACTATTAAAAACTAAGCATAAATCAAGCATATAAACCAATCATCAAACTCCCTCAAGCTAGATCTTTGCTTGTCCTCAAGCAAAATAGATTAAAACACAAGTAGGAGAATGAAAACTTATTTGAAAACAAAATGAAAAAAAAAGAGGGAAGAAAAAATGAAAAAGGAAGGAAGGATAAAGAATTTACACTAACTCATTTTCGTAGGAATCACGATTGCATTTAGCACATGCAAGAAGGTATTTAAACCCCTAGATCGCTCTAGAGGGCGAGTGGGATCTCGCGAGGGTTTCCAATGAGTTTTCAAACCCACAACTCTAGTTTTTCATCAACAATTTATTCAATCAAATTCAAAAGCAATGCCCAAGTCAACTATCAATGAAATGGTTCACAAGCAAGAATAGAGAGCAACTTTCAAAACAACTAATTTCCAAGTGTACTCATAGGTTGTGGGTAGAGAAAACAACTAATCAAGATTGCAAAAGGACACCTAATTAGACTTTTTACTCGCTCATTAGAGAACACCTAGCTATCCAAAAGACTTAGGGCCTTTCAAGTATTATAGAAGCTCAAACCACTAGTCCACCATCCCTAGACACACAAATATGCCTTAGACTCCACTCTACTCAAAACTTTAGAAAAATAGTACTAAGTGTGGGAGGCATCCACAAATTGACCTCTTTTATTGGAACTCTTCTATTTTTTTGCATTTCGTTTTCTTCACTTTTTTTTTCATTTTCACGCCTTTTTTGACTGTTTTTGGCTTTTTCTTTTTCCCTTATTATGGGAATTTTTGCTATACAAAAGAGGGAATAACTACTCACCAAAGAGAAATATGAGAACTTGTGGCTTTTTGTACCACTTATTACAAACGAAAAGAAGTAAAAACTAAGGTTTTGTAGAGATTTGTTTGGGGACATGATGAGCATAACTAGGGACACTAGGGACCGTAAATTTGAAGCTAAATTTATTCAAGCATGAGCAACATAGTCAAGATTCAAGACTAGACATCCAATTGAGCATTCATTGGTTTCATTTTGGTTGATTCTAATGCAATCAAGATTAATCACCTCCTAAAGCACCACAACCCAAGCTCACACTCTTCCAAAAGGAGCCTGTAAACATATACTCAAAATCCAAGCAAGGAATCCATATATATCATCAACTAGCATCTTCCTTGGGCAAGGAAATCAAAAATTTAATCAAACCTAAAACTTCCTTTTGTTTTTCTTTGTTTTTCAGATTTTTTTGCTATTTTTGCTCTTTTTCAAATTTTTTTTGAACTAAAAACAAAGATTGAAAAAGAAGGAAAAGAAAAGGAAAAGAAATAAAGCTAAAATAAGGAAAGAAGAAGAAAATAAGAAAGAAAATTGTTTTTGGGTTTTTTGTTTTTAAATATAATTTTTTTTCTTCTTTTTCTTAAAAACCAAGAAAATAAACAAATAAGAAAAATGTAATCATGGCACACCACATATTAACAAGCATTAGCCCATTCACCAAGCTTAACCACAATCACAAACAACGATTCGATCAAAATAGCAACAAGGATCTCCGAACGCCTACCCCGTAAAGTAAAAACTACCCAAACAATAAAAATACCCCCCCAAGCCAAACCAAACACCGTCCTCGGTGTGAAAGGAAGAACAATCGGGGGAGGGGGTGGGGAGAGACCAACTCAAGGGTCGAGGTCCTCCTCCCCCTCGGGGGTGGCGGGGTTGCATATAGGAGGGGTAGGGGGTGCCGGGAGGGACCATGTTGTTATCATGAAAGAATTGCAAGATGGGGGTAAAACTCCCTTGCATCTCTTGTTGGAAGGTGGTTAGTCTTTGTTCAAAACTATCAAACCGCCTATCTATATGAGCATAAATAGGGGCATAGTTGGGAACATAGGTGGGATGGGGTTGGGGAGGAGGAGGGGGAGGGGCGGAAGAGGAGGAGGCAAGCTCATGGGGATCCCGCCTATGGTAGGTGCGGATCTCCGTGCCTTCCTCCGCAGTTTTAGGATGAGATAGCTGACTTGCCCCGTTTTAATCTCGGTGATGCGGCGGTTTGGAAGTTCAATGGAAGACATTTTACCAATTTTCTAAGTAAAATGGATTCCAGTCACTGTAAACCAACGCGCATCTTGTAGGCGTTGTTGGTTTATTAGGGTCGACCCTGGAACCTCGGGGGTCCTAGGGCGAATCCTAAAGTGCTCAGCAACGACAGTAATCAAACCTCCCACAACAATCGACCCACGTCCGAGAGTTTTTGGGGTGCCTACCCTTTGGAGATGGCGGGCGAACATCAAAGGTATGTTCAGCTTCTTCTTATTCCATAGGTAAGAACCTATGATCATAAGTTCCGACTGACTTACCTTTGAGTTATCCTTTCTCCCAAAGATAGTGTTCCCCAAAAACTTGCGGAAGTACCGGATAACTGGTTGGTGTATGAGTGAGTCATTAGCATTTTTGGCATCATAACTCTTTCCGTCACTCAACTTACTCCAACAATCATAAAGGTTGAAAGAAGGTGCAGGAGTGGTGCTCGATTCAATTTTTAGTTTAAAAATTTCAGCAAAATCACCAATTGGCATAGAACGAGCAACATTCCCCAACCTAAAATGGAGAACGGCTTCGGCTCCAGTTGAGCACGCAAGTCGTTGCTCTCCGGTTACTTCCAAGGAGCTTAAGAATTCAAGTGTTATGCATTTGTAAGTCTTTTTTCTCATCTATAACACTTTTTTCAAATTCAAACCGTCAGCTATATTATTAACATCCCCCCGTATCCCCCATAATGACAATAAGGTCTCATCAACAAAACGGGTAGGGGCGAATTCCTTAGCCTTAAGGGCTTGAAATCTATTAAAATGCTCTAAACCATCAAAAACAATGAAAGGGAAATCGGGATCATGAAACTCACCGGGGGCATCAAGCCCCGAGACGTTTTCCCCTTGTGATTGGCTTGAGCTAGCTTGCCCCGCTTGTCTACTCTGCTTTGAATTCCTCCTCTCCATACTTCGAATTGCTTGTTGCTCAAAGTTTTAAAATCCCGTAACTTAGTGGTGAGGGTGGAAAAAAGTGAAATTTTTTGTTTTTGTTTTTGAGTTTTTTATGAGAGAAATGGAAGGGAAATGATATTTTAGGAAGAATTTGTGAAGAGATTTGAGTGGAAGATGATGAATTTGAGAGTTATTGTAAAATTTTTGAGGAGAGAGAAAATGGTGAAAAATGGTGGAGATGGGGTTTTTTGAAGGAGAAAAAGTTGAAATTTGTGGAGGAAAATTGATGAGGATGAAGATTTGTGAGGGATTTTAAGTTTTTGAGTGGTGATTTGAGTGATTTAAGTGACTTTTAGGGGGCTAGGGTTTGGAATTTGAAGAGAGTTAGAGAGGGTTGAGAGGTTGAAGATGAAGAAAGAGTGAATAGAAAATAAGGAGAGATAGAAAAAAAATCAGAATTTTCGGCCCTTTACCTTGCCAACTGACCCCCCGAACCGGGCGGGTCGCCTCACCCGAGCCCTCGGGTCGAGCGACCCGGGCGGGTCAGTTTATGGCAGCTGCTTCTCACAATCACCCGACCCCGGTGGGCCAGGACACCCGAGCCCTCGGGTCGAGCTGACCCGGGCGGGTCACGCTGTTAGGAATATTTTTTTGCTTAGCCACCATTGACCTGGGCGGGTGCATGGACCCGGGCCCTCGGGTCACCTTGTTTGACTCGTTTTTTCTTTCATTTTCTTCTCTCTTTGCTCCAACGTTATCCAAATCAATCCTAAACATACCAAAATCACAAAATCACTACAACAAGCAATTCAAAAGTCATAATCATATGTGCAAAGCCATCATTCCAAGTAAATTAAAACCAAAAAGAAGAGAAAGAAATAGAAATAAGTGAGAAATACGGGTTGCATCCCGCTAAACGCTTGTTTTAAGTCATTAGCTTGACTACCATAAATCTTCAATCATTTGGAGGGGAGTAGTCCTCAAGAGCAATAGAGTATGCTTCTTGAATAGGTGCACCATCATAATATATCTTGAGCCTTTGTCCGTTCACTTTGAAACATCCCTTTGCATCGTTACAAATCTCGACCGCACCATGTGGGAATACTTGATGCACGGTGAATGGACCACTCCACCTTGATTTGAGCTTGCCCGGAAATAGCCTCAACTTCGAATTGAACAAAAGGACTTTGTCACCAACTTTGAATTCCCTTTTCATGATTCGTTGATCATGCCAAGCCTTTGTTCTCTCTTTGTACACCCGGGAGCTCTCATAGGCATCCCTCCTAAGCTCCTCAAGCTCATGGACATCAAGCATCCTTCTTTCACACGAGGCTTGAGGGTCAAAATTCAAAGCCTTGATGGCCCAATAAGCCTTGTGCTCCAATTCCACGGGCAAATGACACGATTTTTCATAGACAAGCTTGTAAAGTGTCATGCCAATAGGGGTTTTGTAGGCCGTGTGATAGACCCACAATGCATCATCCAACTTGGAAGACCAATCCTGTCGAGATCGGTTCACCGTCTTCTCCAAAATGAGCTTGACCTCTCTATTAGATATCTCCGCTTGACCACTAGATTGAGGGTGGTAAGAGAGACCCATTTTGTGATGCACCCCATATTTAGCAAGAAGGCTTTGAATGATTTCTTGGCGAAGTGTGATCCCTTATCACTAATGATGGCTCTTGGAACTCCGAAACGGGGGAAAATCACCTTCTTAAATAGCTTGACCACTACCTTGGCATCATTTGTAGGGGAGGCAATTGCTTCAACCCATTTAGAACGTAATCAACCGCTACAAAGATGTAACGATTACTAAGGGAGGAGGGAAAGGGACCCATGAAATCAATCCCCCAAACATCAAAAACTTCCAACTCCAAGATGCTTGTAAGGGGTAGTTCATGCCTCTTTGAGATATTGCCAACTCTTTGGCCCGATCACAAGCCTTGACAAAGCCCCAAACATCCTTGAACATGCTTGGCCAAAATAATCCACATTGCAAAATCTTTGCCACGGTCTTGTCGGCTCCCATATGACCACCACATGGGGATGAATGGCACATCCCTATTACATCTTCAACCTCATCATCCGGGAGACACCTCCGGTAAATACCATCCACCCCCTTCTTGAACAAGTATGGGTCATCCTATACATAGTGCTTGGCCTCATGCATGAATCTCCGCTTTTGTTGGTAGTTAAGATCATCCGGTATGACTCCACTAGCAAGAAAATTAGCAAAATCCGCGAACCAAGGAGCATACATAGTCTTCACCGCATATCGAAAATCATCTTGGAGAGAATCGATGATAGGAGGGTCTAAGTCTTGTGAATCCTCCATGGGAAGGCGAGAAAGGTGGTCAGCAACCGAATTTTCGGTGCCCTTCTGGTCTTTGATCTCAATATCAAACTCTTGTAGGAGAAGGATCCACCTAATTAACCGAGGCTTGGCATCCTTCTTGGTCATGAGGTACTTGATAGCCGCATGATCCGTGTAGACCACCACCTTGGAGCACACAAGATATGACCGGAACTTGTCAAAAGCAAAAATGATTGCTAAGAGTTCCTTCTCCGTGGTGGCATAATTCCTTTGAGCAGAATCACACGTCTTGCTTGCATAGTAGATCACATGTAGCTTCCCTTCTTTTCTTTGTCCTAAAACGGCTCCCACTGCGCTATCACTAGCATCACACATTAGTTCAAAAGGCAAGTTCCAATCCGGAGCTTGCACTATGGGAGCGGAAATTAAGGCCTTTTTTAGAGTTCCAAAAGCATGCATGCAATCTTTGTCAAATTTGAATTCAATGTCTTTTTGAAGCAAATTGGATAGGGGCTTTGAGATTTTTGAGAAATCTTTGATAAAACGGCGATAAAATCTTGCATGCCCAAGAAAAGATCTCACTTCCTTCACCGAAGTTGGGGGAGGTAATTTCTCAATAACCTCAATCTTAGCCCTATCCACCTCAATCCCTTTTTGAGAGATCTTATGACCAAGGACTATGCCATCTTCAACCATAAAATGACATTTTTCTCAATTAAGAACGAGATTCATCTTTTGACATCTCTCCAAAACCCTTTGAAGGTTGGAGAGACAAATGTCAAAAGATGAACCTACCACGGAGAAGTCATCCATGAAAACTTCGTTCTATGGTTGATTCAAGCATGTCCGAAAAATAGCGGTCATACACCTTTGGAAGGTGGAAGGAGCATTGCACAATCCAAATGGCATCATTCGATAAGCGAAGGTGCCAAATGGACATGTGAATGTTGTCTTCTCTTGGTTATCGAGGTGAATGGGGATTTGAAAGAACCCCGAATAACCATCCAAAAAGCAAAAATGGGTATGGCCTGCCAATCTTTCAAGCATTTGGTCAATAAAAGGGAGGGGGTGTAACACCCCAGAATTTCAAAGGCGGAAAAGAAAAAAAAATAATAATAATATTAATAGGACGATGGCGGAAACATCGTCTTCTGGGAATGTCACTACTACAAGAATAATGTTTAAATAACTAAGTGATAAAAAAAACATAATTAAATACTATAAGTAAATTAATTACTTAGATTAAAATCAAAAAGAGAAAACTATCTCAAACTAAAGAGAAGTCTAGAACTAAAACCCTTAATAGATTATTTCTCGCATCTCAACCCGAGCCCAAAATCAAAGAAAAATCCCCATCAACAAAACCTGCAAAATATACAACAAATATCCACAATCAGTGGGGAGTAACTAGCAGTTCTCCCAGAACAATATCAATCAAAGCACGATTCAGAAGAAGATTATTAAGAAAGGAATAACATGCAATCATTACATCAATAGCATGCACATAGAAATCATAAAGCTCATAGATGAAACAAGTGATCATCAACAATAAGTAAACATGATAGAGTGAGTGACATAATTCTAATATATATAAATAATAATAAATCAAGAATTCAATAAGTTATTGAGTCAGAAACCGAACGCCAGTGATTCGCAAATCACTTCCTAAGGTTTGTCAGATCGCAATCTCCAGGTCAGTCTATGGGCTTACGTTCCCCACTGCCTGTGTCTAAGAATGGCCAAACTCCCGATGCAGGATAGAACACGCAGAACTCCCTGACTCTCGGACGACAACAATTAACCCAGGTGTACCCCTAGTTCGCAAACCAGGTGGTTGGCATGTTCTTCACCGGGGACTACATCTATCCCACCGGATATTCTTATCTCAAAATACACACATGCATATAATCCAGGTATCATTCATCTAAAATATTCATCAAAAAGGGATGCCACCCGGCCTTATACCCACAGTTCATCAAACAGTTCTTCATAATTCCTCAAAATAAATCACTTATAAATTTTCAACAAATATCTCTCATAATAACACTTGAACATCTCCAAACATCATCAATGATAATATACTGGTTTTTACAGCATCCACAATTCAATCAACAATACACCACCAAATAACTCTAATTCATATTCATTAAAAGAGTAGTAACAATTAATCATTTTCTTCCATAAATCAAACATAAACATGTGGTTACCCAATGATACATACTGTACACTAATGAAAATCAGCAACCCAGAATATAATAAATTATGAATTATTTCTGGTTTACAAGCCCTCAAACAATTTAAAAGTGTATCCTCAATTTCACAACAAAAACACCATAATAATTATTAAACTAATAATTTCGAGCATTAAAATCATACAAAAATTATCATACGACCCTAATGGCTATACTGACATGATACAATTTTTATTTATAATTTTCTGACTCAAAAAGTATTTTTAATAGTTAATATACAGATTGTTCAAATAAGCCATTATAATAATTAAAAATATAAAAAGACGCCCAAAAATTACCAAAAATTTACATAACATGTAAAAAATCACGAAAATACATAATATTCAAATAAATTAATTTTTATACCTCTACAAATAATTTTCATGATTTATATACTGACAGAACCGAAATTACAAAAAACAGATATATCAATTAAATAAAATAGTAAACAGTAGGAAAAAATTATTCTAAGGCATGGAATACATACTGCGCATGTAACATGATCTAAGAAAAATAATTTCATCAATTTTAACAGTCGTTCCATAATTATCATGTAATTTAGCCAAAAACACACAAAACACCAATTTAATCAAATAAATACTAAAAATCATGCGAAAATTATTTTTCTCTACACAGTATTAACATAGCATGTATCAAGTATATTCATGTCAAATTTCATCAAAAATTTGTATTTTAAATAGTTCCTAGCGTAGTAATCTAATACCGAATAATACCCTAATCACTATGGTTCTAAGATAACATCTAGTTACCTGGATCGTCGGGAGGAGAGCTGAGTCTAAAGAGACAATCACGAGTTAAGCATGCAATCCAAATCCTCTTCTAACCCCAAGGCATAACGAACGAGAATTATAGCAACAAGTCACTAGGCATTTCTTCTTGAACGTTGAAAACTCTTGTTTCGCACTGCTCTGTTACGACCATGATTCCCGATTATCAAAAACTCAGATTCTAAATCGCTCGGGTGAGAATGTAGAACAAGACGTTATTAACGTTGTGTCCAAATTTGAAGACGATCCAACGGTTAGATCTCCGGCTACGGTTATTTTCGTGAAGGTGCGACAGGAAAAACCGGGTTGAACCTTTCTATTCTTTTCCTCTTCCTTTTCTCTCTTCCTTTTCTTGAAAAACGGTGAGGGTTAAATGAGAATGATGCTGAATTTCTTTTAATAAAAATCAGAATTTTATGGCAAGGAAAAATGAAGGGTTTAGGAGAAATGATTAGGGGGTTATAGGAGTTACAAAGCTACAAATAGTCACAAGGAAAAATAGAAAGAAAAGAAAGAAGAGGAGCTCTCCTTCTCCATCTCCTTGGCCGGTTGTCCAAGCGCAACCACACCAAGATGATTTCGGCCCAAGTCATCAAAGGTCCACGCATCAAAAGCCCGCTACGCGATAAATCGATAAATCCTTAAATCGCGCCTAAACTTTGAAAATACTTAATAATGAAAATAATTCTAATAAATATATTATAAATATAAATATAATGCACACATTAACACACCATATAATAAAATAATAATTCGGCTCCCAAATTATAAAGAATAAAAATCATTGATCTAGAGAAAATAATAAATTATTTATTTTTTTACGAAAAGAATATCATTTTAAAATAAACTAACACCAAAAATAAAGGGTGAAAATTACGGGGTGTTACAGGGGGAAATGGTCTTTTCGGGTGACCTTATTCAACTTGCGATAATCAATGCACATGCGCCACCCGGTGACCGATCTTGTGGAGATAAGCTCACCTTTGTCATTTTTTATGACGGTCATTCCTCCCTTTTTTGGGACAACTTGAACGGGGCTAACCCACCTACTATCCGAGATAGGGTAGATTATCCCCGCCTCAAGGAGTTTCAAAACTTCCTTTTTTACCACCTCTTTTATGTTAGGATTTAGCCTTCTTTGAGGCTCAATAGAGGAGGCTTGACCGTCATCCAAATGAATTCGATGCATACACAAGGTGGGACTTAGACCCTTGAGATCATCAATTGTATACCCAATGGCACTTCGATGTTGTTTTAGAACACAAAGAAGTTTGTCAAGAGAAGGACCGTTGAGTGTAGAATTGACAATCACGGGGTAAGTCTCGTTATTTCCAAGAAAAACATACTTCAAAGAAGGGGGGAGGGGTTTTAACTCACATGTAGGAGGAGGCGTAGTCCTCTCCTCTTTTTCTAATGAAGCCTCCAAAACCTCGAAGCTTGCATGAGTAGGTTGGTAGATTGGTGCCTTGTGCATGGCTTACTTGAGGTGCCAAGCTTCACCCTCCTTTTCTTGTTCTTCCCCTAAGAGTACATCCTCAAGTGGATCTCTTGCTTCAACCAAAGCCCTTAGGCTCAATACATCATGTTCAAGAGTATCAATTCGGTGTACTTCCTCCATGATTGGGGCCTTCATGCTCTTGTTGAAAGCGAACTCCATCTTCTCATCTCCAACTCTCAATGTCATTACATCTCTCTTCATGTCAACTAGCACTCCAACCGTTTTCAAGAAAGGCCTTTCCAAAATAAGAGGTACTTGGGAGTCTTCTTCCATCTCCATTACTACAAAGTCACAAGGAGAAAATTAGTAAAAACAACCAAGAGGTAAACACACCAAAATAAAGAAAAAGACAATTTAGTCTCAAAATTAACCAATTAGCTAATGTTAACCGCTACTTCCCCGGCAACGACGCCAAAATTTGACGGGTCATTGTATACTCGCCAAATATAACCTAATTTATCCAATATAGGATAAGTATATGGTCGAATCCACAAGGAAGTAGGGGTTAAATCAAGAGTTAATTAGCTAACTACAATGAGCTAAATAAATTTTTGGGTTTTTGAGAGTTTAACAATGATTCTAAAATCTAAATAAACTAGGAAATTTGCAAAGTAAATCAACAAGTAAGTAAAGGAGATAAAACAAGGGTAAAAGGACTAGGGGATTAGGGGATCACAAGGGGAAAATCACGCACATATGAACTCTAATTACTCTCTCGAGCTAATTAGAAGAGTTTGATTAGTCACTCATGACCTATTCTCATGGCATGAGCAACCAATCTAGCCAAATCAAGCACAACATGATTAATCAAGTTTCCCTAAACTAGAAAATGCCTATTTTCATGGAGATCCTAGTCTAGCAACCAAACTTAGTTTATTCCTAGTTTCATCTCTCAATCATTCACTAGGAATTCCAAATATGCCAGTTAAGTGGTGATCAAGCACCCAACAAACCAAGTAAAACAAGTTTGATCAACAAGTTCAACCCCAAAAGTTAACCCCCTAACTTGATCTAAGATTCAAAGAGTAAATGAAGGTTACATCCCTTCCCCTAGTAAGAAACTACTCACACATTATGGAAATAAAACAAAACAAAGCTTGAAATAACTTCATCACCATAACCATGGAGGAAAAAGGGAAAAATGCAAAAAATCAACTAATAAAGCAAGATCTAAACAAACAAAGCATGGAATAAGCAAGAATAATGGAAGAAAAGAAGAAAATAAACAAAGATTACCAACTTTAAGCTTTCATAAATGAAGAATGGAGATCCAAAAGCTTCAAACTTCCACTTTTCTCTCTCCTAGGGTTTTGCTCTAAACTTGAATGCTAAAACAAGATCTGATCTCTCTCTAATCTCTAAATTAAAAATTGCCTAAGTTAAAATAAGAGGATTCTCTCTTATTTAGTCATAAGAAATAAAACAGAAAATTACAAAACAGCCCCCGCATTAAAACAAACAAAGTCGCAAAAACGTTCCGGAAAAATAACCCGACCCGGGCGGGTTGGATGACCCGAGCCCTCGGGTCCTCAGACCAGGGCGGGTCAACTTATCAGGGACTTTGGAGGTTCCTCAAAACTTGTGACCCGGGCGGGCCTAAGAACCCGAGCCCTCGGGTTGGCAGACCCGAGCCATCGGGTCACCAGACCCAGGTGGGTCTACTGAAAGGGGCGTGCTATCTTGTCTGGCTGGGCTGACCCGGGCCCTCGGGTCAGCCACTTCTTCTCTTTCTTCTCCTCTTTCGAGCTCCTTGGTGCTCCATTTCTTCAACGCTTTGCCTCGGGCTTGTGCATAGACCCTCCAAGTGTGCTCCCAAATCCTGAAATATAAACAAACACGCAAAGAAAGAGCGCAAGGGAGGACAAAAAGCACAAAAAGAAAGAAAAGGAATGAACTTAGCCTAAATTAGCCTAAAAGTTATTACAAAAGCTATTAAAAACTAAGCACAAATCAATCATATAAACCAATCATCACTAACTCTATCCATGTTAGGAGTCTTACCCCTTTCTAGGTTCATCCATCTAAGAAGTCTAGGGTCGTTAGAATTCTCGCCATCTTAGGAGTCTAAATCGGTTAGAATTCCGTTCATCTTATGAGTCTCAAATCCATTAGAATTCCATCCATCTTAGGAGTCTGAATCCATTAGAATTTCGTTCATCTTAGGAGTCTCAAATCCATTAGAGTTCCGTCCGCATTAGGAGTCTAAGCCAATTAGAATTCCGTCCATTTTAGGAGTCTAGGTCCACTAGAGTCTCATGCATATTAGGAGTCCAGCATCCTTAAAAGCTTGCCAAGTCTAAAAGTCTGAAGTCGTTAGAAGTCTATCAAGTCTAGGATTCCGAAGTCATTAAAATTTCGTATCAATTACGACTGCATTCATACTAGAATCCTTTTTGCACTGCATAGTCCATCATTCATACACTTCATGCATAACTAGAGTTATTAGGCATTTAGGAGTCTCATTGCATCCATACTCTCCATTTCATCTCATGCATTCCGCATTCAGTAGTCCTGAACTACAAGCGATCTGATTCCCAATTTTGGGATATATAGGCAGCCTTTTCAGGTTCGAACGCATAGATTGAGTCATGCATACATACATTAGGTTTAGGTGCATCCAAAAAAGTCATTCATACATGCATTAAGTTTAGGTGCATTTAAAAAAAAAAAAATCATCATGCATATTGGATATTCAGTTTTGTTCCTAGAAGCTCAACTCTTTTAAAACAAACATACATTCCTCCATTCCATTCCTTTCTCTCCATCATCACTCCATTTCTAATCTCCCATTGGATGATCCATTACAGGAAATATACAATATGTCAAACATACCTCACGAACAAGTTGATGAGTTGAAGCATACACTCGTAGATCTTGTAGCAAGTGTTGCCAGACTAGAGGCACCTTACAAGGCACCAGATAGTTTTACCGCAATCACGACTGACCGACAAAGGATCAATGAACTACATGACATTACACAACGCAATCCGTTGATAAACCCTTCCATCAAATCAATCGCTGAAAGCTCGCCTCGTTCTAGAGGAGGCGAAAGAATTATTAATGTTTCACCTATTGCCCAAGCATCTATTGAGATACATTCCCACCAACTCTTACCATGCCTAAAAGAAAGCCCAAGGGGGAGTTCATATCCTTACACATGAGCTATGGTGCTATATTCGAGTATCTTCATTTCAGAAAATTGCTCCACCCTATAGGACCCACTCCAGATCCTAAGGAAGACAGAAAAGGACCAAATTGGGACAAAAATGCCCATTGTAAGTACCATAGAGGAAACGGCCATAGAACTAACGATTGCTATAAGCTAAAGCACCTTATTCACAACATGATAGAAGAGGGAAGACTTCCAATTCTCTCGGACGAGGTCCCAAATAAGATAGAGGTCGCTGACATGGGTACAAGGGATTATTTAAAACCCCGATGGGAACAAACCCCACTAAAGATGACCTATTCTCAAATCTTTCACCAACTCCGGGCTAAAGGTGCGATTTCCCCAATTGGACCCCTAGAAGACCCACCTAAAGAAGAAAGAAATCTGATGTGGGATGAAGGCTCCTATTGCGAATATCATAGGGGGAAAGGTTACCTTACCAAAAGGTGTATGAGCCATCAGGCAATTATTCAAGACATGATCGATGACAAAAGACTGCAATTGCTATTCGATCCAGACTACAATCACGTAGCCCCAGTCCCAATAGCATATATTCATTAAAACACCTGGACTCGCTTAGGTCCAGTTAAAAAAAATATGTACACCTTTTCTCTTTTCATTTAGAAAGAGACCTCATGAAGATTGAAGCAGCGAAGCTGTCTCGTCACGTGACGTAGGAGTCCAGACTTAGGATTTCATTTTCTGTTTCATCTCTCTTGTTTTCCCAGTCTAATATAGGATTTTCCCTCTTATTGCATGTACTCATAATTTTCAATTAATAAATGAGTATTTTTTATCTAACCTTGCACTAATGAGTATCAATGGAAATCACGATTGTCGCCTTAAAAGAAATGAATTTCTAACTCTCATGACTAATCTAATAAAGGCAATTAACAACTGGCATATATAAAAGAGGCATTCCTCCCCTTTCCCCGAAACGATTTCTCCAATCCTTATCATGCATAACGCCCGCCTCCCTTTAACCTACCTCATAGGAAGTACACTTGACAACAATTCAATGTAAAGGGCAAGTAAAAACAGAGCACCAAGACAAAAAAAATTAAAAAAGGTGCAAACTATCGAATAATGAAAAGAAGAAGATAAGCCCATCAATAGCTTCGTCAACTGTACTTTCTTTTACCTTCAACCTTCAATTCTAAACCTCGAACTTCATCAAAGGCCTTGACCTCCACAACCAAGAACCATTACAAGTTAAATCATACCTTTATAATAAACCTTCGCTCAAGCAACCATGCACATTGCATTCCCATAAGCCATAAAAGACAAAACCAAGCCCGCTAGGTCGGAAACCCATAAGGGCGACTTAGGCAAAAGTCATGACATCTTCTCATTCACTAGCCTGAATTACGAATGGTCTGATTCTGCTAAAGATACGTAGAAAACCTCACCCTGAGGTCCGACCGCTTTAAGCCAAACCAAACCTACATCATCATCCCCTTTGCTAAAGACCTCTTCCAAATCAATATTTAATTCAATGCCTAATTCATTGCAAATGGCTCCAAAGCAAAATGTTAGGTCACCGATTAAAATATTAAGAGCTACGACAGGCCTGATTCCATCATAGATACGTAGGCAACCTCTTTTGAGGCCCGACCATTTTGATTCAAAATATTTCTTTTAAGGCTCGCCTAGGCCCATGAGAAAAGCGCGATCTCACAAATCATGAATTTTAAATGCTCATCCCTACCCTTAGAACTAGACTAGGATTCAAACCTGCATTATTAGCCTACCTCATTGCGTGAGTCGATTCATTATGACTCCACCTCTTTTTATTCTAATCACCTCCTTTTTCTAAGCCACATTATCGCTTCTAAGTCAACCTTAGCATAACCTTTCAACACTCAGTGCTATGCCCGCGCCTCATCCCTTGAGTGTTCTTCTCTCTGACCTTTCTTGTCTTTTTCACATTAAGAATTCTATATGGAATCTTCGGTCGAAACTTCCGCTAAGAGTGACGAGATATCTTCAAAATCAAGTAATCAAGCTGAATACTTCATCAACTCCATCTTACTGAGTGCTTTATCACTGGTCCACACAGAAAATCATAGGCTCCAAGTCTAGGCCTATTGTAGTAAGGACTTCATTACGAGTCCATACATGAAACCGTGGGTTTTAAAACCTACACTGATACAAGATTGAACCTACGTTATAGGCTCACTTAGGCCCTTGAAATACAAACCTCGAAGCATATACAACTCAAGCGCTACAAAAACTCGTTCTATAACGTATCCCAAATCGAGCATATAATCCATTGACTGCATAAAAGATCATTAGGCTCCATGTGTATATTGATCAGGATTTCATTGCGAGTCCATACAAAATATTATGGGCTCCGGACCCATACGAGATCCTAACTATTTTGTGGGTTCACTTAGGCCCGTAACAACTACAACACGTTTTAAATCAGCCATAACTTACATGGATCATCCTTGGGGGCTTCCCATTTGTCCTCTTTCAAAAACAGTTTTCTAAACGAAAAATTGAGCTTAGAGGAACAACAAAACATCATATTTCTGCATTACTGTCATATCATCTGCATTAGTATCACATCTCTGCATTTACATTACATATCTGCATCATCAAAACATTGTGTCAAGCATTGCATGCTTCATCCTTAGCCATATGATCCTAACGTAAGTCATGGAGTCGCACACATACACGCGCACACATGTATGCACTCACGATAACACCTTCAAGTCAAGTTAAGTCAAGTCAAGTCAAATCAAGTCAGGTCAAGTCAGTTCCTATCCATACACTAGCACCCACATCACGGGACACATGCATGTCCCCTAATTGTTTGTCTGTATATCTGTGTATTCTTTGTATTTACAGGGACCCAACATTGAATCTTCAATAAAGAGGCGACATACCACCGCCTGGTCTACGGACCACCTTCAATCAAGAGGCGACATACCACCGCCTGGTCTGCGGACCACCTTCAATCAAGAGGCGACATACCACCGCCTGGTCTGCGGACCACCTTCAATCAAGAGGCGACTTACCACCGTCTGGTCTGCGGACCATCTTCAATCAAGAGGGGACATACCACCGCCTGGTCTGCGGACCACCTTCAATCAAGAGGCGACATACCACCGCCTGGTCTGTGGACCACCTTCAATCAAGAGGCGACATACCACCGCTTGGTCTGCGGACCACCTTCAATCAAGAGGCGACATACCACCGCCAGGTCTGCGGACCATCATCAATCAAAGAGGCGACATACCACCGCCAGGTCTGCAGACCATCATCAATCAACGAGGCGACATACCACCGCCAGGTCCACGAACTATTATCAATCGAGACAGCATAACTTCGACATGAGCCGGGCCAGAAGTAGCTCATGACACTTCTTTCACACCATCTCATTTTTACATATTTACAAATATGTTTCACACATGCCTGTTCCTAAAGCTTTTGCTTGTTTTGCAGGTACCGGCGCAAAAGAGTGATTTTGGATTGCAGAGCATCTAGTTACATTCTCCATCCCGACACATATACTTTGACTTGCGGTGTTACAAACCTCAGTCAAAGTGGGGGCTTCTGTAGACACATAATCATGTCTCCCCATTCAGTACCCTATGATGACTAATACCCTGCTCCAATCGGTCCGGATCGAGGAAAGAGTAAAGAACGAGTCTAAAATAAAATGTTTTAAGCCCAAACCATTTTCTAATCCATTTCCGAGACCTTTTTTATAACTAGTTTTACTAAACCTACTTTATAAAACGTTTTTAAATAACCTTTTAAAGGCCCATCTTTGAAAACCTTTTAAAAATAGTTTTATGAAAGCCCATTTTATAAAACCCATTTCTAGCCCAATTTAATTAATAGAATTAATTAATTATTTTAATTAATTTTATTAATAAAAATATCTTTTATAAAAATCATCATTCTCCAAGTGTTTTTATATATTTTTTATCTAACTCTTTTCTAAAATCTTTTTAATAAAAATCTTTTAGAAATCTATTATCTTTTAAAAACCTATTGCTTCCCAACCACCCTAAACCTATATATATATTACTTTTCTAATAATCAATCGGGATGATCGAACAACTTACACGGCCAAAACCAAAAAACACTCGGCACCTTCACAAAAATCATCGCTGCCCTCCTCGCACAACAATACACCGACACCCCTCCTAACTAGGGGTGATAATGAGCCTGACAAGCTCGCGAACAGTTCGGGCTCGGCTCGGTCAAAGCTCGGTCAAAGTTCGGCTCGTTGTGGCTCGGCTCGAGTTCGGGCTCGGCTCGAGACTTAAACGAGCCGAGCTGAGCTAAGCAAAGCTCGGCTCGAAAAGCTCGTGAACAGCTCGATTAATATTTTATACTAAAAAAATATTTTATATTAAAAAAATATTTATATGTTAAAAATTATATTAAGTATTTCTTTTAAAATAATAACTCAACTAAGGTATAGTAATGTCCCACATCGATAGAAAAAGTAAACACCAACCTTGTTTTCCCTATATAATCTTATTATCCTCTAAGTCTTTAAATCTACTTCTTATTTGATTTGTGTTATTTTATAATATCAGACTATATAGAAAGTCTTCCATTTGTAAATAAAAAATCAATTCTAATACCATAATTCAATCAATTCTAATACCATAATACCATAATTGAATTTTTAAGGAAAATAAAAAAAAAAAAAAAAAAAAGAAAACAACAATCTCTAATCTCTCGTGGCTTAATGAAGAAGAGCCACAAGATTGCTTTGTTGTCAAAAAAACTAAAACACTTCCACCAAAATTGAAAACCCCATCCTTCTTTCTTCTTTTTCACAATTTCCTCCTGTTCGTATACACATGTAGAAGCCTCACCTGAATTTTTCATCAGCAACCGAAGTCTTCAACGGCAGCTCGTCCAAGTTTCCACCTTCATTCATACTCGGGTTCTCTCTCCTCGTTGTGCGTTCTTTGTTGTTGCGCCGCCGCCGTCACTGGGTTGATGCCCTTCGTTCTTTCCCATTTGTTCGTCGGTCTTGCCTTGTCCCAATTCGTTCTCCTAGGTGCCGTTTGGCCGAAGTTCGCCGCCACCGTGGTTGTTGTTGTGGTTGATTGGTGTTCTGCATGTTGTTGATTCATTTCAAAAGGAAACCCAATTCTAGTTTCAAGAAGTATAAGTTAAGTCATCATCTTCCTCTTCTTTATTGCAAGATCTCAAATTCTAGTTCTAATGAATTTTGTTGGACTGATTTCATTAATAGTTTCACTTCTTATTATTGCTTAGCCAAATCAGCTATGATAGGAGTTTATTAAAAATTAAAGATTGAGTCTTTGCTTCTTATTTAATGGATTGGAGCTTATAGTATATATTGATCCTTCTTAAAGTTAAGTTATAAAATCTGATTGTTTATAAACTATGTTGTTTGATAAGATCCTCTATGAATTAGAATGAGGTTGATTAGAGTTAGAGATTGATACAGTGAATTGGATTAGTAGAAGGTTTGCATATAAGGGTTGTGGTTAGTTTATAGAAGAAATTAGAAGTATGAGCAAGTTAATTTGTTTATCTAAAATAATGGTTGTTAATTGTTGATGTTATTGTTTTTATTTTGTTCGAAGTCATATAAATCCCACATCGGAGTTTTGGAGAGGAAGCAAGAGAACATTACCAGTAGGCATTAGCGTAGTGTTCCTGGAATTTTATAATTCCCACATCGGAGAGGGAGCAAAGTAACAAGGGATCTGATTTATTAAAAAGGCTTGTATAGATTAAGATGGAGTGTATGCATGCTGGGCCTTGTGAATTTATTGATGATCAGCCTAACATACATCTTCATTGGGCTGTACAAAGCCCGGTAAATGTGAGATAAGTTGGACTATTTATTGTTTAAAATTCTGAGTTTCGAGCCGAGCTTGGTTTTGTGTTTTTCGAGTTAGTTGAGCTCGAGCTCATAATCGAGCCGAGCCTGAAAATAAGCTCGAGCTCTAACCAAGCTCACGAGCCGAGCTCGAGCATTAAAATCCTTCACGAGCTCGAGCCGAGCTCAACTCCCTCAGGCTCGTCGAGCTCACGAGCAGAGCCTGTGAAAATTCAAACGAGCTCGAGCCGAGCCCAGTGCTATTCGGGCTCGACTCGTGCGATAAGCACCCCTACTCCTAACAATTAATTCGATCACATGCGCATCTTACCTCCCTGCTACCTAATACTACATCACTTATATCAATCACCCTCCATCTTCTTGCGACACATCATCGCACACCAAGATCACCATCACCAAACGCCATCTCATCAAATCCTCATACTGCCTATATTTTCCCACACCCCTCTGATGCTCCACGTATCATCAACATACAACAACAGCAATTCTATCTTGTGATCATCATCAACATCACATAACGCTCATATCACGCACAATCAAATAACACAAAAACAATACAAGACACTATTTTTAACGACTCGTTCAACTTTCGATCTAAGATCCGTACAAATCAACGACCCTAGACGGTGGTATAATTTCTGAGGTCAACTAAATTAACTAACTTTATTTTATTTCTTTATTTATTTTTATTATTTTATTGAAGTTACTAACATTCTATTCATGATGTAGATTGTTAATTCGTCCCTGCGACCGTAAGTATTGTATATATTATACTAACTCCCTGCAATATTTATTTTCTTATTTTTATTTATTATTCGTGAACATGTTATTTTTCTATGCCTGATTGCAATATTTATCACCTTGTATTATTGCTAAACAAGACCTAAAGAATTGTTCTAATTAATTCAGATAAATTGGACAACCTGTTAGCAACCTTGTAATATGATTACATAATAACTTATCACTAAATAATTAGTCTTTTCGTGTGCTTCATGAACCAACCTAGATTAATTATTTTTAGGTCCTTAAAACGTTATTTGATTATTCTTTTGCATAAAATCTGTAATGAATCGATATTTAGTAGAGGCTAGCAATGGTCAATAGAGTTCCTGACTATATTTGTACCCTCACCCCCAAACTCAATCTATGGTTCATTTTGACCATCTATGGAGTCAGGACGGGGAAATCTACATTGGATAAGTCCCTAAGATGTCCCTACAGTTCAATATCCAATTAGGTTTATAAGTTTTCCTCTAAAAATTTATTGGCGACTTCAAAAACATATTTTTAATAAAACCTTAACAACGGGGTAGTCAAATAAATGCGCTCACACCATGTGTAGGCACTAAAGGAATGAAAAATCCATGCCTCCAAGGCCTCGTCTTGATGGTATTCAGATTGCGTTATCTAAGAACATGTCAAATTTTTTGATTGACCTTGAGAGTAATCTGGTTAATTATCTAAATGAGATTTATAAAATTGAGCGAGTAGTTTGGGCTCAAAAAGCAGGAATGAATTGGCGTAAATATGGGGATTCTAATACCATATACTTTCATGTTATTGCCAAATCAAAAAGAATAAAGGGTAAAATTTTGGCTCTTCAAGATAATGAGAATAATTGGATTGAAGATGGTTTGATTTTAAAAATATGGCCCGATCGTTTTATGAACAAATCTTCACTATGAAACATCTCTCTCATTCAGTAAGCCAAGCCCATAACGTTCATTATTGCCTTTCCTCTGAAGAGTCCATCTCTCTTTTGGAACCAATTTCTAAAAAAGATGTTCGGGAAATTCTTTTTTCCATGGACCCAATGAAAAGTCCAGGCCCAGATGGATTACAACCTCATTTTTTTTAAAAGTTTTGGACTGAGCTTGGGCCTAGCATTTTTGGGTTTGTTAGTGACTGCTTTGATCGGTCTAAAATTCCTTGCTGCATCAACAATTCTTATTGTTGCCTACTTGCCTTATACCAAAAAAAATCCCAACCTTCCCTTCTTAATGATTTTCGTCTAATTGGACTTTGTAACACTATTCTCAAGCTTCTCACCAAAACTATTGCTAGAAGATTCAAACCTCTTATCCCTAAGCTAATAGTCCTTTGCAATCTTGTTTTATCATGGATAGGACTATTTATGAGAATATCATTGTTATTAAGGAGGTTGCTCATATTTTTAAAAAAGACAAGGTTTCTTCACATATTATGGCACTTAAAATTGATCTATCCAAAGCTTTTTGACAGTCTTCAGTGGGGATTTATTAAAGATACTCTTCATCATTTTAATTTTCCTGCTAAACTGATTGATCTTGTTATGAATATTATTACCACTCCAACAATTTCAGTTCTATGGAATGGTGAAATCACCCATAGTTCTCAACCCTCTAGAGGTATTCGTCAAGGGGACCCTCTCTCTTCCTATATCTTTGTTCTATGTATGGAACATATTTCTTATATGATTGAGCAAGAGGTGTCTAAAAAAAACTGGTTGCCTTTGAAAATTTGTAAAGACATTCATTTATCTCATCTTTTTATGCCGATGATGTCTTTCTGTTTGGTAGAGCGTTTCATGATAATCTTAGAATTATTTTTCAAGTGCTTCAAAACTTCGGGGTTAAGTCAGGATTATATCTTAATGTTTCCAAATCTACCATTATCTTTCTTCCAAAGATGAGTCATGTTTCTACGAACTCTATTGTGGATCAAAATAATCTTAAAATTTCAACTTCCTTTGGGAAATATTTGGGAATCTTAATTAGCCCAAATAAATTGAGAAAACAAGATTATTTTGAGATGATTGATAAAACAAAAGAAAAAATTCAAGGGTGGCAGGCCAAGCTTCTTAACATGGCTGGAAGTTGTACTTTAGTCAAGTCAGTGCTAAATACATACCCAGTCTATGCTATGCAAGCTAACCTGCTTCCTCAAGGGGTGTTGGATGATCTTGAAAAAAAAATATGAAGAGGTTATTATGGAATAAAGTTGATCAAAGGCGTTACGTTCCTAGAACCTCTTGGAGCACTGTTTGTCAACCTATGAAAATAGGGGGGATTGGTATCCGAAATCTTAGAAGGTGGAACTTGGTGTTTATGGCTAAGTTGGGATGGAAATTATTGACTCAATCGTCCAAACTTTGGGTGAGAATTCTAAAGGGAAGATATCTTAGGAACAATAACTTTCTTGATGTCATTCCCTCTAGTTCCTCATCCACAATCTGGCGTGATATTCTCAAGGGTCGACCAATTCTTAAAAAAGGTTTAGTCATTTATATTTGAAATGGTGTTGACACTTCTCTTTGGTTTAATGATTGGATTGGGGTTGGTTCTCTCTATCTTATTCCAGGGGTTAAGTTCTCGAATTCCACTACTCATTGGAGAGTTTCTATACTTATATCTAATGGGTTCTGGAATCTTAGCAGGATTAACTCGTTTGTTCCTAGTCACATTCTCCTTAAAATTAGTGCTCTTCCTCTGGCTAAATATTGTGATCTCAAAGATGATATTCGATGGAAATTCTCAAAGAATGGGGAGTTTGACATCAAATATGCCTATCATACAACCATTTGCTCTCTTAACCCTCTCTCTAACTCTTCCATTACTCCCGCTCTCTGGTCATTAATTTGGAAAACTAAAATACCATATAAAAACAAAATGTTGATATGGAACATGCTACACTCAATTCTTCCAGTTGCCTATTCTCTCACTCATAAAATTCATGACCTTAATCCTATTTGCACTCGATGCAGGCTCGAAAATGAAAATCATTTGCATCTCTTTAGGGATTGTGCTTCCTCTATGGTTTTGTGGAATATGATATTTGAAAATTTCCGTCAAAACAATGATTTTAATTTCATGACTTTTTCAAAAGACTGGTAAAACTATAATCTCTCTCAGAGCTCAATTTGGAAAGTTATTTTTGGTGTTGCTATCTGGCATATTGGGAGTATGAGGAATAAGGCTGTCTTTAAAGGGTTAATGTATCATGCTAGCTCCATGTCCACCAGATTTAAGATAGATTTGGTAGCTACTAACAATGTTTTACAGCCTGATATTCCTTCAAGTAGCATCAATTGGATCTGGCTTCACTGGAATCCTCCGGTAGAAAATTTCCTCAAACTTAATACAGATGGGAGTTGGAAAAGAATTGATAACGCAAGTGGTGGAGGGGTCATTCGACGCAGAGATGGCTCATGGTATATTGGTTACTCGATGAAGTTTACCTCAGTTTCTCCTGTTGCAGCTGAATTGATGGCAATTAAAGAAGGGCTCACTAATCACTATTGTCAGGGACTTCAATATCACGCAAATTGAGTTGGAAACATATGCCAAGGCTTTAAAGATCATGTTGGATAGAGCTGAGCATCATCCTCACCACAAGGACAAGATCTATGCTCTTATCCAGGTTGTGGTTGACTTGCTTCATGGAAATTGCACCGTGCATATTCTTCATGCTCGTCGTGATGTTCATGCTCTTTCTCACAAACTTACGAGGTTGGGTATGGACATGGATGAAGAAAAGAAAGTTCACTTTACTCCTCCCCAATATGTGATGAATGAGTTTCTCAAAGATATCAGCGCATTGGGTATTCAGACCTAATCACTCCTTGCTGGCTGTTGTCATATTTCCTGCCTTTTGAGTTTGTATGATAAACAGTATGCTATAATTTTAGTAGGTTTGCCTTTGTTTCTAGGCTGGTTATTTTATCATTGTATTAAAACACCTGCTGGGGGTTTAATCCATTCCTTATTAATTTAAGTTCTCCCTTTATGTGTTAAAAAACTCACACATCACTTTCTTAAAAATCCGTGCATGTCAAAGGATGAAAAAACTAGTTTTCTCTTACAAGCTGGTATTGAGTTAATTTTATCAACACATATAAAGCCTATGCTTACAACCCCCTCATGCATCAATCATAAGCTTTCCTTTTTTTCCTCAGGTTTATGACATTTTTTTGTTTTCTTATGTCAGTTAACACTTAGGAGCATTTTGCACTTTTACTAAGATGACATATTAGGTTGCATAATCTACTTCGTTGACATTTTAATGGCCCAACACATGAAGATATGTTTCAGATATACATAGTGGTAAGTAAAGTCAAGTAATTTTTCTACAATACAAGGAAAGTACGATAAAAATATATAGACAAGTGTAAGCACCTAAAATGTCTCCCTGAATTTTTCCATGTGAAGTGCCAGAGTGGTAAGAGCACATTCTGTCTAGAAATAACTACAAAAATTGCGAGTTCGAAAGTGTCATGATTGAAATAAGTTGTCTCCTCTTTCCATTAATTAATAAATTAATATATATACAACCTAGAGTCCTAAACCAGACCAAATCAAGAAGCATAAGATAGGATAAAGCTAAATATTGTTATCGAAATAATCTCTCTAATCTCTAACACCCCCTCAAGTGGGAGCGCGCAAATCTCGTATGCCCAACCTATGTAACAAAAATTTTAAACTGAGTTTTGCCTAAGGCCTTGGTGAATATATCGCGCGGTGTAGAGGTGGGCATGGGCGGCGGCCAAGACGCGGGCCGGCCAGACGAGCCCGCTCGAGGCCCGGCCCGGCCCGTTGTCCGCCACGTGGGCCTCTCATGGACAAGAAATTTTATTTCAGCCCGCACCAGCACGAGCCCGCCTATATGGCCCGTGGGCCAGCCCGCGGACCGAACGCCCCTTTCCTTTGTTTTTTAGCCTAAAACTGCCAAGAATATAAAAAAACAACATAAAACACGGGCCAGGCCCGCAGGAGGCACGAGCCCGGCCCGCGGGTCCGTGGCCCTGGGCGGGCCGTGGACAAAATCGAAAATTCAGTGCACGGCCCGCCACTCACGGGCTCGGGCCCGGCCCGGCCCGCCATTTCCCCAAGCCCGTGAACAGGCCCGGCCCGGCCCATGCCCAGGTCTAGCCAAGTGGAACTTGGTAGGAACAAAGGAGGGGGAAATAAGACCCTCAGTCATAACATCTCTCTCAAAATGACATTCAACTTCAATATGCTTGGTGCGTTCATGAAACACCAGATTCTTTGCAACATATAATGCAGACTGACTATCATAATACAGACGCATACCCTTGGGATTTTTAATCCCTAGAACACCAATAACTGCTTGAGCCATTTCAATTATAGAACGATACTCAGTCTCTGCCGAGGAACGAGAAATTGTAGCAGCTGCTTTTTGGTCTTCCAGGAGATAGGAGAATAGCCAAGTAGAACAAATCATCCACTCAAGGAACGCCTGATAATAAGTTTATAGGGCTTTTAATCAACCTTGCAAATATTTTAGGAATTAGACCTTAGGTCCTTAATAGAATTCAATGGTTCATGGTCCAAGACATTGAGCCTAAACAAGGAGAAATCCATGAGTTAAAATTAGCCCAACTCCACCCAAAAATATCAGAAAATTAAAAATGAAAGAAAAAGAGGAACATCATCTTCTTCCTTTATACGTGTAAGAGCAAGGATGGAGTTTTGCTTCTCCAAGTCAAAAACTACCTACTTTCCCCAACTCCAACTCAGTACACTCTTAAGCTTCTAGAAACCCACTGAAAATTCTCAAATAATGTACCTTAACCATGGATTCTTGTCGGCTGTTTTACAATCCATGGATGTTCAATGGTTTTGGAATTTTGAATTAAAGAAATCCTTTACTGAGATGGCCATTCCTCTATAAATAGGGAAGAAATGGATTTATTTTCGCATAAATAAAAAAAAATCAACAACAACAACAAGTAAGTAATCAATTCCAAGGAAAATAGACTAGAAATCCCAAATTTCCATTGTTTTTCGGCCACCAAGCAACCATCACTGTCCCACCTTCCGACCAACATTGGCGAACCCCGCACTCCGTAGCACCACCAAGGCCGCTGAAGCGCACCATCCTTTCCCGCTCGTTCGTCGTTCTTCTCCCTCGCCACTTCTCTCTCTCGCCCACTTCTCTCCTCGATTCTCGCACCACCGCCACCTCTGTACCGTCGCCACCCTCTGCCCCACCGTTTATTGCCGACCCTGCCGACCTGCCTTCCCCCACCGTGAACCCAGCCAATAACCCTTCTTTCTTTCTCCTCCTCTGCGTGAGTGTGTGAGCAATGAAGGAGACTAAGCCTTGGTCTTTTCCTTTTGTTTTGTTTTGGGTAAGTTTTGACTTGTATTTCTTCACTTAAACAACTTAATGATGCTCATATATATATATAAGTCACTCATATTGACATCGATTTTCAAATGGGCTTAATGATATACTTCTAAGTAATAGCAAGACTAATAAATGTTTATAATTAGTTAATAAAATCACTTATAAAATATAAATTACCAAGTTTACTAAATATTTATAGTTAGTTTATAATAAAATATATGTTATCAAGCTTCAAATTATCTAAGCTACAACATGTTTAACATATATTCCTAATATAGTTTAAGAGTCATAACAATTTATAATTTCAGTAACTAGCTAGCTCATTTAACTAAGCTTAATTGATGATGTTAAGCTTATAATATGGTAATATGACTAAACTATGGATAATACTTTTAATTTGATTTCTAAATAATATCTATGGATTTTCAAGAGATAAGTATAAAAAGGTTATGTATAAAATTAGTAGTAAAATGTTAAGTAAAAACTATTCGCCACAGAAATGCTAAATAAGTCAAACTTTATTCTAACTTATATAAATACTTTTCTAATCTAGAAACCATACTGAAAGAGCACTAGTAACACTTTCCAAATAGTTAATAACTTATTATGAAATGCTCGTTTAAAACTTAAAAATAACTCGTTCCTCGGAGCTCAGTAAGGACGACCTCAAAAGCGTAAAAGGGAGATTATTGTACTGCAATCGAGGCAACAACTACTGCTAGTACCCGCAACTCCCTTGAAATGTGTTTTATGAAACTATAATATGCAACTGAAATGATGATTATTTATGAACATGTGTTTCTGAGTTGCGGGATTATCATTTGTACATGTTTTGATTACGTATCCTAAGATATATATGGTTCTCTAAGATGACATATGATAATCACTGATCACTAAAAATGATATTGTTTATGAGATTATACTGAAAGACTGAAAGTTACTGAGTTACTGAAGTATACTGATCATTGCTCAAGTAAAAGAAACGTAACATGATACAGTGAAGTGAAAGAATTGGTCAGTTGGCTGTATCTACTAACTGACTGAAGGTCGTGCACGTACCGTACTGTTTACTGGGGCACTATCCCGTTACTGTTTACTGGGGCACTGGCCCACTATTGTTAAATGGTGTAGGGTAATTCCCGAGGCCCAGGTCCTTGCACATTGGTGCATACACATACTGGGAGACGTCCTAGCACTGACTGATGTACATCAACTAGAGTCAAAACTGATAAAATGGAATGACGGATTATCAAAGTGAAGTTGAATGAATGTTGATTTCTTAAATGTTTGAATTATTCTCTCCCCCTGTCTGCAAATAAAATGAATTTAAATGAATTTATGTTGCTAGAGTAGTTTGTTACTTGGCCTCGGCTCATAACATTTTGTTTTTATGTTTTAGGAAATTGCAACACTGTTGTTAAAGGGATTTTGCTAATGAATATTATGAGTAGTTCAAGTATATGATATGTACAGAATGTCACTATTACTTGAGATTTGTAAGGCTCGAGTTGGAACTATAGCAAGGGAAGGTTCCAGAGGGATTACGTTGACCGATGATATTCTCTAGATAAAGGATTATAGTATGGATATTAGTATGGTTGTTATTGGTAAGTTTTATGATCTCAAGGACTATTTATGGTTATTATTGTATTAGTGGGCCCATAGCCCACAAGTTTAAGTTCAGTTTCCTTTGACTCATAAAAATTCCCTGGAGACTACGAGTAACCTACAAGCCTAGGAAATATTTCAAAACTCCCAAATCTTTCATTTTGAAACACTTTCCTAGATAATCTTTAAAGTTCAGTAATACTTTCTGATCATTCACTGCAATAATAATCATATCATCGACATATATTAGAACATTTATCGGAATGTTCCCCCTGGTCAAAGTGAACAAAGAATAATCAGAGTATGACTGCTTAAACCCATATGTTTTAAGTGCATCTGTCAATTTTGCAAACCAACATCGGGGTGTCTGCTTCAAACCATACAATGATTTTTTCATGCTATAAATAAAAATTATTATTTTTCTCCTAAAATGCATAAGGAATCTTCCTATACACCTCTTCCTCTAAATCACCATGGAGGAAAGCATTGTGTACATCTATGTGGTGAGCTTCCCATTTTGTCACTGCTGCAATTGCTAGGAAGGTATGAATAGTAGTTATTTTTACCAGTGGAGAAAATGTTTCATTATAATCAATACCTTATACCTGATGATGGCCAAAAAAAGCTAGGCGCGCCTTCAATATTTGTAATATTCCCTGCTCATCATATTTTTCTGGGTACACCCACTTGCTTCCCAAAGTCTTCTTTCCATGAAGAAGAGGTTGTAACACCTATGTTCCTTGATCTTGAAGTGCTTTTATTTCTTCACCCGTGGCTATTGGCCATCCGTCATGTTTCACTGCCTCCTTAAAATTTTTAGGAGGGCTTCCTGCAGTTATTGCTGCCAGATATCTGCGATGCTTGTCCAAAAATTTATCACAACTAACAAAATGTGCAATAGGATAAGGAGTACCTGAAGACGGTGATGGAGTACATGTGCGTGCTGACAGACTTTTCTTATTCACTATTGTACGTGTCACAAAATCACGAAAATTCGTAATTGGGATTTTAGTCCTCAATCCTCTACCTAACTCTTCTGTCACTCCAATCACTTCCGCACGCCCCAATGGGTGCGGTCCTCCCTTGTCTGCACATCCTCCACAATAGGTGCACATTGCACACCTTTATCCACCCCAACATGAACACTCCCCTTGTGGGCTTCATTAGGCACCATGCCACAGGTGTCATCTACACAAATAATATCATCCATAATTGCCACAAGTCCCCCTTCATCCATCATGGGAACAACCGCAAGGCATCACTATTCTGACTTGCCACCACATTTACACCAAACGAAAATATATGTTCAATAAATTTCAGATCACGCGAGACGAAAAATTCATGGTTCTTTAACTCATATAATTTCCATCCTTTTTTAGTGAAGGGGTATCCAACAAACACTGATGAATGAGAATTTAGTCTCACTCATGTATATATTTTGATTGTCTTTTGCATGTTTTTTTTTGCATTTTTGTGCATTTTTCCCTCCATTCTCCTCATTTTCATCCTCTATTGGTGCATGCTAAGTATTTAGGATTTCTTGGCCTTTCCCCTTCCTTTTGATCATTAACATCTTATTTAGTGTTGATGTGTGAAAGCAAAAGAGCACAGTAGTGGAGGAGCAGGCGCTCCTAAAAGCTGCAGGCCAAAGCACAACGAGGCAGGAAGTTTGGAGCGTGGGGTGAGCGACCAAGGAGCTGGTGCACCAAGCATGGATAAGTAAGGAGCGAGCACTCCGTAGGAAATAGGAGCAGGCGCTCCTGTTTGTGCCGAAGATCATCAAGAGAAGCAGAAGGTTGGAGCGACCCAGGAGCTACCATTGAGCAAGCGCTCCTGGCGCGTCCCTTAAAGGAGCGAGCGCTACGTTGGCAGAAGGAGTGGGCGCTCCTCTATGATCTGTGCACTTGTTTAGTTTGCAGTAAGGTGAACAAGGAAAAAACTAGGTCGTTGCTAATTCCCCTAAGATCAAATAAAAGTCCTAACTATCCACCTGACTAGTCAAGTGGTAAGCGAGGGTCGAACCACAAGGATCGGAGGTATCACCAAGGTAGAGTCACTAAGAGTAAGCTAAGTCGAAGAAAAAGTCAAGTTTTGTTTAAACTTGAGGATCTTAAACTATTGGAATTCAAATTAGGAAAAGCACTAGGAGTGGGGAAAGATCATAATCATGATTCACATCCAAAAACCAAGTAGAGTTATGGGGACTAACATGTAAAGGCGATATGTAAAGGGAATAAACAATCCTAAATACCTCTAAAATCTTTCTTGGGGAGTTTAGAGTCCTAATTATAGCAACAAAACCTATATTTCGAGGTGTTATCACCTAACTAGGCCAAGATAGGAATTGAAATAAAACCCAAGTTAATACAAATCAACAAGTGATGCATAACAACCAATCAATCATTTATAAAGGTCAACTACCTGAAAGCAAGATATTAAGGGGCAACAAATGGGTTAAAATTCAATACAAATCAATAAGTGATGCATAACAACCAATCAATCATTTATAAAGGTCAACCACCTGAATGCAAGCTATCAAGGGGCAACAAATGGGTCAAAAGGTGATTGAGCTCACATCAACTAAGTCGCCAACAACATTAATGATTGAAAATGCATAAATCTCAAACATAACAAACCCAACAAACTATACTCATGAAAATAGGATGGAACCAATGATTGGGCTACTCCCAAATCCTAGTTAATAAACTACTCAGTACCCATTATACTAGCAAACATCCTAAATATGGAAGAACTAGCAATAAATCACCAACCAAAAATAGCAAAAACCAAAAATCAATACTTTAAAGCAAAAACAAAACAAAATCTAAAGAACAAACAAGAAGAAACTAAGAAAAGATGGAAACTTTAATCTAGATTAAACTATAAAATATGAAGATTAAGCAATGAAAACATGAAACCAAAGCATGAAAATAATAAACTAGAAATGCATAAAAATAATGAGAGAGAAAGAAAGGATTGAGAAGATTACTAAGAAAATAAGAATTTCAAGGAAATTTGTCACTTTTCATTGATTTTCAATCTCCAAATTACACCTCTTCAGCCAAGTTTTCTCTCTCCTACACTAAGTATCTAAGATTAGGGCTCTAAAAATCTGGATTTTTATTAAAATGGGCTAAGGGGGTATTTATACTCCCCCCAATTACGTCGTCGTAAACAAAAGTGGGCCGAAGAAAATCTACAAATGACAGCAGCCCGGGTGGGTGGAGCAACTGAGCCCGGGCAGGCGGATGGGTGGCCCGGACGGGGCAGGGGCTCGGGCTCAGCCTCTTCTATCGGACGGGCTTAACAAATTAGGCCAGCAACCAGAAACTTCCGTTCTTCATAGGCCCGGGCAGACGTCTCTTGGAAGAGCTAAGGGGTGGCTCGGGCAGGCTGCTGGTCGCAGACGAGCCCGACTCTGCTCAGACGGATTGCTATGCTTCTTACTCCTTTTTTTGCTCCCCTTTTAGCTTCTAATTTATAAAATCTTGAATTCCTACACAAAAGGTTAAGTAGAAGAGTAGGGGATGGGGATTCAAATATATATAGCAAGAGATGATTAAACAACATAAGAGGTAAAATTAGGAGAAACGGAACTAAAAACGGAAAGAAACTAAGCAAAAATAGCTTTAATACTACCCTAAGAGTGAGGTAAATCTCACTCATCATGAGGTTGGAGCGACCCATGAGCTAGCAATGAGCACTTGCTCCAAGCTTATTTTTGTTAGGAACTGGCGCTCCTTGTTATTTTGTCGACTTTTTCTCCTTTAAACGTTGTTTTTAGTAAGTTTATGTAATAATATAAATACACTGTTTACTTAATGACAAATTAACTTTTATTCTAGAAAATCATTTTTAGAGAGTTTTTAGCTTAAATTAGTGAGAGAAAGTGAAACCCTATAAAGAGAAAGTAGATTCTCAAGGTTTTCTAGCTTGGATTATGGCATAATTTTTTATTTTTATGCAAAATCTTCATTACTCCTTCCTTGTTTAAGTAATATCTCTTTATCTGTCCATCTTTTATGCTTTCATTTTCTAGTTTTATTAACTTTTATTTACTTAGCTTAACCCATGTTTAGATCTTGGTTTTATTAGCTTAATCTCTTATTAATCTTTAGTTTCTTAGCTTATTCTTGTGGTTAATCTTGTGTTTGTTACTTTAGTTGCTTATCTTCCCCTTTTACATCCTTGTGTTAAGTAATGATGTTTGATTCATTTTCCCCTTTTATTAGTATTACTAGGATGATTAGTGAGTAGCTAATTAGTTGGGGTTGGGGTGAAAACCCAACCATGATTGATTTGGGTGTTTGAATATGAAGATGGGGGGTTTAATTAGGCTTATTAATTGATTAATAGCATGATTACTATATGCTTGCATTCTAGTTGGCCACTTGGATGTTTGTTGTAATAATGCCTTAATTAAATCGAGAGAGGAGATTAAGGTTGACATTTATGCTATTGTATTGCTTAATTACTCATGAGAGTGAGATTTGAGTGAGGGCCTCGTGGATTGGCATTGTGATTATCCCTTGGTTGCATGTTTGAGACCATGAGAGTGGCTTAATTATGTGATTTATGTAGTTTTATGCACCCTTGAGGGAGGGTTTAAAGCTAGTTAAGAGTCAATAACCTCAATTAGTTGCTTGGTTTTCTTTCCCCTATACTTCACCCTTCTAATTGCCTAAATCATGATTGGATGGTGTTTAACCCCATCTCGTAACGTTTTTCTCATCTGATATCTTGTTTAATCGTGTTGTGCGTCTTTATAAAGTCATGATTAATTAGTTATTTTAGTTCTTAGCTGAGTAAAACAATTCTCTTACCCAAATCTCTGACTTAGCTTGCAATAATTATCAATCTTGGTTTTTGTCTTGCTATTCCTTGTGGATCTCGACCCTTGCTTACCGCTCTACTTAGGTTAGCGGTTAGTTAGGTAGTTTCACCTTAGTTGTTTTGTCCAACGACCAAAATATCCTTTGTCAAACACCCACTTTTGAGTTCTACTAGCAAACTTATCACCACCATGTTCAGATTATGAGCATAGCACAAGCATCCAAACACACGTATATGGGTCGTAGAGGGAGGTTTTCCATACAAACCTTCATATAGGGTCTTGTACTTAAGCACAATGGAAGGTGTTCTATTAATCAGATGACAAGCTCCTAACGCACACTCTTCCATTAATTTTAAAGGTAAGTTGGATTGAAAGCGCAAAGCATGGGCAACATTAGGATATGTTGATGTTGTCGTTCCCACGACCATTTTGTTGAGGGGTTGTCTGATGATTAGTTTATATACTTGACATTTGTTGAGGGGTTGTCTGATGATTGGTTTATATACTTGACTTTTGATTAGTTTAGGCTAAATTTCTTCCTTTTCCTTCTTTTTGTGCATTTTCCTCCTTTGTGCTCTTTCTTTAGGTGCTTGGTTATATTTCAGGATTCGGAAGCATGCTTGGAGGACCTATGCACAAACCCGAGGCAAGACATTGAAGAAACAGGGCATCAAAGGGCTCGAAAGAAGAGAAAAAGAGGGAAGGGGACTAACCCGAGGGCCCGGATCACTTGACCCGCCCGGGTCAGTCCAAGTTGCAGCAATATAAGTCCTTAATCAAGCGACCCGCCCGGGTCAGCTGACTCGAGGGCTCGGGTTAACTTGACCCGCCCAGGTCAGGTTTTGAGAGAGCCAAGTTCGTTCCTGATTACGCGACCCGCCCGGGTCAGGTCCACTCGAGCACTCGGGTCGGGTCACCCGCCCGGGTCGCGGTGTTTTCCCGAATTTATTTCTTTGCTTTAATGCTTTATACGGGGGCTTTGTTGTAGTTAACCTTATTTTATTTTTAGGACTATATAAGACGAACTCTGCTTATTTTAGGTGAAGGAATTTTTTTTTTCAGATTAGAGATTAAATCTTGTTTAACATTCAAACTTTTGAACCCTAGGAGAGAGAAAGTTGAGGTTTGAAGTTTTTGAACTCCATTTTCACATTTATGCAAGCTTAAAAGTTTGTAATTTCTTATTTATTTCTTCTTTTCTTACCTTAATCTTGTTTATTGTCATTGTTTTGTTGCTTAGATCTTGTTTATTAGTTGTTGATTTTCCCTTTTTCTCTTTCCTCCATGGTTATGGTGATGAAGTTATTTCAAGTTTTGTTTTGCTTTGTTTTCATGATGTGTGAGTAGTTTCTTACTAGGGGAAGGGATGTAACCTTTATTTACTCTTTGGATGCTAAATCTAAGTTAGGGGTTAGCATTTAGGGTTGAACTTGTTGATCAAACTTGCTTGATTTCGTTTGTTGGGTGCTTGATCACCACTTGACTTGCATATTTGGAATTCCTAGTGAAGGATTGAGAGATGAAGCTAAGAATAAACTAAGTTTGGTTGCTAGACTAGGATCTTCATGAAAATAGGTATTTTCTAGTTTAGGGAAGCTTGATTAATCATGTTGTGCTTGATTTGGCTAGATTGGTTGCTCATGCCATGAGAATAGGTCATGAGTGACTAATCATGCTCCTCTAGTTAGCTCGAGAGAGTAATTAGAGTTCCCATAGGCGTGTTTTTTCCCCTTGTGATTCCCTACTTGTTTCCCCTTGGTTTTGATAATTGGATTCTTGGATTGAATGTTGGTGAATCCCTCTTTTACCCTCATTTTATCTCCTTTACTTGCCTTGTTGATTTAATTTACTAATTTCCTAGTTTACTTAGACTTTAAAATCATTGCTAAACTTTCGAAAAACCCCAAAAATAGATTTACCTTATTATAATTAGCGAATTAACCTTTGTTTAACCCTACTTCCTTGTGGATTCGACCCTATACTTACCCTATCTTGGGTAATTTAGGTTATATTTGGCGAGTTTACAACGACCCGTCAAAATTTGGCGGCGTTGCCAGGGAAGTAGCGGTTAACATTGGCTAATTGGTTTGTTTTGAGACTAAATTGTCTTTTTGCTTATTTTTGTGTGTTTACCTCTTAGTTGTTTTTACTAATATTCTCCTTAGCTTTATTGCTTGCATGTCAAGAAGATTGAGGGGCGATCCAACAATCCCCATTGATCATAACATTGAAAATACATTGAGGCAATTAAGGAGGATCTTTAGGGAACCCACGGTCCAACCTTCGATCGTTGAACAACCGGGTTTTGACCAAGGGTTGTCTATTTCCACTACTTCTAGCACTATGGGGCATGAAGCTCCTAGAGCATTACGGGACTTTGGGCATCCCGAGGCCTTTGAACTCAAAAGTGGTATTCATTGCCCAACTACCGCCGCCAACTTCGATTTTTCTCCGCATTTGATTCGCATGATTAAACAAGAGCCCTATAGGGGTATGACTCATGAGTGCCCTCTTGAGCATTTGGCTAATTTCTCAGAGTTATGTGCCACGGTGAAGCAAAACAATGTGAGTCAAGAGTTTGTGAGGCTCAACCTATTTCACTTCTCTCTTGTAGGCAAGGCTAAGAAATGGTTGCAATCCATTCCAGAAGAGTCTTTGACTACTTGGGCATAAGGGCAGCTTTTATGGATGAATTTTATTCTCAAGAGAAGACCTCCGAAGCTAGGAGGAAGATAGCTAATTTCACCCAAGAGGAGGATGAGACATTATATGGAGCTTGGGATAGGTTCAAGGACCTTCGAAAATCTTGCCCTCACCATGGTTATAGTCAATGGATGCTTATGCAAAGCTTCTATGATGGTCTTCTTCCTATAACCCGTGCAAGCCTTGATTCGGGTGCGGGAGGCCAACTAACAAAGCTTCCGGTTGACAATATTGAGCCTACAATTGAAGAGGTAGTAAGACACTACTCTTGGGGGAATTCTACTAGAACCGTAAAACAAGAAGAATGCAAACAAAGGCAAGTATGATCTTAATGCCATTGACCACATTAATGCAAAACTTAATACCCTTGCAAAGAAGTTGGAAAAGGTAAGCTTGGCATCTCCTAGCCAAGGCACTTCTCAAGCTTTTTCTTGTGAAATTTATGGTGGATAGGACCATGCTAGTTCTTATTGTGGTGGGTCTGTGGACCATGTTGCATAGGTAAACACTAGAAGTGAGGGAAATCCTAAACTTCAATAATCATGGAAGATGGAACAACAACACATGTGGTGGATGGAAGAACCCTCAACCACCCCAACCTTACTCATGCAAACGGCTGGAATGCTAGTTGATATGAAGAGAGATGTAATGACATTAAGAGTTGGAGATGAGAAGATGGAATTCGCTTTCAACAAGAGCATGAAAGTTCCTATTATGGAAGAAGTACATCGGATCGATACCCTTGATCAAGAAGTGCTAAGCCTAAGGGCTTTGGTTGAAGCAAGGGATCCTCTTGAAGATGTGCTCCTAGGGGAAGAACAAGAAAAGGAGGGTGAAGCTTGGCACCTCAAGCAAGCCATGGACAAAGCACCAATCTACCAACCTACTCATGCAAGCTTATAGGTTTTGGAGGCTTCATTAGAAAAAGAGGAGAGGACTACGCCTCCTCCTATATGTGAGTTAAAACCCCTCCCCTCCCCCCTTTGAAATATGTTTTTCTTGGAGATAATGAGACTTACCCCGTGATTGTCAATTCTACACTCAATGGTCCTTCTCTTGATAAAATTCTTTGTGTTCTAAAACAACATCGAAGTGCCATTGGGTATACAATTGATGATATCAAGGGTCTAAGTCCCACCTTGTGTATGCATCGAATTCATTTGGATGATGGTCAAGCCTCCTATATTGAGCCTCAAAGAAGGTTAAATCCTAACATGAAGGAAGTGGTAAAAAAAGAAGTTTTGAAATTGCTTGAGGGGGGGATAATCTACCCTATCTCGGATAGTAGGTGGGTTAGTCCTGTCGAAGTTGTCCCAAAAAAAGGAGAAATGACCGTCATTAAGAATGACAAAGGTGAGCTTATCTCCACAAGATCGGTCACTGGGTGGCGAATGTGTATTGATTATCATAAGTTGAATAAGGCCACCCGGAAAGACCATTTTCCCCTCCTTTTTATTGACCAAATGATTGAAAGATTAGCGGGTCATACCCATTTTTGATTTTTGGATGGTTATTCGGGGTTCTTTCAAATCCCTATTCATCCCGATGACCAAAAGAAGACAAAATTCACATGTCCATTTGGCACTTTCGCTTATCGAAGGATGCAATTTGGATTGTGTAATGCTCCTTCCACTTTCCAAAGGTGTATGACCACCATTTTTTCGGACATGCTTGAATCAACCATAGAAGTCTTCATGGATGACTTCTCCGTGGTAGGTTCCTCTTTTGATATTTGTCTCTCCAACCTTCAAAAGATTTTGGAGAGATGTCAAAAGATGAACCTTGTTATTAATTGGGAAAAGTGTCATTTTACGGTCGAAGATAGCATAGTCCTTGGTCATATCACATATGATCTCCCAAAAAGGGATTGAGGTGGATAGGGCTAAAATTGAGGTTATTGAGAAATTGCCTACCCTAACTTCGGTGAAGGGAGTGATATTTTTTCTTGGGCATGCGGGCTTTTTTCGCCTCTTTATCAAGGATTTCTCAAAAATCTCAAATCCCATCTCCAATTGGCTTCAAAAAGACTTTGAATTTAAATTTGACAATGATTGCATGAATGCTTTCGAAACTCTAAAAAAGATCATAATCTCCGCCCCCATAGTGCAAGCTCTAGATTGGAGCCTACCTTTTGAACTAATGTGTGATGCTAGTGATAGCGCAGTGGGAGCCGTCTTAGGGAAAAGAAAAGAAGGAAAACTACATGTGATCTACTATGCAAGCAAGACGCTTGATTCGGCTCAAAGGAACTATGCCACCACAGAGAAGTAACTCCTAGCAATTGTGTTTTCTTTTGACAAGTTCCGGTCATATCTTGTGTGAAGTACCTCATGAACAAGAAGGATGCCAAGCCTCGTTTGATTAGGTGGATCCTTCTCCTTCAAGAGTTTGATATTGAGATTAAGGACAAGAATGGGCACTGAAAATTCGGTTATCGACCACCTTTCTTGCCTTCCCATGGATGATTCACAAGGCTTGGAACCTCCCATCAATGATTCTCTCCAAGATGATTTCCTATATGTCATGAAGGCTATGTATGCTCCTTGGTTCGCGGATTTTGCTAATTTTCATGCTAGTGGAGTCATACTGGATGACCTTAGCTACCAACAAAAATGAAGGTTCATGCATGAGGCCAAGCAATATGTATGGGAGGACTCATACTTGTTCAAGTGGGGGGGCTGAATGGTATTTATCGGAGGTGTCTCCCGGATGATGAGATTGAATATGTAATATGGATGTGTCATTCATCCCCATGTGGTGGTCATATGGGAGCCGACAAGACCGTGGCAAATATTTTTGCAATCACTACTAGAAAAGGGGTTTTTAACGACTAAGCAATAACGACAATATTGATTTTTTGACGTTAAATATCACTATTAACAAGAACTTTTTGAGTTAGTCGTTATAGAATATTACCAACAAATACAACTTATTATTGTATGTCGTTAAAAGCTCAAGAAAAAAAAACATAGATGATAAAAGAGAATGTGCCGTCGTTAGAAAGACAAAAGCAATTAAGCGGTGAAATTTCTCAAATTAAGCGCTCAAAACCTTCTTTGCCAAAATTAAGTGGTATCTGATCCAAATTTCTCAAATTCGTAATTAAACTCCCAAATTCTTCTCGATCAGTTTCCTTCTATCAAATTCCTAATTCCTAAACCCTTAAATTCCTAATTCCTAAACCCTTAAATTCGCAATTCTAGTATTGAAGCAATTCGCACTTTATTTCAAGCAATCTATATTCCTGAATTTCGTGATTTGTGTTGCCGATTTGTCAAGGTATGTTTGTGAATTATGATTTTCTGATTCTCCTTTGCTCGTTTTCTGATACTTCATCCAAAATTGATCCTCCAATTTCAATTTTCCTTTCCCAATTACTCTTACTCGTTGAAGCAATTTGAGGATTTTGCGGATTTGCGGTTTTGCGGTTTTGTGGATTGAAACAAGTCTTATAATTTCGATTGCCAAATTGTCGAAGTATGTTTCTGAATTTTCAGTTCTACTTTACTTATTTTTTTTTTTGATAAAATACTATGCTCATGGTTTTGGTCGATTGTTGCTTCTTGAATAGGCCTATTATTGCTTCCTGAGTTGCCATTGTTTGTTGCATAATTGGGTTCTACTTCTCTGTTAAATTAGTCCGTTAAGCAAAAAAAATTACATTATTGGGAGTTTTGATTTCAGCTTGGGTATGTATGAGATCTTATTTGTTTAATAGTTTCATGGTGCTATATTTGCCTTGTAATATGGCAGATATGGTAATCTTCATGATGATCTTATGTTTTGATTCTGAAATATAAAGCTGAAAGTTTTTGCCGCAATTTTTTTTTTCCTTAATTTTTTTCCTATTCTGATTCTGTTTTATTTTTTTTCATATGAACACATTCTGAGCATTTATGATTTTGTTTTGTCTTCATATGAACACATTCTGTCTCTATGTCACAAAGTTTTGTTGTTATGTTATTTATAATGCTTTATGTGCTTGTATTTATTGTTTCCTTACTAGTACTTTGTTCAGTGTTGTATGATGGGTTTTAGTTGTGTGTATTTTATGTCTTAGTTTGAGCTTATGGTCCATTATTCCTAATGTATGATTAGGTGCTTATCGAAAATTAAGACAAACAAAGTGTATGATTCTCATTAGTTTAAGAAAGTGAGAAGTAATATTGATTATTTACTTGAAGAAGTAATATTGATTATTGTGTATTGGTTTCTTTGCATCTTTTTAGCTATATTATATTCAATCTTATAAATAAAATATAAATATATTTTTCCTTGTAGAAAAATGACTCCTAGTAAAGATTGGATGGCCATCGAAGATTATATTAATGATCAATCATATAAAGTCGGAGTTAATAGTTTTTTAGATTTTGCTTTTCAAAAGTTGGGTACCACAGAAATTCGCTGCCCTTGTTCCAAGTGCCTTAATATAGAGTCTGGAAATCGTGACAACGTGCGAGATCATCTCTTAGTTTATGGAATAGTTAAAAGGTACACCTTTTGGTATCATCATGGGGAAAGGTTGGATGAGCCTCAACATGTGTCCGGTGATGGTGATGACAATTTGGTAGATAATGAAAGTCAAGATGACATGTTTGATATGCTAAGGGATTTATATCCACAATACAATGACATTAGTTCCTCCCATGATGCTAGTCATGTTGACGAGCCCAATGATGACGCAAAAAGATTTTATAGTCTCCTGAAGGATTCACAGGATCCTGTTTATGAAGGCTGTAAGACTTCAAGAATGTCTGCACTCTTAAAACTTCTTCATATCAAGACTCTTGGTCGATGGAGTAATGAATCATTTACCATGCTCCTTGAATTCTTAAAAAAAGAGCTTTTGCCCGAAGGATCCAAATTACCTGATTCTTATTATGATTCAAAAAAAATCTTGAAAGACCTTGGGCTATCATATCAGAAAATTGATGCGTGCATCAATGATTGCATGTTGTTTTGGAGGGAGAATGAGGAACGATGGTGATGATAGTACTTGCGGTGACAAAGAGGAAGCATACCAGCATGGTGAATTGTTCAAACCTACATATATTACTTCCTCCTCAACAAGCGCGAGTGCTAAATTTTGTAGGAGTAGGCCTGGTTTAGATCCGATTTTTTTGAACGATAATGCAAACAAAAATAGAGAACAAGGGCCTAGGAAGAGAAGAAGAGAGAAATAATTCTTTGATATCTGTCTTTTACTTGTATGCAATTTTTGCTATTGAAAACATGGTAATGCGAATTTGTTTTGTCGCACTCTTCACTATAAGTACTGATTTGATTTTGATCTTATGTGTTGTATTTAACCTTTTGAAGTTCATTAAGATATGAGTGTTACTACAATTTGAAGCCTAGATAAATAAATTAGCTTTGTTGATTGCTTATTTGAGTCTGGTAGACTTGCACATCATTTGCACTATCCTATCCTTCTTGTATCTGGTACAAAATTTATCTCCAAATCTGGTCAAATGGCTGCATATTAGTATATTACTGTGTTAGATTACTTGTATTTTTATGTGTAAAGATAAAATAGGAAACAAAATCACTCTACCTGTGAAAATTACATGACATTAGATTTAAGACACACGTCTGGTGATTATAACATTGGTATTTTAAAGTGAACAATAATATGCCCTAATATTCTTGCTTATAGTGAAGTCTAATGCTAAATACTGGTACAGAGATAGCACTGCTCGACAGGTGGGCAAACCTCTGTCGCGAGCAAATCAGAGCTACTGGGCAGTCTCTGTAGTGAGCAAAACAGAGCTGCTGGGCAGACACTTAACCATTCATTCAAGTTTTTTTTTTTATTTTTTTGATTCAATTATGTATCTTCTAATCCTATATATGCCTCTTCCTTGGTTATTGTGTAGGTGTGCTGAAAGTAACATGGTTCATCGTAAAATGCATTCAGGTCAACCTACTTTGCCAAGATCTAATAGGCAATATGTGCCTCCACTTATGCTAGCAAAGGGACGAGGTAAAAAGTTGAATGAGCTCCATTCTTCCCGAACTCAGGTTGCATCTAAATCTTATATTAGCATTGAATCTAATTTGGGTGAGAAATCTCCTGTTGGAGTGGATGTTGGAGTCTTAAATTCAAAAAAGTTGGTATCAACCCTAATGGTCTTGATGATGATGATTGTAATGGTGATGATGATTTTTATTCTTCACCGGAAGATGAGGATATGGAAATTGATGAAAGTAGTGAACATCGTAATGGTCTTGATGATGAGGATGTAAATGACAATATTCTTGAGAATGCTTATAGAAATTCTTCAGACAATGATCATGAGGATGAGAATCCACATGAGGATGATGATGATGATGTTGATAAGAATGCTCATGACAATGAGTGCGAGGATGTTGATCATGAGAATCGGACGGAAAACTGTTTAGAGAAACATGCAACAAGTCTTAGTCAACAAGTGACTAATGGTAATTCTTTATGATTTAAAAATATTTATCATTTTATTCTTCTTTGATCATTGAATTACATGTTAATTTGTGGTTGTTTTTAGTTGATAAAGGAGATTCTTCTGCTAAGGAGAAAATTGACATTGGAAAGAAAAGGGGAAGAAACAAATGCAAGGAAATTGCAAGGCTTAAGCCAGGAGAGAAGTTGGAGGTAACTTTCTATAACAATCGAGCTGTAGGGACAAATCATGAAGTGTTTGCTAGGCACTTGGGAATTATTGTACGAGATACAAATATAGTTCCAGTGAGAGTGCATAAATGGAATGACATTGGAGATAGAGAGAAGGATCACATGTGGACAGCTGTGACGGTAAATATGAATATATGAGTTTATTTTACTAATTTCATATCGGCTTCTTAGCTTTGACATTCTACATACATGCCTAAGTTGTTTGCTGCTTCAAACTTATGATCTATGGTATGTTTGGAGAATTTTTTTTTGTGAAATAAACTCATAGTAGCTTTTATTGTCTAGATTTTAGTACTTTGTTTAAGATTTGTTTCATCTTATTCCAGGATGTATTTCACAATGAGAATATGGAATCTTATCGTGAGCATGTTCTTAATCACATGAAAGAATTGTCGACGAATTGGAGGTCAGATTTGTTAAGATATAATGTTACGAAAAAGAAGATCACTTTAAAAGCTGCATACAATAGTAAGCCACCGAATGGACTTGACAGGAATGAGTGGAAGTGGCTTATAAAGGAGATCTATTCAAAACCTTCTTTCAAGGTATACAACTCAGGCTTGTGCATACATAAACATTATTTTTCCAAAATTTAATTGTGCTTTTAAAATTTCAAAAAGTAAGTGCAAGGAATTCGGCAAATAGAAAGAATTATCGAAAAGAACTTGCCCATCGAACAGGAAGCAAACCTTTTAGGCAAGTCATTTGGAACGATTTGGTGAGAAATCTAATGTGTTAACCCTTAGAATGCTTTTTTAAGTTATAAGCTATACAATTTAATTGACATATGATGTGATGCAAGGGTGGAAATAAGGGGATCAAACCAGCTTTAGTTGATGTATTTTATACAACTCGCAAGAAAGGCACGTCACTTCCAAATGCTGAGACAACAAAAAAATATGTATGTCAACCGCACTAATTTTTTTATTTTATTGTTCATTTTATTAGAATATAAATTCTTTGGTTATTTTATAGGATGAAATTCGAGAATTAACAGAAAAAGATCCATCACTTCCCATGTTGAGGTAACTCTCTCCTTTTCTATCAAGTTACGTAATCATAATGTTGATATTCGTGGTGGAAACTTTTGGCATATATGTTGATCGCTGATTGTTGTCGATGGTTGAATTGATATGGCGTTGATGGATGTAATGTGTAGATGGTTGATGGTTGATGGTTGAACTGGTGTTTATGGTTGTCTTGATTGTATGCTCACAGGTTTAAATTATGGCATATGCCTTTTGTAATATTTATGGGGAGATGCTGTCAAAATTTCTGTGGAACTGTTCTCCTTTAATTTTTATTAGGTCAACACCTACTTATTTACACGTATTTTATTTTCTTATATATATGTATAGGTTGCACAAAGGGTTTTTAAATCTAAATCTCGAGATCGGGTTGTAGGATTTGGTGGAGGAATAAAACTTAAAGATATAAATGGACCACAGCCTAGTAGAGAAGAACTTAAAGCTGAACTAAATGCTACCAAAAAACAAAATGAAGTTCTTGCAAGTCGTATGGAAGAAATGCAAGATGAAAATAAAGAACTTAAGGGTCGTATGGGTTCAGTGGAAGCTCAAATGAAAAAGTTTCAAGTTATGTTGATGAATCGGTTCAATGTTCCTTTCACTCCCAGAAAATGAGTTGGACACATCGGGTTTGTTGTACAAGTAACTTATGATCTATGTTAGGAAGGTTGAAGTTTTCTTTCATTTTAAATGTACTGATTGATATCTATTTTTCTTTTAGGTGTGTGAAGATTAGAAGCTAAATGCTCGTCAAATACTAGTTGGATTGGAATATTTATTTTCTTTTTAGTACGATGACTATTTTAATGCTCTAGAACTAGACTATATTGGAGATGTTAGATACAATTAAATATTATCATCTTTGACTTGTAATTAGATCAATTTTCAATTTAGATATGTTGTTACATTTTATTTATTTATCTATTAAAGATACATTTCCTTTTTGTATTTTTGTTTGTGCTATTTTTTGTATTTGATTTCACATTATTGCAATATCTCAAAGATGTAAGAGTATTTCGGTAGTGATTGTAATTCATTTTTTGTTGTTGAATGTGAAATTTATTATAATTCGTTTGATGTGATAATATTATTAACGACGGTATATTTGGTTGTTATTACATATAAGTTTGTCATCATATAATATCTAATAACGACAACAAATTGTTGGACGTTAATAGACAACGACGGATACAAATCTTGTCGTTATTATTTAACGACAAGTTGGTATATCGTCGTTGATAAGTAACGACGTGCTATTATCTCATCGTTAAAAAGTAACGACGAACGTTGTCGTTAAAGCCATTAACGACGGAAGCTATTGCAACGAACAAACGACCAAATTTTTTCGTCGTTAAAAGTTTCAACGACGACTTTTAAGGCTTTTAACGACGAGTTTTTTCATCGTTAAAAACCCCTTTTCTAGTAGTGAATGTGGATTGTTTTGACCAAGCATGTTCAAGGATGTTTGGGGATTTGTCAAGGCTTGTGATCGGTGCCAAAGAGTTGGCAATATCTCAAAGAGGCATGAATTACCCCTCACAAGCATCTTGGAGTTGGAAATTTTTGATGTTTGGGGGATTGATTTCATGGGTCCTTTCCCCTCCTCCCTTGGTAACCGCTACATCTTAGTAGCGGTTAATTACGTTTCTAAATGGGTTGAAGCAATAGCCTCCCCTACAAATGACGCCAAGGTAGTTGTTAAGCTATTCAAGAAGGTGATCTTCCCCCGTTTCGGAGTTCTAAGAGCTATTATTAGTGATAGTGGATCGCACTTCGCCAAGAAATCATTCAAAGCCCTTCTTGCTAAATATGGGGTGCATCACAAAATGGGCCTCTCTTACCATCCCCAAACTAGTGGTCAAGCGGAGATATCTAATAGAGAGGTCAAGCTTATTTTGGAGAAGACGGTGAATCGATCTCGAAAGGACTGGTCTTCGAAGTTGGATGATGCATTGTGGGCCTACCGCACGGCCTACAAAACCCCTATTGGCATGATACCATACAAGCTTGTTTATGGGAAATCGTGTCATTTGCCCGTGGAATTGGAGCATAAATCTTATTGGGCCATCAAGGCTTTAAATTTTGACCTTCAAGCTATGCTTCGGGTGAAATAAGGATGCTTGATATTTATGATCTTGAGGAGCTTAGGAGGGATGCTTATGAGAGTGCCCGTGTATACAAAGACAGAACAAAGGCTTGGCATGATCAACAGATCATGAATAGGGAGTTTGTGGTTGGTGACAAGGTCCTTTTGTTCAATTCAAGGTTGATGTTGTTTCCGGGAAAGCTCAAATCAAGGTTGGGTGGTCCATTCACCGTGCAACAAGTATTCCCGCATGGTGCGGTTGAGATTTGCAATGATGCAAAAGGGTGTTTCAAGGTGAACGGGCAAAGACTCAAGATATATTATAAAGGTGCACCTATTCAAGAAGCATACTCTATTGCTCTTGAGGACTACTCCCCTCTCGATGATTGAAGACATATGGTAGTCAAGCTAATGACTTAAAACAAGCGCTTAGTGGGAGGCAACCCGTTTTTCTTACTTATGTTTATTTATTTCTCTTCTTTTTGTTTTGATTCCCTTGGGAATGATGGGTTTTCACATATTATTGGGCTTTGTGGATTACTTGTTGTGGTGATTTTGTGATTTGTGCTTGTTTAGGATTGATTTGGAGAACTTTGGAGTAATAAAGAGTGAAGAAATAAGATAAAAGAGTGAAGAAATAAGATAAAAGAGTGAAGGAAAGGCTGACCCAAGCGCCCGGGTCACATGACCCACCCGGGTCGCTCCAAGGGAGCCTTTCCTTCGAAACTGACAGCGGGACTCGCCCGGGTCGTGATCGTGGAAAAGAAAAAAATGGAAGCAGCAGCGCATCTGACCTGCCGGGTCGCTCTTACCCGAGTGCTCGGGTTGGCAGACCCACCCGGGTAGTGCGGTCAGTTTGTAAAGCAAGAAAACCGGGCCATTTTTTTATAACTCTTTTTCATTCTCCCCTCACTCTTCATCTTCAACCTCTCATCTCTCTCTCAACCCTGCTTCAAACCCAAACCCTAACTCTGTAAATCTCACTCAAATCACTCATCTCACCACTCAAAAACTTAAAATCCCTCACAAATCTTCATCTTCATCTACTTTCTTCCATAAATTTCAACTTTTTCTTCCTCAAAAACCCCATTTTCACTCACTTCTCACCATTTTCTCTCTCCTCAAAATTTTTACCATAACTCTCAAAATCACCCATTTCCACTCAAATTTCTTCACAAATTCTTCCTAAAACCTTATTCTCCTTCCATTTCTTTCACTTTTTCACTTTTTCACTTTTTCAAAAAATAAACAAAAAAAATTTTCACTTTTTCTCACCAACCATACCTAGTTACGGGATTTTGATTTTTTGAGCAACAAGAGGTTCAACACTTGGAGAGGAGGACATCAAAGCAGACTAAACAAGCGGGAGAAGCTAGCTCAAGTCAACAATCACAAGGAGCGGAGGAAAACGTCTCGGGGGTTAATGCCCCCGGTGAATTTCATGATCCCGAATTCCCTTTCCTAAAGTTTGATACTTTAGAGCATTTCACTAGATTTCAAGCCCTTAAGGCTAAAGAATTTACCCCCACACGCTTTGTTGATGAATCTTTGCTATAATTATGGGGGATAAGGGGGGATGTTAATAATATTGCAAATGGACTACATATGAAAAAAGTGTTAGCAATGCGAAAGAAAACATATAGATGCATAACATTTGAGTTTCTTAACTCTTTGGAGGTAACCAGAGAGAAGCGGCTCCAATGTTCAACTGGAGCTGAAGTCGTTCTCCATTTTAGGATAGGGAATGTTGCTCGCTCTATGGATATTTCCGATTTTGCTGACATTTTTGGTTTAAAAATTGAGTCGAGCACCACTCGTGCATCCTCCTTCAATATTTTTGATTGTTGGTGCAAGTTAAGTGGGTAAAAAACATACGAATCTAAAAACGCGAATGACTCACTTATCCACCAACCGGTTATCCGGTACTTCCATAAGTTCTTGGGGAACACCATTTTTGGAAGGAAGGACAACTCAAAAGTAAGACATTTTAAACTAATCATCATAGGTTCTTACCTATGAAGACTTAGCAAGCTGAACATACCTTTGATGTTTTCCCAACATCTCCAAAGGGTAGGCACCCCAAAGACTCACGGACGTGGGTCGATTGTTGTTGGCGGTTTGATTACCGCCATTGCTGAGCACTTTGTGGTTCGCCCGAGGTCCAAGGCCAAACCTCATAAACCAACAACACCTACAGGATACGCGTTGGTTTAGTGTGGATGGAATTCGTTTTACTTGGAGGATTGGTAAAACGCCTTCCATACAAATTCCGAACCGCAACCTTACCGAAATCAAAATAGAGCAAGAAAACTATCTCATCTTGGAAGTCGCGGAGGGAGGCCCAGAGATCCATACCTAACAAAGGCGGGATCCCCATGAGCTTGTCTCCTCCTCTTCCGCCCCTCCCCCTCCTACTCCCCAACCCCATCCTACCTAGGTTCCTGACTATGCCAATATAGATAGGCGGTTTGATAGTTTTGAACAAAGATTAACCACCTTTCAACAAGAGATGCGGGATAGTTTTTCCCCCATCTTACAATTTTTTCATGATAACAACATGGTTCCTCCTGGCACCCCCTACCCCTCTTATATGCAACCCACGCCTCCCCCCGAGGGGGAGGAGGACCTAGACCCTTGAGTTGGTCCTTCTCCCCACCCCCTCCCCGATTGTTCTTATTTTCACACTGTGGACGGTGTTTGGTTTGGCTTGGAGGGGTATTTTCATTGTTTGGGTGGTTTTTACTTTTCGGGGTAAGTGTTAGGAGACCCTTGTTGCTATTTTTGATTGATTTGTTGCTTGTGATTGTGGTTATACTTGGTGAATGGGCTAATGCTTGTTAATATGTGTTATGCCATGATTTTATTTTTCTTATTTGTTTGCTTTCTTAGTTTTTAAGAAAAAGAAAAAAATTCATATATTTCAAAATACCCAAAAACAATTTTCGTTCCTTTTTAACCTCCTTCCTTTTTAACCTCCTTCCTTTCTTTTCCTTCTCTTTCAATCTTTAATTTTAGTTCTTACAAAAAAAAAAAATAGAAAAAAAAGATATTTGAAAAAGAGCAAAAATAACAAAAAATTTAAAAAACAAAGAAAAACAAAAAGAAGTTTTACCTTTGAATAAAGTTTTGATTTTCTTGCCCTAGGAAGATGCTAGTTGATGATATATGTGGATTCCTTGCTTTTATTTGGAGTATATGTTTAGAGGCTCCTTTTGGAAGAGTGTGAGCTTGAGTTGTGGTGTTTTAGGAGGTGATTAATCTTGATTGCATTAGAATCTACCAAAATGAAACTAATGAATGTTCAATTGGATGTCTAGTCTTGCATCTTGACTATGTTGCTCATGCTTGGATAATTTTAGCTTCAAATTTGCGGTCCCTTGTATATCTAGATATTCTCATCATGTCCCCAAACAAAGCTCTGCAATAAACTTAGTTTTTACTTCTTTTCGTTTGTAGTAAGTGGCACAAAAAGGCACAAGTTCTTATGCTTCTCTTTAGTGAGTAGTTACTTCTCCCTTGTATAGCAAAAATTCCCATAATAAGGGAAAAAGAAAAAGCAAAAAACAGTAAAAAAAAGGCGTAAAAAAGGGAAAAAAAAGGTGAAGAAAAATGAAAAGCAAAAAGAATAGAAGAATTTCAATAAAAGAGGTTAATTTGTGGATGCCTCCCACACTTAGTTCTAGTTTTCTTAAGTTTTGAGTATAACTGAGTCTAAGGCCTATTTGTGTGTCTAGGGATGGTGAACGAGTGGTTTAAGCTTCTATAACACTTGAAGAGCCCTAAGTCTTTTGGATAGCTAGGTGTTCTCTAATGAGCGATTAAAAAGTCTAATTAGGTGTCCTATTGCAATCTTGATTAGTTTCTTTCTCTACCCATAACCTATGAGTACACTTGTCTTGAAAGTTGCTCTCTATCCTTGCTTGTGAACCATTTCATTGATAGTTGACTTGAGCATAAATCTTGAGTTTGTTGAATAAATGGTTGATGAAAAACTAGAGTTGTGAGTTTGAAAACTCTTTGGAAACCCTCGCGAGATCCCACTAGCCCTCTAGAGTGATCTAGGGGTTTAAAGAGCTTGCTGCATGTGCTAAATGCAATCGTGATTCCTACGAAAATGAGTTAGTGTAAATTCTTTATCCTTCCTCCCTTTTCCTTTTTCTTCCTTCTTTCTTCTTCATTTTGTTTTCAAATAAATTTCATTCTCCTACTTGTGTTTATATCTATTTTGCTTGAGGACAAGCAAAGATCTAGCTTGGGGGAATTTGATGATTGGTTTATATACTTGACTTTTGATTAGTTTTTAATAGTTTTTATGATAGCTTTTAGATTAGTTTAGGCTAAATTTCTTCCTTTTCCTTCTTTTTGTGCATTTTTCCTCTTTTGTGCTATTTCTTTGGGTGCTTGGTTTTATTTCAGGATTGGAATCATTCTTGGAGGACCTATGCACAAACCCGAGGCAAGACATTGAAGAAACGGGGAATCAAAGGGCTCGAAAGAAGAGTAAAAGGAGGGAAGGGGACTGACCCGAGGGTACGGGTCACCTGACCCGCCCGGGTCAGTCCATGCTGCAGCAATATCAGTCCCTAATCAAGCGGCCCTCCCGGTTCAGCTGACCCGAGGGATCGGGTTAACTTGACCCCGCCCGGGTCAGGTTTTGAGATAGCCAAGTTCGTTCCTGATCACGTACGCGACCCGCCCAAGTCAAGTCCACCCGAGCATTCGGGTCGGGTCACCTGCCCGGGTCGAAGTGTTTTTCGGAATTTATTTCTTTGCTTTGATGCTTTGTACGGGGGCTTTGTTGTAATTAACCTTGTTTATTTTTATGACTATATAAGAGGAACTCCTCTTATTTTAGGTGAAGGAATTTTTTTTCAGATTAGAGAGATTAAATCTTGTTTAACATTCAATCTTTAGAACCCTAGGAGAGAGAAAGTTGAGGTTTGAAGCTTTTGAACTCCATTTTCACATTTATGCAAGCTTAAAATTTGGTAATTTCTTGTTTATTTCTTCTTTTCTTTCCTTAATCTTATTTATTGTCATTGTTTTGTTGCTTAGGTCTTGCTTATTAGTTGTTGATTTTCCCTTTTTCTCTTTCCTCCATGGTTATGGTGATGAAGTTATTTCAAGTTTTGTTTTGATTTGTTTCCATGATGTGTGAGTAGTTTCTTACTAGGGGAAGGGATGTAACCTTCATTTACTCTTTGGATGCTACATCTAAGTTAGGGGGTTAACATTTGGGGTTGAACTTGTTGATGAAACTTGCTTGATTTAGTTTGTTGGGTGCTTGATCACCACTTGATTGGCATAATTGGAATTCCTAGTGAAGGATTGAGAGATGAAGTTAGGAATAAACTAAGTTTGGTTGCTAGACTAGGATCTCCATGAAAATAGGTATTTTCTGGTTTAGGGAATCTTGATTAATCATGTTCTGCTTGATTTGGCTAGATTGGTTGCTCATGCCATGAGAATAGGTCATGAGTGACAGAGTAATTAGAGTTCCCATATGAGTGATTTTTCCGCTTGTGATCCCCTACTTGTTTCCCCTTGGTTTTGATGATTGGATTCTTGGATTGAATGTTGGTGAATCCCCTAATCCCCTAGTACTTTTTCCCTCATTTTATCTCATTACACTAGTGGAAAAAAGTGGATCTGTCACAACATAACTGATCTGGTTAGCCCCAAACTGGATCAGCTAAAGTCAACTGATCCAGTCAAGGCCCAAACCGGATCAGTTACTTTTGGTCCATATAATATACTTGGGCCTGCAGCGTGCGTTTAAACTTGTATCACCTCATTTCAACCCTAAGCCTTCCCACCTCATTTCAACCCTAACTCATCTCCCAATCTCCCTCCTCTCTCTCACTCCAGCGACAACCTCTCTCACAACTCCAGCGACATCCTCTCTCTCACTCCTCAATATCATCTCCATCCTCTCTCTCTCTCTTCATCGCCATTCTTCGGTTTCTCTTCTCTCTCTTCACTCAATTCATCCTGACCTAAACCCTAACCCGCGCCACCCCTAAGCCTCCCAACTCCCCACGATCTAAACCCTCATCTTCTATCATCAACTCCAGATGATTCTCTGCAACCACCAACCCACTTCGCGAATAACCCTTTTGGAATCAGCAGCGGCAAAAAACTGGGTTATTTTAGCGGCGGCAAAAAACTAGAATCAGCGGCGCCAAGATCTGTTCCAGATCTAATTTTCATTCTTTCGTTTTTGTTCTCTCAAGATCTGTTCCAGATCTAATTTCTTTAATTTTTTTTCGTTCTTTAGTTCATGTATTAATTTCATTTCGCTTTTTAGTTAAGATGCAATTTCGTTTCTTTTTTCGTTTTTGTAGGGTTTAGGGTTGTAAATTAATTTTTCGTTATTGTAATTTTTTATCTAATTTTTTTAGTTGATATGTAATTAATGAGATTGTATAATGTTTGTTATTCAGTAATATATTGTTTTGAAATTTTATTGTTATTTGTAATTTTGGAATGTTTGTAATTTTATTGTGAGATTTGTGTTAATGTTTCGTTGCAAAATTTGGATACTCTGCAAATTTGGAGTTGAAACTGAGTTGTGTAGTTGCACTTCACGAGATATTTTTTTTAATTGAAAAGGATAACTGACGCGGTTTGTGTACAAAACCGGATCGGTTGACTAATGTAACTGATCCGATTTTGTGAACGAACCGGATCAATTAATAATTAACCGATCCGGTTGTTAACCGGATCATTTTATTTTCCTTACCCGCTGCGACGCCACCTGCTCCGGTCCATTTACGGATCAGTAAGGCCCATTATGACCGGATCAGTAGGCCTTTTTTCCACTAGTGTTTACTTGCCTTGATGATTTAATTTGCCAATTTCCTAGTTTACTTAGACTTTAGAATCATTGCTAAACTTTTGAAAAACCCCAAAAATAGATTTAGCTCATTGTAATTAGTGAATTAACCTTTGATTAACCCTACTTCCTTGTGGATTCGACCCTATACTTACCTTATCTTGGGTAATTTAGGTTATATTTGGCGAGTTTACAATGACCCGTTATTGTCACACAAGAAGTCCCAAAGATCATACCATGTTTCAAAAAATAAGGGCAAACAATTGAATTAAGTGTCATTGTAACTTCTAGCACATTTGATTGTTTGATTAAATTGTCTATACATCAATGCCATAAAATTAAGAAAAATGGCTTCAACTTCCAATTTATTATATAATAAATATATCCACACACTTCTTGAAAAATCATCGACTATTGTTAAAAAAAGAAGCACCACAAGAGGAGCGAGTCCAATAAGGTACCCATAAATTAAGATGTTTGAGTTCAAAGATCCTACTAACTCTACTATTACTAATTGGAAAGCTAGATCTTGGTTGATGAGCACGAAGGCAAATATCACACCCATCTTTATTACAACTATGACTAATACTACTAACGTAGGGTAAAGCGCGTAGAACCTTTTGAGAGTGATGACCCATCCGTTTATGCCACAAATCCATACATAATTCGCCATCCACAACATGACCTTCACCTTTTGGATACCTCAAAAAAGAAAAGTCCATCTTTACGCTCACCCGTCTAATCAACATCTTCGTCCTGCGGTCCTGTATAACACATAAATTTTGAATTGAATAATGCAATTTTCTGAATCTAATAACTGTGGAATGGAAATTAAATTACATTTAAGTGAAGGAACAAATAACACATTGTTAATTCTAAAATTTCCATAGAGCACCACATTCCCCTTATATGTAGCATATGTTCTAACTTCCATCTGGTACGCCAATTGGGCAACCTTTCACCTTTTTCAAATCTCTCAGATGGTCAATAGAACCTATCACATGATGAGTTGCACCGGTATCCAAAATCCATAAGAATTTACCATTAAGACTATTTTTAGGTTTAGGGAGAATCAATAAATCCAGCAAATTTTGCCATTGTTCTGTTGTAATCCCTACAAGACCCGCTGTATTAGAATCTTGGGGCTGCTGTCCGCCATATTCAACCCGCCGAAGGTACACGGACCAACGACCTCTTTGTTCAAGCGGGGTTCAGATCCACTATCACGGCCCCGTGAGTGATCCTCTCACCACTTGGGTAGCCTATGATTCGAGAACATTCAAAATCCGCGTGTCCCTCGCAATGCCTGTGGTTGGAGATTTGCACCGGAGGCTGGTCTAAGAAGGAGTTGCCGCGATCTTCACTTTTGATGGTTGTAGAGAAACCTTCGGTCATAGTGAAGGTTTAATTATGGTTGTGGTTTTCTTCTTCTTGTTGTGATTCTGTGTGGGATTAGGGATTTAGATTTTCAGTAAAAAAAAAATTACAAGATTTTTGGTTGGTTCAATTTTTGTGTGGAAGATTTCGGTGGTATTGGTTTGTTGTGTGTTTGTGTTGTTCGATTTAGGGTGAGTTTGTTTTGTTTTTTTTTCTTTTTTTTTCGATTTGAAATATATATTAGAGGTTTCTAGTGGCTCTTGATACCATGCCAAGTGTCAAATAATAAGTTGTTTCCCCTTTCCATTAATCAAGAAATCAATACATATAACATAGAGTCCTAAACCAAACCAAACTAGGAAGCATAAGATAAGATAAAGCTAATTACTATTATCTAAATAATATTTTTAATCTCTAACAGAAAGTAATTTAAATTTGCAACTATTGAACCTTTGTCTAAATCATGATCCTTCATCCCACTTCTTTTCAAGTCAGTTTATCCTAGATAAATCTTCGAAAATCATAAAAAGGATTAATTACAATAACCTTTCATATCTTAAAAGTAATTTACAGTGAGTTTCCTGAAGTTAAAAGTATAAACAGTTCGATTTCCTAAGTTAAAATAATGTTAAAAACCTTCAAACACATCCTTTCCACCTATAGAAAACCCGACACCCAACAAGTTTCCTTGGTGCCACGTGGCGGCAACCATTTTTCCTGAGGTGCAACCTAGCCTCGTCGATTTTCATAGGCATCAATTTTCACTATGTGGTACTACGTTAAGTGCTGCTACTGAAAATCACAATCCTTAACCTCATAATAAGCGTTGCCCATGACATTTTTTCTACTAGTGGCTCCTTTGCTAGAGATTAGTAATCAACGGGTCTCAACAATAATAGTTTGTCTCCCCTGAGGTTTTTACTAGTCTTTTTAATCAAGTTATGCTTTCTTCTTATAAAAAGGGGTTCTTGTTCACCTATTTCCCCATCATGATTCCTCATTCTAAATCATTATTCATGTTCATCATCATCATTCATCACACACAATTCATCATCATTATATGTTTCCATTCATATACTATTTCAATTGTTCATATGTTTTGATTGTTCAAGCATCTTTATTCTCAAATACATTCATAAGTCGTAAAGACAATATCTCAAATTTAAATTACTCATTCAAAGTTCAAAGATGATTCAAAAAGAAGTTCCTTGAAGGCAATCGAGGTACATAATTCTAAGAGCGCGTTCAAAAAGTTCTCTACGTTGAAATAAGTCATAAAGACAATAGGTTAACTCGTAATTGACGAACATGCTTCAACTATGTAAGGATGAAAAATGTATCTTAATTATATGTCTAAATAAGGCATTAGGTAATAAATGAACATGATCACACACTTGCTCTAAGATAAGTGAAAATTGTTGGAGGCCGGTAACCTGCAACCAGATATGGTATCGCTCAATATAGTTATTAAGGAAATATTTAATGAATATTAGTTCAATTAAATTTAGGTAACTGTAATTTTGCGAAAAATCAATTATAATTATTTTGCAAGTTGATTATTAGCGAATAAGGAAATGCTATTATTAAGGGAACATATAGTCATACACTAAGAAAATGGGTTAAATAACTGAAATTTTCCTTAGGATTACTAATTGAATCAGGAATAAAGTTTTAATTTGAAGAAAAATCTATTTAATAAAGGAGAAGAGAAGCAAGGGGCTGCCAAAATTTTTGTTTGCCCCTTGCTTTGTCTTGCTCACAAAGTATTCTCTTCACCAATCCCTACTTAATGAAAATCCTAATTCTTTCCATGTAAAATAAGAGGTGTGTACTAGACTTCTAGCAGGCAAAGGTAAGATCTTGACCTATTATTGCCCTATAGATACTCTTAGAGGAGCCTCACTTGAACCTTATGGAAAGTTCATGCATTTGCCGCTAGAAATTAGGTATGCTTCAATCACTCTACGATGATTATTTACTAATATACATAAGATCTTGGGTGGTTTTGAATAGATAATAGGTTATTAAATTCCGTATTTGTATATTCAAAACCCCACAGGGTTGTAAATTTTACTTATTTATTAAGCTATGTAAGCATTTTCTTGCTCTTTAGTTGATTTAACACGAAAACCTGTGTCCCATATTAATTGAAACAATTTGATTTTGCACTTTTAACATGCCTTATTTTTAGCATAATTTTGAGCTTGTAGATCTAGTGCATAATTGGCCTAAAGTATCACCCCAAAAGTGTTACTTAAAGGCCCAAAAGTGTTGCTTTAGGTAATAGGTAACACTTTTATAAGTGAAACATCTGCCCGTGCTACCTATTCTCTAAGGTAACACTTTCCAATGCTAATGTTTCACTTTTTCAAGTGTTACTCAAAATTTTCTAATGTAACACTTTTTTAAGACTAATGTAGATTTTTATAGTGTTCCTCCTATTTTTTATGTAACACTTTTTCTCCTATAGTAGCATTTTATATGTCACCTCTTGAATTATAGTAACACTTTATTGGATATTATGTATCATTTTAAGTCAGCATATGTAACACTTTGTTAGATATTAGGCAACACTTTTCGTAAGCTAGCTTTATCGTAACATTCTATTTCACAAGTCTTATAGTAACATTTTTAGATTTGTCGACACACATACAATGAAACTAATACTAAAACTTACAAACGTAATAACGAAAAGGAAGTAGAATGATATTATAGTTATAAATGAGTATAAATACTCAATAGTTATTGTAAAGAATGAGGCAAACAATAGTATTCATCAATTGAAAATAAACTATTACGTTCAAAATATATATAGTTGACATGAAAATTCAGTCATAATATATATAACTCTCTAAAAATAACCTAAATCAATCTTATGGTTATTTCTTTCTCTCCTCTTCAATTCCATTGCCCTATCATGCATGTTTGTTTCCCGAAGCATCATGGCTACTTGCTACTCTAATCCATTATCTTCATCATCCTGCAATAAGAAAAAAAAAAAGAATCTTCAAAGTCAAACTACATTATATGAATAGCATAATATTCAAAGAAGGGTACAACCTAGTGTCGAATTCCTAACCTGTGCATGTTTAACATGGGTTTTTGATGGGTGTGAAGCACATGCTCCAAAAGATACAGATGGTATTATTAACCCATCATGTTTCCCACATTTCCTCCCACTCTACTATCAATTCTGAATATTTGTAACATGGATATCAACGAATCAAATTGATGATTACATAGAACGAGTGATTCCTCGTTTCTAATTACAAACTTATTCAACTATATAACAAGTTTCCTCTAAGTAATTCACAACTAACTTATTTGAGTAAACACCAATCAAACAACTGACTTTTATTATATTACTCTATATGCAGTTTTTAAAGTGAAATTAATCAACTTAATTTACATTTAAAGTCCACTCCAATGTTTCACAACTATAATCGAATTATATACTCCTTTACTCTTCACAATTAACCTCCAAATTTATCTTAACAGCAATGACATGAGCTAGTAGATATTCCTATTATATTTAATCTGATGAACCTTCTTAAAAATAACCACCTTAATTCACCAATTTACTAGCACTTTTCCATTAGAAACTAATTAAATCGAATCTCACAAGCTAAAACAAGTAACCATTATGAAAGGAGTTTATTAAACTAGTAATTTTGTTTAGTATATATATTACCAAAAGAATTAGACATATTATCTACCTTCTCGTAAACTCGAATTAACTCGAACCTATTTCGACATAAAGCTTTTTAATCATCTTTAGGAATAATGAATCTATTTTTAATGATCTGAATATTATTATCAACATTTACCTAATCCGTTGTTTATCTTTAATTAAGTTGGCTAACCTAATCACTTCACTCTTAAAGACTCGATACTCTTACTAATTGACTTATACCTTTATAATTTCTTAATTGTGATACTTTTAGCTTATAACTCGACAACGAACTGGAATTAAGACAATATGAATACTATATAGGAATTCTTAACTTTCAATCAACCTCATATTAAACCCAAAGAAACTTAGATTACCTCTTACTAACTAATAACATTGAACTTCATACAAAATGAATCTTCCTAGCCCAACTAATTCTTGTTATAGATTGAATCATAAATACAAATTAGCATAAACTAACTCAATAAACTCTAAATTAGCACAAATTAGCTAGACAATCTTTAAATTCACCTCGCTAACTAATAACATCGATAATAAACTATATTTCTAAATGAATTCATAATACAAAAGTTAACTCAACCAGGACAAAACATTAACTAATTCCTAATTTATAATTCATTTGCATTACATTCCAATTTTTTAATTCCATATTATGTAAGTGATTTTCTTCTCAATCTAACGAAGTAGACTACTCTTTCAACTAACAAATCAAACTAAATCTTAATAGAATGTTAGAATTGAAGATTCAATCATAATCTAATTTTGCTTAATAACTTATAATCAAGATTTCAAAACCATATCAACAATCTAGTAGCACCAACTGAACTTACCTCACAAACTAGATTGAACTAACACCAATACGATATGCCACTATCCAGTTCAATAACCAAAAATTATGGTTAATATGATAGTCAACATATATAACATAAGAATAAATGCTCAATTATTTTCGATGACACTACAAGAACAACAACAACAACAACAACAACAACAACAACAACAACAACAACAACAACATCAATAACACAACAACAATAGCCGTAACAACATCATTTACAAGAGAACAACAACAACAACAACAACCCAACAATGACGACAACAACAACAACAACAACAACAACAACAACAACAACAACAACAACAACAACAACAACAACAACAACAACAACAACAACAACAACAACAACAACACAACGACAACAACAGAGTTCTCGAAACAAGTAACTCCAATTCAACATACTCATTCAGATACTCAATCAGAGCACAATTTCATTTTCACACCTAATTTCACAACTTCAATGGAACAAAACTCAATTCACAAGAGAGATTGAGAGGACTAGTACCAACAATAGAAGAAGAAGCCTGATGGCGGCACCACCACCGGCCACGAGCTGCGCAACCAGCGAGAGAAAGGAGGAGCAGAGTCACGACAGTCCAGCGGCACACAAGCAACAACAGCAACGACAACAACCGCACAGAGTTAACAGCAGCCGCGAGAGGAGAGAAAGGACAGCAGTAGCAGCGATAACACCAACAGAGGAACAGCACCACCACGAGGAAAAGAAGAGATGCGACAAAAAACAAGCAGCACCGGCATCAACAAGGAGGAATGAGAGAGATGCAAGGAGAGAGAGAGTAATCGAGGACGAGAGCAACGTCGATTTGAGCGCCGGCAAATGGCGGTGAGGCAGTGCAAACTGGCGAGGCAAAGGAGAGACAAGGGTTTGAAAGAGAAAGGTGAGAGAAGCGAGCAGAGAGAAGGCGGGTTAGGGGGGTTTCTTTGGGTTTAGCTGACCCACAATAAGGATGGGGGGTTCGGTTTTGGGTTTTCAAATGAACCAACAAGGTTAAACAAAAGGATGGGGAAATCAACCCAAATTGATAAAACGCATCAATTTGGTTTCATATTGGGGTAAATACTACTCAATAAATTTAAATAATTGAAATCGAAAATATATAATAACAATATTGATTGTAATAACTTCATAAAAGTACAATAATAAATATATTAAAATATAACAAATCAATACTCATGTTCCAAATAAAATAAAATGAGGATATCTAATACATAATTAAATTACTTCCTCCGTTTTTTTTACCCACAACACTTTCCTAAAGAGGAAATAATTAATTACTTGCAACACTTTCTATTTTTGCTTTTCCTTTCTCTCTATCTCTCTCCGATCACATGGGCCCTCTCTTTTTTTCCTCTCTACCTCTCTCATACCCAAAAATTGCATTGGAGTTTATGAAAAAAAAAGTGTTGCGAGTTAAAAAACGGAGGAAGTAATAATTATAATTAGCATTTAATAAAAAAATTTAAAAATAAGCTTGTTACAAGAACGAAAAAGGAGAGCGAGCGAGTCGGTCTGGAACGAAGAAGGAGAGTGGTGGTGAAGCACTAAAACCTAAGCAGCAGTACTTTGTAATTAGAATTGAAAATAAAGTAAATGTTGTTTCTTTTGGAGTAAAATTCTCTTTGGCGGCTGATTAAGCGCCAACAAGAATTTTGGGATCAACGCTCAATTAATTTAAGATGGTTTTGTTTTTTTTAGGGAAGATGAGTTTGTTAAGTACACTGCTCCTATAAGAAATAATACAAAGTAATTAAAATAATCATAATGTTATATTCAAAATTATACTTATACTCTCTAAAAAAAATACTTATTCTAAAGTGTTACCTTAAAAGGTTACCAATATGTAAGTGTTACCTAAAGGTGTTACCTATCTGAAAGTGTTACATCAAAATGTTACTCAATTGAAAAAGTGTTACTTCAAAATGTTACGTATAAAAATGTGTTACATTAAGTGTTACATATTGATTAAGTGTTACCAAGGTGTTACATATATACTCGACAAACTTGAATTTTCAAAAGTGTTACCTCATACATGTTACCTTAGACCAACTTTGTACTGCGGAATAAATGTTAGCATATACTCCCTTCGTTCTATAATTTTTTTTCCATTTAATGTTCCTCCATAAACTAAAGGAATATTTTGCATGGCATATTATTGGGGATGATGCTACCTCTTTTGTTAGTAGTATTTTGCATGGCACTGTCTCTCCTAGCAATGTAAATTCTACTAAAATTGTTTTGATCCCCAAAGTCAAAAACCCGATTTCTACTACTGAATATCGCCCCATTGCTCTCTGTAATGTGTTATATAAACTTGTTTCGAAAGCAATTGTTCTGAGATTGAAGGACATTCTTCCGGCTATAGTCACTGAGAACCAGAGTGTTTTTGTTCTTGGAAGATTAATCACTGATAATGCTCTGGTGGCAATGGAGATTTTTCACACTATGAAAACTCGGAAGAAGGGTCGGAAAGGTTTGATTGCTATGAAACTTGACATGAGCAAGGCTTATGATCGAGTTGAGTGGGGTTTCTTGCGCAAACTTCTGCTTACTATGGGTTTTGATAGTAGATGGGTGAACTTAATCATGGATTGTGTCAGTTCGGTCTCATACTCATTTGTTATAAATGGAGGTGTTTGTGGCCTTGTAACGCCTAATAGGGATTTAAGGCAGGGGGATCCTCTCTCTCCCTATCTGTTTATTCTGATTGCTGATGCTTTCTCTCGCATGTTGCAGAGTAAAGTGTATGAGAGGACTTTACATGGTGCCAAAGCTAGTCGCAATGGCTCGGCTATCTCACATCTTCTTTTTGCAGATGATAATCTCCTTTTTGCTCGAGCGAACCGCCAGGATTGCTTAGTTTTAGTTGATATTCTCAACCAGTATGAAGCAGCTTCCGGACAGAAAATTAATTATGATAAGTCGGAGGTTTCGTTTAGCAAAGGGGTTACTTTGACACAAAGGGAAGATTTGATGAATATTCTGAAGATGAGACAAGTGGAAAAACATGAGAAGTACCTTGGGATCCCGACAATTATTGGCAGATCAAAGAAAGTGGTGTTTGAAGCTCTGATTGATAGGATTTGGAAGAAGCTCCAAGGATGGAAAGAGAAATTTCTTTCACGTGCTGGAAAAGAAATTCTCTTAAAATCCATGATCCAAGATATTCCAACTTATCTTATGGGAGTTTATGATGGCGAGATTTTGGTGGGGCCAGAATGGAGACAAGCGCAAAATACACTGGAAGAATTGGGAGAGTTTGTGCTCTCCAAAATGCCTAGGGGGATGGGGTTTCGTGATTTGGCAGTGTTCAATGATGCCCTCCTTGGTAGGCAAGCTTGGCGTTTGTTACGTTGCCCGGATTCACTTTTAGGAAGGGTAATGAAAGCTAAGTACTACCCTAATGGTGAATTTCTTGACTCTTATCTTGGCTATTCTTGTAGCTACACGTGGAGAAGTATTTGGGGCTCAAAAGCCTTAGTCAAGGAGGGGATTGTGTGGCGTGTAGGTGATGGGAAGCAAATTGACATTTGGAGTGACACTTGGTTAGTTAGAGAGGAGGGGAGATATGTGACAAGTGGGGAAGTGCCCGGAATTCATAAAGTGGTCGAGCTCATTGATGAGCAAAGCAAGGAATGGCGTATAGACTTGGTTGAGGCGCACTTTAATGAGCTTGATAGAAAGAGCATCCTCTCCCTCCCTTTGAGTAGTAGTGGATGCAAGGATGATCTCACTTGGGCCTTCTCTAAAGATGGATGTTATTCGGTCAAAATTGCTTACTTCTTGGGTAAGGATTGCAATCTTGACAACTTCCATCATGCGTGGGTGGAGATTTGGAAGTCGGAAACAAGCCTTAAGGTGAAGCAATTTTTCTGGCGATTGTGCACAATTCCCCTACCTGTACGTGATCTCCTGCTAAAACGTCATTTGATTTCTGATGGGGGCTGCCCATGGTGTAGTGCTGCTGCCGAGACAGCGGGCCACGCCTTGTTCGCTTGCATCCGGGTTCAAGAATTATGGCAGGACTGTGGATGCGATAGGATGACGAAACTGGTCAGATTTTGGGTCAATGAGTGACTTGGTTGAGAGCTTGAAGTCTCATGATCCGAAGCAAGTTCAAAGGGGCATGTTCCTCGCTTGGTGTATATGGGGTGAACGCAATCTCAAAGTCTTTGAAAACAAGCAAACTCCTAATGCCATCCTCATAGAAAGAGTTGAGAGATGGGTCGATGAACAAGGTGCGTATGCAAAGCGGATCTATGCTCCCTCTAAGAGTGCTCGAGTTCCACTGCCGAATGTGAGTGATTAAAATCAACGTCGACACTTCTTTGAAGGATGAAGGTTGGGTTTGGTTAGGGGTCGTAGCTCGTGATCATGAAGGACGGGTTTTATTTGCTGCAACTAGGAGTGCTAAAGCCTACTGGGTGCCTGAAGTATCCGAAGCCAAAGCTCTGGTCATGGCGCTGGGATTAGGTAGGAAATACAAGCTTCGAGAGGTGATTTTTGAGTCTGACTGCCAAACCTTGATCCATAAACTATCATTAGGGAAAATGTATCTCTCTGATCTTGATCTAGTCATGAGTGACATCATGTATTTGAGTACTAGCTAGTTTTACCAATCTTGTATGGTCTCATGTTAAGCGTGGGGGTAATTTCGTAGCACACCACCTAGCACAAATTGTTCCTTTTGGTACCGAGCAGAATCTGGAAAAATCATTGTCCCCATGACATTGCTCCTTATGTACTCATGGATACTCTCTCATCTTCTTAATACAAGTTTTCCCTTTTCCTCTAAAAAAAAAACTAAGGAATATTATAAAGTATTGGTAGTGGGGTTGAAAGATTACTTTTAGGGAGGAGAGAGAGTGTCATATGCTAATATTAAATCATAAACTTAGGAGAGAGAGTGTCATATTGTGGATAACTTCTGGGCCATATGCAAATACTCCCTCCGGTCTTTATTAGTTTACCCGTTTCTTTTGCATAGAGTTTTAGGAGAAACAATGTTGTGGGACATAGAAAGAAAGAGAAACTATTATTTTATATTAAAGTTGAATGTATGTGTGATGGAAAGTGAGTGGTCCCATTCCAAAAATAGAAACAAAAGAAATGGGTAAACTAATAAGGGACACCCAAAAAATGAATATGGGTAAACTAATAAAGATCGAAGGGAGTATTAAATTATTATAAACTTAACAAATATGGAATAAAGTATAAACAAAAAAAACTTTATGGAACACCGGTTAACTGAGAGTGGGAAGAACATTATGAAAAGGAGGGAGTAAGATGTTCCAATATCTATCTAAATATATATTTTCAAATATTAACTTTTCATAGTTTTTACTAATAGATAATTATAAATATCAACGATCAAAGTTTTACATTGGCCAAAGTGTCGGTCAAACTGTTACAATTATTATAGGACGAAGGGACTACTTGAAAGACTCATTAACGACTCTTACTTAATTGGCCCTTGTTCCTTTGTCATAGCTTTTGCTCCACATTCGATGTAACCCCAAATCGTCCAAAAATACTTCTATATATGTTCATCCTGTGGATAAGGCAAAATTTCATGCCTTTAATTAGTATCCAAACCTTTTCTACTAATAAATCGTAATTAGGGGAAACACTTATATTTTATTCTGATATTAAAAATTCAATGTCATGTGGAAGCCGGACAATGTCTAAAGACTCGTCTAGTTCATCGTAACATAATGCTTCCTCCTTTTTTTATAATTTCAACGTTTTGACTTTAACACTATTTATATAATTGATTTTTATCATATTTATTACTAATATACATAAATTAAATGTTATTACTCACTACGTTCTTTATTGATGTTTCTAGTTTGACTTACACTTTCGTCAATGCATATATCTTTGACTATTAATATATGTAATTATGTATTAGTAAAAAATTATAAAGGATTGATATCATTAGAGTACTTATTGAGACGAATCAGATAAGACCCCACATGACTATGTTTTTCTTATATTTCGGGAAAAATTTAGAAGATTCTATGAAATTATAAATAGTGCCCAGATTCAAAATAGGAACATCAATAAGAAAAGGAGGGAGTATGCAATTTATTGCTGGATAAGTGTCAATATATATTTTCATAATATCATCTTTGTTTTAATTTATTCTAATTAAATGCTGGAAAATTTGTCAGAAACCACCTTTTATAATCACTTTTTTGTGAGAAACCACCTTTTAAAAAAAATTGGTTAATTAGCCACCTTTTGGTTCTTTTTTTGTTGGAAGCACCCTTGAATCCGGCTTGCCTTTGACCATCATTTTTTCGCCATTTTCTCGCATTTCTTCCACGGGATGGCGGGGGGGGGAGGGGTTAGTTAGGGTGGGGATGTGTGTTGGATGCGAGGGGGAGGAGGGGGGATAAAGGGGCAAAATGGCGAAATGGTCAACGAAATAAGATGTGTTCAACAAAAACAATAAAAAGTTTTTTTTTTTTAAAAATTTTTAATTTAATTTTTTAAATGCTAGAGATATTAATAGTCAACGTAATCTATTGGCAAGAATGAAAGTCAAAACGTTGCAATTATAAAGAAACATATCAAGAAATAGTATCTAGTAAAGACAATATCATTGTGATTAAATTTTATCTGACTATATAAAATATACCTTACCATATAAAATTATTTTCTATCATTTTGGATTCTTATTATTATTTTTGAATATATACCAAAGTATATAAAGAGATATTCTCCAATAAGGAACTTTTAGTTTTAGCTATTTGAAACATTTGGGCCCCAAAAGATATTTTATAAAACCATTTTATCATTAATTAAACTTAGTCCACTGTACAATACATCTTACGTGGATTTCTTTGAAATTTGCTATTCCAATTTCTATCATCATGGGGCATTGCAAAGTGCCATGAGACAAAAGTAGGTGTCTACAAATACTCAAATAGTCCCTTTCTAATTTCTATTTGTTTGTCCTTTTGTACATGTATTTACTACCTCCATTTCATGAAGACCTTTTTTAACACTTCGTCCTTATATAAATAAGGAATAAAGAGATAGACAACCAAAAATAATAAATAGACGATAGCGGAATATAATTCGAGAGGGATATATATGTCATTTTAAAGGTTAAAAAAGTCATCATTATGATAAAAAGAAACATCTCTAACCAAAATAATCATAAGTCAACTCGAAAGCCAAAGAAACCTCAAAATCCCAAACTTAGATAAAAGAAAACAATAATTTCTTCATTTCAGATAATTCCATCCGATCCTAAATTTTGGATCGGGGAAAATATGATATCCGAAAATTTAAAAAATTAATTTTTCAAAGAAAATAACATAAAATAAGTTTCGAATTGGATTGGATCATCGAATGTTTTCGGATATCCGGTCATGGAACAAGATATTTTCGGATATCATGTCTTAAAAATGGATATTTCAGATCGGATATCTGAAAATATCCAAAAAAAATCCGTAAAAATCCCCATGTTTTGGATTTTTTCTGATATTCAAAATTGAAAATTCCCAATCCATATCAAATCTGAAAATTTTCAGATTTCCTATCCGAAATATCCGAAAAGCTAAAAATTCGGATCGGATCGACCGGATCATGGATTGGATCAACCGAATCGGATATTTATGCACACCCCTAAGAACAACCACAAAATCCAACAAACACTGCTTGACACCTAAGAGGTAACCATCATAGATATCATCCACAGGAAACAAGACAAGAAACTTAATAATACTTCCTATCCTCACTTCCCAAACACAAACTGTGATCAATCTAACTTTCAACTCCATCTGCAAAAGTATATAAAAAAACAAATATTCCACAATTAGTGAGGATTAATTAGCAGTTCTCCTAGAACAGATAGAATCAAGATAGCATTTGTAATAAGTCTTAACAGCCAAGAAACCATCACATTAACTTACATAAATATAACAACAAATATGTTATTAACAAAACTAATTCAATTCACAAAAAAAGAGATCAAGGAAATAATCATGGAGATACATAATTTAATAGAAAATAACCTTCTAAGTGTAGGCGTATTTTTATTGCCTACGCGGTGTGAGCGCGTATTTGACTACCTCATTGTAAAGGTTTTATTAAAAACGTTTTGAAGTTGAAGAAGCCGCCAACAAGTTTTTAAAGGAAGATTCATAAACCTAGTTGGATACTGGAAAATCATAGGGACAATTGAGGGACTTATCCAATGTAGATTTCCCCATCATGACTCCATGAATGGTCAATGAACCAAAGATTGAATTCGGGGGTGAGGGTACGAATATGATCAGGAATCAAATTCGCCTACTGCTGGCCTCTACTTAATATCGATTCATATCAAATGTTATGCAATTAAATAACCATATAATATGTTAATTCAATGTAAAACTAATTTAAGTTGGTTCACTAAACACACAAAAGACTAATTTTTGTGACATGTTATTTAAGCAAATCAAATTACTGGGAACCTAATCTAATTGTCCAAATTATCTAAATTTAGTGTTGGAACATTTATTCAGGTCTTTGATTAGCAAAAATAAACATGTGTAGTGATGAAAGCATTAAATCATACAGGTATGCGTATGTATAGGAATAATATATTAAAAAATAAAGTGTCGAGATTAGAATATACAAGAAAGCATTAATTCCTTTGAGATCTACATTGTGACAAATAGATTGTTAGTACAAAAGGAATTAAATTGAAATTGATCCTAACGAATAATACCTCTGTCGCATGGGTCTTGTATAACGATATGAAGTTGAGGAATTTTCAAGCTTGAAAGAGGAAATTCGAATGTATGAATGTGTTTGAATGAGTGTTTGAATGTGTTTTAATATGTTTAAGTGTAGGAAAGTATGTTGGTAAGTGTTGAAGTCGAGCGAGGTATCAAAGAGTAGGAAAATCGTTCGAAGAAACTAAACTATTTATAGGCAAAGAAAACCGAAAAAACGCGAGAAGAGAAACCAAAAATGTGAGCTAGACACACAACTTGTGTGTCTCGCGCAGTGGCTTCACGTTTTCTATTTTCTTGTACGGCATCCATGCTGCGCGCGCGGAATACGTTGCGTTAGACGCAACTTACATATGGCCTGTTTTAATCATTTTAAGATTCTTTTTGATGAAATTTATCCTTTAAAGTCTGAAATCAGTTGTCTTTATGAATAAAAATCTGATTTTTGAAATATCCTTTATAAATTAATTATTGGAAATAATTAATATCAAAATATTAAAAATAGAATTAATTATCAGGAATAATTAATTGGGCCTTTAAAATTGGGTTTGGATTTAATAAATAGACTTTATATTTTTGAAACACTTTTGGGCTTAACTAATTGTTCGATTGCTCTTTCTTTGGACCGGACAATTAGGACGACGGTATGTTTCATCATTGGGTACTCAATGAGGAGACATGATTTTGTGTCTACACTAAGTAAAATACTAATAACTCGAAAAGCCATTCAAAACCAATAATGTAAAGTGTTTGAGAAAGAACACAACACCAGCAGATCGCAACTAACTTTCTAAGGTTTGTCAGATCGAACCTTCCAGACAACCTATGAGATTAAGTTCCCTACTGCCTGTGTCTAAGAATGGCCAAACTCCCGATGTAGAATAGTTTCCGGCTTAGTACTTTTTGACCTCTCGGACAACAACAATTAACGCATGTAATACCCCTAGATCGCAACCTAGGTGGTTGGCATGTTGTTCAAAGGGGACTACGTTTATCCCACCGAATACCTTACATCTCAGACGAAAATATAAAGTTACAAATTCATCTAAACTATTCTTCAAATCAAAACAATAATGGGGATGCCCATATGGCCTTACACCCAAGTTTGCAGATAAATAAGGATCGTAACCCAAGTAATTTAACTCGTCACAAACCCATAATCTTCTCATCATAGGAATAATAACATCAAAATTCCAAAATATAACCAAGTTCCACAAATAAATATAAAATCTTCCTTAAACATAATGTAAACATCAAGAATACAACAACATTATAAGTACAAACACGAATCATCATACTCTTGTAATCATAACCAACTTGTTTCAAAATAAATAATTCACTTTAGGACATAGTAACATACAACAACAATAATTCCGTAATTTAGTAACCAACATAAATCACAAGGAAAAATAATTTAGATGTTCACAAAGCTACGCAAAATACTGGCATATTGGATTCTGCCACTGACATGCATGCGCTCCGTGCGTGTGCTCGGCGCAAAACATCCATACGCTCCGCGCAGGAGCGGGGGTTCAACACGGGACTTATGCGTTTAACGCATCAGCTTGCACACTTGACGCAACCCATAGAATTTCACCGGACAGGCAGTAGCCCGGACTTGTCCAAAATTCATGACACTAGTGGAAAAAAACGGAAGGGCTGCGGTCAAAACAGCCCTAAGGGCTGCGTTTTTTGCCAGCAGCCCTTTCCGTAGCAGCCCTTCACTTTTAGTGAAGGGCTGCGGTTTAGGCTAAAAAACGCAGCCCTTCAAATATAGAAGGGCTGCGTTTTTGGGCCTAAACCGCAGCCCTTCGTTATACAAAGGGCGCTACGTTAATGGTCAAAACCGCAGCCCTTCATGAACCAATTTTTTTTTTTTTTGGCATTTGTTGAGTCCTAAAAATACCAAAAATATATTTTACTTATGTATATAATTTTTTATAAAGAACAACTAGAAATTATAAAGAACCAGAAAATTTTGAACATTATTATTATTACTCCAAACATCATACAATTAACAAGAGGACGAAGTAATTCGAACCAAAAAATGACAAAAAAACGACTAAAATACGACTACAATCAACAACCAACAAATAAAAAAAAACCGACTAAACCCAAAAAATTGACAAAGAAAAAAAAATGGACTAAATCTTACAGTCACAGCTTCACCCCCTCACAACAATGGCGATCTTCTCTCCTCCAACTCACACCCCTCTTTCCTTTCTCACATTATCCCTCTTTCTAACCCTCGCCGAAATTCGATTCTCCGAAATTCGATCAGACTCACGATCCATCATCCCTTTCGACGAATTCGGGTTCACTCACTCTGGAATTCTCGACCTCAACGTCACATCCTCTCTCTCCGCCTGCAAAATGCCCAAATTACCCCTGCTACAAACCCTAACGACCTTTCTCTCGTCGGCTTCTTCCTCTGGCGAGTGGTGTGGTGGTGTGCGCAAATGTCGGCGAGAGACGAAGGAGGATAGGAGATCCGAGAGCCACCGAGAATGAGAGATTTCTGATTTGTGTGGTGGTGTGCGCAAACCATACGTGCGCAAATGCCGGTTGAGCGTCGCCGGAATTCGACGGCTGTAGTTGGCGAAGAGGAGTTTGTAGTCGGCGAAGAGGAGTTTGTGGTGAAGATTTGTGAGAGAAGATTTGTGGTGAAGATTTGTGAGAGGGAGAGGTTAGAGTGAGGAGAGAGAAAGATGAGAGAAAATGAAAATGAAGATGAACGCCGCTCAATGAAAATGAGAGAGGGAGTTTCATTGATTATAAAAGGGCGCGGGTTACATTGTTATAACCTAAGCCCATCAGCCCGCGAGAATTAATTATAAAGGGTTGCGGGTTGGCCTAAAACCGCAACCCTTTATTACTTATAGGGTTGTGGTTTTCGCTAACCGCAACCCTTCACTAAAAGGGCTGTGGTTTTTACATTGACCGCAGCCCTTCGTTTACGAAGGGCTGCGGTTTTCGGGCTAACCGCAGCCCTTCATTATTAAGGGCTGCGTTTTTCAAAAAACGCAGCCCTTACAGCGCAGCCCTTCCTTTTTTCTCCCCTAGTGTGAAGAATAATACACAAACGAATGACACAGATTATAGACTAGAATTAAACCGCAACCAAGAACATGAACAACACTTCAAATCTCATACTTGCTCATGTAATTCAATAGCATACCGCATTTTGCATCACAACCATAATAGATTATTGATACAAAGCATAAAAATATTACAAGCATGATATGTATATACTCTTCAAAAAGTAATTTATAAACAACAATTTTCACACAAGAATCTCTTCCTCCAAACATCAACATACACAAGGCACACACATGCTTTAACATATATATATAATTTCCAAATTCATCATATATATAAATAATAATCCTAAAACATTTCCTAACCATTAATTCTTATCCTAAAACTATTGTAATACCTAGCGTTCTAGGACAATTGCCAGTTACCTGGAACATCAGGTGGTATGCAGAAATTCAAATAGGCTAGGCGTGAGCTTCCTGCTCTTGGGCGAGTTCTTCACTTCCTCCTACGAGTAAAATCAACATTCTTAAGATGTAATTCAAATTATGGTAGTAAGAATAGTGAATTTAGGTGGAGAATTTTATGTAGAAAAGCAAGAAAATTATGGACACAAAGGGATGCAAAATCTTCTCTTCTTCCTTGACTTAAGCGTGCAAATGAGGGGTAGAAATGAAGAAAAGTCACACTATAAGAAAATTACCTTTTCGTGGCGATTATTTTAAAGCGATTGTACATTCGCTACAATAAACAATTTATAGCTATGAAATAGTATAGGAAAATGTAGCACATTATAATCGCCATATTAAACTCTTTAAAAATCGATACGAAAAACCTAAAACGAGATACTCACCATTTATTTTTCCACAAATTTATATAAACATTAGATATTGTATATTGTAGTGGTTTACAATTGCCATATTTATCCCCCTAAAATCGGTACAAAAAAACCTTGTAAATTACCAACAAAACCTGCGCGCTCTCTTTTTGATGAAAATTTCATAACTTGGCGGACTTTCGTTCAAAACCACCGCCCACTACGTTCAAATTATTTTGAAATTTATTCTCTTTTACTTAGGTTTACCAATTATGCTCATCTACTCCCCTTTCTCGTTTAAAAAAAAACCTCTGCTTGCCTGCAACTTTTTTCTCTTCATCAAGTCGATCAACTCACCGTTAATCTTCAAATTCGACTACTTTTCCAGGTAATTAATTGAATTTGCTGTTTGATTTTTCATTTTATATTCGTATGAAAATCACTGCTTGAATTCGCTACTTGAATTTCCGCTTGAGTTGTTTAGTCGAATAATTTGTTTCTTGAATCTGCTTCAATTCATTTGTTTTGAAATTAATTTCTCTACTCTCTTTATGCTCAAACTAAAATCCTTGAACACTGGTTCTTTGAGTAAAAACTAATTAGCCTTTTACCATCTAAAACATATAATCAAAAAAGGAAGAACAAGAGAGAAAAAATTACCATTAGGCGAAGACAGTCGCCGGAAGTAGAAGGCGGGGACTGGAAGCAGTGCCGGAAATTGTTTGTTAAAAATCGAATTTTTAGTTGAGGATTGTAGTTGTTCATCAGGTTTATGGGGGTAATTCAACTCATGACTAATTTATGTTATTGATTTCTTTTTTATCAGATTATATCCGTTCCTCTTCTCGTATCTTGCACCAAAGTTGCTGGTAAAGTCATCAATTCTGTAAGATGCTAGAATTTAAGTAAATCATTATACTTTTGTTTGTTTTAGATAACTTGACTGAAAATTAGGTGTTGCTCCCCAACTTATCTTAGCTTGTTTGATATTGGTTGGTGTTTAATTTAATTTAGCTTTTTAGTTATTATGGTTTTTGTTGTATTAAGGTTTTGGGTTTTGAGTTGGAAGGGTTTGAATTTTAAATAACCCGAATTAAGTATAGTTGATCAAAGGAAATTACGCAGCCAAACAGTGGCAAGTTGTATGAAGTGGGTATTCGGGAAAGATAATTAAACAAAATCAGATCACTGAACAATGTAGATGAAGTACACAAATAGTAAGATTGATTTACATAACAAAGAATACCAACTTGAATACAAGTATACAACTGTAGGAATCATAGCAAAAGCTATCATTAGGTACAGCGCAACTTGGTAGGTTGGAATCCCTGAACCAAAGAACAAAAAGAAGGGTGTCAGCATCCAGGGATGCATTTACAAAGAAAAAAGAATTACACTGTACTTTTACTCTAATTTGTAGTATTATCTAATTCTTTTAACTACTAGAATCATGTATCTCCAAAAATTAAGATCTTTTGAAGTAGCCACCATTCAAAATTAGAGGATCATATCATACTATAGTGTGGAAAGAGTAGACAATTGACACCATTGTAATTTGTAAGTAGAATAAATAGATCTAATAAATTACATATAATATATGTTTTTCAGTACACCATATGGACGTGTCTTGATTATATATCTAGAGGAGAGTAGAAGTGAATATAATTAGTAGTAGAAGTTAACACATCTACACAGAATTAAACCAAATGTAACTTGGTGTCTTCATGTACTAACAATATCCGGACTACTTAAAACCAGAGTGGAAAACACATCAATTTTGTAATCTTAGGTTGGCACTCAAGATAAAAGTAAGATTTTAATCCTTAGAGTGGTCATACTGCTCTTTTTTGGTGCCATGAGATGATAGAATGATAATGTGGTAGCTAAGTAAAATGCCGTTGGTTAAGATGCTAGTTGCTGATGTCTTTCATGATTGTATTGCTTATCAGACACTTGTTCTGCTCTTGATCTATCTTGCGAGGTAGAAAGTTTGTGGTGGGCTTTGATTGTTTGCTTAGATGGTAGGGGAGACTTGTGACTTTGTCACATTCAGATTTTATAATTACTTCGGTGCCTTTATCTATAGCAAAGGTTTATTCCATGTAGAAAATGAGAAATTAGTCAATTCATGAGTGCCCTTTTCTCCCCTTCATTAATAAATGACCAATAGTTTTCAAAGTTATAATTGGTCATGTTATTGATATCTGGAAGTCAATGGATGTATAGTATATAGTGGAAAGTATTTTTTTTCAGAAAACAATTTTGTAAAAATTACATTCGTTTATGTTTGAGAGTTGTTTGATGCTAGTGTAGCGGTAGCGTTTTGTAGGATTTTTTTTGGGAAAATTTTATTTTGGATGAGCTTGTATTTTTCTTGCTTTTGCATGCCCTCTTTAGTTGTTGATATAATTATTAATTGCCAAAAAAAAGTTATCTATTTTGGGATGTTTGAATATTTGATGAATAGGATGATGATTTGGCTAGTTGGGAGAACACACATATATGATCATCAAATGCCTCTTGCTTAACTAATAGGTAAAATATTGTTTTCAATTTAAAGTGTGTATGCCAACTTTTTATAACCATACCCGTATATTAATTTTTGTCCTTTTTTTGCAGATAATTCTACTTTGGAAATGGTGAAGTTCAGCACTCTTTAGCGAATATATTTATTTAGCTACACTATTACAATTCTTTTCATTGATTTGTTATGGACAAATAGAATTTTAAGTAAAATTTCTAGAATTATTTATGTTTCCATAATTTGAAATGATCTTTGTGATTACTTTGGAGTTATTATCTATAATATTTATCTTCATATTGTGATTATTTAGCCACCATATAACTTTTAAGGTGTAATCTTTTGTTAGCAATCATGGCGGTTCCATGACTAATAACATCAATTAAATTCAAGATAATAATTAACCAATAGTGTTGATTACATTCGCTACAAAAATTATTCAATAGTATCGCTTTTATTTGTTCTCATATTATTCAATGGTGTCGATTGTATTAGCAACCATAACTAATTATTAGTGCTGATTGTATTCGGTATCAAAACTAACAAACGGGGTCGATTGGATTCGCTACCGTATCTATTAAATAATGTCAATTATATTCGCAACTATATTTAGCCAATAGTGTCGATTGCATTCACTACCATATATAATTTTTGTGGAAGATGGATTCGACATTTGTAGCAATTATAATCGCTACAATAATCACCACGATTGGATGTAACCATTCGTATCGATTATTTAGGTCAACCCCAGCGAATGCGAAAACCACTACCAAAGGCTATGGTAACGGTGGATCTTGTATCGAAAAGTCATTTGTTGGGGAAAATATTTGTAGTGAATGCAATCGATACCAAAGATTAAAATAATCGCTACAAAAAGGTAATTTTCTTGTAGTGTCAGACTAGAATTTTATGGAAGAAATGAGTTAAGAGGTGATTAATGTGAGAAATGATGAGAATTAGTGTAGCGGTTACAAACAACCAAAGGTTACAACAATTGGAGTTTCTCCAACTCTTCACATGCCCAAACCGACCACCATGCATGGCCAACCCAAAAGTCACTAGGCATACTTAAGTTCGTTACACAAACAGTCCAAAACGTGTTAAGATCATCTATATAAAAATACGCGCCTAAATAATAATAATGAATAATATACACAATGCAACTTAAACTAAATATCATAACTTAACTTAAATATTATAAACTAAGTTCTATTGTTTTCGAAAATGATTTTACACGGCCAAAAATTATTTTAAATAATTTAAATACTAAAGTACGAAAAAAACTATTTAAGGGAAAATAAACGCGAAAAAACTCAGAGCGAATTTACAGGGTGTTATACTTTCCCCTCTTTCTGTATTATTTTCATGTTGGTGAGTTTTTCCCCTCAATTACCCCAACATATGAACCCATTTCATCTTAGTTAAAATGTTTTAAGAAATCCATAAGCATTTAAATTCGTAAGTATATGGTATGATTTAATCTTAGTTATAATGTTTAATGAAATAGAGAAGGGACGATACATTAAAAACAACATATTACTAGATGAGATAAAATATGTAGCTAAGATAAGTGTTAAACATAGTAATTATGACTATACTTTTAATAATTTGTATTGTATGCACAGGGTGTACAATAAACTTAGTGTCAGACCAGTTTGCTGTAAGCCGAAATGGTGTTATTTTTAAGTCAAAATGGGTCGCTTTCAAGTCAAAAGGAATAGGGTAACGTTTAACATTAAATGAGTCACCTTTATATAAGTTAAAGTGGCCCATTTAGGACAACAATTCTGTATAAGTGACCCATTTAAAAAAAAAATTACCCCAATTATATAATAATTAATTATTGTACACCTGCCTCATAAAATCATATAATATGACCATCACTAATATTAAACTTATGAAATTTGATATAGTGATCAAGTAAAGCAATGTGGAAAGAAAACAATCATGCAACATAATGAAACAAAAATAATCATCTCTATAAAATCATATGAAATAATATCGGAAAAACTGAAACTAATAATCCCACCTTTGGTAAGTCTGCTTAAAATGATCCCACTTTTGGGTAACTTCAAAATAACCCTACCTTTATCCTTGATCTTCGTAAAATGGGTCTTTACCTATTGTAAAGTTATGGTGACCTATTTATCAAGTAAAATTGACATGTGTTTATCTCTAATTATTTTAGGCTCTTTTTTTAAAAGATGCTCGCTCCACCTTATCACTCCTTCCCAATTTCCCATATTCCCATTGTATCCACCTCCATTTTTACCTAATTACCTTCATGTTCCACCACCACCAGAGCCTCTTACCAACAGCGTAATTACCTACCCTACCTCCCCCATCATCATAACCACCACCAACGATAACCTCTCACCACCACCATATGCACATTACAACAAACACATTCACCTACCCTCCCAATCAAATAATGACCTCACCTACCCAAACTCCCATAAAATTGCCCAAACACACCCGCAAACCCATGCAGATACAGTTCGCTGAAAGACCCATGAAATTTTTCCCAAATACCAATCACCACGAAACCCACCTACGAAACAAAACTGTTGGGGGAAGATGGAGGATAAGAGTTGAGGGATTATGGGGAAGCAAGGAGAGGAGAGTACGGAGTAACTCCGAGTACGACCTTCAATAATCCGGCGTCGAAGGATGTTGGTGGTATGGTGGATGTGTGGGTAGTGATGTGGTGTTCAATGAGTGTTTATAGTGGGTGTTTGGTGGAGTGGAAGAAGAAGGTGTTGGTAACCAGGTAGGAGAAGGAGAGGAGAGAGAAACGAGTGAGGGGAAGGAATGAGGGTTATTGAAAAAGTTAAAAAAATTAAAATAAAAATGTTAATTATTTAATCTGTATAATAAGTTGTAGGTGGAATGACCCATTTTAATAAGATAAGAAAGAAAATAGGAATTATTTTGAAATTATGCAAAAATGAGATTGTTTTAGTCAGACCCACCAAAGATGGAATAATATGAGGGAACTCCAAATTACAAGTGTTTAGAAGCTTGTAAGTATATATCATACAATAAAATCCTACAAATAAAATAGAATGCATGGGAACCACGTGTCTTACCTAGGATAACCACACCTTAGCTGCTAACTCATAGTCACAGACGAATATACACCATGATCCTTGGTTAAAGTTGTACAAACAAAACAAAACAAAACAAAACAAAAGACTTGTACAAACAAAACAAGAAAAAAAAGAAGCCAAAAGAAAGCTAGCAAAGATGGAGCAAGCAGGAACAACAGTGACTCCAGGAGAGGTAGTAGGGAGCGGTGCTGGTTCAGGGAGGTCGGTGCAGCAACAGGAGCAGGAGCCCTTGGTGCAGGCAAGAGGACTGGTGGCTGAGACTCAAAAACTCAAAGTTATGGTGGCTTTAGACGACAGTGATGGTAGCTTCTATGCCCTTAATTGGGCGATCACCAACCTCCTAAAACCAAAAAGTATAGCACCCGCTACAACTACGACCACGACGACGATGCCCATTGACGAGGAAGGTTGCATGGTGTATTTGGTACATGTTCAACACCCCTTCACCAACTATGTCTATCCTGCCGGTCCCGGTTTGCACACTGGTATGTCTATATGCTCATCTTTTGGTGATGGTTTGTTATTAGTTTCAGTGTTTTTAGAATTAATTACATCGTCATCGTTAATTTTTTAGACAACATGTGGATGGATATTGAGTTTTCTTAGGAAAAGTGTATGATATGGCGTGAGTTTTGTAAATATTGTACCCTTTGAGAGTATGATCGAGGGGACCATTTATGCAAATGATGCTCTTGTGTATAAGATTAAAGGATATTAGTCAATAATAATCTATAATTAATAGGTCTCATAAGAATAAGTTCTCTAGATATTATATCCCATGTATAGTTGGTGTAAGCATGGTTCGAAAATATGGCCGAATCAATTTGGCTCGCCGGTATTGGAATGGTTTTCAACTTTGGCGAACTGAATTTGACCATTTCAAATTGATGAATTTAAATAAGTCCAAATTCCAAACGAACCAACCAACCGTGACAAGCTAATTTCTTCCGCATTTCCCGTATCGCTACTTTTCAGAATTTTCTTTCCAGATATTCCCACTCTCTATACCTCCATCCAATAATGACATAAATCAACACGAAAAGATCTCTATTATATAAGGGAAGGGGGAGGAAGATGGTGTCCCCCTTCAAAATACTAAATTACCCTTAATGATCTGATGAAATGAAAAAGAATTACAAAAGAAAACAGTTTAATAACATTTTTCCATTTCAACTTGCCATTCTAAACAAGTTAAAAATGGTATATGCATCAAATATTTCAATCAAAAAATAAAATGGGCAAAATATCTTGACCTTTTTTTTTAATAAGAGAAGATGGTATGCATGGCCAGTGTACCTGAAAAGTGTAAAATACTCACTACCTTCGATCTTTCTTTAATTCATTCAAATCAACTCATTATGTCTATTCTTTTTGTTCAAAATTCATTCACAAAAATTTAATATTAAAAATCACTCACATCCTTTGTTAGTTTTTTACATTAGCGAATTAATATATCTAAACTCATCTAACTATTAATCTTTCACATTTTAAGTGTAATCATAACTATAGTATGGATGAAGTATATAATAGAATAACAAGTTTTGAAATTAACGCACGCATCGCGTGCATATAAGGCTAGTATAGATAAAGAGAAGAGGCACGCAAACTACAATCACGAGAGCTATGGTGGTTTTGGGGGAAAAGTGTTATATAGTTAACTAGGTTTGAAGCCCGTGCGTTACACGGGTTGTTGTTTGTTTTATTATAAATTTTTTGTTAATATTATTGTTGATTTTATTTTGTTGTAAAATGAGATTTTTCAATATCATTGTATTTACATACTTCCTCCGTTTTTTCTCTATTACAACAATTACCACTTTAGGTAGTTTCATCTTTTGGAACCATTCCACTTTTGGTAAAAAAAAGCAACTACAGTTGACAATATTACCTTTACTTTATGTTAATAAAACTATCATTAATTACCCGAATTGCCTTATAAAGTTGTGTTTGCTTTAGTAAGGATTTATTTGTCCCCCTACTCTAGTTAACTAAAGAGGTACCTCTACTCTAAACTACCCATTTTTTATTTCCTTAAAAATCATGTCCAAACCAATTATTGAAGTAGAAAAAAAACGGAGAAAGTATATGTCATTATACTATAATTTCTAGATTTGTTATTTTGATATATAAATTTTATAATTTTTAATATTCAATTGAATATTGTAGCTAAGTCTATTATTAAATGGTATCCCAATAACAGGTATGACTAACAATAGCTAATAGAGTTTTAACATGAATAATAGTCGAATGATACTTTAAGAAAGTAGAGGGTAATAATTTAATAGATGCAGGACAGAAAGAATACTTTCTTAAAAATTGATAAGAATGACATGGCATGCTTAGGTGGAGCTCTTTATAATATTCTAAAGGTTTGTTTTATTTAAATCAAACTCTAATGTTTACATAATCCAAAACTCTAATATATATGTAACTTTATCGCTATATATTTTAGTTAATAAATTTTGTTGCAATACTTTGTTTTAGTTTGGTTGAGTAAGGTTGAGGTTTTGAAAGATAATATGTTTAATCCTGTAAATTGGACATATAATCAATTGTTATAATCACATATAATACACTATACTTAATACTTATAGCCATTACTATATTTATCTAAAAAAAAGACTAAATAATGTCCTACAATGCATCTAATTTAATATATTTTCATGAGTTGTAAAACTATATTGTAAATAGATCCTATTTTGAAGCATATTTCAAGCACTCTCCAATGGTAAAAAAAATTATAATGTTTTGAATTAGGTAGCAAAAGTTAAATTCAATTTACATAATATAATAATTTAGGTTGTTTATTCAAAACGCAACTCTAATGTCCCCCTATCCAAAACTCTTTTATGTATTTAAATATATGTAGAATTCTATTTTTTTCAAATATTTAAAATAAAAACTAATGACATGGCAATCTTAAGTGGCGCTCTCTATTTCATAAATTGTAGAACTATATTGTAAATGGATCTTTTTTCAAAGCATATTTCGAGCACTATTTAATGGTACAAAATTTATAATATTCTGAATTAGGTAGCAAAAGTTATACACAATTTACATAATATAATAATTTAGGATGTTCATTCAAAACGAAACTCTAATTCTGCTTATCCAAGACTCCTTATATGTATTTAAATCTATGTAGAACTTTATTTTTAGAAAAAAGAAAAATAAAAATAAAAATTGACGACATGGCAATCCTACATGGCGCTTTATATTTCATAAGTTGTACAACTATATTGTAAATGGATCTTATTTCGAAGCATATTTCGAATGCTCTCCAATGGTACAAAAATTATAATATTCCGAATTATGTAGCAAAAGTTATACACAATTTTCATGATATAAAAGTTAAATTCAATTTACATAATATAATAATTTAGGTTGTTTATTCAAAATGCAACTCTAATGTCCCCCTATCCAAAACTCTTTTATGTATTTAAATATATGTAGAATTCTATTTTTTTCAAATATTTAAAATAAAAACTAATGACATGTCAATCTTAAGTGGCGCTCTCTATTTCATAAATTGTTGAACTATATTGTTAATTGACCTTATTTCAAAGAATATTTCGAGCACTATTTAATGGTACCAAAATTATAATATTCTGAATTAGGTAGCAAAAGTTATACACAATTTACATAATATAATAATTTAGGTTGTTCATTCAAAACGAAACTCTAATTTCTGCTCATCCAAGACTCCTTATATGTATTTAAATCTATGTAGAACCTTGTTTTTAGAAAAAAATAAAAATAAAAATTGATGACATGGCTACATGGCGCTCTATATTTCATAAATTGTACAATTATATTGTAAATGGACTTTGTTTCGAAGCATATTTCGAATGCTCTCCAATGGTACAAAAATTATAATATTCCGAATTATGTAGCAAAAGTTATACACAATTTTCATGATATAATAATTTAGGTTGTTGATTCAAATCCAAACTCTAATTTTTGCTTATCCAAATCTCCATATATGTATTTAAATCATCTAGAACTCTATTTTTGTAAAAAATAAAAATATAAATTGATGACGTGGCAATCCTACGTGGCGCGCTCTATGAGCTCGAAATCTTGAGGAGCTCTCTAAGCTCCCGAAAAGTTCCTCCTTTATATATATATATATTGATTTTATAATATAATGGTACAAATAAAATTATGATAAATCTTGATGCTGGTCCATGTTAAACGTATCCGTTCCACTCCCACGAAACCATAATCGTTTCCGTGACCGTAAACGTACCCGTATTTTCTAACCATGTTTGAGAGATATTTACCCCATTCTCTTTCTATATACTTCCTCCGTAATAAAACATATGTTACACTTTGAAAATTGTACTATTCACCTACTACATTTGACCATGAATTTTTTTAGTTTTAGATAAAATCAACCGTTACTATATGATATGTTGTTGGATTCGTCTCAATGTATACTTTCATAATATTAACTTCTTATAATTTTTACTAATACACAATTAAAGTTATTAATGGTCAAAGTACTGCATCGGCAAGCGTGAAAGTCAAAGTGTAGCATCTATTTTGTTACGGAGAAAATATATATTCCCTCCGTTCTGAAATAAGTGAAACACTTCTCTTTTATGTGAGAGCTTTTTTAGATAAGTGTTTCACTTATTTCAGAATATTAGTTATGAAAAGTTTGTGTGTTTTTTTTTTCTTTCTAAAAAGAAGTATCATAGTATGTTTGTATAAAGAAGTATCATAGTGTGTAAATTAATAGCTAATGTGGAAGTATGAGATTAAAATTAGAAGTTACTTGGGTGGAATGTACTTTGATCTAATTTTCCAATGCTTTTGACTTACTACCTATTAGAGGACCAACATTGGTGCTCTCCAAGTTGCTCTCCAAGGAGCTCTCCAAGGAGAGAGAAAATGGAGAGCCAACTATACCCCAACATTGGTGCTCTCGAGGTGCTCTCCGTTCGCTCTCCATGGAGAGCACTTGGAGGAATGCTCTTCCCCAAGAGCATTGGGAGAGCATGCTCTTTTAATAATACAATGACACATGTCATTGATAATTAGGTATTTTCATTTTTTTTTTTGCTTTTTGATTTTTGGAGAGTAAATACCATTGTTAGCAATTTTTGAAGGGGTGCTCTTGGGAGTATCTTGAGGAGAGAGAAAGTAAAAAATGGGTTGGAGAGTAATGTTGGAGAGCTATACCAATGTTGGTGCTTTTAGTAATACTCTCTCTGTATTTTTTTAGTTTGCCTGTTTTGACGGTGCGCATTTGCCATTGCATTTTTTACCTTAAATTTCTTTCATTAGATATTAGTAAAAATTGTAATGATTGAATATTAACAAAATACTCATTGATGCGAATCCAATAAGATCCCACATGACTATACTTTTTCTTATATATTATATTGATAAGAATTTAGAAGATTTGCTCTAATTGTAGTGTCAAGATTCTAAATAAGCAAAGTAAAAATAATGTAGAGGGAGTAGGTAGTGATCAACCATAATAGTCAGGTTAGCAAAACTTTAATTAAGAGGAAAAGTACAATGTGGCCTATTGTTATAGGACACAAGCACCATAACTTATTTACAAAGATTTCATAGGCTTTTTATGTTGTATCTGTCGTAAAAAAATTCAAATAATTCGTTCGCTTCCTTTGCATTATAATCAACTATAGACCTTGTTTGAAAGCACCAAGTTAATATGTAGTATTTGTTTTCTTTGTCCATTGCTTTCTTAGGCTATAAGATGGGAAACAAACCGTGGTAAGTTGTTAATTCATTTTTGGTTCAACATGTGCATACACATATGTCTATACTACAAATTGATGTCGATTTTCTTGAAAGATGACAATCGTTATATTCACATACTCAATGTAATGTTCTTGGTATGATGTAAAGCTAATTGTGGCCTTGGATACATGTGAATTAGCTACTTTTGCTGCATCTTCTGTAGTAGAGTCGGTTAAGAAAGCACAAGCAGAAATTTCAGCTGCAGTCCTTCAACGTGCATTTTCAATTTGCAAACAAAACATGGTAAGTGGTTTTAATGTCCTGTGACTTTTTTTTGCAACTACATCATCTAATTCTCTTTATTTTCTAGGTTCGAGCTGAAACATTGATTTTTGAAGGAGATCCCAAAGAGGAGATTTGCAAAGCCGTAGAACAAGTACATGTGGATATGTTAGTCATTGGTAGTCGTGGTCTAGGCGGAATCAAAAGGTAATTAGTGGTTTCTTCTCATTGGCGGACTATACGTTCCTTTAGTACTTATACGACATTCATGAATTTTCATTTCTTTTCAATACTACCATGAGGCATGAGTCATGATTAACATATCTTACAATGTAAATTTTACCCTTTTTTTACTTAGTATTATGTACACCATCTTCATAACTTTCTGATTACTCTTTCTGTTCTCACATAAGTGTGAATTTCAATACAACCATGAGTCATGATTAACATATCTCTTTGGTTATGCTAAAAAGTAAAGTGTGATTTTATTAGGGATGGAGGTAGTAGTACAATAAGTTCTCAAATGTATTAATGTATTACAATCAGTTCCCTGATTCTATGTGGTGATTTACAGGGCATTCCTTGGAAGTGTTAGCGACTACTGTGCACATCATGCAGGTTGCCCTGTCTTGATTGTGAAGCCACCGAAAAATATCAAGTAACTCTGAAATAATTAAGAGTTCGGTGAACAAGTTTAATGTTTACAAGATGATCTTGAAATTGTCATCTAGTGTTTGTAGTATTTTGTTAGTAGTTCAACTAAATAAACGGGAAAGAATATATAATCTCAAGAAACTGATTTGCGGGGTTAGTGGAGTAAATGATTGCATGTTTTGAGTTTCATTCAATGTATGGTGTCACATTCTGAAAAGTTTATCCCAATAAGGTGATATGTGAATAGTTTGCATATGGTAGGAGTGTTTTATGTAATTTTGGGAAACTTGGGGTTTTAATTTTTAAAATAAAAAGGGTTTTTTTTGGGTTGTTTTTCTTTTTTTAATGCAATAATCAATCAATATATATATATATAAAGGAGGAACTTTTCGAGAGCATAGGGAGCTCCTCAAGATTTCGAGGCCATAGAGCGCGCCACGTAGGATTGCCATGTCATCGAATTTTATTTTTATCTTTTTAAAAAATAGAGTTCTACATAGATTTAAATACACATAAGGGGTTCTAGATAAGCTAAAATTAGAGTTTGGTTTTGAATGAACAACCTAAATTATTATATTATGTAAATTGTGTATAACTTTTGCTACGTAATTCGGAATATTATAATTTTTGTTCCATTGGATAGTGCTCGAAATATGCTCCGAAATAAGATTCATTTACAATATAGTTCTACAACTTATGAAATAGAGAGCGCCACGTAGGATTGCCATGTCATTAATTTTTAGATAAGCTAAAATTAGAGTTTGGTTTTGAATGAACAACCTAAATTATTATATTATGTAAATTGTGTATGAAATGGAAATTTTGATCCTAATAATGATCTAGATTCATATTAGGATCTTTAAGAATAAATCTTTCAATAAAGAATTTTTCTTTATTGAAAGATTTATTCTCATTTGAAATAAGTAAAATTTACTAGTAATTCGTGTCGTTAAAAGTTTTGAGTCAAATCATAAAAAATATGGATACTGTCTGCTTGAGTTCCCGGGGATTGTAGTTCAATTGGTTAGAGCACCGCCCTGTCAAGGCGGAAGTTGCGGGTTCAAGCCCCGTCAGTCCCGACGGATTCAATAATCAATAAATATATCAATTCATCTTTCCACTTTTTGGGAAAAGGACGACAATAGAATTTGACTTTCAATAGGAATTCTTCTATAGAATTCCATATGCTTCTCGGGAGTACATGCTCAAATGGAATTTGTTTCTTGTACAATACACACTTTCACGTTGAATTTTTTAACTTTTGCTACGTAATTCGGAATATTATAATTTTTGTTCCATTGGATAGTGCTCGAAATATGCTCCGAAATAAGATCCATTTACAATATAGTTCTACAACTTATGAAATAGATAGCGCCACGTAGGATTGCCATGTCATTAATTTTTATTTTAAATATTTTAAAAAATAGAGTTGTACACATATTTAAATACATAAAAGGAGTTTTACATAACGAGAAATTAGAGTTTCGTTTTGAATAAACAACCTTAATTATTGTATTATGTAAATTGAATATAACTTTTGCTACCTAATTCAAAACATCATAATTTTTTACCATTTGAGAGTGCTTGAAATATGCTTCAAAATAAGAACCATCTACGATATAGTTTTACAACTCATAGTCTTTCTTTTAAATAAACAACCTAAATTATTTAACTATGTAAATTGAATATAACTTTTGCTACATAATTCGCAATATTATAAATTTTTTACCATCAAAGAGTGCTCGAAATATGTTTCCATATACAATATAGTTTTACAACTTATGAAAATATATTTATTTAGATGAACAATAACATATTATTTATTCTTTATTTTAAATACATATAAAAATAACTATAAAAATAGCGTATTATATGTCAAAATAGCAATTATGTCTTTTAAAATCAAACTTTTAAAAATTGAGTTATATAAAGATAAAAAATACATATCTGTAGTTTTGAGCATGTCATAATGGCATTACATGAAGATTCAAATGAAAGTTTGTCAACGACATTGCAGAGGTATTATGAAATTGACTAATTATTTTATTCCTAGAATATTTGTTGTATAGATAATTATTTATGTTTTTCTTTTTCATATATCTATATGTCAGATCTTATTCTTTTCTCAATAAACTTAATTCTACTAAAACTAATTGGGAAATCAAGGTTCGAGTTTCTAAACTATTTGAGGTCGCAGATCATAAAAAAGGGGTAAGTTTGATAAGTCTTGATATGGTCATGATTGATGAAGATATTTTTTCTCTTAAATAATATTTTTGATTATTAATTGAGGTTATTTTTATATTTAATTTATTTTATTCATGATACCATCATTATGATCTTCTTTTCGGTGTTTTCATCTTCTATTCTATATGCGTTAGTGTTTATATGCTATATTAAAAGTTAAAGTTATGACTGACACTCATATTTTTTCTCTATTCTTTCCTGTCCTGCATCTATTAAATTATCACCCTCTACTTTCTTAAAGTATTGTTTGGGTATTTTCCATGTTAAAACTGTGCTAGCTATTGTTAATCATACCAATTATTGGAATACTATTTAATAATAGACTTATCTACAATATTAAATTGAACATTAAAAATATAAATTTATATATCACAATAACAAATCTAGAAATCAAAGTATAATGACAAACACTTTCTCTATTTTTTTCTACTGCAACAATAGGTTTGGGCATGATTTTTAAGAAAATAAAACAAAATGGGTAGTTTAGCATAGAGGGATTAACTAGAGTAGGAGATAGGTAAATTCTTAATAAAGTAAACGCAACTATATAAGGTAATTTGAGTAATTAATGATGGTTTTATTAACATAAAGTAAAGGCGATATTGTCAACTATAATTGTTTTTTTTTTACCAAAAGTGGAATGGTTTCAATAGCTAAAACTGCCCAAAGTGGTAATTGTTACAATAGGAAAAGAATGGAGGAAGTATATAAATACAATGGTGTTGAAAAATCTCATTTCAGAAAAACAAAAAATCAAGAATGTTAATAAAAATTTGAAAACAAATAAAATAAACAACAACCCGTGCAATGCACGGGCTTCAAAGCTAGTATATATATATAAAGGAGGAACTTTTCGGGAGTTTAAAGAACTCCTCAAGATTTCGAGCTCATAAAGCACGCCACGTAGGATTGCCACGTCATCAATTTATATTTTTATTTTTTTACAAAAATAGAGTTCTAGATGATTTAAATACATATAAAGAGATTTGGATAAGCGAAAATTAGAGTTTGAATTTGAATCAACAACCTAAATTATTATATCATGAAAATTGTGTATAACTTTTGCTACATAATTCGGAATATTATAATTTTTGTATCATTGGAGAGCATTCGAAATATGCTTCGAAATAAGATCCATTTACAATATAGTTGTACAACTTATGAAATATAGAGCGCCATGTAGGATTGTCATATCATCAATTTTTCTTTTTATTTTTTTTCTAAAAATAGAGTTCTACATAGATTTAAATACATATAAGGAGTCTTGGATAACCAAAAATTAGAGTTTCGTTTTGAATGAACAACCTAAATTATTATATTATGTAAATTATGTATAACTTTTGCTACCTAATTCAGAATATTATAATTTTTGTACCATTAACTAGTGCTCGAAATATGCTTTGAAATAAGATCCATTTACAATATAGTTCTACAATTTATGAAATAGAGAGCGCCACTTAAGATTGCCATGTCATTAGTTTTTTTTAAATATATTTCGAGCTCATAGAGCGCGCCACGTAGGATTGCCACGTCATCAATTTATATTTATATTTTTTACAAAAATAGAGTTCTAGATGATTTAAATACGTATAAAGAGATTTCGGAATATTTTAATTTTTGTATCATTGGAGAGCATTCGAAATATGCTTCGAAATAAGATCCATTTACAATATAGTTGTACAACTTATGAAATATAGAGCGCCATGTAGGATTGTCATGTCATTAATTTTTCTTTTTATTTTTTTTCTAAAAATAGAGTTCTACATAGATTTAAATACATATAAGGAGTCTTGGATAACCAAAAATTAGAGTTTCGTTTTGAATGAACAACCTAAATTATTATATTTTGTAAATTGTGTATAACTTTTGCTACCTAATTCAGAATATTATAATTTTTGTACCATTAAATAGTGCTCGAAATATGCTTTGAAATAAGATCCATTTATAATATAGTTCTACAATTTATGAAATAGAGAGCGCCACTTAAGATTGCCATGTCATTAGTTTTTTTTAAATATATTTCGAGCTCATAGAGCGCGCCACGTAGGATTGCCACGTCATCAATTTATATTTATATTTTTTCCAAAAATAGAGTTCTAGATGATTTAAATACGTATAAAGAGATTTGGATAAGCGAAAATTAGAGTTTGGATTTGAATCAACAACCTAAATTATTATATTATGAAAATTGTGTATAACTTTTGCTACATAATTCGGAATATTATAATTTTTGTACCATTGGAGAGCATTCGAAATATGCTTCGAAATAAGATTCATTTACAATATAGTTGTACAACTTATGAAATATAGAGCGCCATGTAGGATTGTCATGTCATCAATTTTTATTTTTATTTTTTTCTAAAAATTGAGTTCTACATAGATTTAAATACATATAAGGAGTCTTGGATAAGCAGAAATTAGAGTTTCGTTTTGAATGAACAACCTAAATTATTATATTATGTAAATTGTGTATAACTTTTGCTACCTAATTCAGAATATTATAATTTTGGTACCATTAAATAGTGCTCGAAATATTCTTTGAAATAAGGTCCATTTACAATATAGTTCAACAATTTATGAAATAGAGAGCGCCACTTAAGATTGACATGTCATTAGTTTTTATTTTAAATATTTTAAAAAAATAGAATTCTACATATATTTAAATACATAAAAGAGTTTTGGATAGGGGGACATTAGAGTTGCATTTTGAATAAACAACCTAAATTATTATATTATGTAAATTGAATTTAACTTTTGCTACCTAATTTAAAACATTATAATTTTTTTACCATTGGAGAGTGCTTGAAATATGCTTTAAAATAGGATCTATTTACAATATAGTTTTACAACTCATGAAAATATATTAAATTAGATGCATTGTAGGACATTATTTAGTCTTTTTTTTAGATAAATTTAATAATGGCTATAAGTATTAAGTATAGTGTATTATATGTGATTATAACATTTGATTATAGGTCCAATTTACAAGATTAAACATATTATCTTTCAAAACCTCAACCTTACTCAACCAAACTAAAACAATATAGTATTGCAACAAAATTTATTGACTAAAATCTATAGTGATAAAGTTACATATATATAATTAGAGTTTTGGATTATGTAAAAATTAGAGTTTGATTTAAATAAAACAGCCTTAGAATATTATAAAGAGCTCCACCTAAGCATGCCATGTCATTCTTATCAATTTTTAAGAAAGTATTCTTTCTGTCCTGCATCTATTAAATTATTACCCTCTACTTTCTTAAAGTATCATTCGCGTATTATTCATGTTAAAACTGTATTAGCTATTGTTAGTCATACCTGTTATTGGGGTACCATTTAATAATAGACTTAGCTACAATATTCAATTGAATATTAAAAATTATAAAATTTATATATCAAAATAACAAATCTAGAAATTATAGTATAATGACAAATACTTTCTCCGTTTTTTTTCTACTTCAACAATTGGTTTGGACATGGTTTTTAAGGAAATAAAAAATGGGTAGTTTAGCATAGAGGTACCTCTTTAGTTAACTAGAATATTGGACAAATAAATCCTTATTAAAGTAAACACAACTTTATAAGGCAATTCGGGTAATTAATGATGATTTTATTAACATAAAGTAAAGATAATATTGTCAACTGTAGTTTCTTTTTTTACCAAAAGTGGAATGGACTCAAAAGATGAAACTATCTAAAGTGGTAATTGTTGTAATAGAAAAAGAACGGAGGAAGTATGTAAATACAATGATCTTGAAAAATCTCATTTTACAACAACACAAAATCAACAATAATATTAACAAAAAATATACAATAAAATAAAATAAACAACAACCCGTGTAACGCACGGGCTTCAAACCTAGTTATAAGTATAGTGATATGCAACTGTGTTTGCATATCACGGTTATCAATTGGTATTCTTTTCATTTTGGATGTATGAAGTGTGAAAGATAAACATTGACCTGATTAGGTTTATTTTATCCTTTTAATCAGAGTCGATGGTATGAGAATGAGAGTCAAGATTGCATAAATTGAAACATTATTTTGTTATAGTTGTCTTGCTTACCAAAAATATGGATTTCGAGCCCTTTGCTAAAAAAATATTAAGGTCAATTTTAATTTACATTTTGTAAGGTTTCATAAGTTAGTTGGATTTTTTTTTTTGACAATGAGAAAACTTGCATTAATTAAAAAAAAAAAGTACAGCCTAAAGCTAATATAACCAAATACAAAATAAAGCAAACAAAACTAAAGGAGCTTCATTTGCTCTTAAAACCTCTATGAAACAAAAACAAACTATTACATGTCTAGTCCAACTTAAGCTTGTCACGAGTGATGGGAGGTAGTGTTGGGTTGTATGTCTTGTTGTAGAAGACCTGAAATGAGAGGGAACTTGTGGAGAGACGAAATCGAGACGATTTTCAGAAATGGATTGCCACATCTCATCTAGTAGACGCTGATGCCTACTAGACAATAAATCCCAAGGTCCTTGAACGGAAATAGCTTCGTGGGATTCTACTGATTGAAGTAACAAAGAAGTCACGTTCTTTGGTGACTTCTTACCCTTCTGTGAGGGTAACCAAATTTTGGTCTCACGAGACGGAAACTCTAAATGCGTGGAGATTGAAATTTGCCCCAAATTAAATTGGAGGGCCTCCCACAAGATGCATTTTTGAACTGTGATGACTCCGAAAGTCATCACATGAACCTGGGGCGATTTATAGAGAAATAATTCACCCAAAATTGCGGATCCGAAGCTCCAATCCTGCATCTCTAACCTAGAAGATCGAACCACCACAAGATTAAAATGACAACCTTTTCTCATTTTACCCAATACTTGAACTCCTACATTTGCATAACTGGATCTGAGTAAACCTAAACTAAAGCTTAAACAAAGAGCATAAACGAGAAAAACGAAACAAGCAAACACCCGAAACATAAAACCACGTCGATAACAACACCACCCGATCTTCAAAACTTGTATGTAGCCTTCACGTACCAACTATTGCTTCCTTAACTAGCCAGCCGAGTAGACAATAGCTAACACTAGTGGGGAACGGGGAAGGGGACACTAAACTCTAAACCTCAGGACTAGCGCAATGGGGAAGGGGAACCTAGAAACTAACTACTTTGAATTCGAACTAGGGAGCGGGGAAGGGAACCTAAAACCTAAACCTTAAACATCGAATTCAGGGGAACGGGGAGGGGGAATTAAACCTAGATAATGTGACAAACTAACAAAGTCGGGGAGGGGAAGCTACCGGGTACGCTTTTGATGAAGATACGGGACGACGACTATAGGGAAGGGGGAAGGGAGATCACCGACTACGGGGGATGGGGAAGGATCGACGAGCGTAGGGAGACCTACTACCACTAATAGGGGAGGGGGAAGGGGGGACCGACTACCACTTATAGGAGACCGACACCTATAGGGGATCGGAGGGGGAAAGGGACCGACAACCAAGAATGGGGAGGGGGAAGGAAGGACCGACGACAAAAGCAGGGGAAGGGGAAAAGGGTGACGCGAAAACAAAAACGAGCAACCTGCTGTAGATCGAGAGAAGTATGCGCAGGCTCGCCGGCGACCGGTTGGGCGACGCGACGCTCCGGCCGGCCACCAGCGAGCCTGCGCTGGGCGGCGGTTAAGTGTTTTTAGGGTTTAGGAACTTTCTTAGAGAGAGACTAGGGTTTTGTGGGCCTTGGAGCCTCTTTGGTCAAAGTAGTTTACGAAGTTGTTGAACTCTACTTTAATGGCATGTGGAAATCACATGATGGAATCTACTTAGTTTCTCCACTCTGGCACAAGTTACTTGGATTATTGATAGTTGTATTATGTGCATTACATTTCATCATGAAAATTTCAACAAAACATCCTACTTCATTCACCAGACCGGCACTAGCAAGACCCAAAATAAAAGAAAGGGAATCAACTCCAAGTTCATTGAACTCCATTACGTCATCCGCCACTAGCAGTATAAGTTTGGTTTTTGGTTTTAATAAAGCCTAAGTTCAACCCAATTTAAGATTGATTCCATTTTTTATTGGCAATGCCTCAACATCACAAACTATGGCGTGGGTTCACCCAGCACCACCAACTTTAACTAGTACCCAAAACACCACAAACTATTAGTCTGGGTGCAGTGAGTGTCATAAATGACGATGAAGCTGACTTTTCTCAACACATATTCACGTGACTTAGGCTTCTAATCAATGAAAAAATAGGATAAATGAAATAAAAAGGGGAAAATGGGAAAAAGAAATAACACGGATTCCTCGTCGTTGGCAAGAAAAGTTAGCTCTGGCGTCATTTATGACACTCGCTGCACCCAAGCCAATAATTTAGGGTGAATTTGGCTACTAGTCAAAGTTGATGAAGCTGGATGCGCCCGAGTCATAGTTTGTGGTGTTGAGGCAAATTTTCCTTTTTTTATTTTTGAATGAAATCCTAGTTCTTACTTCTTACCATTTTCAGTTTTTTTCTAGTTCAAATTAGAGCTTTTTAGTTCATAAACAATTCTTAACAAGATTGGCCTTAAGCCTTAATAAATATTTTACTCCACAATTTCAAGACATCTATACAAATATATTAAAAAACGTTTTTAAGCAAGTCTATACGCCACGGCGCTGTCCCTTTAGTTGTTTTATTCCATGTCATCCACATACATCAAAGAATTAGAAACATGATTCGTATAAAATTCGACCACATGACCTCAAGTTAATACAGTAAAGTTTTAACCAATGAATTATGCAACATTATATACTACTCTTTTAACATGATAATATTAATCACCCTGTGTATTGCCCGGGCCTAATAACTAGTAACCATATAAAAACTTGAATAAATGCCTTAGATTGAGCCTGTCCTTATGGAATATTTGAACTTTTTTTTAATAAAGTTTTCTAAACTTTTTGAATTTTTTTTAAGAAATTTCAATCTTTCTTATTTTTTCTAAACTTTTTTGTACTTTTCTTCTGAACTTTTTCTTATTTTTTCTGAACTTTTTCTTACCTAGTCTGAACTTTTTTTTTTTAAATAAGCAAAAAATAAAGTGAAGATGTAATACTCCTAGGTGTACAGGAGCCTACTAGTAGATTTGTCCTTTCGGCCCCTAACCCGCAAGGATTTGCTTTGGTGCAGGACCAAAGTCCTACCAAAAAGGCCTCTTACTAAAAATATCATAAATCCAAAATTCCAAACTTAGGAAAGAAAGAAATAAAACACAATGTCTAATAGGAATAAATGAAATCTAATTCCAACTGCTAACTCCCATGCATGAATCTAGATAACCTGTTACTAACCTGCTCCCAGTACTTTATAAGATAATATAGATCATTACATAACATACAACCAAACACACAAAGAACAAGTCATCTAATGTTGAGTATGTATTTAACCAAATTAATAGAACATAAATCCTAAACATGATACTAGAACATTGTAAACAATAAATCATGCTTGACTTAGGAATTAATAAACAAATGACTCCATAACTTTTATTAATAATGATCTATTGTGGAACAGGCACCATCCTCACTTTGGAATCATACGGGCTACTAAACCTTCAATAACCATAGCATCCTTGACTGCCTTTAGTTGATAAACCTTGAAAATCAGTATGATCATCACCCACGAGAAGTGCCCTTGACTAACTTTACTCAGGAAGTTCAGATAAATTATCTAACTCGAATATAACAAAATAATTAATTGTATCGTCATACAAGTTAATATGTGCAGTAGAAAGTAGTTCATAGACTACTTCTCCCCCCTTGTTCAATACTCAATAGGGGATCCATGCTATGAGTTTTCATGTCATTCGCTTTCTCTTTACGTGTTGAGTAGTTTTTATTAGGTCTGACAAGTATGAAGAAAAATAATAACAACTCCTAACACTTGTATTTTTTTATTAATAAAAAGTTATCACACAATAATAATTCACCTTTATTAAACCTTTACCTTGTATTAGGGGCTTAAAAGTCTCCCTAATAATTGAACCTTGTTCAACGATGAAGATAACTTTAAATAATAGTCACAAAAGACCCTTAAATATTGCAAACTTTGCACTTTCAACATGAATAGGTTATAGAGTAAACTCAAAAACAACCCTAAACATGATATTCACTCAAATAGTCATGCTACATGAAATAGCATGTCCACTGCAAATAAAATTTTCTACTTCAAAGACAATAATATAAACACTATTCTTTCATACGACTAAAGATCATATAATCATATGTATTATAAGTACTACCACATTATAACACACAATATTTATTCCCTAATCATGATTCTAAGTTTCATCATACTCCGAAATAGATAGCTAAGCACACTAAATATGACTACTAACACTACTAGTAATACCTAAGCTAGTACTAGTACGTACTTCTGAAGCGTGAATTCCACACAACTACGCACTAAAATTTTCCTTCTACGAATTGGGTACCTAAAACATATATTGAGTAATAATTAATACTCAATCCACACAAAATTACTACTTAGATACGTAAAAATCAGATTTAAAAGTCACAACATAATATGAATTTATCTTCTTTGAACACCCAAACCCATTCAACCATTATTCCAAACTTTAATACTTAAAATCTTCAACTAAAATCCTTTTCTTGTACATGTTTATACTAGTCTGATCTAAATTAATAAATCTGAAATTGATTAAGTATTGGAAAATGCTTCAAAGTTAATATTGACTTTCCTTATGGTTAGAAAATAAATAATGTAGTTAGTGGTAATCAGTTTTTACTTAGTATAAAAAATAGAGAGCAAAGAAGAAGAAGAAGAAAAAGGAGAGAAAGAGTGTCCCAAAATATTTTAAAAATGAAAAATTTGTGAGTGTGTTTGATTAATCATGGCAAGTAATGAATTAAATTTCTCATTAGTTTTAAATTGCAATAAATATGTTCACACTATTGAGTATTCATTTTTTACCCTTTTACCCCTCAAACTTTTGTCTCATTAAATGCCTAACATAGAGTAACTCAAACGGCAATAAATGTGTTCACACTAGTTTGTAGTCATTTTTACTCTTTTAATACCTCTCAAACTTTTGAGTCATTGGTTGCATAACATAGAATAATTCGGGCTAGAATCTTTATTTTTAGTTAATTTAATTTTATTTAAAATAGTGGAATCTTGCCCTCGATCTTTCATCACCAAATGGCAAAAACCTCTCTCAATTCACCTTTTCCTGAAGCAAAACCTCTCAAATGGAAAACCCCTCTTCTCCATCCAAAACCCTAGAAATCGAAAATCCTCAAGAAATACTTATGGAAGTAGAAGAGCAAAAATCGAAGACACCTAGGAGAAGTAATAAGAGAAGGGAACTGATTGGGGAAGATGATGAAGAGGAAGAAGTCCCCAAATCAGTTGAGGGGGAAGAAGAAGCAACACATGTTCCTTCCCAATGAACTGCTTCTACTTTCTCAAAGAAACGAGTTGAAAGAAGCGAATCTAGGTATGTTCTTGGTTTTTGTGTGGATTTAGTTTGGGCTAAGAAGGTCAAATTCACTGAATTGATAGAAATCTTAATGGAACAGGGTATGGAATACCTATTTGAAACCGTGTTTAACAATGCTTTAGTTCCTTTAGGAATGGATGAATTTTGTGCAAATTTTGTTAATACTGATGGAGTATGCACCACTGAGGTTAGGGGGAAGAAAATAAAATTTACCCAAGAAACCTTAGGAAAGATTTGGGAAGTTCCTTGCAAAGGAACTGACCAGTATTTTAAGCGGAAATGAATTGTGTCCTTTTCCAACTTCTCCCAAGATGATGTAGTTCAATCCTTTGGGGAAAATACTGGGCAAAAAAAAACTGAGCCACAATGTTTTATCTCCCCTTCATAAAGTTTTGATCAACCTTGTATAGAGAGCACTCATTCCTCGCACTGAAAAGAGGAATGAGGTTGGTCTCCTGGATATGTGTCACATGTTTTGCCAAGACCACCACATCCAAATTGACTTTCCTTCTCTCTTTATCCAACACCTCACACATTGTATAAAAAACCATTGTGTTGTTAGTTATGGAGCCCTAATCACCTCTCTTCTCCATCACTTTAAAATAAAAACTACTGGTTGGCTTACCTTGGAGGTTAAACAAGGAAATATTTTGAATGAGAAAACTTTGTATGGCTTGGACCTATATGTCCAAGATGGAATACTTGACTCGGGGTAGGATGGCTTCCGGTTCCTCTCAAAATAGAAAAGCGCCTATGGTAGTGGAAAAAGAACCAGTTGAAGTTATTTTGGAGGAACAAGTTCCTAAAATTGATGAACCAGAGGAACAACCCACAAAGAAACGAAAAAATATACCACAGTAAAAAAGCCAACCAAACCTGTTCCGAAGAAAACTCCTTCCTTAAGAAAGAGTTCAAGGTTGAGAGTTGCAAAAACAGTCCCTACTCCTTCTAATGAGGACGCACCATTGGTCCTATCTGAGGAAGAGGAATAAAATCAACTCTCTCCTTTGGAATCTACTCCTCCTTCTTCACCAAAACTGCCTATGTCCATCACAGGCATACCTCACATCTCTCCCTCCACCTTCTATGTTCCTTCCAGTTATGAACAGATGAAGATTGCCATAAATGAGCCCAACCCTTTTGCATCCACCTCTGCCACATTACCACCTACACCTCCTTTTGTCTCTCCGCAATACACCACTTATTCTCCTTCTGTTCCTATGAGAGGAACAGAAGGACCATCATAAGAAAACATTCATGTACCTCCTCCCAAACTCCCTACTGACCTTGGTTCAAAGGGAAAGGAACAAGTTCCTTCAAATGGGTATGGATAGGTTAATGAAGTATGTCTTCCTGCTCAGCACATGATCAACTTCTACAACCATCTTCACTAGACCTTAGATAATAAAACTGATAAAATGATGTGGTTAATCAAAGTTCTTAGTGATACGGTGATCAAGCAACAGAAGAATATGGAAATGATGGTTCAAGCAATGAATTCACTGAAGAAGCAAGTAGATGGTCATCACGAGCAGGTGATGAAGAAGTTGGAGGAAGTGGCAGAAGAAGAAGTCGTAGAGGAACACAATTCCCCTTCCCTTCCGAATGTCTAAGTTCCTGTTTCTCTTAAGGGAACAGGAACTCCTAGTTTTTTTTCCTTTTCTTTTCCTTTCTTTCTTTTTATTTTTTGTACTTTTGTGGAACAAGTGCTATAAATATGATGACTTTTGCTAAATTGTCTGCGTTTTTGATATGATTGCATAATTTCTTACTTGGAATGACTAGTATTATGTGATTGACGTTTGAGCAAGTCTACCTTTTGATTACTAACTTAACCATTTTTTGTGCTTGTTAATGGTATAAAGGTCTTGCAAAAATCAATCTTCCCAAAATCACCAAGAGTTTGATCTTTTTGAGGATGACAAAGGGGGAAAAGATAATAGGAACAAACTAAGTTGGATAAATGAAAAAATTAAAAAATTTCAATCCTTAATCTGCCTTAATTAAAAATATAAATTATTTAATTTATCTCTCATTCTCTTATGTTATTTGTTGTTTTATCTTCCTTAGTTTGTAATTTTGTTGTCATCATAAAAAAGGGGGAAATTGTTGAACCCTAGTTTTGACGATGACATATGAACAAAGATACAAACTAAGTAATGAACTAACAATTAGTTAAGTGAATGGATTTTGCAAAGTATCAATGAAAGAGCAAAGAGAATACTAAGTCTAAGGAAGAAATCAAGTTTGGATTTTGAAGACTAAGTGAATATGCTCAAGGAACTGATACTGGAGAAGCATTGGAGCAAGAGAATCTAAGCAAGGCTTTTGTTTCTAGTTCCAATGTAAAGGAACGAGTAAGTAATGGTAAGGAACAATGGCAATATAAAAAGAGAATGAGTGTATGCTCCTTTGAAAGGAACAAACGAACTGGCACTGTCATGTTTATGTTAAAGGAACTAACTATTGAAAACGAACTAGACATATGCTATAAAATGCAACGGTTAAATTATGTCGTTTGAGTAATGCCTAATTAATAGGAAATCGTTTTTATTTGGTAAAAATCTGATTTTAAGGAAAATCTTTTTAAGGAAAAGATTTTATTTTTATTTAAAAATAAAAATCCTTTTTCGGTTTTAACTTAAATATTTTAAAAGATAATATTTTGAGAAAAGGATTTAATTTTGGTTTTAATTAAAATACTTTTTGATTAAAAATCAGATTTATATTTACTTGACAAAATTGTTGCTAAAATTAAGGAAGCAGTATTAATCATAACACACGTTCAACAGAGATCGTGGAGTTCATGGGGAAATTAATGGAACTAACGTATTCCTTTAGTTAAGGAACATCATGGGAAAATGGTTTAACCACTAACACATATTTTAATCCCACGTTTTACTTAATCACTGCTATAAATATTTATGTCTAATTAGGTTCCAGTTTGTTTCTTACCAAGTGATTTAGTGAGTTTAGCTAATTAAAGTGTCAGTACCTTATTCTCTCATTAAGCCATTTGTTTTTTGCATTCTAACTCTATTCCACTAAGTTTATTGATCATTGTAATTTTGGTTTTGAGGTAAGGGGATTTTGAGTGAAGTCCTGTAAGAGAGAAGCTTTGAGTGAAGCAAGTTAAAGTGAGAAAACTTCAAGCGAAGTTGAGAGAAACAGCAGTTAATGGAACAGTTGTTCAGGAACTTGAGCTTAGAAACTCAAGGTGTGGCCCGTGCGTAGACCTGGTTATTGGGCGGGTAGGGTCAGGGTCGGAAGCAGGTCGGGTCTTAAGAGGGTCACATCATAGAGGGCATGTAGCGGGTCGGACCAACCGGGTTGCGGGCCAATAGCGGAACAAAGAGAGCCAAAAGTGACTATAAATAAATACGGATCCGTACATATAATACTATTTTAAAAATCTATTTTATTTTTCAAAATTATTAGGTTTTGTTTATTGGTCCAATAACGGCCCTGTCCAATAACGATTCTGTCCAATAAAGCCTTGTCCAATAAAAGCCCTATAAGTTTGACCCTAACTCTTTAATCATTGGGCTACCCTGTCCAATAACAAGGTCTACCCGTGAGTAGAATTAGGTTGTAACAGAGTTATTTGGCCTAATTAGTGAAAATGTTGAGTTTAAAATCCTTAGTGGTCGAGGTTGTTTCTTCTTGTTGGGCCCAAGAAGTTTTTTTCCTCGTAAAAAATCACTTGTGTTCCTTTAGCTTGTTTCTTTGTTTAAGTTTTATAATTTTGCAAAAAGTACGTTTATTTCTACACTTACAATTCACCCCCCCTCTTGTAGTGTTCCTAGTGAAATAACCTTGAAGAACTACTAGTACGTTGCTTCTACTTTGTCATCCACTGCCACTGATTTAGGATTGTTGATAAACCACCCCTTGCTTTTTCTTCTTCTTTTTTTAATTGTAGCAAAAGAAAGGAGCGAGTGAGAGGCCGAGAGCAGAGAAGAGTGAGAGGATGAGAAGAGTTTCGGGAAAGAGAGGGAGGGGGGAGGCGGCGGTGGTGATTTTTAGATTAGGATTTTACTTTTTAATATTAATATGGGATGGGTTGGAAGGTTTTTTTTTTTGTTTTTTTTAGTATTTTAATGGGATGGGTTGGAATTGGGTGGAGAGTGGATAGTGTATTTTTATTGGGCTTGCTAAATTGGTCCTAATATTTCTAATAAACTTTGTATTAAATAAAATAAATTCTCTAAAAAATATATGAAAAAAACCTTATCGAGCTGCTCGTGTGCTTATCGAGTCGAGCAGGGTCATGCTCAACTCGTGCTCGTTAAGCTTTCGAGCCGAGTTGATTACGAGTCGAGCCAACTCAAATTGAGTTTTAACCGAGCATTGACCGAGTCAACTCGATTAGCACCCCTAATACCAATAAAAAAAACGGGGTGAGTACTATGGTAAAAACGTGGGTCCATACCATTGATGCTGATCAATTGTATTATGTGGCGAAAATCCTGTCCAGTGTCCCGTCTTTGTGACATGTGTTTAAGTGATGGGTCCGTCCAATTTCCAGGAGCTGCCCATTGAATAACAATACCATTTTCAAAGTCTTAAACCATCAAACTGCAAACATGCACCCAAATATGCAAATATAAACATTGACACAACACACAAAAATCAAATTACACAACAAAGAAATTAAAGAGATACAAAATAATTTAGCAAAAAGGAAAAATGAAGGTGATGATAGCACTAGATGAAAGTAAGAGGAGTCTCTACGCTCTAAACTGGGTTCTTTCCAATATTATAAAGCCTGCTGGCCAAGAAGAGGAAGAGAGAGGTAGCTTTGTTTGCCTGCTTCATGTCAACCTTCCTTTCCAGACTTATGTTTATCCTGCTGGACCTGGTTTGTCCCATCTTTTCTCTTATATTTTTCACTTAATTACGCCAAATTTATATCGACTTTTTTTGGGATCCCTTCTGTGAACCCTTTGGTTAGAATAATTTCCTCTAGCCTGCCCTCACACAATGTCACTCAAATAATTGGATGATGTCAAAATTATACCCAACAACGTACGAACAGTTTCTTGATTTTTGTTAAATGATTGTTGAGGTTTTGTCTTTGAATAAATGGAATAAAATGAATTAGAGGGCCAACAAGCCCCAAAATTTGAACTTTGGTTTTCCACATGAGAGATAGAAATCACAAATATTACAAAAAATTTGGAACCTACAATAAACGAGTAGCATTCACCAATGTTTCTTTCCCGGGGAAATTACAAAATTGTCGTCCGGTAATATTATGCATATATTCGTTATATGTCATATGATTAGTAAAAATGTAAAATAAACAAAGAAAGTTTTCTGTAGCAAAATGTATATAAAAAGTTAACACATAAATTTGCTAGAAGGAGGGGTCATATGATTAGTAAAATAAACAAAGAAACAAAGAAAGTTTTCTGTAGCAAAATGTATATAAAAAAAACACATAAATTCGCTAGAAGGAGGGGTCATATGATTAGTAAAATAAACAAAGAAACAAAGAAAGTTTTCTGTAGCAAAATGTATATAAAAAAAACACATAAATTCGCTAGAAGGAGGGGTCATATGATTAGTAAAATAAACAAAGAAAGTTTTCTGTAGCGAAATGTATATAAAAAGTTAAAACATAAATTCGCTAGAAGGAGGGGTCGAACCTCCGACCTTGTGGTTAACAGCCACACGCTCTAACCAACTGAGCTATTCCAGCAACTTGTGTTATGTAGTATCATTTAAAATAATTACTATTGTATACTTACGCATCATGTCTGAGAAATGAGAAGATAATACATGTATTTAAAACGATTTCACTGAACATTTGATTAGCATAAGGATCGATATTGTCTTATTTTTTTTTGAGTTGAGGATCACTAAGATGATACTCCTTTCTTTAAAAAAGAAAGAGAGAGAGATAGATGAAAATTGGGGGCATGTGATAGGAGAGATAGTCAGATAGAGAGAAGATATTACTAAATAATATAATAAACGTTGCAATTAATACAGTATAAAACTTTCAAATAAGGAAAATATTGTAATAAAAAAAATCTGAGGAATTAATAGATAGATGGATAAAAGTCTCTTGTATTCATGTTTGAGGTCACAAGATTGAGTCATGTCAATATATAGACAACATTTGTAACTTTTTTGGGGTGAAGTTGATGTGATAAGAAAAGAGATTCTCAAAATTATTTGAAATAGAAACCTGAAGTAAAGATGAAAGGTATACAATATCACCTCGATATAATCAATTAAAAGAAAAAAATTGTCCAAATTCATTTCCTATTACATAAGTGCTATGGTATCAGGTTATTACTTCTATCTAGCAAAAGGAAAATTAATCAAATTGTCCGAATTCATTTCCTATTACATAAGTTAGTGAACATATTTTTACCTAAGCATCTAAAGAAAAAGCTCCTATTAAGACCTTTCTCATGTTGAGAGTTTTTATTCCGAAAATCTCTTTTACCAAACACCCCTTTAGAGTTTTTGACTAGTCAAAACTCTAAAAGTAATTTAAAACTTTCTTTTTGCTCCAAAATTCTAATTGCCAAACACCCTCATCATATAAGGAATGACCTAATGTAAACACACCCCTAAATGGCAAAATGTCCTATTAGATAAAAATGGAGGGACTAATTGCTAATACTTTTGGAGAATCAAATTTATATAATACCTATATAATTTATAGCCATCACTATTATTCTGCCATTTCAGAAGCTTGTTTAGGAGGATTTAAGGTCACAAAATTTATGAGCTTTAAATTTAAAAAAGAGCAAAAGGAAAGTTTATAATGAGGTGGAGGGAGTATTAAGAAACTCTAGAGGACCCAGGCTTACATGTAACATGTTAACAAGAGCGTTTATTGTTCAAGGGTATGTGAAAAAGAAGTAATAATTATTGTTTAACCTCAATTATATATTGGAAGTCTCTGTAAACTTTAAGGTGGAAAAACAATAATAATAAACATGATTTTATTCCTTATTCATGGGTATGAACTATACGAACTCCCACGACTCTACCTTATCCGCATATGATGATATTGATTATATACATGGAAAATTTTCATAAAACTACCTTTTATAATCAAGCTTTTTCAAAAAAGTGAAAAACTACCTTTTAAAAATTTTCTTTCAAAACTACCTTATATAACAAATTTCTTTCAATATACTATCATTTTTAAAAGGTAGTATTTTGAAAATTTTCCTATATACATTGATACTCAAGTACAAACTAGTTACAACATGTTCAAGTGCGTGCCCTTTTAGTTTCTTGGCTAACATTCTATTTTTCTTTGTATTTGTATATACAGTTGTTTATACTACACCTTCAGTCATAGACTCTGTTAGGCAAGCACAAGAGCAAATATCTGCAGGTATTTTCGCTCGGGCTATAAGATGTTGTGAAGAAAAGAAGGTGAGTACCGAGTACCAATTATCTTATATAGTGTGCTGAAGAGTAATTGAATATATATTGATTTTGTCGTCCTTATGCAAACATATACTTCCTCCGTTCTGAAGTAAGTGAAACACTTCTTTCTTTTATGTGAGATTTTTGAGAAAAGTGTTTTACTTATTTTATAATATAGGAAGTATATTATATGCTCTTTCATTTTTAGCAGAGGATGGACAAAAATGTATTGTAGTTCGTATTCAATTTGAAAGAAGTAAAAAAGATTCCCTCTCGTCCCAATTAAATAGCAACCATTTGAGTTTCACGCTTGTCAATGTACAATTTTAATCGTTACTATCTTTAATTTTTTATTAGTAAATATGATAAGGAGTTGATATTTTAAAAATATACTCGTACATCAAAAGAAAAACCCCAACAATATTTTACATAATAGTCCCTCCGTTTCTTTTTATAAGGCATACACGATATTTAAGAAAGAACTTTGACCTTTAATTACTCTCAATTCATATTGATGAAAATATAAGAAGAGAGATATTATATATGAAAGTATATTTAAAGACAAATATAATGGTGAATTTTAAAATTTTAATTGTCATATTATATGAAAAATTTGCGGTCAAAGGAATTTTTTTATATGCATGTCTCCCTTATAAACAAAAATGGAGTGGGTAAGTTTTGTGTTTATATATATATATATATATATTAGTTTTATCTGCACGCGATGCGTGCGAAAATATGTAGAATATTAGATTAGTTGCTAATTACATCTAATAAAGTAGGGATTTTTGAATATTTAATCACTTTATCCCACTAAATTAGGGATATTTAAAACTTTTAACAAAAAACTAATTGAGAGTAAGAATCGATCGTGTTGTAAATATTCACTGTTTTCTTTTTGTAGTGCCTTTTTTTATCTTTTTATTTTTTTTATTAATTAGGTAGTTCCCTTCTTTATTTTTCCTTTTTCTATTTTTTAAAATTAAAGTAGGTTGTTACCCTTTTTTCTATTTTTTGGTGTCCTACCCCTCTTGACATATAGAATAGATATTAGGAAAATTATGGTCAAAAGGAAAAAAAGAATTTACATAGTCCAAAGGTGGTATATGTTAGTTCAATGTATAAACGACTCATCAAAAAGCTAACATGCCAACCTTTTTTTTTTTTTTTGAAAATTCGAATTAGATTGTTTTTGAAAGGATAAAAGCATTTTAAAAGAGTTTAAACTTTAAAAAAGAGAGGGATTCCTCTTTGAGAAGAAACAGCAGGGCAAAGTATTAGACATTGTTCTCCCAACACGACCTTTGTCATGCAAATGTAATTTGGTATTATACCATTAAAGTACATTAAATTAACAACATCTGCTTCACATTTTCCCCAATTTGCTAGTGCGGCTGCTTGATTGGTTCCTCTTCCTTCATGTTGTATGTTGTATCTCCTGGATTTGTGACCTGAGCTCCCTAACTTATGCATGTTGTTTTACAATGTTTATTACAGATCAAAACAGAAGCAGTGTCTCTTCGAGGGGATCCCAAGGAGGTAATTTGTCAAGCTGCTGAGGAAAGACATGTTGACCTCTTGGTTGTGGGTAGTCGTGGTCTTGGCATGCTGAAAAGGTGAATCTCTATTATATATATATGAGAACTCTTGAAAACTTTGGTATCCACCTTTTATACCACCCTAAAAAAAAAAACTACAACACCTAAAGACTCTATTAGTTTAAAAAAAAAAAAGCGTAAACCGATCTAACAAACCTGCAAGCGATTCTACCACTCATCCTCGACTTCGCACGTATAGCGTGTATATAAAGGCTTAGTAAATAACTATAAAAGCATGACATTTCGTATAAAACCATTTTGTTACCTTTATTTTAGCTTTTAGGCGGTGAAAATAAATATAATCTAGAAAACATTCAATTCAACATATATTTGCTCACCATAAAAAAGCATATAAGACTTATTGGCCAATGGTAGGTTCATAACTTTTGTTGATACATTGTTCTTAACAGACATGTAGTTGAACTTCGATCACGTGGTCTTTTAAGATGATAGACGGATAGACATCTTGGAAATTTTGAAATGTTATGTGGTACTAATTTAATAATAAAGTCATGATTGATTATAACGTCAAGAGAGAGTATTAATTAATTATTAGTATTGTTGGTGCATAATTATTTGGTAGATTATACTTTCTCCGTCCCATAACAATCGACCACTTTCCTTTTATTTTAATCCAAAATTAGTTTGAACACTCCCATTTTTGTCATGGTCCTACTAATACTATATCATTTATTTTACACTTCTTTGGCCCACAGTACTATAACTTTTTCAATAAAAAGTTACACAACTTTCTCTCTTCCAATAAGAAATAATCTTTCCATCTACGTTTTAAAAATAACATTGATCATTCACTACAACTTAAAACTAAACACCAACTCTTATCACATCTACGTTTTAAAAAATAACATTTGATCACTGCAAACACCAAAAAAAAACAACTTAACACCTTAAACTACATAATTCCAACAAGTGTTCAGATATTTATGGGACGAAGGGAATAAATATTTATCTTTAACCCTTTTATGGTATTCCTTCGTTTTTCCTTTTCTTCACCTTTAAGATGAAGATTACATGTCTCCTTTTCGAAAAAAAAAAGAACAAAACTTGACCATGAATTAAATTCGCTTCTTATTCAAATTTGCAAACAAAGAGATCATTATGGTATGGTTTCATTTCTACAGTATTGTTTGGATTTGGAGTCAATAGTAATAGAGACATGAGAAACAAAAGGGAATGAGGAAATTGATTTAAACAATTGAGGAGAATTAACCTCAAGGACAACAGGTTAAGAGGCAAAGAATGGAGTAGTAGGAATAATGTATCTTTATACTTTCATCGTTTTCCATATAATACAGGCGAACCTAATTAAGAAGATGAATCAAAATTGGTATTTTGGCTAAAAATAAAAGTTCTTAGTTTGGAGAAAAAGAAAAGATCCTATGCCAGAGGTATATTCCCAAATTGAAGTGACCCATCAAGTCAAATGGGACATTATTCATGTTTGTTATTTAAAAGAATGTTTCTTAACAACTAATTTCCCCTCCTTTTTACCTCTCCTGCAACTTGTTGTTCCCCTCCCTGTCCCTAACGTCATGGAGGGGGATGGCTATACGATTTGGAGATGGTCGTTGTGTTGGCAACTTGATTGTGGTAGTGATGGTTTAGAGGGGGTGGTGAGTAATATGAGTATGTGGGGGCGTACATGGATATATGAGATTTATTGTTGGATGGTGGTGGGGAGGAAGAAGGGATATAAAGGTCATCATCTGGTGGATTGGTGGTCATGGCGTGGTGATAGAGAAGATGTAAGGGGTTAGAGAGAGATTGTGGTGGTTTTAGCCGTTTAGGTAAGGGGCGGGTGGAGGAGGGGGGAAAGAAAGGGAACAAATGGGAGGATAGGGAAAAAAAGGATGGTTCTTTCCCCCAATATAACGAAACACAAAGTGTGACAAGTCTATCCAGTGATAAAACTTGAAATTTTATCAAATTATTAATGGATTTCTTTGGGCATAATCCCATAACTCGGATATATTTTGTCAATTCATAATAGTACGTACAATAAAATGTTGATAAGGTTTGTTTAGATTATAGAAGCTATTTATTGGTTTATGGAAAGAGAACAAAAGCTATAGCATAAATTCAACAAAGATTAAGTAATTATTTATATATTGCTACAAGTAGTAGTTATATAACTAGTATTTTTGGCCCGGGCGATGCCCCGGACAGCAATTATCAAATATATTATTATTCATAAGTTTCACAATTGATTTCATTAGCTTTTCGTAATTTTCTTTCTAGTGCGAAATTGGAAAATAGTCGTTATGCATGATAAGTTGTTTTAGAAATAAACTTCTAAAGAAATTGGAATAAAAATAACAATGTCAATGGAATTGGGGTAAGCGAATGTTCTTACCTCAATAAAAGTGTTAGAGATCAAAAAGCTTGTATATGTCTTTATAGTTACATATAATTTTAAGACTTTATTATGTTTTACTTTGAAACATTAAACATTGATATTGTAGTGGATTGGTGGTTTAAACTTTCACATTTCATTTCAAAGATCATGTGTTCAATTCCTGGTAGCTACACATTGTTAATATTTTTAATGAGATCATAAACATGTGTATTAGAAGTTTCAGAATAGTGCAACGTGACATCGTTCCTTTGATAGGAATGCCTTTTAATATATTTGTATAGATACAGTGACAGACACTTTTTTAATGTCAAAATCTTATACCTATATGAAAATGAGAAAGTGAAAGGGTGGAACATCTTTTATAATTAACGCATCATAAAAGCTATTTTATTGGCTGTTTTTTGGTTGGATGAAGTTCTTGAGAATATATATATATATATATATATATATATATATATATATATATATATATATATATATATATATATTTGGTAAGATGAAAAACTTCTTAGCTGTCCTCGCACAGGGTCCGAGGCTCATGCACTTGGAAGGAGGGGGAGTTGTGTAAGGGGAATTCTCTTCCAAGTGCCCATCACTTAGTGGGATTTGAACCCCTGATCTTGAGGTAATGAGGTGGAATTCCTACTAAGTGAGCCAAGCTAAGCTTTTTTTTAGGGGGCCTACTGAGGACTCCATGGTAAGATGAAGGGTCCTGCCCGACCGGAACCTCTCGCAGGTTTACGCAGCCTATGTTTACGGGCAGACACTTTGAGAGTGGGAGGATGGTAAGGGAAACCCTCCCACAAAATGCCCCTAGTGAGGATCGAACCCCCAACCACAAGGTCGGAAGGTTCTTTCCTTTCCATTAGGCTAAGCTTAGTTTGATAGTTCTTGAGAATATATATATATATTAATGAAGTACTTATGCACTATATATACTTGAATACAAATATGAAAAAAATATATATCTAATTTGTAATATAATGATAATTACAATTTACAGGGCGTTTTTGGGAAGCGTAAGTGATTATTGTGCGCACCATGCAAAATGTCCTGTGTTGATTGTGAAGCCGCCGAAGGAGTTTTCTGACCAAGAAGAGCAAGTCTCTCAAAGACCAACCTAGGTCAAGGAACAATTTGTTTCCATCGTAGTTTTAGTGTTATGTGAAAGATGTCAAGCTTTTGTGTGCGTAAGAAAAAGTTGTTGTGGTTATATAGTGTAATAAAATATAAAAATTTTATTTTGTAGTCTAGCAACGTTGGCTCGTCATGTAAGTGAAGGATTTTGTCCTCGATCAAGTGTAACAAACTAAATATATATGGACAATTTATAGAGATAATATATTCAATAATATTAGGTGACCGCAACGTTTTAATTTGCTAGAAGCTAATTGCGGTTTGTTGGGCTAGTATAATTAGACCAACTACTAATATATATTGGGTCCTATGATGTCACACAATATGACAACCCTTGGATATTACCCAAGTCCATTTGTGATATGGGTTGGGCGGTTTTATGATGGGTAGGAAGAGTTGTAACTCATGAGTTTATTAGGCTCATAATGTATGACATTATGAGGCAAAATAAAGCCTCATGAAACACCTCTTTGTAACCACCTTATATAATATATGGGGGTTACAAAGGTGTTAGTAGATTTACATTATTTTAGAGAGGAAAATCTGATTTTCCTTGCTCTTCTCTCTTTCCCCATTCGGTTCTCACACACCTAAAAAGCAAGGGAGTTTTTCTCTCTTCCGTACTAGCATCCGTGGTGATCCAAGGGTTGTTCGTGGACCAATACTAGAGGAACGACGTTTGACGTTCTAAAGGATTCCACTAGAAGGCTCGGGGTGGAAGTGGAATTCACGCATCAAGCACTAGTACAGAATTGTCAATTTGCCTCGGATCTGGGACCCCCATTTGCGCCGGACATAGGTCCGACGGCACAAGTCTCGTCGCAGATGATGGAGATAGGATCTGCGTCGGATAAGACACGACGCAGTTGATGTACTATTTGCGTCGGACCAAGCCCAACGTGCGACGCACATGATGGGAGACAGCAGCCCAGCAGGGGCCACTCATTTGCGCCGCACGTAGTACTCCATCCGACGCAAATTGCCCTTTTTTTAAAAAAAAAAAAATTATAAATTCAACCCACAATCAAATAGGAACCTCCAAAAAAAATGAAATTCAAAGAACAACAAAGAATTTGTAGAGAGGATGGAAAATCAAAGAAAACTAATAAACAATAAAGCAAGAATTTGTAGAAATACTTGGAATTTCATAACATATATAATACAACAATTCATAAAAACAAATCTATCAATAACTAATATAGTACAAAAATTTGTACATAACCTAACCCACAACTTCCAGATTTTGGAGCTTCCTTCAAATCTTGATCTTCCTTCTCGTTCTTATAATTCGAACAAATGCACCAGCAACGATTAAGACACAGAGGAAAATGAAAAACGAGGAGGTCTTCAAACAAATCTGGAAAAATTGAGACAGGGATAATGAAAAAGTAAGACAGACGAAAAAAAAGTAAAAGAAAAAGAGAATGAGAAAAAGGCAAAAAGGCGAAACATATACAAAATCTCCAAACATAATTTCACACATATAATGTTTAGAGAAGTAAATGAAAAATTAGCTTAAAAGAAATTATCAGGAAAAAAGAGGAAATCAAGAATTTTTAAAAAGGAAAAATAGAAAATTACAGCAATGAGAATACGGTGCCGCCATCTTCTACTTCACTTAATTCATCTCCGCCGCAGTACAACTTCGTCGAAATGTGATTCCTCGTTTGAATCTCTGGTAGTTTTTTGGTTCGAAGAAGAAGATAAATGGTTAGGGTTTTTCGTGAGACAAAGAATGGGGTGTAGATTTGAACAGCTCACTTAGCGAGGAAATTGGAGGAGGCAATATATCTTAGAAAGTCAAAGACGAAGAAGAAGCGCGGCGCCTACGTTTACTCCGTCGCGAGAACAACCTCCGGCGGCGCGGAGTTTCCGTGAGATGCGAACCAGAACGGCGTCGGAGGTTTCAATGAGATGAGGGCAAACCGACGAGTTGAGAGAGATGAGAGTTGAGATGCGAATGGTGAGGGAGATGAAGGCAGAACGACGAGTTGAGAGAGATGAAACAGATCTAGGTTAGGGATGGAAGTGAGAAGGTGAGAGAAATAAACGACTGAGAGGAAATTAAATGGGAGTCAAAATGGGCATTTTATATGAGAAGCTTATCTACGTCGCATATATAGCCCATGCGACGCACTTGACATTTTTTTTTGATTATCAGCCCAAATCATCTGCGTCGCATCTTCTCAGCACGCGACGCAAATATCCGGATCCCAACATGTGCGACGCACATGAGCTACGTGCGACGCAAATCGTGTTCGTCATTTGCGTCGCGTCCTCATTATGATGCGACGCAAATGACCCTTCCACTCATCTGCTGTGATTGTTTGCGTCGCATGTTTTCTGATGTCCGATGCAAATAGGCTCTTCCTGAGCTTTTGCGTCAGTTCTTCGAGAGTGCGACGCAAATAAGCCGACGCAAATTGACAATTTTGTACTAGTGAAGAGGTATATTCTATACTCTTTATAGATTCATGTTAATTTATGCAAAGATCTTGGTGTTAGATGTTTGAGTATGTGATACTCGTTTTCCGCATTAAGCATCTAAATTCCTACAGTGGTATCAGAGAGCCTATTGCATAGATTAATATGATCATGTTGATGCATGTTTTCCTTTATTTTAATTCGTTTAGGGGAGGGTATTAGCATGAGGATATTGTTTGCATGATTAAAATTGGATTTTAATCTAGTGGGAGTATAAAAGTTGTTTATACATTTTCGATACATGTATATACATATATAATTGTTATATTGTTTCATGTTTTAATTAAGTTGTTAATTAGAATATGATGTATATATGTATGATTCATGAATTGCATGATTTGAGGTTTTTATGCTTAATTTGATTATGTATAATTTCATGGCATGAATTCTTGAATTTGAGGCCAAGTCTGATTTAGTTATGCATAAAAGTGTTTTAATGTATAAAGAAAATCATACGTATTTCGATTAAAATTACTTGAATTGAGATCGGAAACACGGAAGCAGAACGCTTCTCGCGAGTCGCGACCTAGCTCGCGAGTCGCGAGCGGTGGTCTGCCTCAACGGCTCGTTTTCTCCTTCAACGGATAAAAACGTTTAATCCGTTTATCCCTTAATGCATATTAAGAAGTTATTATGCATGGTATCCTATGCTAATGCTTAAATGAATTAAAATTATGATGGGAGTTTCATTTTATGGTATTTATTTTTATGTTAGGATGTTAGTTTTAATAAGTTGATTAATTCTTTCATACTAGTATTTGTGATTAAATATCATGCTATGTTTTTATGTTTTAATATGATTAAAATATATGTGGTGCCTTAGAGTGCTTGTGTATTTTTCTTTAAATTTAATAGTTGATTAAATTTGTTAGATTAATATCTTAAAGCCCTTGGGAGATAAATTCTAATTTGATTAAAATTTGTCTTAAGGTACTAACCATTTGATTTAATATGAGATTAAATCTAGGTGGTGTTATTATGTTTTAAAGTTGTTAAAGCATAATAATTAATTTTAATAGTTGATTAAAATGCATGTTTTATATATATGATATTATGAATGCATGCGGTGACTAGTATGGCCCAAACTTGGATAGAAAATACGATCTGTGTGTCGTTAATGTATTTTTGTAATATAAATACGATCTATGCATCGTTGGTATTTTTGTAATTTTTAGTTTAAAATTCCAAAATATTTATTCGAGTTGTAATAAGAAGAATGGTGATTCAATCTTATCCCATGAAGCACAAGGATGGAGATCCATGATGATTCAAGAATGGAGGCCTTAAAGAGTAGTCTTTAGGGTTAGGGGCCATACTAGGATCACAATTTTATTTTATGCATTTAAATATTGCTTTTGAATGCTTTCTAAGTTTTATTATGCATGTGATTTATTTTTGCAATGAGTTCACTAGTAATTAAATCACATAATAATTTACTTAGGTCCCTAAAGCTAATATTGGGTAGTTGCTATTCCAAATAAACATCTACTAAAACTTTGATCGTTAGTAATAGGTTACGCCAAAGCGAGTGTTACTTCCAATCTTGGGCTAAGTAGAGTAAATTTTCGAAATTTGCATGTTTAGTTTGGTTTGGCCCAACAAAATCATCAAAACGGTTTTGGATTTTGAAGCAAAGGGTTGGGTTTTTGTGTTTGGGTGACAAGTTCTGTCTAGGATTAGGAAGGCTTTCCCCAACGTTGTGGGTAACTTCCTTACCTGGGAGCTTTCATCACCTTAGCAATCACCCATCAACTAAGAATTACAAATTGTTGTAATTACTAAAGGAGTTTACTTACCTTTTAAACTTGGTTTTAAGTTGAGGCCAAAGTCCACTTATAAATCATGTTTAGATAGGATCTTAGAATCACTTGATTAAAAAAGGGGACACATTGAGAATTGTTCAAGTGCATAGCTTTTATTTTAAAGTGTTTAAAATTTGTTAAAAGCTATTATGATAAACATACTTATTACTTTTGCATCTTCTATATATGTAGATATCATGTCTGGTAACAACAATAATTCACCCTTTAACTTACGTTCAATCCTTAAGGATAAGTTGAACGGGAAAAACTTCCTTGATTGGGAAAGGAATCTAAGAATTGTTCTTAGATCCGAAGGTCGGGAGGATGTTCTTGAAACCCCGATCCCGGTTTTAACAACCACCTCTACTGAAGCCGAAAAGGCGGCCCATAAGGCCATTGCAGAAAGGTCAGTAATTGTTACTTACCTTATACTCGCGGCTATGGAACCAAGCCTTCAAAAGAGGTTTGCATGCTTGGATGCCTACAGTATTATTCGACAGCTGAAAACCATGTTTCAGCAACAAGCTCCAATAGAGAGGTATGAAACTCACAAGGCTATTCTTGAGTGTGCGTTAGTCGAAGGCAAGCCGGTCGCCACTCATGTCTTTGAAATGATTGGTTATTTCGAGGCAATGGAGAGGTTGGGCTTTCCTTATAGCCAAGAGTTGGCTACTGACATCATACTACACTCACTTCATGAAGGCTTCAACCAGTTTAGGTTGAACTTCAATATGAATGGGGTGTCGAAAACCCTTATTTGAGTTACATGGGATGCTCATGATCGCCGAGCAAAACATATTTGTTGCACCTAAGAAGGAAGTTCTTATGGTTCAAAAGGGAAAGGGTTTTAAGAAGGAATGGGCTGGTAAGAAAAAGCAAGACAAGGGCAAGCAAGTTGCCACTAAGACTACTAATAAGCCACAGGCAAAGGCAAAGCCAAAGGTGGCCGCAAATGCCAAGTGCTTTCATTGTGATCAAATTGGTCATTGGAGGCGTAACTGCCCGAAGTATCTGAAGGATAAGAAGTTTGGGGCTTCTTCTTCAGGTATCTATGTTATTGACATTAATTTAGCAACATCTACTTCTTGGGTATTTGATACCGGTTGTGTTTCTCACATTACTTCGAATGTGCAGGGACTAAGAAGGAGTAGAACCTTGGCTAAAGGGGAGGTAGAACTGTGCGTTGGAAATGGTGCAAGGGTTGCGGCCGTTGCAGTTGGGACTTATAGTCTACCTTTGCCTTCCGGTTTAATATTAGAGCTTAATAAGCGTTATTATGTTCCTCGCTATTACCAAAAACATTATTTCCATTCCTGTTTTGGATAATGAAGGGTTTTCATTTACAATTGAGAAAGGTTGTTTCTCAATTTATTTGAATTCAATGTTTTATGCCACTGCTAAAAGGTCTAATGGTCTATATTTTCTAGACTTAGACAAAGATGTCCTTAACATAGACGCAAAAAACATAGATCAAGCGATACTAATCCTACTTACTTATGGCATTGTCGTTTAGGACATATAAACGCGAAACGCATTCAGAAGTTACATAAAGATGGACTTCTAACATCCTTTGACTTTGAGCCATTTGATGTGTGTGAATCATGTTTAATGGGTAAAATGACAAAGTCACCTTTTACTGGAAAGGGTGAAAGGGCCAGTGATCTATTGGGCCTAATACATACTGATGTGTGTGGACCAATGAGCACAAAAGCTAGGGGAGGGTTTGGGTACTTTATTACTTTTACGGACGATTTAAGTAGATATGGATATGTCTATTTAATGAAGCATAAGTCGGAATCATTTGAAAAGTTCAAAGAATTCCAAAATGAAGTCCAAAACCAGCTTGGCAAAACAATTAAAGCACTACGATCCGATCGTGGTGGTGAATATTTGAGCCAAGAGTTTAGTGATCACTTGAAGAGTTGTGGAATTCTTTCACAACTCACTCCGCCTGGAACACCTCAGTTGAATGGTGTATCCGAAAGGAGGAACCGAACTCTACTTGATATGGTTCGGTCTATGATGAGTTTTGTTGATCTTCCCATCTCCTTCTGGGGATATGCTCTCGAAACTGCTACTTTCACACTTAATCGAACTCCATCAAAGGCAGTAGAAAAGACACCATATGAGATGTGGAGTGGAAAAGTTCCAAGTTTATCTTTTCTACGTATTTGGGGTTGTGAGGTTTATGTAAAACGTTTACTTTCAGATAAACTCGCCCCTAAATCAGATAAGTGTTTCTTTGTGGGTTATCCCAAAGAGACCAAGGGCTATTACTTCTACCATCGAACTGAGGGCAAAGTGTTTGTTGCTCGTCGTGGTGTCTTTTTGGAAAAAGATTTTATTTCCAAAAAGGCAAGTGGGAGTAATATATTTTTCGAAGAGGTTCGAGAAAAGCAACAAATGGACATAGTTCAACCTATGTTAGAGTCAGAAGCACAAGTGCCAGTTGTGGAGCTTGAAGTAGTTCCTCCTTTGGAAGAATCTTCTCCCATAACTGACCAAGTGTTGGAGGACGTGCATCATGTACACGAACCTCCTACTGTCCCACTCGAATCTAATTCGTGCGAAAATTCTCAAATTGTTGAGAAGAAAATTTCTCCTGTTGCAGCCCCTCGTAGGACTAGTAGATCAAGAATACCAAACAAAAAGTTTGTTGATTTCTTGTTAATCGAAAGTTCTGAGATAATGATCTTAGAATTTGAGGAACCTACTACTTACAAGCAAGCTTTGATGAGTGAAGACTCCGAAAAATGGCTTGAAGCCATGAGGTCCGAAATGGCATCTATGTCTGAAAATCAAGTGTGGGACTTGATGGATTAGCCCGATGGGGTTACACCTATTGGTTGTAAATGGGTTTTCAAAGTGAAAACAGACAAGGATGGTAACATTCAGGTTTACAAAGCAAGGTTGGTTGCAAAAGGGTTCAAGCAAGTTCATGGTATAGACTATGACGAAACCTTTTCACCAGTAGCAATGCTTAAATCCATTCGGATACTCCTAGCGATTGCTGCCTTTTATGATTATGAGATTTGGCAAATGGATGTCAAAACCGCTTTCTTGAATGGATTCTTGAAAGAGGATGTGTATATGACACAACCGGAAGGTTTTGTGGATCCAGAATATCCTAGGAGGCTATGTAAGCTTCAAAAATCCATTTATGGATTTAAGCAAGCATCTCGGAGTTGGAATCTTCGTTTTGATAAAGCAATCAAACAGTTTGGTTTTCTCAAAAATGGAGAAGAGTCTTGTGTTTACAAGAAGGAAAGTGGGAGTAACATAGTCTTCTGGGTCTTGTATGTAGATGACATACTTCTCATATGAAACGACATTTCCATGCTTGAGTCAGTCAAGGAATGGTTGAAGAGTTGTTTTTCTATGAAAGACCTTGGAAACGCTGAGTACATTTTGGGGATCAAAATCTATAGGGATAGGTCTAAGAGGATGATTGGACTTAGCCAACGAACTTATATAGATAAGATCGTTACTAAGTTCAATATGGAAAATTCTAAGAGAGGTTTTCTACCCATGCAACATGGTGTTTCACTTAGCAAGACTCAGTGTCCTTCTGGACCTGATGAGATTCAGCGAATGAGTAATGTTCCTTATGCATCAGCTATAGGGTCCATTATGTACTCCATGATTTGTACTCGCCCAGATGTTTCATATGCCTTGAGCATGTGTAGCGGATTCCAATCAAGTCCGAGTGACGCACCTTTGGAGTGCAGCTAAGAATATCCTAAAGTACTTAAGAAGGACTAAGGATAATTTCTTAGTGTATGGAGGTGAAAGTAAGTTAATTGTTGAGGGTTACACAGATGCGAGCTTCCAAACTGACAAAGATGATTTTCGATCCCAATCTGGTTTCATCTTTTGTCTAAATGGAGGGGCAGTGAGCAGGAAAAGTTCAAAGCAAAGCACTGTCGCTGATTCTACAACGAAGGCCGAGTACATTCTTTGCGGCAGATGCAGCAAAGGAAGCCGTTTGGATGAAGAAGTTCATTCTGGAGCTAGGAGTAGTGCCCAGTGTTGGAGATGGTATTGTTTTACATTGTGATAACAATGGTGCCATAGCTCAGTCTAAGGAACCAAGATCACATCAAAGGTGTAAACATGTACTTAGGAAGTTTCATCTCATTCGAGAAATCGTTGAGAGAAAAGATATAATAGTTAGCAAAGTTCATACGGATAGCAATGTTGCTGATCCTTTGACTAAACCATTGCCTCAGCCTAAGCATGAGAGTCATACTAGGGCTATAGGGCTTAAGCATATAGGAGAGTGGTTTTGATTGTGTACTATTTACTTTTAATTAGTTCACAGTTGTCGTTACTCTTGTGATATGTTTGGTTATGTTTATCAATAAAAGGTTATGTTCTTATTTAATCTTGGTTTAGTATTAAATAAAACGTTCAAAGTATTTTATAACGTTTGATAGGATTGTCAAATATGTGATTTGACAAATGAAACCCTATCTAGTGAACAGGAGTTATAATATACCTTGGTCCCTAGTTCGAATCATTAAAATTGAACGTAAATGATTCTGTTTCATGGACTAGATTGCAAGTTGATTGATAGCGCAGTTTCATGGGCTATGGGGACATAGAGATGTCTAGTCATTTGCATAGGCGTGTATAGTTGATACACGTTGGGCAGACCTAGTGGGAGTTCTCTAAAAAGTTTATGAGAATCTCATTAATATATTTAGTGGATTCCTTAGACATGAGTATGACACTATTCTTACTTAAGGATTAGTATGTTTTTGACACTGCAAAACGCCGTGCCGTAAAAGGAGGCTATAAAGGCAGTGATCGGAACTGCTACGAATTGAGTGGGAGTTTTGGTTATACAAGACTGGATAAAGTCCTCCTAAGAGTTAGGATTGGTGTCTTGGCCTCTTGAAGAGCGAGAACTTAAAATGCATGGCCGTGCTCAAATGGATTAAGGAGTTAATCATTTGTTTCGACAGTTCGAACTCGTATTTCAAGAAACAACTTGAATATTGGTATGGTTTACATACGATGTTATCATGTCATCAAGTTAGACATTAAGCGACTTAAGGAGTTTGAAGGTTACACACTTGTTCTTAGACAAGTGGGAGATTGAAGGATTTTGTCCTCGATCAAGTGTAACAAACTAAATGTATATGGACAATTTATGGAGATAATATATTCAATAATATTAGGTGACCGCAACGTTTTGCTAGAAGCTAATTGCGGTTTGTTGGGCTAGTATAATTAGGCCAACTACTATTATATATTGGATCCTATGAGGTCACACAATATGACAACCCTTGGATATTACCCAAGTCCATTTGTGATATGAGTTGGGCGGTTTTATGATGGGTAGGAAGAGTTGTAACTCATGAGTTTATTAGGCTCATAATGTATGACATTATGAGGCAAAATAAAGCCTCATGAAACACCTCTTTGTAACCACCTTATATAATATATGGGGGTTACAAAGGTGTTAGTAGATTTACATTATTTTAGAGAGGAAAATCTGATTTTCCTTGCTCTTCTCTCTTTCCCCATTCGGTTCTCACACACCTCAAAAGCAAGGGAGTTTTTCTCTCTTCCGTACTAGCATACGTGGTGATCCAAGGGTTGTTCGTGGACCAATACTAGAGGAACGACGTTTGACGTTCTAAAGGATTCCACTAGAAGGCTCGGGGTGGAAGTGGAATTCACGCATCAAGAGGTATATTCTATACTCTTTATAGATTCATGTTAATTTATGCAAAGATCATGGTGTTAGATGTTTGAGTATGTGATACTCGTTTTCCGCATTAAGCATCTAAATTCCTACAGTAAGATTTTGGGTTGTGGTATTATTGTATAAGGTTTCTCTCCAATTAATTACCCAATGATGATACATATCATCATGGGCAATAAAAATATGCTTACAATTTGGCGATTATATTGGGGAGGATTTAAAATTTAATTTTTGATGAGTGGGTGAAACTCGAAAAATGCGATTCATGCTATATTTTATGTTTTTAAATAATATTACTGTATCGATATGTATGACTATTCTTCATAGCCACCATAAGATCTCGTCCTTCCTTAATAACGCATGTTCTATGCTTGGGGCCGCTCTCGGGGTTTGCGCTTTGTCGTCCTTGTAAAAAGCTTCATGAGCGATAGTGTTGGATCTTAATCATAATCTAACCTATTCAACCATGACATTATTCTCTTGTTTCTTGCTTGAGACTGGAGTACATCTTGCATGTGACCATCTTTTTAAGTAAATATACAAAACGTGGGATCAATCTCTTGGTTAAGGCCCCTTTTAAGCCTAACCTAATTAAGCCTGACCATAGTACTAAAACATAAATATTGACTTTAAGTTGGATTTTGTATTATTTATTGCCTATTTAACATTATTGATTGCTTGTGTGCTATTATGCTTTCCCCTCCAATTAGGGTAAGAATATCGAAAACGACCAATAATTCGTCAAAAATTGAAAAAACTGCACAGTAGAGTAACGTGCGCCGCACGCGACAATCATGCGCGTCACGCACGTTACTTGCGCTAGACACATCACCATGCGCGGTGCGTAGACGCAGCTGCTGTTTTGACGAATTATTTGGCGCTTTTGATTCGTTGCAGTCAGCATCATCCATGATCACTTTTAGGTCATTAAAAAAAAAAACTCGCCTGATTCAAAGAAAGAAAATTAATATTTTCTATGCATATCATCTAAGATTGAGTCTATCTTTAAAAGTGCATCTAGATAAGTGGTCATGAATGTAATATCCCTCATGATTGCTTTAAAGGGATTTAGCAGACCACTCATTCTGACAAGATGCATCTTTCTTTTAGTGAGCTCATTTTCTTAGTTACTTCATAGTTAAATGTGCTTGTACTAGTGGAAAAAAAATTCAACCGCTACGGTCAAAATAGGCTTTACGTATCTTTTTTTTTTGTCGGAGCGGTTGACATAAGTAAACTGCTCCGGTTGAAAACCGGATCAGTTACCCCATTAACTAATGCGGTTTTCACAAAAATCGGATCAGGTAACCCATTAACTGATTCGGTTTTAGGTGAAAACAAGATCAGTTAATGGGGAAACTGATCCGGTTTTCACCCAAAACCGGATCAGTTAAGGCCCCAAAATTTTAAAATAATTTTTTTTTTGCGTTTTTTCATTCTTAATCGATACAAAAACAATAGTATAAATGAATTAAATGATGTATTCTTCCTATAATATGCCCTCAATTTGCTACCTGTTTGTTCTTATAAAAGAAAATGCTATTTAATTGTTCATATTTGATAAGAGTTGTTCCATTAGATGAGTAATTGGCGACGAATAATTCCAGAAATAACAACAAAATACGCCAAATCAAACTATTGACAAACTAAGCTTTTTCATCTTCTTTTTCATCGATCAAATTTTACATTACCAGGAAAAACAAAATCAAAATCTCATTGTTTCGAAACAACAAAAAGAACTTCGTCAAATTGTACCAAAAACAAAACCGACAAACTAAAATATACACAACTAAAAACGAAAACGAAAACGAATAACCTTAAATCTACACAACTAAAATATACACAACTAAAAAACAAAAAAAATGATATCGGGATCCGGAACTAGAAAATTAAAAAAAGAGATGAAATGAGGGAAAGACGTGATCTTGAACTAAAAAACGAAAAAAATTAAATCGAAATTACACGAAATTAAATCTGGAACTTTGTGATTTGTGGATGGTTGGTTGGCGCCGCGGAAAGTGAAGCGACAACACTTCGTCATTGGTCGTGGTTGATGAATGGTTGGTTGGCGTAGCGAAGGTGGCGGTGGTGCAGCAAAGGTGCAAGGAAGGTGGCGGTGGTGCTTGGTTGGTGCAGCGAAGGCGGTATTTCTTGGTTGGCGCAGCGCAGGTGTAATATCCCAAATTTTCACAACTATTTTTATTAAGTTTAATTTTGATATAGTAAGATTTTATAAATATAAAATTCTGAAAAATAAAATTAAATTATAATAATTAGATTTTTATGGAAATTCATTTTTTATTAATACCAGATTTTATCCTTTAAAAATAAAATTTTCGAAATCATATTTTTAGTAAATCAGATTTTCGTCTATAAAAAAAATAGAGAAAAAAGAAAATTCTGAAATTATAATTTGAGTAGGTTTTAGGAAAAAGATTAGAATTTAAAAACCTATCTTTTAGAGAAACCCTAACTTCTCCCTAAGCTATAAATACTTCTACCACCGAATTTCAAAACTACACTAACCATAAATTTTCCCTTGAGTAAGTTCATCTTCCTTATTCTCTTTTTCGGATTTTTTTATACAAAATAATCAAAAATCAGATTTATCGAAACTGCACCATCGCCGGAGTATTAGCCGGAGCACCGACAACCGACCGACCTTCTTTTCTTCTTCCTTCTTCTTCTCTTTTCTTCTTTCTTCTTCTTCTTTCCTCTCTTCCTTCTGGTTGCTCGTCTGCGTTTTCCATTTTATGGAATTCAACCTTTTGATTTTAAATATTAAAAAAAAGGAAAAAGGTGTACATGTGCAGCAAGTTCACGTGGGATTTGTGACTTGCTGTCACATGAAATATTGTTTTACAAAATTTTTTTCTTTCAAAAGTGTGACAGTGTCACGTTTTCCAAGTAGAAGGTTTTAAATTTTTTTTTGTTTATTCTTTTCAACCTTGGTTATTTTACTTTGTCAATTACCATTAATCTTGTAACTTTGGTTAATTATTTTTCGGGGATATTATATCAAATGACTAACTTTAGGCAATATTATTTGTTGTAGACGGGAACTTCGTAGAAGGCGACTTTTAGTTGATATTGCTATACTTCTAATACTTGGGATACGCGTTCGAGGTAATTCACAATGTCCATCAACACTTAGAATCCCGTTAGCAATTTTGTGTGCTATGTGTAATGGATGTAACTATGTGATTATATGTTAAGTTTGATATATATGACATGAATAATAATAGTACTCGTATGACTAAAGTTATTATTATTATTATTGGTACTATTTTCTCTACGTACGATACAAATATATGTATTTACTAGTATGATTATTTCTGTTGGACTTATTAATGTAACTATCATACCGTCATATTAAAACTATACTAGTATGGATAATGTAATTTAATGGGTACGACAGGTGAATTAATGATGTTACGAATGATATTATAAGTTGACATTGTGACTCTATATATGAGGCTGTAATGATGGACCTATTGGTTGTTATGAATTATAAACGATGGTTATTATGATTCTATAAAGTGATTAAGTTGGGAAAAATATTTATTGAACTAAAGATGTTCTTTTGTAGTGTTTAATGTGATAGTTGATGTGTCATAACTATTAAATTTATTAATCACGTAAAGTGGAAATATTATCGAGGGAATTATCCTGTGGACTTGGATCCTCCATAGGTGATGAACAGTACTTGATTCTTATTATGTTACAACTCTTTATTGTCTTCCTCCTAATACTATTGGTGCGCGTTGCGGATACCCATTAGATTAGTGAGGGGTGTGCACACTAGGGACGTTCTACAAAACGATATTGGCCATTACTCTTAATTTAATTGGGTGACGACCCATGTTGAAGTAGGTGGTTACTGGGATTAGTCCCGGCCTACTGACGTTCGATTCCCCTCTAATAATTAAAATTTGACGTTGTGTGAATCATATAAACTTGGAGTATTTAAATTAAGTGTGTTATATACTTGTCTGTTTTATGTTATACTTGTCTGTATGTTATAAAAACTATTTTTAAAATATAACTATTATTATTTTACGGGATGGAGTTGTAATTACTTAGCTTTCGCTAATTTTTGTGTATTTGTTTTTCTTTGTTTTTTTGCTATTTAAATTGTGCAGGTTGGTGAAAGGGACTACGTTGCAGGAATGAGCGAACTTGTAGTTTTAAGTTCATCTAGTTTAATAAATACTATAGTACTGTTATTTGGGATTGTTTAGTTTTAAATTGGTTTAAGTTAGACAATTTAGATTGGTTTATTTCGATAATTTGGATTGTAAGTTAAATTTTATTTTAGTAATTAGCCTTGCATTTATTTTTAACAATAGATGCGGCGGTAACACCCTAAAGGTTTGGTCAGATATTTAATTGAAAAGTGAATGTTTTATAAAGTTTATGAGCCAAAGTTTTGGGGTGTTACAGCAGGCGGTGGTGCAGTGAAGGTGGTGGTGGTGCTTGGTTGGCGCAGCGAAGATGGCAGTGATGCGAACTTAGTGAGAAAGGAGGAGCGAGGAGGAGAGAGGAAAGACGAGGGAAGGAGGAGACTGGGGTTGAAGTGAGAGGAGAGCGGAGGGAAATGCGAGGAACTTAGGGTTTGAAGTGAGAGGAGAGCAGAGTGGGTTTGAAGTGGGAAATGCGGAGGAACTTAGGGTTTAAAGTGGGAAATGTGGAGGAACTTAGGGTTTGAAGTGGGAAAGGCGGAGGAAGTTAGGGTTTAAAGGGCTTGGGAGGGCTCACATTTAAAGCGGTTGGTTTGGGCTTAAAATTTGTTGGGCCACAAACTGGTCCGGTTTGAGGGAGAACCAGATCTGTTTGTTAACTGATCCGGTTCTCCAACGAACCGGACCAGTTTGTGGCCCAAAAATTTGCGACAAAAAAAAATTCAAACATACTGATCTGGTTTTGGGAGAAACCGGATCAGTTGACTTTAACTGATCCGATTTTGCCTAAACCGGATCGGTTAGGTTGTGACATTTAAGGTTTTTTCCACCAGTGTTGGTTGGGAGTAGTACAGGGACGGGTGACCTTTTGGGAAGTTTCTTAGGGTGCGCATGAGTGAGGACAAAATTTGCCGGAAGAGCTTGTGTTGGTTATTGAGGACAGTTGTTGGCCCTAGATGCGCATTGGTTACGTTAGACTCGACTCCATATGGGTCGGGTGTTATGATAATAGAGTTTCGAGTCATTATGCATCTCATCCTATCCCATCTTATTACCTCTCTACAACCCATCCTTTCCAAGACATATATCCTATCATATCCTATCCTTTAAAAAAATATAATCTTTTTCAAAATCAATCCTACTCTCTTCTACCCTATCTTTTTCAAAATATTTATTCCTCGTCGTCCTATCCTTTTTAAAAAAAAAAATCTTTTTCAAAGTCAATCCTTTCTATCATCATCAACAAAATCATCCCCATCTCCAATCTTCTAATAACAAACTTTCTTTTTGAAAAAAGTAAAAAATGAAAAGAAAGGGGTTTGTTTAGTCTCCTTGGCTTGCAAGTAAACTATTATCCCTCAAGATGTTCTTCAATGGAGACTTGTGCAACGATGTCCAAATCAGGTAAATCCGTACCTGAGCTCCGTTCCCAAACCTGCAGATGAAGGAACCAACCCGGGAGGTTTGGGTGGTGGTTCCCCCTCTGAAGCTTAAGTCAAATATTAGGAGTGAAAAAAGGGAAAAGTAGAGATAGAGAGAGAAAGTAAGAGAGTATTTTGACATAGTAAGGGCACATTGTTCAATGAAATTCCCTTTCTCCTTATTTCAAGGGGAGTATTTATAGTGTTTGGGATCTGATTGTTGCCTTTTGAGGTCTCCCTAAATTAAGGGCACCTGATTGGCTTGGCAATCAAAACATGACACGTGGCAGGCAATGATTGCGAGTTGATCATCAACCAATCATATGCAGCCGTTTTTTTGGGATTTGGGCCCTGAATATTTTTCAGGCCAAAAGGTGGGCTTTTATTCCTTTCACAGTAAAAACCTAGGGTTTTAACCATTTGTTTACTCCTTTTGATGGGACACGTGGATGGCCCTGATGGATCAATGTGTCTCTAGCCATCGATTATTTAGGCTACAACATTTGCCCCTAAAAGGGGATTTTACCGTTTGCCTTAAGACGGTTAATACCCTTTTACTTGAGGAAGTTACGTCCTTTTCAAAAAGACAAAGCCACGCCATTTTCTTGTATTACCGGCCATTTTTAACCGGTTCAGGAGGTTTTTCACCCCCTATAAATATGTTCTTTTGTCCTTCCTGCAATCATTTCACACCTTGAGAGAATTTTTCTAGAGAGAGACTCAACATATTTTCTGATTTTCTAGAGAGAGAGAGTGAGTTCGTCCAGCTTTCGTTTTCTTCACCGAACATCAAAGCGCTCGTCAGGTATCCCTTCTTTCTTCTTTGTTCTCCTTTATTCTTTATTTTTTCTTAAAATATCAATAAAATAAATTCCTCTTCTTCGTCAAATAATCCCGGTCGTTCAAGAGTTTGCCTTGACGCTAGAACCGATAGTATTTCTTCTTCGGCAAATTCTAGGGTTAGGCCTATTCTGGCCGGTCATGTATATATTTTATGGTTTTGGCCGACAAAGTCAGACGACCCAGTCTTTACCTGTGCATGGTAATCTGGCGCACGTCAAGCAAACGGCCCGTCTAAGACGAAGAATAATTCTTCCCACTTATAGCTCTGAAATGGAGGAATCTACTGGACGAGTTCCAGAAGAGACGAGGGAAACCCAAAGTGCTCAGCCATTGGCTGGGCCTCCTTCCCCTAGCCACAGCAGGGAAGAAAATTTTGAAGCAAGTCCCGAGCCCAGTGCGTCTGGTAGGGAGGTTGAAATGGAAGAAGCCGACGAAGGCAATAATGAGGGTGATTCCAGCACTGCTGAAGAATCGGACGACCCCTCTACTACTTCGTCTGAAATTAGGAGACGTCTAGTTCCCCTTTCTGACCCTAGTTTTATTTTAGCCAACCGTAGGTGGTTAGAGAAAATTGACCCTGATCCCAGCTTCTTGTCTTCTGTCATGCCCATGCCGGGCTACTCTTTTGTCATTCCAAACGAGGAGGCTACAATTTAAGCGCTCCAAAGAACCACTTCACTGTCTATAAGCTAGCCTTGGACGCGGGATTGAGATTTTCCCTCCATGATTTCATCGAGAAAGTGCTAAGGCATTACGACATCGGCCATAATCAACTGGCGCTGAATCCCTGGCACAACATCCTGACTTTTATAGCCGTCTGCGAGCTGCGCGGCCTGGCCCTTTCCCTTCCAGCCTTTACTCAGATACACTATGTATATAAGATTCCGAAGACGGTGGACGGAGCTTGGTTCAGCGTCTGTAACCGTCCTGGTTTCTCACTGCCTGGGATAAGCCTTCGAAGATGCACGAGTGGAAGGCCGATTTCATCTTCGTCCGAGCTGCTAATGACTACATTGCTGATGGGTACCGCGTCTATAGCCGTGCAACAATGAATACTGGACGTGGGGCGTCCTTTTTGGAGTTAGAGGATAAGTTTGACGAAGAGGTAGTGGAATAATTCAAAATGTCAGAATATTCCCGACCAAATCGTACAACCTTTAAAGGGCCAGCTAACTAGATTCCTTTCAAGTAAATGTTTTTTAATGATAACTTCTTGGTCGCCGCTGGCTTGCGGTTGGCCGAGGACAAAGGTATAACTTCAAAAACTCTTTAAGTAAACCTTGTCGTCTAACGTATATTTCTTACTAACCCCTTGGTCTCTTTTTGCAGACGCGGCCATAGCACTTCTAAGAAAGTCTTGGACGGGCGATATCAGTATGTGTAAGTTCACCGACAATCTTTGGAGGGAATTCTCCAGGACGCGGACCGAGAAGAGGGCTGAGACTGGTAATTTTTTTTTTTTGAACATCCGTCCAGAGGTTTTAGACGTCTTTATTGGTCTAGACGAGGGTCCTTCACAGAAGGAAAACGTCTAGCCATAGGCGTTGCCCATTCATGCAATAAGCTCTGGACGAAGATTCCTTGTAGAAGGAAAGCGACTATAGCTGGCCGGTCTCCTTCCGCGAGAGATCCTCGCCAAACACTTGATGCTAGTCTTGGACGAAGGTTTACCTCGTCCAAAGTCTGACCGTAATTCCTGGACGAGGGTTTTTCGTAGAAGGAAAGCTTCTAAACTTGGCCGGTTTCCTTCTACAAGTGGTCTCCGTCCAAAATCCGAGGTTCTCCTTGTCAATGAGGATTTTTGGACGAAGGTCCTTTATAGAAGGAAAACGGCTATTCTTGGCCTGTTTCCTTCTGCAAATGGTCTTCGTCTAGGAGAGTTTGTTTGATATTTTGGCCGGCTTCCTTTAGCAAGCAGTCTAAGTTTGAAAATTTTAAATTTGCCTCTTGCTTTTGGACGAGCGTATTTTCTGACTAGTACATTATTTGTTTGCGCAGAAGAATGCCCCAACGAACAAGACACCGCCTGGGAAGTCTTCTTCGTCGAAGAGATCGGCCGATGCTGGTGATCAGCCCGCGGCTAAAAAACCCAAGGGTTTTGTGGCTAAGAAGAAGAATGAACTGCTGTAACACCCCGTAATTTTCACCCTTTATTTTTGGTGTTTATTTACATTAAAATGATATTTTTCGTAAAAATAATATAGTTTATTATAAAAACTATTTTTAATGTGTATAATTGTGGTATTGTGTTGTTGGGTTAATTAATTTAAAGTGTATATATTTATTTAACTATTTTATTAGTTTCGTTATTTATTTAGGCGTTTAGGATGCAGTTTTATCGCGTAGCGTTTTTGTAACGTTGTTGGACCGACTTGAGTGATGAAATGGTACATCACGTGTGGGGTATCATGCTGGCCGAAAATCAGCAATTATGGTGTGGAGGATGAAGAGTTTTGGTGCTCATTAAGCTAACCTTTGGATCTCTTGTAACCCCCTATTTAATTCCCCATTAACCCACCTTAATGCACCCTTAAACCTTTGCTTAATGAGGTGAATAATCTCATTCTTTTACTGCAATTTGACCCCCTTCATAATGCTGGAAACAAGTCTGGAAATTCGTGCATATCAACTCTTCTTCTTCTCTCTTCCGCATTTTCGGCTATTTCTGCACCCCTATTTTGTTTGCATCATATCTCCTTCGTTTCTTATCCGAATTGGACGTGTGAGTAGTCAAAATCTATCTACTCGGAAAGATCTTGCTCGTATTATAATTTGTTTTTGAAGAAATGGAAAGACGCGACTGCAGTTTTCGTTTCAATCAGACGAGTCATCCGGTTTTTGTTCTCTGTCACCATTTCACGAAAATAACAGTAGCCGGAGATCTAACCGTTCGATCGTCCTCAAATTTGGAAATCACGTTTATAACATCTTGTTCTTCACTTTGACCAGAGCGATTTAGAATCCAGCATTAGATAACCGAAAATCATGATCGTAACAGAAGCACGAAATGAGATTTTTTTTCAACGTTTAAAGAAGAAAACGCTTAGTGACTTGTTGCTACAATTATCGTTCATGGAGCAATTGGATTGCACGCATATTTTTTTCAAATTCCTTTAGACTCAGCTCTCCTCCCGACGTTCTAGGTAACTAGTAGTTATCTTAGAACGCTAGAGATTAAAGTATTTTTTCGGTATTAGATTATTACGCTAGGAAATTGTTTAAAATACTTTTTGTATGAAATTATTGATGAAATTGTACATGAATGTTCTTGATGTATGCTGTGTGAATATTATGTCCAGAAAAATAATTTTCGTTTGAGTTTTACTATTTATTTGATTTATTTGGTAATTTTGCGTTTATGGCTTATTTGCAAAATAATTATTGAACGAATTTTATAATTGCTGAAATTACTTTTCGTGAAGCATGTTATGGGTGTAGTATGTTTTTCATGCCTTAGAATAATTTTTTTCTACTGTTTACAGGTTTATTTAATTGATTTATCTATTTTTGCATTTTCGTATTTACTAGTATTTAAATCGTGAATATTATATTTGGAGGCCGAAAAATCTATTTATTTGCATAATCTGTATTAACACGGGTTTATTCATGTTATGTGAATTTTTTGGTAATTTTTGGGCGTTTATTTCTATTTTTAATTATTATATTGGCTTTCTTGAGTATTCTGTAAATTAACGTTTAAAATTACTTTGAGAGACCGAAAATTAGAAATAAAATTTGTACCATGTCAGTAGAGTCATAATGGTCGTATGATAGTTTTTGTGATAATTTACTGATCGTTTTTATTAGTTTAATAATTTTTATTGTGTTTTTGTTATGAGTTTGAGGATATTCTTTTTAATTATTTAAGGGATTAAAAATCAGAAATAAATTGAGACCTTTTATATTCTTGAGAACTGATGATTTTTAAGTTACTGTGGTTATAATTGTGTATCATTATATTTATTTTTAGTCCTTGTAAAATGATTAATTGTGTACATTTTGCTGATTTAATGAGCTTTGGTATTAATTGGTGGTGGCGTCAGACGCACACTGATGCGTCCGACGCAGGATGGTCCGTGCGGCAGACGCACAGGTTGGTGCTGAGCGCAAGCTCATGCGCCGAGCGCATAGTTTTGTGTTGCGTGATTTTCGTATGTGCTTGTACGTATGTTTTACTTGGAGTTGGTGATCTTGTATGATGTGATTCATTTCTGGTTGATAATGTTGGTGTTGTAAACTCTTTAATTGTCGTTGTTTGTGCTTTGTGGTGCGCAAAGTATTTGTTGTTGAAACATTTGTTGTAAGTTACTACTTTGAAGAAATTTTGAAGAGATTTATTTTGATGAATTATGGGTATAAGGCCGAGTGGCATCCCTTTGACGAATATTTTTAAGTTGAATGATACTTTGATGATATTTATGATTTTATTTTGAGATAAGAACATCCGACGGGATAGATGTAGTCCCCGGTGAAGAACATGCCAACCACCTGGTTTGTGAACTAGGGGTACACCTAGGTTAATTGTTGTCGTCCGAGAGGTCAGGGAGTTCTGCGTGTTCTACCCTGCATCGGGAGTTTGGCCATTCTTAGACACAGGCAGTGGGGAACGTAAGCCCATAGACTGACCTGGAGATTGCGATATGACAAACCTTAGGAAGTGAATTGCGATTCACTGGCGTTCGGTTTCTGACTCAATTACTGATTTATCTATGTTTTTATTATTATTGAAGTACCCTTGAGATGATTTATTCATTTTATCTTTTGTATTACTTGAGAGCTTTATGATTTTGGATGCATGTCATATTTGTCTTGACCTTATGTTTCCTTTCTTATTAATCTATGTCTGAATTGTACTTTGATTTCTTTTGTTCTGGGAGAACTACTAGTTACTCCCCACTGATTGTGGATGTTTGTTGATATATTTTGCAGGTGATGTTGATGGGAATCTTCTTTGGTTTTGGGCTCGGGTTGAGATGTGAGCATTAAAATGTTAGATGTTTTAAGCCTAGACTTTTAGTTAGTTGAAGAGTTAGTTTTATCTTTTGGATATTACTCTAATTAATTTAATTTATTTATACTGTTTACTTATGTTGGTTTATCAATTAGTTATTTAAACGTATTTCTTGTAGTAGTGACATTCCCAGAAGACGATGTTTTCGCCATCGTCCTATAAATACTATTATTATTTCTTTCTTTTCCGCTTTGAAATTCTGGGGTGCTACAACTATCGTCCGTTTACAAGACAACTCCAGTCGACTAGGGGGCCGGAGACAAGCCTACCCCGCATCCAGCAGGTAAATCTGTGAAGGTGGACGACTCGTCCACCGATGTTCCTGTCTTGGGGAAAAAGGACTTATCTCCACCCTTCTCCCTACTGATCAGTCGGACGCGGCAAATCATTCTGAGGTCCAGCCGGACGCGGCTGCTAAGAACGGATCGGCCTTCAGTGGGCCGATCGCTCAGTTGGTGGCTCAAATGCCATTATCAGTTAGAGTGCGTCCTTATCCTTGGGTGAGTCATACTACCCCAACATAGTTAGGACGCTGCGGGTTGGTGGACGTTCAATGAGTCCATCTAACAAACTTGCAGTAGTCTTCCCCATCAAGAGAACTGACTCCTCCTCCTTTTTCAGATAAGAGCAAAGGATTAGCTTCGCCTTCGTCGCTCTACCCGGTGGACTCAGACGATGAGTCCTCTGCTGCCTTTGCTAAAATGTCAAAGGCTGAACGAGAGAGGCTCAAGCAGGAGTTGTTCAAATGCTACTCCGAGTCCTACATAAAGGGACTGAGGGGTGCATCGTCTGGGCATGTTGGCTACATGTATCAACTTGCTGCCGAGGTACACGGTTTTGCTGTTCTTATTTGGGTACTTGGTGGTATATTTTTTTTGTTTTTTAACTCGTCTATTGACTCATCTTCTTTTCGTTATTTCAGCTTCTTGCTCACAACATCGATACCAAAGATTGGGCGAGGGAGCTAAAAAGGGAAAATAAGCACCTCGTCCACCAAGCTACTACGGTCGGGGATAAGGCCATGCATGACATCCAGCTGGTGGAGACTCTTCATCGTCAATCCCGGGAGGCCTGGGAAAAACGATCGGCCGAACTGGAGTCTCAAAACAAATAGTATCTCATCAAGATCAACGACATGCTTGATTAGAAGGATCAATGGCAACTGGTCATGGACACTGTTTCGGCCGAGCTGATGGAGGAGAGGAATACTGCTCTCGTGCACTCAGCTTAGAAGGGATATCCTCTTTCTAAGTCCCCAGAACGATCGTCTGAAAGAGGATGCGGTCAAGGCCTTTAATGATGCTAAGGAAGCCCTCAATGAGGTCATTGAGACGTCCAAGGGCTGGGCTCTAAAAGCCTTTGAGATGCTGGCCGAGCCTGAGGAGGTTCCTCGCTTTGAACGCCGCTTGCTCTTTCAAGAGAGTCTTCACAGGGTGATGGTGAAAGCTGAGGAGTCTCCTACCTTCATAGATTCTTCGGACAAAGAGGCGGAGGATGAAGAACAGCCATGAAATACCCGAGGACCAACCCTCCGGCCAAGACACTCCTCCTGCTGAATAGAGTGATAAATTTTAAGCTTATTTTTCAATGTATCTTGGCTGATTGCCATCTCTGTAGCTTGGTTCTTCTTTTTCTTAGATTAACAGTAACCCTTTCAGACGAGTATTAATGAACGATCTTCTGTTTTGTCCAACAATTTTTGTCTTCGATCTGATCAAAACACTTGTTGAAGTATGCTAAGTTAAAGCAGCTCGTCTTAAGACCGATGGATTAACAAACTTACCTTAAACCCTAGACAACTTTGGAACATTAAACAAATAAGCACAAGTACAAATGAGACTCGTCCTAAACTATGGACGATCTTCGAACTTTACTCAAATAAGCACAAGTACAAATGAGACTCGGCCTAGACTTTGGACAACCTTCGAACTTTACTCGAATAAAGTACAAATGAGGCTCGTCCTAGTACCTAAACGACCTTCAAGCTATACTCAAATTAAGCATAAGTACGAATGAGACTCGTCCTAGTACCTGGATGACCTTCGAACTTTACTCAAATTAAGCATAAGTATAAATGAGGCTCGTCCTATTACCTGGACGACCTTCAAGATATACTCAAATTAACATAAGTACGAAGGAGACTCGTCCTAGTTCCTGGACGACCATCTAATTTTTTGAACGAAATGCCTAAGTCAAAAAGAGACTCGTCCTAGATGAGTGTCCTAGAAGTTCTAGGGCTTGGTTATTTCCCCCCTTCATGGGCTTAGTTCATCCTGACATTCTGGACGAGCTTTGCGCCAAGAAGGAGAGCGGCCATCATTGGTCGAGCCAACGTAAGACTCGCATTCAAGACAAGCTTGGATATCTATGCACCTGCCATCCTTGTATCTTGCTGTTTATACGCTTACTATGTTCTGGCCGGCTTCCTTGAGAACGCAATGCTCGTCTTGCAGTAGTGAGCTCTTACTAGGGCCTTTACTACTTAGCTGACCTTGTATTTGAAAGTAAGATACCTTTACTAAGGTATGCTTATTTCTGGTCGGCTTCCTTTTTTGGAGACCATGATGTTTCTCTTACTAGAGATTATTATTATTTGGCTAACCAGATATGTAATCTACCTTTCTTTGGGTTTATTATATTTTGGTCGGTCTCCTTGAGGAAGCAATGTGCGTCAGGAGAATGTTTATCCCTTGTTGGGTTGATTCATTCTCTTAGTTTGTTCTTGGACGTTCATTGTTTTCTTCAATTTTATCTAAGTTAATGTCACTTTTAGGCCACTAGGCTAAGTAGTGGTAAAAAATGCCCCAAAGTGAATGACTTTAGTAAAAATAAAGAAACAAAACGGATAAAGGAAGAAAGTAGAAATTGTATTATATGAATTTTGCTTGGCTAAGTACCAAGATACATGTATACATTTCTAATTCTCTTTTTTGTGCCGTGACACTTGTTGGGATTACAAACTACTTAGTATTGTTGCTGATTATCTGAATCAGACGTGGTACTTCTTCGGTGTGTCTGAGTTCCAAGTGCATTGTATCGGACGTCCATCCATATCTTGGAGACGAAAAGTTCCACTTCCCACTTCCTGGACTATCAGATAGGGCCCTTCCCAATTTGGTGTCAGCTTACCCGGCTCTTTAGCTCGTCCAACGACCTCCATCTTCCTCAGAACCAAGTCCCCTACTTTGAGTGGTCGTCTAGCGACTCTCTTGTTAAAGTCCCAAGCCATTTGCAACTTGTACAATTGCATTCTCAATAGTGCATTGCCCCTGATCTCTGGTACTTGGTCCAAAGCAGTGCACAAGCGGCCCAATTGACTTCTTCTGTGTGCAGCATGACTCTCAGGGTGGGTTCTTCAATCTCAATGGGCAAGATGGCTTCAGTTCCATTGACCAACATGAATGGCGACTCACCTGCAGAGTTCTTGGCTGTGGTTCTAATGGACCATAACACCAATTGTAGTTCTTCAACCCATAGTCCCTTGGCATTGTCCAGCTTCCTTTTGATGTCGTTTGATAGGATATTGTTGAATGATTCTACTTGCCCATTGGCTTGTGGGTGGGCGACTGCAGCAAAGTGAGCTTTAATCTCCCTTTCTGCTAACCAATCTTTCAGTTTGGGCGTTTCAAACTGTGAACCATTGTCAAACACGATGGACTGTGGCATGCCGAACCGGGTTATGATGTTCTTCTAAATAAAGCTCTTGACGTCATTCGTCGTTATGCCCCATACTGCCTCAGCTTCTACCCATTTAGTGAAGTAGTCCACAGCCACAATTACAAACTTCTTCTGCCCAGCGGCCACAGGGAAAGGTCCCAAAATGTTCATGCTCCATTTGGCAAAGGGAAGTGGGAACAAGATGGGAGTTAGCTAATTGGACGGCTTCTGATTCAAGTTTCCATGTTTCTGACAACTGTCACATGACTTCTTTGCATAAGCAAGAACATCTTCCTTTAATGTAGGTCAATAATACCCAATTCTTAAGGCCTTTTCTCCCGAGGCTCTTCCCCCAATGTGAGATGCACAAGCTCCTTCATGGAGTTCCTCCAGCACTTCCAGTTCATCTTCTTTAGTGATACACTTTAGAAGAGGACGATTGAATGATTTCTTGTACAGGGTTTCATCCCACAACTCAAACCATTTGTCTCTGGCCTTGACATACTTAGCCTCCAATGGGTCTGAAGGTAATTGACCTGTCTTCTTGAAGTTTATAATGGGCTCCATCCATGACTTGCTCTTGATCAATACTCTTTTTTGGTTTGACTTCCCAAAATACTGTTCTTGGTGCATCACAGTCAGCCGAACTGGCCAATTTTGAGAGAGCATTAGCTTGATGATTTTCTGATCTTGGTAGTTGGTCGAGAACAAATCGCTTTAAGGGCTCAATCTCATCCTTGATCAGACGCATGTATTTGCACATTGATGCTTCTTTGCATTCAAAATCTCCATTGACTTGACTGACGACTAAGAGAGAGTCCGATTTAGCCTCAATCTCTAAAGCCCCAGCTGCCTTACACATCTTGATCCCAGCCAAGTGCCTCATACTCAGCTTCATTGTTGGACGCCTGGAACTGGAACCTTAGTGCATATTCAAATTTATCTCCTTCTAGAGATTGGCAAATGATTCCTGCCCTACATCCATTGAAAGTGGACGATCCCTCTACCATGAGTGTCCAGTGCTTCCTTCCTTCGGCTAGATCAGATATTGGTTCCACAGTTGGCCGAGTAAGCTTAACTATAAAATCTGCCAAAGCTTGCCCCTTGACAGCTTTCCTTGGTTCAAAAGTTATGTCAAACATGTTCAGTTCAACGGCCCACTTCAACATCCGTCCAGCAGCTTCCATCTTTTGTAAAACTTACTTCAGAGGTTGGTTAGTATAGACTAGTATACTGTGAGCCAAGAAATAAGGTCTCAACTTCCTGTTGGCCATGACCAGTGCTAACCCAAACTTCTCGACCGGCGTGTATCTACATTCCGCGTCCTTGAGTACATGACTTACAAAGTATATTGGGATTTGCACTGACTCCCTTTCAGCTAGTAGAACTGCACTCACGGCCTGAGAAGACACAGCCAGGTATACAAACAATTTTTCTCCCTCGACTGGACTAACCAACCTAGGCAACTGACGAAGATGATCCTTGACTTACTGAAGTGCTTGCTCAGCTTCTGCTGTCCATTCAAACTTAGCTTTCTTCTTAATGGTGGTGAAAAAATGGAGGCACTTGTCACCTGACTTAGATAGGAAACGTCCAAGAGTCGCTAATCAACCCGTCAGACGTTGTACTTCTTTGATCTTGGACGGAGACTTCGTGTCTAGAATGGCTTAGATCTTTTTGGGATTTACTTCTATTCCCCTCTGATCCACTAAGAATCCCAAGAACTTCCCAGCCAAGACGCCAAAAACACATTTTTTGGGGTTCAACGTCAACTTGTACCTTATGAGAGTTTCAAAACTCTCCCTTAAATCTCCAACATTGTCTTTCTCCTGCTGACTTTTCACTATCATATCATCTATTTATGCTTCCATGTTCCTTCCCAATTGTGACTGGAAGACCGCAATGATTAGTCTTTGGAAGGTGGCTGGCGCATTTGTGAGGCCAAAAGGCATCCTTAGCCAGCTATACAACCCCTTTTATGTAATGAAGGACGTCTTGTCCTAGTCCTCCGGCCACATGGGAATTTGATGAAATCCTGAACAAGCGTCCATAAAGCTCAGCAAAGCATGGCCAGCCGCGAAATCCACCAGCCGATCTAAGTTAGGCAAAGGAAAATTGTCCTTAGGACAGGCCTTATTGAGATCAGTGTAGTCAACGCACATTCTTCATGTGCCATTGGGATTTACCACATTGGCTCTCCAATCTGAATAGTAAGTCTCTCTTATGAATCGTGATTCCAACAACTTCAGTACTTCTTAGTCGATCGCCTGATTTCTGGCCGGCCCCAAATGTGTCTTCTTCTGACGAACTAGCTTTGAGCTCGGATCAACATTTAGCATGTGGACAGCTATCTTTGGATCAATTCCAGGCATCTCCTCGACACTATAGGTAAACACATCTTGAAATTCCTTAAGCAAATTTATCAAAATGCCCCTCAACTTAGGGGTGAGGGAAGATCCAATCTTCAGGGTTCTTTCTGGACAAGCCTCATCCAAAAAGATGTCTTCTGGGGCCTCCACAGGCTCTGGACATTCAAGTGCCACGCCCATGATGGCCATCACTTCTCCAGACGAGGGTGGTTCTTCTTTGACGGGTACATACTTTCTTTTCTTGCTGGGAAGATTTTCGGATGTTTTCCTTGAGGGAGAAACGTGCATCTGAGGACTTTCAATTGTCATTCTCAGAGAGGCCACCTGGTCTTTCACAATTTTGGCCGTTTTCCCTTCGCCAGCGACCTTCGTCTCGTCTTGCTTCACTACTTTCCAAGATGATGGTTTCAAAGTAGTTAGGTAACACTCTCTAGCCGCCTGCTGGTTTCCATACAAAGTACCAATTTGACCATCATCACATTCAAACTTCATGAGCATAAGGTGAATAACTATCACTGCTTTAACATGATTCAGAGTTGGTCGTCCAAGAATGACGTTGTAGGCTATCAAGTCTCGGACGACCAGGAACTTGATGAACAAAGTCCGAGAGACATCCTTCTCTCCTACTCGGACGGGCAAAGTAACTGTCTCCATAGGGTGAATAATTCCTCCCCCAAATCCAATGATTGGATGGTGGACAGGGACCAAGTTCTTCTCATCAAACTTTAATCTGGACAAGCAATTTGCACTAATGATGTCTGTTGAAATTCCTGTGTCAATCAGAATTCTTCTTACTCTCAAGTTTGCTATTTTCATCTCCACAACCAAGGGGTCATCATGAGGAGTCTTCAGCTTCCCCCGATCTTGCTCACTGACTACTACCTTAGGGAAGGGCTCAGCCTTTGTCTGATCAGTTAGCAAGATTTGTTCGAGCTCCCTGAGATAGTTTTTATGCCCCCGATTGGTTGGTCCTCCAGCAGCAAATCCTCCTGAGATGACAAGAACAACATCCTCGTCAGTGCTCTCACTTTCTTTCTTCTTGCTCAGACGATCATCCTTCCTCTGAAACTTCCTTCCCCCTTAGGGTAGGTATGAGTTCATCTTTCCTTTTCGAGCTAAATCCTTCAAAGCCCTCTTAAGGTGTTTACATTTATTGGTCTCATGACCGCAGTCCTTGTGAAAATGACAGTACGTGCTCTTGTCACTATTCCTGTATGGAGTCTTCATCTCAGTCGGAGATTTAAGCTCATATTGATCCTTTATCTCCATAAGAATGGAGTATTGATCTTTGCTAAATTCAATGGGATCAGCTGAAGATTCAGATTTTTTCCTCTAACCTTGCCTGGACGAAGTGGTTGTGGAGGTTAGAGCCTAAGTCTCAGCCTTTTTAGCATTGTTCTTTTTAGCCTGAGCTACCTCTTCAGGCTTCTTGGACTCAGGATACTTGGTCTTAGCACAAACTTCTGTGGCGTGTATGAGTGCCTCGGCCTCTTTCAAAGCTTCCGTGAGAGTGGTGATTTTCTTCTTCACAAGATCAAACTTAAAACTTTCTGGCCGTAGCCCCCTGATGAAGGCGTCGAAGGCCACACCAACATTAAGATCTTGAATTTGTAAGGCTTCTAGATTGAATCTCTTAACAAAACTTCTAAGGGCTTCTTTTGGTCCTTTGGACGACCTTGCCAAGTGCATGCTTGTCTTTTGCTCTTGCCGATTGGCTACAAAGTGACTAGTGAATAAGTAACCGAGTTCAGTGAAATTATTGACTGAATTAGGGGGAAGATTGTTAAACCACTTCTGAGCTACTCCTTTCAGAGTAGCCGGGAAGTTTTTGCACCAAGTAGCATCATCTACTACTTGGACGTATATCTGATGCTTATAAACAGAGAGATGATCATCTGGATCAGTTGTTCCATCAAATGGCTATATGGTAGGGAGTTAACCTTTGGGAAGGGGAGCGCTTCCATGATCCTGGCCGAGAAAGGGGTTAGCTAGTTGATCCGTAAGGCTCCCAACTGTCCCTCAATGGGTATGAACTCCTCACGATACTCTTTCAACACGGGATTAGATGAGGTGTTTGCAGGGGCTGCACGCCGATAAACCATTGGCTGCACCACGGTTTTCTCTTGTCTTGGACGAACAAGAGAAGGACCAAGATTTCTTTCTTCAGTTCTGGATGGTATCCTCAAAGGGGGATCTCTCAGATATGGTGTAGACCCTGTGGCCGACCGTTGTAATGCAACAACCTTCTTTGCCTCTAAGTACTCACGGGCATCTGTTTTCATTCTATGTCCATTTGGACGAACATTATCCTGGGTCCTGACCAATAGATTCCAGTCCATCTTCCTTCGCTGCTCACTGCCTTCTAGCTGTCTTTCTCTGCCTATTCTCCTAGAGGGCTCCTGACAGGTTTCAAGATTTTCCAGAATGACAGGTTCATGGCTCTGACCGGGAACATTCACTAGTAGAGGATTGACGATTTGCGTCGAATGTGAAAGCATCATTTGCGTCGGATGAAGGTGCAACGCGACAAGTCCCGACACAAATTGAGTAGACACGATCTGCGTCGGATGGAGATTCGACGCAATTGAACAACCATTTGCGTCGCACATCGGGGGGAAACGACGCACATCATACCTGCTTTTGGTATGCCTAGTTCCTGCTACTGGTTGTGTTAGTAGGCATCATTTGCGTCGGAGCATGTTCACATGCGACGCAAATGGTGTCTTATGCGTAAGATGTTTCCAGCACATACGACGCAAATGGGGGCTTCTTTATCCAAAAAATAAAAAATACGTTCAACCCAGTCTGGTAGTTTGAAATAATTAGTGCAAATATGACATTCAAATGGCAAAAAAATGAAATATTATTCATGTTTCTTTCACTTACACAACAAAATTAGGCCACAAATTACAATATGTCACTAACATCGTACCTCCAAATTACAATATGTCACTAAAATTAGATTGAACTCAAGATCGAAAAAAAAAATTCGCGAACACTAGAACTTAGATCTGAACTGTATCAGGTTCAAGTGTATGTTCATCATAATCCAAATTAAAAAAAACCCTTGAATCTCCTGCAAAACACGAGAGAAGAAAAAGAAAGCAAAATTAGGACCAAGTCGAATAATTTGACAAAAAGAGTTTAGGGTTGCCATTTTGGTTTGCCAGCAGCCAAAATCAAACATTCAATTCCATACTATTTCAGAAAAAATAAAGATTACACTTCAAAATCATAAAAATTAAATAAAATCAAGCATCCAATTCTACTACAACTATTATTAAGCAAAAACCCTAAAAAAATTACAGAAATTAAAGAAAAAATAGGAGAATACCTTGTGGAGTAACAGGAGTGTTGCGCCGGTTGAGACGAAACGAACGGACCCACCGTCGAAAATCCCTCGAAGTCAGCCCCACCGTCGAAAAAGCAAAGTCAATGTAACAGCCTCATTCCTCGTCGGTTTCCTAGTCGGTTTCCTGGGGATGACCAAGCTCTAGTTTAATCTCTTCCTCATCGGTTTCCTCGTCGGTTGTTGTCGCTGGAATCATTTGGATTTGGGGAGAGAGAGCGGAGTTTGAGAGAAAGAGAGGAGTGAGGAGATATAAAACGGCTGGTGAATGAGAGATTAGGATTGAATAGAGCAAAGTCTAACAAATATAAAACGTACTGGGCTTGTTGATTTGCGTCAGCTCCTAAAGCCCATCCGACGCGCTTCGCTTCAAGGCTCTTATATTTTGGCTCGCGAATTTACCACCTCAAGAATCTGCGTCGCACCATGGGCCAGTCTCACACAAATAGTTTTAACCATCTGCGTCGCGTGCTCCTTAACATCCGACGTAAATCTTCTTTTTACTCATTTGCTGTAGTTATTTGCGTCGGACCTTTATTGACATCCGATGCAAATCGTTTGTTCCTGAAAATTTGCGTCTGTCTTTCTTATGTTCGACGCAAATAGGGAGACGAAAATTATCATTTTTCTACGAGTGATTGACAATGGGCGGTGGTCTATCCCTCCCTCGGGGTGGTCTTACATCGTCTACCGTGTCTTCAACTCAAATCTGAAAACTTCGATTCCTTGCCACATTGGACGAGTAACAATCAGTCATCGTTGCGTCTCCCTACAGACGGCGCCAAATGTTTAGTCTCCTTGGCTTGCAAGTAAACTATTATCCCTCAAGATGTTCTTCAATGGACACTTGTGCAACGATGTGACAATCAGTCATCGTTACGTCTCCCTACAGACGGCGCCAAATGTTTAGTCTCCTTGGCTTGCAAGTAAACTATTATCCCTCAAGATGTTCTTCAATGGAGACTTGTGCAACGATGTCCAGATCAGATAATTTCGAACTTGAGCTCCGTTCCCAAACCTGCAGAAAAAGGAACCAACCCGGGAGGTTTGGGTGGTGGTTCCCCCTCCGAAGCTTAAGTCAGATATCAAGAGTGAAAAAAGGGAAAAGTAGAGATAGAGAGAAGGTAAGAGAGTATTTTGACAGAGTAAGGGCACATTGTTCAATGAAATTCCCTTTCTCCTGATTTCAAGGGGAGTATTTATAGTGTTTGGGATCTGATTGTTGCCTTTTGAGGTCACCCTGAATTAAGGGCACCTGATTGGCTATGCAATCAGAACGTAACACGTGGCAGACAATGATTGGGAGTTGATCATCAACCAATCATATGCAGCCAATTTTTAGGATTTGGGCCCTGAATATTCTTCAGGCCAAAAGGTGGGCTTTTATTCCTTTCATAGTAAAACTCAAGGTTTTAACCATTTGTTTATACCTTTTGATGGGGCACATGGATGGCCCTGATGGATCCATGTGTCTCCAGGAGAGCCGTCGATTATTTAGGCTACAATAGGGTTCATTTCAAAATTAAAAGGGATATTATCCCAGATAACCCTGACATATAGGCTTTTTTTCCCAAATAACCCTAACATATTTTTTTTTTCTCAGATGACCCTAAACTTGTAATTTGTCATTAAACGTGACGGAATGTTGGACGACGTTAACTATTTTGACATTTATAATAAAAAATCGATTTTTTTTAAAAAATAAAATAAAGACATTGATGTTCTTCATCCTCTTTCTTTTGTTCTTCATCCCCTATCATATCTTCATCTATCCTCTATCTAAATAAAAATTTAGCTAAATTCTTATAGATTAACAACAAATCTAAAATTTAGCTAAATGAACTTTTTTGCATAATTCTCGCGCTTCTTCAGCAAGTTGATTGATGCATACCTTTATTGCATCATTATTCTCTCTCCTAACGTTTCACAATTCTGCAAATTCCCACAGTATTAATCTTCAACAATGGCGGAGCATCAATCACCATCTTCAACTCTAACCGACATGAAAGTTGCGATGTTAGCGCTCAACAAACTCGGTGAAACCTTCAATAGTTTCCAGTCACACGCATCCTCCATTTTCTCTCTCTTCGAACAATGGAGTAGCTTGCAGAGTTCCTTCGCCATGGTTGAAGCTTCATTAGCGAGTCGTGCGAAGGAACTCGAGTCAAAGGAGAGAGAATTTAGTAGCAAATTATCACCCAAAGACACCACCCCTATCATCAAAAATCCATCCCAACCAAAGAAATGTCTGTCCTCCCACCCGAAACCACCTAGATCTACAAGAAAGATCATCTTGACATGAGCGAAGAGGAGAGAGAGGGAGTGGCGGTGGTGCGAGGCAGAGGAGAGAGAGGGAGTGGCGGTGCTGCAGTTGGTGGCGAGAAGGTTGAGCAAAATCAATTTGGGGCTATTCAAGATTGTGAGAATTCAAATAAATTGAATCCAAAAAATTGAACAATAACCCACAAGAAATCAAACAATTTCAAACACAAATCAATCAACTGCGTATGGAAGTGAAGAAATACCCACATTTTATCTAATGGGGAAATTGGATTTGGAGAGAGAGGAGATGAAGACATGATTGATGAAGAACAAAAGAAAGAGGATGAAGAACATCAATGTTTATGTTTTTTTTTTTAAAAATCGGTTTTTTTATTATAAATGTCAAAATAGTTAACGTCGCCCAACATTCCGTCACGTTTAATGACAAATTACAAGTTTAGGGTCATCTGGGAAAAAAAAATATGTCAGGGTTATTTGGGAAAAAGGCCTATATGTTAGGGTTATCTAAGATAATATCCCAAATTAAAAAGAATTAAAAAATTCTAAGCCCACTGCAATCAAGTCCATCCAAGAATCCAGGCATCCATCTTCGGCCCATGTAAGTCTGACTCATGTCAAAATCTAGGTTTATTTGTATCTTTATGTGAACCTTAGTCTACGTCAAGCCCATGTAGGATCAATCTCAGTCAAACCCATGCTTACATCTTCATGTAGGCCTAATCTAAGTTTACTCCTAGTTAATTCCAAAGTCAAGCCCATATAGCTTCGAACAGATGCAAAATTAACATATGTGATGAAGGAGAGGAACCGCTACTACTATCATCATTATTGGACATGTTGAATGGTTGGAAGAGGGGGTTTGAGGAGAACCCTTTGAACAGAGCACCATCTGATTTCTCATGTGTGAAAGGGTTCGAGTTGAGCATTGGAACTTCACACGCTCCAAAGAAAAGTGGTGCCATGGATGATTCCGAAGTGGTGAAACACCTGGCTTAGTACGCAATTTGGTAGGTACAGATGTCGCTCACAAGTTGGAAGCAGCACTCCTGATAGTAGCCTTCTTCGTTGCCCTAGTAGACCAAGGTTCTCGTCATTAATAAAATCACCCAGAATCATGGATCTTCGCTGGAATTGATCAGTCCTCTCCACATCAGGATGAGAGATGTTCTTCTTTGGTGCCATTGCTTGGAAAAGATTTGAACTTGTGTTTGGAGAATGAGATGAGTGGTAGAGATTGTCTCACCGAGCGTGCCAACAATTTGTAAACACAAATTTTAGATATGCAAAGTACAAAGTCAAAAGATGTGAAACAAATATAAACTTTATTAATATAAATATTTACAATCTCTAATGTATTTCCACTGATTCGATCTCTGAGAATTATGATTGTGTATATCACGAGCTTGAATTTGACAATCTCGCAATATAGTTTGACTTTTCTGAATGAGGGCCTCCGGGCTTGATCTCCTTCAAGTTTGGTCGTCTAGAATGCAACGACTTTGATGCTTGTTGTTCTTCTTCTAAGTTGAGTGGTTTGATTTGGATGTGTAGACTTAGAGAGTATCTGAACTCTGAAGCAACTTTCTCTCCTTTTGTCTTCTGTTTTTCTCCCCTAGCAAATGAAGAGGATGACTCTATTTATAGAGCTTTGTTGAACCAAGGGTTTCCAGCTGTCCTGCCACCTGAGCCTCATGGACATAAACCCTCTCAAGAGCCAACTTTCATCTAATGGAACATTGACCCAATAATAAATAACTTAATTCAAATCGGTAAAATTTAATGACAAATCCAAATTAATTAATTTTGATAACCATTTATTAACTAAAGTCAATATTTGACTTTAATGGGTAAAATAATAATGACGTAGCACTAAATAAATTTTTTTATGCCTACAACCTTCATTGAAAATTCTATTCCAGTAAATTTGTTCCATTTTCAATGAGTAAATGTTCTATTTCAACAAATGTTCGTTTTAAGCATATTTTTCAGCAGAAAATATGTTCTATTTTCCATGAAAATTGTTCAATTTTCAATAAGCAAATGTTTAATTTCAACAAATGTTCGTTTTAAGCATATTTTTTAGCAAAAAAATATGTTCTATTTTTCGTGAAAATTGTTCTATTTTCAAAAGCAAATGTTCTATTTCAATAAATGTTCGTTTTAAGCTTATTTTTCAGTAGAAAATTATGTTCTATTTTCCGTGAAAATTGTTCTATTTCGATAAGCAAATGTTCTATTTTATGTTCGTCTACAACTTATTTTTCAGCAAAAAAATATGTTCTATTTTCCGTGAAAATATGTTCTATGTTTGATGAGCAAATGTTCTATTTAAGTAATTGAATTCTGATATTGTTCCAGTTCAACAGTAAAATGTTCATTTTTGTAATTGAATTTTGGTAATGTTCCAGTTCAACAGTAAAATGTTCGTTTTCGTAAGTGAACTCTTGTAATATTCCACTTCAATAGTAAAATGTTCATTTTCGTAAGTAAATTCTTGTAATGTTCGACTTCAACAGTAAAATATTCGTTTTCATTTTCGTAAATGTTCTATTTTACATTGTGGGAGTACAATTCTCATTGTGCTCCTGGGAGCATAATCCGCGGATTAAACCTTCATAAGGACTCGTGCAAATAGTGGCACGTCAAGGCGTTTATTGGTCATGGGTTGGGTTCTAATGAAAACCCTCTTACGTGAGAACCGTGAGAACCACTTAAAATGAAAAAAAAAATTCACAAAATGAGCCAAAAAAATAAAAATAAGCAAAAGTATAAAATAAGTAGAAACCATTAAATGAGCAAAATCGTAAAAATGAGCAAAAATGTAAATTGAGCAAAACTTAAAATGAGCATAAAAACGTAAAATGAGAAAAACATAAAATGAGCAAAACGTAAAATGAGCAATAACGTTCCGAAATGAGCATAAAAACATTAAATGAGCAAAAATGTTAAATAAGCAAAACATAAAATCGGCAACAATGTTGTAAAATGAGCAAACTCTTCGTAAAAATTAGGAAAAATGAGTGGTTCTCATAGTTCTCACCATAAGGCTGGTTCTTATATGAACTTAAACCTATTTGTCATTCCTCTATTACTCCTTATAAAATGTGCGAAATGACATTAATAACAAATTTGCCACTCTTGATGTGCTTGCCAAACAAATCTCGGAGATGAATTTCGCAATTTCTCAAGCAAGCTAAACTAATTCTATCCGAAAACAAAAATTGAAAAAAAAAAAAACAAAAGAAGCAAGCTAGAGATTAGAGAAGATCGAATTGGTAATTTGATCTGAAATTGAAAGCGTTATTCCCAACTTGGGTGCGATGCTAGAAGCAGAAGCCGATTACATTGAGAAAAGCGCATTCTACATTCAAAATGAAATCAATACTGCAGATACTATAACCCTACCTCAAACAATCGTAAGCTCCCAATACAACTTTTCTCCTGTTTTCTGGGTTTTTTTTTTAAAAAAATTTGATATTGATCTTAATTTTTGTACCCCTTATATTTATGCTTGTGTTATTCAGCTTCAATGTTGCAAAAGCTTTATCCAAATAGGAATACATTGTAATTTATAGATATTATTACCCTTTTTTGGATGATAGTTTGACCGTTCATTGCATTTATATATTATACCCTAATCTTATGCAAATGAATTGGTTTCAATTTTGTGGGGCTTGAAATTTGAAGTTGGAAAACTATATGAGTTCATGAGTACCCAAATTACTGAATGTAATATTAGCTTCATGCAACTGAAATTGGGAATATTTGTTGTATTGATTAGGATTTTTTTGGTAAAAACTACCTTTCTTTTTGCAAGTTATTGGAATTACTACCTTTGTTAATTTTTTTTAAAATTTAACTACCTTTGTTGTTTTAAAAATTAGAATATTACTACCTTATAACGGTTGCCATCAAATTTTCCGTCTTGTGGGGCCTACTTATTGTTTTTTTTTTCCAATTTTCCCTCTTTTATTTTTCAGTTTATTCCTTAATTAACTGAACTAATAACAAATTGGTAAGTTTCATTAAATATCACCCTCAATCTCTCTCAAGTTCTCTTTTAAAGATTCAATTGGGGTTAGGGTTTGTCAATTAAGGGGTTATGCGTCGCTGCAATTAGTTGGTTAAGGGATTTAATTTGCTTTGATTAGGGTTTGCTGCCACAAAGTGAAGGTAAGTTTTTCGAATTGCAAATTAGGGTTCATAGAATTGGGGAAAATTGATCTACTTTGTGTTTCAAAATTTTGGTCAAAACCCTAGTTTGAGGATGGCAGTGATAGGTCAAATAATGATGTGGTGCCTCACTCCTTTCTTCTGTATAATGATATGGTGATGAAGATGGTAGGAACTAGTCAGATATAGAGAGAATGAGATGGAGGTGGGTGAGAGTAATCAATGGCAGTGAAGATGAAGGTGAAAAGTGAAGATTGAAAAGAAAAGAATGAGGCAATTTCGAGCTGTTGAGATGAATTGAAAATTAGTAAATTAGGAGTGGGCCCCACTGGATGAGAAATTAGACGGAATCCGTTATAAGGTATTAATAATACCACTTTTGAAATAACAAAGGTTTTTAAATTTAAAAAAAAATAACAAAGGTAGTAATTCCAATAACTTGCAAAAAGAAAGGTAGTTTTTACCAAAAAATCCTATTGATTAAGGTAATTCAATCATGAATTAGAAGTTGGTATGCATCTCTTTGTTCTATATGATTTTAGGGTTCCTTAGTTCTTGTTTTTACCCTACTTTCAGCCCCTTGGTCGTGCAGAGAAACGCGAGTAGGAGATAGGGGATAGTATGTCCTTGATTTGCTAGTTCCTAACTATTACTATATATGCTACCGAAATGACGCAAACTGTACCACATTTGGCATCAACCAATAACTTGCTGGAAACTACACCACCAACATCAGGTTGCACCTCTAATTTCACCATACAGTTCAAAACTCAATCAGTCCCGAGTCCCGTCATTGTCCCTCAATTTTACAAAGGTGTAATTGAAGGGAGAGAGAGAAAGAGTTCGCCCACTTTTTTTCATTGTGGCAGTGAAGAATGGTGATGGAGGACGACGGAGCACTAGTTTCCCTTTTCTCATTTTCAGCCACTTTGTATTCCCTTTTCCTAATATTGGGGAACCAAAAACTTTAATGGACAATTAGTTTCCATTCCTTAGTTGATTTAAACAAAAATACTATATATTCTTTCTTGACTTTTTCTTCTTATCTCCATTTTTCTGATTCTTTTCCTTTTCTTTATTATGAACAAAACGACCCCTGGCCCCTTAAAGTAATATTAGGGGTAAACGATATTCTATTTTCATTTCCTAGTTTAGCATGAGCATTATGATGATTCATGAATTAACCTCAAACTAACGGTTTTTTGAATTAAAACTGTTAAAAGGTAGCTTTAAGTAGATGGTTCGTGGTGGTTTTTGGTTCAAACTTGAAAAATAGTGCATGCAGTATAGGGATATATATAATTACCTAATGAATCAAGATAACTAATCATCCCGGTGTAGATCGTCTTTACGTGTTCTTCTATTGTCTTGGCTAAAACTTATGATACGTTATATTCTTAATTCTGGATTTCTACTAATTTGGAGTTTGGACAATGGAAGTCTGAATCCTGCAAAAGTCCTATCCGAAGTAGTAGCCACTTTAGCTTGAAGCGAAGTGGATTTTCAACTTGGTGTGGTTTATTTACCCCCCTGGCTATCGTAACCATGAAAAGATTTCTGAAATTGGCAACGGTATCCAAGAATTCCCTCCAGTTCTGAAATATGGTTATTGTTTTGTTTCTAATGCTTTAGATGTTTTGTGTTTAGCTTGATGAATCTCAACCACAACAAGAACTGCAGCAAGAAGAAGCTTATGTCGATCTCACTGTATTATGATCCATGCAACCCGATTCAAAATCAGTCATCACAGAAGAGAATCTTGTCCTTCAAAAGCTTCTTGTAAGTTGTGATGAGACGCTTATTTAGATATTGCATATAAAAAATGGTAAATTTTGACTTGCTTACTGGAACTAGCGGAGATGGCGATATTTTGACTACAGAGATGGAAGTTCTTATATAAAAAAGCGTGCAGTCAACTCCCATGTGCAAGAGTTTGGGACACCATGCTATGTTTGTGGACAATTTCAGCATCCTGGGAAGAAATGCCCCAAGGTATTTATAGTCTTGCTATAGAACTATTGAGTTGGCCTATTGGCATTTAGCTCATTGTGTTATACTTTGACTTATCTTTCTTTGTTAAATGACTTGATATAAATCTTTGATGGAAAATAGAACCCTCCCCCCCTCCTGCCAGCAAAGAGCACTATTTGAAACTTCACTACTAGGCTCTTTATACTTGACGGATTGGATCTGTGATTTTGAGTAGATCTACGGGCCCGAATAATCAGAATTTCACTGTTTCTTTTTTGTGGAGCTTTTCTCTGCTAAACTGAATTTATCTCCAGCGCCGTATTTGCTCTGCTTGCAAAAGTAGAGGCCACATTGCTAAAGATTGTCCAATGAACAACAAAGAAGGTGTCATTTGTTTGAGATGTGGGGAAACAGGGCATGAACTCTTCTCATGCAACGTCGATTACTCCACTGATGATCTAAAGGTGAATTCAACTGACTAGCCATAAGTTCTTTTTGAAAATTCTATTGTGCTCCTAGGAGCACGGTGCGCATCATGCACCCAGTGAATTTGTTCCATTTTCGATGAGTAAATGTTCTATTTCAACAAATGTTCGTTTTAGCATATTTTTCAGCAAAAAAATATGTTCTATTTTCCGTAAAAAAATGTTCTATTTTCAATAAGCAAATGTTCTATTTCAACAAATGTTCGTTTTAAGCTTATTTTTCAGCAAAAAATATGTTCTATTTTCCGTAAAAAAATGTTCTATTTTCAATAAGCAAATGTTCTATTTCAACAAATGTTCGTTTTAAGCTTATTTTTCAGTAGAAAACTATGTTCTATTTTTCGTGAAAATTGTTCTATTTTCGATAAACAAATGTTCTATTTTTAAAAATGTTCTTTTAAAGCTTATTTTCCAGCAAAAAAATTTGTTCTATTTTCCCTGAAAATATGTTCTATATTTGATAAGCAAATGTTCTATTTAAGTAATTGAATTCTTGTAATGTTCCACTTCAACAATAAAATGTTCATTTTCGTAATTGGATTCTAGTAATGTTCCACTTCAACAGTAAAATGTTCGTTTTCGTAAGTGAATTTTTGTAATGTTCCATTTCAACAGTAAAATGTTTGTTTTTGTATTCGTATATGTTCGTTTTTGTATTCGTAAATGTTCTATTTTATATTGTGGGAGCACGTAGCACACTGTGCTCCCTGGAGCACGGTCGACGAATTAAGTTCTTTTGCTTCCTGTTTGTATGATCTGCTCTCCTAACTCATTTCATTTGGAACAAATAGTCGCATATCTTAGGTTGTTTCAGAAGTAGTTGGTCACTTGTCTTAGAATGCGATTATGATTATGCTAATGGATTATGATTGGATTTTCCAATGTCCTTATTTTTTTATAAATTAATGCGACATTCTAATGATGAGTGCGAGGACAATGTGACAACTGATTGTGGAAAGGGACTATTCATTTTGACGTGGTTCATTGCTGAAATTTCCTTCCTCGTGACAGAATATACATTGTTATGTTTGCAACAAACAAGGACACATTTTCTGTGGTGATTACACGGACATGTGTCCAGCAACAGCCTCTTGTTATAATTGTGGGGAGGCTGGACATTCAGGTTTGGTAAGTCACATTTCACCATCCATTATATAACTTGTGTATATATCTTCTGCAAGACACTGGAACATATGGTTGACCGAAAGTTTATTGTGTTCGCTAATCTTTGGTATAGGAATGCCCAAAACCGCTTCTCGATAAGTGTGGCTCGCGTCCTCCTTCTATATGCTACAAATGTGGAGAGGGTGACCATGTTGCACGAAAATGCACAAAAGATGTTGACTTTTCGGCATGCCGTAAGCGTCGACAGGTAGGTGACATTTCCGAAAATGCAGTCTTCATTGTTTGGTCAGCTACTTGGTCGCCAACCAACCCTTCAATCCTTCATCCCCCCCCCCCTCCCTCTCTCCCCAGACATACATACAAAAACAAGGAAAAGGCAAAGGGGATACATAACGTATTCGCCTTCCCCTTCGGAAAGAAAATAGATTAGTAGTTCTCATAACGTATTCGCTTTTACATTACTTTGACCAATGTAGCAAACTTTTATCTTGCTTTTGATGCTTGCAGGCTTCAGGGTTAGATTTAGGAGCAGAGGAAGCTGCTGCGTATGAGAACCGAAAAAGAGCTAGGAGAAGCAAGACCAATAAGCACAATAGAGTAAAGCAAAAGATGAGAAGGTTACTAGAGCGCATGACTACTACTGTATAGTATACACTTGGATACCGTATCAGCCTGTGGGATTTCAGTAAATTTTGCAGGTTGTCAAATCCCTGCAAACTTTGTATTGTTCCTGGCTGTTGTAACATTTGGAAGCTGCTTCATGCAGTAGGCTGTTGTAGAATCTAATCCCGCAACGACAGATGCTTGGATCGAGGAGTTGCTCTAACTTAATTAAAGGTCTCAAGTTCGATCAGTGGGATTGCAGTATCGTTGATAGTGAAAGCCTTACCTTTCTTTGCTACCTGAATTCTGTATACATGTTTTTCTATTCGTCTTTATGTGATCACACCCTTAAGTTAGAAATTTATAACATTTGGTGGGAAGTTCTTGTTCAAAGACAATTAGCCGTGGCATTTGTTGAAAAGTGGGCAATGGAGAACAAATTTTATTATAACACCGCTTTTTTTTTTCTTCTTAAAAAACCAATTTTATTACTGAAATAAGATTTGTTCTCCAATGCCCACTTTTCAACAAATGACACGGCGGGCCTAACCCACCCATCCCTCTCTCTCCTCAACTCAACACACCCAACCGGCCAACACCCCCACCCCCTCCCTTCTCAACTTAATCCACCAACTCGACACCACCAGCACCAACCCAGCACCACATCACTCTCCAGTACACAATATAACCGCTATTTGAAGTAGCGATCAACTTCGGTGAAACATTATAATTCTGGCGTGCTGTCCTACGTGGACGGTATCCATGGAATTAATTTCAAGTTCAGCAGCATAGGAGGAATTAATACTCCCTTTGACATTATTCATGGAAAAAATTCCAAAATATTACAACCAAAAATATTATTCAGTATTTAGCGCTATAAATCTTAAAATACAAAAATATACTTGGCTAGCGAGGTATAGTATCGTTGGCAAGTCTCACTCTTTTCATCTCTTCACGCTTCCTCTTTAGTGATATCTTAGGTTTTCATTTTTTTAAAGTGAAAGTTTGATGGAAAAAGGAAAAGTTAGGGAAATGGATGAAAAGGTAAAAACTAACAAAAAGTGACAATGACAACTTGGGTTTTTTTATGCTTTTCGGTTTTCTTGTTTTGTTTTGCCTCGTTTCTTTTTGGATGAATAAGTACAAGCCCGAATTGAACCGAAATGAATAAGTCCGAACCGGCCGAACGGCGGGCGAATCGATCGATTCGATTGAATGAACTGATCTGAATTGAGTATTATTAATAATTACAAGTAGAGTAATATTTTTATCATCATTGATAATGATAATAATTAATAATATTAATGATAATGATAATAATAATAATAATAATATTAATACTAATACTAATAATATGCATAATAATATTCTTATGAATTGAGTAATATTAATAATAACAAGTAGAATAATAATGATATGAAGTAATAATATTATTAATATAATATTTTCTACCAAGATTGCTATTCGCAAGTCAATATATACAAAACCAATAGCATGTTTCACGCCTAATACTGTAGAATAGTAACAATAGCATGCATGACTCCTAATTCTAAGCAACAGAATATTGACTTGCCTAATTTACAAAATACAAAACTATATTTACATACATTTGACTACTATATTTACAAAACTATATTTGACATATATTTTAAAAAAAATACAAAACTATATTTGACAATAATAATAAAAATAATAATAATAATGATAATAATAATAATAAGAATATAATAAAAATAATAATAGTAATAATAATAATAATAATAATAATAATAATAATAATAATAATAATAATAATAATAATTATAATAATAATAACAATAATAATAATAATAAGAAGAATATAATAATAATAATAGTAATAATAATAATAATAATAATAATAATAATAATAATAATAATAATAATAATAATAATAATAATACTTCCTCCGTTCCAAATTAAACGCAACAATTTAGAGGGCACGGACTCCTAGTTGAAATTTCTTAAGGGGTGATTAGAAAAAGAGAGGGGTATGTGATTAGTTTAGTTAAGCACCACCACCACCGAAACTACCAAATGCCACCACCACCTACTGCCACAACCTAATCCACCAAGGCACCACCACCACCGAAACTACCACCACCTACCGCCACAACCTAATCCACCAAGGCACCACCACCACCGAAACTACCACCACCACCACCACCGAAACAACCACCACCACCAAGACACTACCACCACCGAAACTACCACCACCACCACCACCGAAACAACCACCACCACCAAGACACTACCACCACCACCACCACGGCACCTGCAACACCACCAAAACGCCACCACCATCAAAACACTACCAACACCACCGAAATCCACCACCAATTTCATCACTAACACCACCGAAATCCACCACCAAACTCCAATTTCACCACTAACACCACCGAAATCTATCAAAAAAAACCCTAAAAACACCACCACAAGGCAAAACTACAACCTTAACCACCGAAATTACAAACCCCCTTTTTAATCTCATCATACGCCATTCTTAGGGCTTCAAGTTATTATCACAACGATCAGCGATGAATAAGATCCGTATGATCAGCGATGAAGATGTGATGGCGAGAGAAAGAGATGGAAGAGAGAGAGAGATCTGCAGGAGATAAACAGATCGAGAAGAGAGAGAATCGAGGAGAGAGAACGAAAGAAGATCGAAGGTGAAAATCGCGACTGATTGTTGTGGGTGTTGGTGGAAATCGTGACTGGTGGGTTGGATTTGTGGAGTGGTGGGTTGATTTCTGAGAGTGGTTGTGATGGTGGTGGTGGTGAGGAGGTGGAAGATCGAAGGTGAATTTGTGGAGTGGTGAGGAAGTTGATTTCTGAGAGTGGTGAGGAGGTGGAAGATCGAAGGTGAAGATGGTTGTGATGGTGGTGGTGGTGCCCGAAATCTTGAAGGCCGGAGATAGGATGGTGGCGGTATGAAGATGGTGGTGGTGGTGGTGGTGGTGGTGGTGGGGTGGTGGTGGTGACGGTAGAGGAGAAACTTGAGGTGGGTGGGTTTGAGGAGAGAGAATCTTAAGGTGGGTGATGATGGAGGTTTAAATGATGATGATGGAGAAAAGTGGTGGTGGGTGAGAGTTGAGGAGATAGAAAGAGGAAGATTATTTGGATTTGTATTTATTTAATTAGTATGATAAGATCTTGTTAAGGGTTTTATTAGTTTTCATTAGGTAAATTAAGTATGGTTTAATTTTTTAGTAAGGGTATTTTTGTAAATTCACACCTAAAAAACTTACTAAAAATAGAAAGTTTGGAATTGTTGCATTTAATTTGAAACTTCCCAAAACGGAAACTGTTGCGTTTAATTTGGAACGGAGGAAGTAATAATGATGATGATGATAATAATAATAATAATAATAATAATAATAATAATAATAATAATAATAATAATAATAATAATAATAATAATAATAATAATAATAATAATAATAATAATAATAATAATAATAAGGGTTAATTGGCTAAAACAGCACAACCTTTGGCTCAAGTGCAAGGAACAGCACAACCTTAAACGGGTGCAAAGCGTAGCACCAACTTACACACGTGGTGCAGAAAATAGCATAAATGGCACCGGAGCACGGAGATTCCACCGGAGCTAGGGAATCTCCATTATTTTAAGGGTTAATTGGCAAGGAACAACACAACCTTTGGCTCAAGTGCAAGAAACAGCACAACCCTTATTTTAATAAACACACCATTCCTTAACCTCCACCACACTAAATCTACCCTACACCACACTACATCACCAGTCACCACCACCCTCTTCCCTAGCCCACAACACTACAGCGCCACCACCGCCCTCAACACCATCATCTTCCTCCACCACACCAAACACCACCTCCACTCTAGCAACGTCATCCTCTGCCCCAAACACTGCAACACCACCACACCAAACACCATCTCCACCACAGCCTCGCATTACTCCCAGCCCACAGGAGAAGGCGCTCCGTACTAATTCACCACAAAAAAGAAGAGTTCCAGGAAGTTTGATTCACTTAGGAGCAGGCGCTCATCAAACCAACCCATTTACAAACAGCACGTGGAGTGGTCTTTGGTGAATCAACAGTGAATATTGAGCTAGGAGAAACTGAGATCAGCGGCATCAGCCTCCACAATTGTTACACGTCAATTATTGATGATGATAGAAGTAAATCCAGCGGCTTGATTTCGATATTGGCGCTGATGCAATTTGTTGATGATGTGAAGATGTGTGGTGCGTCGAACAGGGAAGAAAATCGCAAAATGAGGAAATAGCACAGCAGCGAAGAAGAGTAAAGAGGAGATCAATTTTTTTTTGAGATTGAAGTTGGAAGTTGGCTAGAACAACACAACATTTGGCTCAAGTGCAAGGAACAACATAACCTTAAACGGAGATTCCCTAGCTCCGGTGGAATCTCCATGCTCCGGTGCCATTTATGCTATTTTCTGCACCACGTGTTTAAGTTGGTGCTACGCTTTGCACCTGATTAAGGTTGTGCTGTTCCTTGCACTTGAGCCAAAGGTTGTGCTGTTCTAGCCAATTAACCCTAATAATAATAATAATAATAATAATAATAATAATAATAATAATAATCAATAAGTTGTAGTCTCGAATCGATCTCGATCTCGAACCCAGGCGAATAAGTTCGAACCGAACCGAACCGATCCGATCGATTCGAACCAACCGAACCGATTCGAACCGAACGATTCGATTCGAACCGAACCGAACCGAATTTCCATTTATTCAGTCCAAAAGAACAGAGCCTTATTTTGACAACTTTAGTGGTTTAGTCAGTGCTCCCAAGTTCCAGCCTCACAAGTCCCAAGTTCAACGTTAAATATGATTTGTTTTAATATAAATAATCTCATTTTTTTTCTTCACTTTGGGGTTCTGCAATACCCCTAATACCCCATGTAAATCCATCGTTGTTCGAGTGAAAGTGTACGTAGCAAGCTGAGTCGAGCAACCCCAAACTTGGGCTGGGTTCGACTCGTTAACATCTCTCAGTCAGCATAATAGTTTTCCATTAAATTTTACTTTTCACAATTTTATGTTAATTACTCAATTACATAAACCCTTAGTTAAATTCCCAAGATTTGAGTTCCCTCCCATTTCTCTCACGTCTTTCCCCCTTATTGTATCCCTTCATTGGCTTCAAGCTCGTTATTTCATTAATTTCACGATGACAAGTTCACTATAACCAGAATGATATGTGCCCTTTGTTTTTACGTCGGCTGAATATTACAACGTTCAAACACACGTAAAGAACAACAAACAAGCATTACATGGAGCATTACAAGCTCTTACAAACCAAATGCAAGAACTTAAATAACTTGGAAAAAACTGCTAGATTTGACGGCCTTTATTGTTGGATAACTTCTATGTAACTTTTTTGTTGGTGGTTGACAATTGCCAGTTCATAGTAACAAACTAATAGAAAGGCATGTTGATTATATTAAAATTTTGGGGTACCACATATTTTTAGTTTATCATGGGTATGGACAGTATTGTTGATATGAATAGAAAACATCACTGAAAACATTGTTAAAATACTTTTACGAGAAGACTTTATTGAAAATGCAAGAAAACATCAAGAAAGAAACCAATATTTTTTACATTAGTTTATTATAATCAAAGTTACACTTTAACATAGTAGCCTTTTTTCTCACGTAGTCACCAATCTCTATTATATAAGGGAAGGGGGAGCTATGGTGTCCCCCTATAAATTTACTTAACTACCCATTAGTAAATCAACTATTACCAAAAAAGGGGAAAAATAAAGTCACACTCAAATATAGCATTAAAAAATAACTTAAATGTTAAAGGCAAAAAGTGAAATGATTTATTTAACACAAAAGATTATGTTAATAAACATAAGAAATCCTAAGTAAATTAATTTATATAACATTCTTTTATCGTTCATCAAATTTAATTTTAAGAACCTACAAGAAAGAATAAGTAAAAAAAATTAATAAAGAAAGGGTTAAGTGATAAAGGATTAACCTATGAAATTTAGCCCAAAAAAAGTCTAATATTTAAAATTTTACCCTATTTATGCCCAAAAAGGCTAGAATTTATGTTTGAAAAAATAAAAAAAATCAGGCACGCATCGCGTGCATAATTTGCTAGTTACAAACTATAGCAACTCATCTTGTATATCTATTGTTTTTCAACATAGTGAACCTATTTTTCATAAATCACATGTACTAGCATTAGGTCCACACTAGATTTAGTGTGGACCACGTCCATATAAGTTTTAGTAGAGGAAGGATAAGACGTAGTTCTATAGGAATCCTGCCGGGAGATAGAGTTAAGATTAAAGTAAGTTGTTATGATTCAACCAGAGGTCGTATAATTTATACACTCCGCAACAAGGATTCGACGATTAGGCAGTTTTTCAACTTCAACATTCCTTTCTACATGAATACAATTTGAGATTCAAAATATCAAGAAACTTATTTTCTTCCAAGAAATAAATGAAAAATTATAACAAGGAATAACAAATATGAAATAAGGGCTTCCGAAATTTGTGAAAAATGTCGACTAATCCGCATATGGGGACGAATTTTATTAATTTGTTCTAACCCAAAATATAAACAACGATAAGGATAATCATTTTACTATACTAAAAACTAAAAAGGAATTTTCTAAAAGAAAAGAAATGCTAAGAGATTAAAGGCTTTATTTTGAGTTTTTGACATGAAATGGATATATCCATAGTAATGGAGGAGATTTAGTAGATTCTTTGAAGAAATTAACCTGCATGAAAAGGGCATAACATACCTGATGGAAGTAGTGGGAGGTGTGGACTTCTTCCACAATCAGGACGACAAAGAGCAAGCGAGATTTGGAACTCGCGACACGAGCGATCCCAATGACCTTCTGTCACTTGAAATTCTTGGCTCGGGATACCTGGAGTAGTCACGTTCATTTGTTACTCAATACCCTCTTGAGTTTGTATTTCGGGTTTCTCCTTTGGTTAGGAGAACCTCAATTGAGTTGACGTGCTATGAACCCTCAAATTTTCCAACTGGCGAGCCCCCTTCAAATATATAATTTTCAAGGCAATGATTGATAAGATCATTACCAAGCTAAACAGAGATCTAAACATTATTAGATCTCAAAAGATCATCCGATTTTCAAACTCGGGAGAGAACAAGTCCCAACCGTGAGAAACTTTACACTCACTAACTTTTGAGTAAGCTACTGAAGGATTCCTAAATAACTTTGTGTCCCCTATTTCAACTTCCATTCTTTTGGGTTCTAAGGTATTACCTTCATATTGGTGTAGTAGTTTAGAACCATTTCTCCTACACACCCTCAAATTGAGAGCTTATTTGACTCAAAATCAAGGAAGTCTACTCTAGTATTTGTGTAAGATCTCTTTCTAGAGATTAGGAGAGAAAACCAACTATACCTTTAGCAACAACTAAAAGAAACATACACTAAGCCATGATTTGCTTAAGTTCTCCATATTGACCCTTTCAATTAAGCACCAAGTTATTTGCTACCAAACAAGAGCGCGAAGAGGGAGTGAAATCCACAAAAGTGAAAATATCAAAATTCCCTTGATCTCTTTAATATGGTATTTAACCCTTCTTCAATCTATATTAAGCTGCCCCGACAAAAAACAAATATTGAGCTATGCGCCTATTTTTTTCCGCTTTATCCCTTTTGCTTTAGGTAACCTTTTTTTATAAATCACTTACACCATTTTCCCGAGCACCCTAACTATCCTCTATTCAAGTGTCTTAGCATCCTCTACTAGCACAATCAAACTGTTACATTCTATTTAGATAAGAGGAAATGGAGAAAAAGGGAAGGGAGGGAAAAGGAGGGGAACAAGTTTCCTGGTTTGGATAAGGAGTTGGGGGAAGAAAGGGAAGCGAGAGAAGATGATCCATTTTACCTCCCTCTTTAGTAAACATCATCCCTTTCAAATTGGAGAGATCTACAGAGAAAATGAAGTTTCATCTTCTTCATCCCTTCCTCCTCTTTCCTCCCTTTCCGTTCCCTCCAATGTTATTATCCAAATGCACTCAAATGTGCTTGTAACATAAATTCTGGCCTTCGAAAATGCTATGCAATTAGCTATTCAGAGGAAAGATGTACAGAAATTGAGATAGAAGGAGAAATCCTTTGCTGTAATCAGTATTGTTGCAACATATGACACTGTAATCAGTATTGTTGTAACATATGACACTGTAATCAGACAAAGTTGGTTATCCTTTGTAACAAAAAGAACAATAACAAAAAAAATACAAACAAGTTAATTCAGAATTGTTAGTGAAGTTTGCGCTTTCAGTTATTTTAAAGTACTTTTCTCCAGACTCCAGAGTACGGTCATAACATAAACCATACACAACTATACATACATATGCCCACCATACTAAAAATCGCCATCTCACAATCAATGAGATATACTCGCTTTCCGGGTAGATAAATCTTATAAAGAGCAGCTGTCTGAGAGGAAGTTAGCCTACATATTAATGCATTATCCCTGTTGACAAAGATGCGAGAAACATCAAGAGAGAACAATCATCCTGCAATCCTAGCCTACAATTCTGTGAATAACAAAGAAATTTTAACTTCGAATAAATACCTGTTGTGTCATTAGAATTTCAACAGCTACATCCAGATCTCCATCAGCGGCAGCTAGGGCAACTTCAACTTGAGTCTAAAAAAACCAAGGTCTCACGTTAGCATATTTGACACAATCATGCCATTCTCCTTCTAACAGCTGTAGAAAAGAAAAAAAGAATTACCTTATCGAAACCCATAGAGACGAGCTTCTGAATGTCCTCGTTAGAAACAACTGGAGTCTGCACCAACAGATGATGATTTTTATAGACCAATCACCAATATATATGTATTAAATCCTAGTTTAATGTCAGAGACAGAAACCTGTTGCTGTGGAGAACTAGTCGGCTCAGTGGCATTATTTACAACAAGCGCCCTGAAACCCAATGAATTGCTCTTCTTTATCAGTCACATAAAAGATTTTCTGACATTCAAACAAAAATCGGAACATTTTGTTTGAGAAGGCAATAAATCCAATCATGATGAACATATATTTCCCCCAGTCTCTATATCTTCTTCTTAAGAAACTAGACACTAAGAGAGAGTAATAAACAAATTAGGCCTTTCACGGCCTGTTTGGTAGGCACTAGGCAGTGATAAATGGTGCTAAACGTAATGAGTTTTAATTTAGTTTTGTAAGAAATAAGTCATGTCGATGTCCATGGCAAGAAATATCTATATACCCAAACATGTGTTTTTCTAAACTTGCATTAACATCTATTAACACCTTTAGATATGGTACCAAGTGGGAATTAAAATTTGTGAAGACATTCACATGTTTCGTGATGACATTCCATTACCATAGTAATGAGTTCGGCATTTTCCTTGCACATTACATATGATTTCATTGCCATTAACACCATCTAATACTGCCTTCCAAACAGGCCATCAGTAGTTGGCACCAGTATATTTAACTAGAGCTCATCATAATACATATATCTTAATAAAAAGGCTACTGCAATGCTCCCAGGAAATACTAAACCCTTCCCCCGTCCTCTTAGTCTTCACTACCAAAATGAATAAACTATAACAAGAAAGTAGGCATGCAAAAGAACTAAAACTGCAGAATTAAACATCAATGATCAATAATTAATTTTAAAGACAGCTCAGTTACACCTTCCACCTCCTGAACTTATTGCTGTCGTGTCAGATACGTCGTTTGAGCTGAAATTATCCAAAAGCCTGGTCTGCAGGTTCGAATCGGAACTTCCACGAGCCGTCTCACTTCTAGGAGCTCCAAGAGTCCTTCCCGTACCAGGAAAGCGGGGATCTTGGGTTGGCTGCACATTCTGAACTATATATATTAGATGATTTACAGTGAATAAGGTTTTACTCTAAGCCTTCCAGATATATTGCATAAAATCAAACATATTTGTCAAGACTCAAAAGACATGAAACTATATGCAAAGAACATTACATCTAGATCTGGAAAGAGAACAAGATAATTCAGGCCTTAAAATACCTTATTTCTCCAGAAACTTCAAGATATGATGACTAATGGTTCAACCTAAAGACAATAAGGCTTTATAACAAGACCAAAAATAATATCCAGTAGAGCTTGAACCAGCGCTACTTATACTATACAACAACTGTCCCACTTAAGATGGTACATGAAGGCTGATGAAGCAAAAGGGTCAATGTAATCATACTAACTCTCCACTCATGCAAAGGTAACTGTGACTGGTGTACTACTATTAAGAGCGTTCTTGTGGGGATAATGCATTATAGAGGTAATTGGAGATATAAAGAAGAAAATTAGGATAAATTAAGGTGGTACTAGAAGCGATGATGTTAGTGGAATGGGGAACTATTACCTCCAAAATGAGGGTATTACGTTACCCTAAGGGAGGTGGTAGGTAACTAGTAGCCCCAAAATAAGGGTAATAATTCCCCATTCTTACATAATCAATACATATTTCCACCTGCCACCACTTCCATCCACCTTAATCCACTTAAAATATCTTCCATTACCCCCTTCATATATTTATCCCCATCCAAGCATGCCCCAGGAGTAGATAAGAAACATAGGATAAATTGGTGACAGCAAATGGAGTTCCCCCCTTTTCAGTCCTTGATCCAAACATGCTCTAAAAGAAAACTTCCGCACTAACAATTTCTAACTCCGTCCCAAGTGTTCTCACCTACTAACTCGTATATTCTTAAATGTTTCTCTAATTCTTTTTCTGGTTACCCATGTCGGGCACTCAATGTCGGGCACTCAACATTCCAAGAAGGGTATTACTATTAGAAATTACTAAATAAAGGAAAATACTTGTATTTTTCAATGAATGCAAATTATCAAGAGGGAAAAAATTGAATTCGCAATGCTTTTCACATTTTCCAATCAAGAATTCATACCAACAATATAAAAGGTTGGAGACTTGGAGTAATCTTAAGTTCAAAAGCACAAAGGTGGAAGAATTTGATGCGCAACAGATTCAAATACTCCCATGGTATGTATAGGAACTGATATTTCATTTCAAATTTTGAAATTAACTCAAATCATTGTTTGGGAAACTAAAATAATTTGGGTTCATAATTGGGCCAAATCCATGGAATTTGACGTTTGTCTTTTATAAATGAATTTCATATTCTAGTCCAAACTCCAACTGTTCCCAATACTTCTATTAATATGTAAACAAAGTCTACAGATGTGTTTGTAATGGCATAGTTGACATACTTGGCACACCTTCGGAAACAAGATTTTGTTAGATGGATTCTGGTTGCTAAGAGTTCTTGTGTTAATTAGTTTCTGATTACCGAAAGAAGTTTCTTATTTGCAGGCTGTTTCTGCAACTGAGAGAAAATACAGAAGACAAACCAAGAACTCCTATATCCTTAGTTACCAAGCTCAAACCTGAGAAGATGTATCCCGTTGTGGCATCATCGAAGACAGATGGCTCCATAGATTCGTAGTAACTGAACTGCTGCCAAAAAAAAAAAGAGTTTGATAATAATGATGATAATAGTAATAATAACAAATTACATATAAAAAAAATTCTATCAGAATCAGAAGTGAGAACAGTCAAAATAGGCAGCATACTACTTACCTTGAAGTGGAGTTTGGATTGGAATATGTAGGAAGGTTCCCTGAGGGATTCCCGCCAGTGCATAAGATGAATTTAGGCCGCCTTACACATGCTGACTGAATGCCAGAAAGATACAGCTCAGTTTCCATAAAGAGAAAAACATATAGAGATACGCAACTAGAAAGACTCATATTGTGTCAAACTAAAAGCATACTGTAGATTCTGATCACAATTCCAACAGTTATTAGTTATTGCACAAATTCTCAAGATCCAGTAACTCTCTTCACTGAAAAGGATCAGCTTTCTACACTCTACAGCGCCTATGTTGAAAAGTATTTCCAACTATAGAAGTATGTTTGTATGTGGTCCATCAAATACTTTGTGGAAATAAAACCACTTGTTTGCACGACAGGATTTAAGAGAAAGGAAGGGTACAGAGAGTGATGGGTTCAATTTCCTTCATTCAAATTGGGGGAAGAAACGAGGAGGGAAATGAAGATATCTAATTCCCCTTTTATTAATAAGCCAAATCCTTTAGTAGGTGGAAAGTTTGGAGTGAAAACACAAAACTTCTCCCTTCCCTCCATTTTCCTCCACCATTGCTATAGAAACACCCAGTTATGTTCCATAGTGACAATTGAAACAATTAATCCTCTAATCACACAATAAACCTATTAGTACAATCCTTACATACTCCCTCCATTTCTTTTTAATTACTCACTTCACTTTGGGGGAGAAACAAGGAGGAACTAGGAAGTCCAAAAGTGAGAGAAATTATAAGGTGGGTTATTATATTAAAAAGTGGACTACATGAGTAGAAAAAGAGGAAAAAATAGATGGGACATGTTATCAAAAATAGAAAAAGCAACAATGTATAGATTAAAAAGAAACCGACCCGGAAAGGAAAGTGTGTAGATTAAAAAGAAATGAAGGGAGTATAAATTATCCCTGCCTCTGTAAAAAAACGATGATCCTAAATATCAAAAAGAACTGCTAACACATGTTTCCTTTTGCTCAAGGTTCCATTTAATCTAAAGATTCAATTCCAATTAAAGACCAAACAAATGTGTCTCATGTCAAAAGAAAATAGAAAATCGAGCTCTTCTTAAAATTTAATTGTTTTTAGTTGATGAACACTGAACACAGCAATGACAGATCTAAACAACCCGTTTATAAACATGAAGGCTTATATTTTTAATTCTTACATGTATTAAATATGTCTCGAAAGAAAGAAAAAGAACATTTGAACCAGGAGCTCAGTAATGTCTTATTTATTATGCTTTGCTTCTCGCTTCTGATCTTCATTTCTAACTTAAGAATGCTAGGATAAGTATGTACAGCAAGGGAGAGAAAGACTCCATCTATCCTTAACATAAATACAAAAGCATCTTCTATACTCCATTGCTAAATACTCTAGCACAAGGAGCTCAAGATTTAATGGAAAAGTACAGGCCATTAGCTCCGAAAAATGCTTGCAAGTAAGAAAAAGTGCATTCCACAAACTAGCCACCAAAATTGCCATGAAATGGCACTGTTTTGAGGACGAAGATAATGAAGTGTTTTACTGAGTATAGAGAATTCTCTAAAGTCTTTAAGAATCACAAAATTCTCCATTGCTACCTAGAAAGAGCACTAGACAGGGATCAAATTTTACAAAGCTCAAAAAACAAAAAGTACTCATGTTACCTAGAATCTACTTATCAATTTTTATTCATGCTGCAATAAAATGCACTTAAGTAATCTTTGGATATACTCACAAGCCATGTCGAATTCTCAATGCCATAAATTTATAAAGCTCAAAAAACAAAATGTACTCATATTACCTAGAATCTACCTTATCAATTTTTATTCATGCTGTAATAAAATGCACTTAAGTAATCTTTGGATATACTCACAAGCCATGTCGAATTCTCAATGCCAGAAGAAAAGGAAGTTCCAGGCATCAGAAGGTTGAATAACCCATAAGTATCTGGCAATATAGATTGTCATACAGAGATCAATAGATAGACCTACATAATATTGCCATACAGAACTGCAAAGAATTCCTTTTTTTTTTTCAAAGACAATGATCAAAGTGTCCTAAAAACTCACAAACAAACCCAGATAAAATGCCACAAAGATGCCCGAGCAATGAGACATTGGTCATGAGAAGCTGAAAGACCACCAATAAGAGCCAGGGATACCTATCAAAATTGTAAACAATAAAAAACATTAGAGCCATTAAGGCAACCATCAAAATTATGCACTTGTATTTTACTTAAAAGCATGGTCATGAAATTATTAGATTAAGGAAGCACGACGTTCAATTACCATTTAGCGGGTACATTAAAGAGTCCAAATACACTGCAAAAAAGTTCGTTACATCAGAGGAATCCATATCAAACACAATAAATTAAAAATATACCAAAAGAGTTTGACCAACAAACCAACCTTCTGGTCTGAACTCCACTCAAACTTGTCTCTATGACTATCATAGAGAAGAGAATTCCTGAGAAGCCTATGGCACAGTCATTCATAAGATAGGCGTAGGGGTAAAAAGGGTTGTACGCTACCAACAGTGCAATGAGAATATGGAAAACAGCATTGCTTAGTGCCAATAGCAGCATTGTGTACAAAAGGCGTACAGTTCCCATGATCCTCTCCAGCTCAGAACCCAGGGGAACTAATGTTAACATATTGAAGAAGACATGTAGGAATGAACCATGAAACAGAATGGCCGTGTATATCCTGTAAACTGCCAAAACAGAGCACAAGGAAAAGGTAAGCCATTAAGAAAGACAAAACCTTTGAAGTTAATTTTGCATTCTTGTGCAGTCGATCAATAAAATCAGAAAATGAAGCTTGAGGAAAGCAGAAGATTCTCAAGAAAATGACGGTGAAAATTGCACAGACCATGACATCAGTATACAAAGAAGCTTTTGACAAAACAATTTCTAGGGCGGTAGGAATTTTTTTTTTTCCGTGGAGAACTTCAAAGACAAGAACGATCATAGTGTATCCGCATATGATACTCATTTTTCCGCCCTTAGAGCCTTACTCTGGTACATGTCCCCAAAATTTTGGGCTGGAGTGATAGTAATTATTATCACTTCTCTGAATTCTCAATTTCAAAGAAATCCTCAAGATTGGGAAACGTATGAACATGTCAGCAAATCTGAATCCTTCAGTGAACTAAGGTGACTCACCTGGTGAGCTTACTTGCAGATCAGTCTACACTCTACGGTGTACTGCTCAAAGCTCCTTATCATCAAAATTTTCTTCGCCTCTTATTTGAAAAACTAAGGTCCCTAGACTTAGACAGCCTATTTGGATTCACTAAATAATAATGACAGTGCCAATTCAGAAACTAAAAAAGCATTATTGCCTATTATTTGTGTTATATTCTCTCCCTCCTGAGAAAATAAAATGAAAAATAAATGCTACAGCCAATTAGGACCAGCCTATTTATAAGAATTCGAACGACACCAAGGTTAGCCAAATTAGAGAGAAATAGAATTCAAAACTGCGATGGATTTCGACATCTACATATGCTACAGCCCATTAGGATCAGTGATTGGTGCTTAAATTCACTGCTTCCAGTAAAAACCCAAGAAAAAGAGCTCAAGTAATCATCGTCTTCCACTCAGTATCTCAGCCCAATCCCAATTGCAACCATACATGATATCCTTCCCGACAACAACAAAATAAAGCATGACATGCCAATTATCAATTGGACTTTTACCAGACGCCTCATTAATCTATGCAATATGGTAACGGTCTTAGTGTTTCCTGCCACAACTCTCCCTAACCACCAGGGAAGAAAACAAATGGAAATGAAAAGTGATATAGACCAACAGTCAGATTAGATTGCAAGGGACATTGAATGCAGTCATGTTTGACAGTTGTAGATGGATGTCAGCCAGTATTCCTAAACATTCACATTTTTTATACATGCCTTGTACCTTGAAATTGTGATACGATTGCTGAAGGCAAGAAGCATATCTCTGCAAACGAGTCATAGCCAACCAAAAGGCAAACTAAATAGATAGCTGCACACACAGCAACCACAGCAGATGTGATGAATGGAGTCCCTTCCCACCATTGATTGAGCCGAGTAGTTACACTCGCCTGTACACCAAAAAACAAGAACGCAAATTGTAGAAAACAACGTAATTATCAGCACAAAAGGAACAAAGAGCATGTGCTGATATAAGCAAAGACCCCGCAAAATCTGAAGTGCTCAAAGCAAAAATGCTCAAGCGACAAGATAAAAGGGCAATTATGCCACTTACAAAGGACTCCATTATTCAAGACTTATAAGAAACACTCTCCAATATTGAAGAATTAAATAACATGGAAATAAAAGGCATAAGTTTTTATTTTTGAAGAAAGATACAACAAATTCCAACTTAAATGCTGCCAATTTACAGGACATAGAAAGGTCAAGATGCATACAACCACATCCCTAACAGGCCTAAATTGGCTCAATTCATATAGAGCCACACCATGGCAATCGACCCCAATAGATATCTATCAAAATACCATCCCAATTTACAAAGTTTATATTCCCTGCGTTCACATTGACCATTGAATAGAAGCTGAAAATGCAGTTTTTTTAACCTATGTATTGGTCCTTGCCAGAGCTAAATCCTTTCATCAAACATATTACATATTAGTTCCTCCTCCGTCATAATTTAGCTCTCATCAGATAGAACCAGAAATTGAGGTTTTCCTCGAAGAATCCTTATTCATCAGTATGTCACAACTAAGGGTAAGAGTACAATAGCATTTATCTAGTTTACTTTGAGGTGAAATTTTTCAAACAAAGTGGTAATGACAATCATATACTTACACAATTGAAGGACTCACGATAACTCGATGAATACTAAAATGCTTTACCAAGTGTCAAAGAAAATGCATTCTCGAAAGCCATTACTAAAAGCACTTTGACATGATTCAATACGTAACCGCGTAAGGCTACCCCCAAACTGAGAGTGCTCTCTTAATCTCTTATCATCATCTACAGTTATCAGTTACCTCATACAAATCAAGCATCAGGAAATCAACCCCATTAAATATTAATAAATTTGGTCTGAAATCATTTTCTTTGGCATGATTTCAATTCAGCATTCCCACATTCAAAAACTACCAATAACAATCAAAATTCCTACTTGCAATCTTAAAAAAAGTACCCAAATTCAAACAATTACATGAAATGAAGTGAAAATTCGAGATTTTCAAAATTGCAATAAATTTGAGAAACCCCAGTAAATGAACACAAAGAAAAAGCTTGAAAAGAATGTGGAAAGAATTAATAGGAGAAGTAAAAATAAAGAAAGAAGTGGGAAGAGCTGAAATATTACCTCGGAAACAATGTTGGGTCTCATTTCACAGTATATAGTTGAAGAGTTTGTAAAAGCTGAATTGTATTTGTGGGTGTACTTTATCAGATCACCATTCCTCTTTTAAGTTTATGGGTTTCAACTGCTTTTCTACTTCTGGAAGTTTGATTGTTGGTGTTGTTGAAGCAATCAAAAAGATCTTTCTGGGTCTTCGTCACTTGTATCGGGTCGGTTCTTGTTTCCGTTGCTTTCACAAGTTCATTCCCGAGATCTAGCAACGCTCCAAATGCGAGCTTTGCCTAATTCCAACTGGCGTGGAACAAAAAATTTTAGGAAAAATTGATTTTATCAGTCCCAACTTTAGGCGTCCTGACAAAAACAGTCCCAACTTTCGTTTTTTATTGTTCAGTCCCAACTTTTGGGGATACTTTACACACGTGGTCCCAGCAGGTTGGTAACCTGCTAATGCAGGTGAACAAAGGTCACGTGCCTCCACGTGACCTATTTAGTTAACTAAACCCAGAATTTCCCCCCAAAACACAATCTCTCACCATCTCCTTCTACCTTCTGCGAAAAACCCAGAATTTCCCCTCAAAAACTTCGAATTTTGCGATTCTCCTCCCATGGCAGCACAACACTCATCAGGCTCCAGCAATTCAAGGGGGAGTGGAAGAGAGGTTCAACTGAAATGCTACCATAACATCCCTGCAAGACAAAGAACCTGCAAACATGGAGCGAACATGGGGAAGAAATTTTTGGGTTGTTCGAAGTGGCCTGTAAGTGCTAAATATTTGTCCTTTATTTATTGAATTACGAAAATTATCAATTTTTTTGCTTTTGTTTAAGGTTAAAATTAAGTAAAATTAGGGCTTTTAATTTCTTCTCCTGAAATTTAACTTAGGGCACATCTGATTGTGGGTTCTTCAAATGGGAGGAGGACAATGAAGGCCAATGCCATGGATGTGAGTTTTTGCAGATGAAGTTAATGGAGCAATACACAATAATTGGTGATTTTGAATTGCAGTTCAAAGGTGTGGAGGAAAAGTTGCAGAAGTTGAAATTGAAGAAAGAGAAGATGGAGGAAGCAATGCACAGTATGAGTGATGAAATGCTGAAGATGCGTTTTGAGAGTTTGAAGACTGCAAAAGGGGAAAATTATGCTGTAATTGCTTTAGGCTTGTCATGGGTTCTGTTTGTAATCCTTGCAATTTGGTTGTACTAAATTAAGCTTAGAAGTAGGTTTTGATTGGTTGTATCTGTGGTGATGTAATGAAGCAAAGTATGAACTCTTTGTAATCTGAATTATCATGAATGCTATTGATATGAAAAGCTTATTTTGCACATTTGTTGTTCTTCAAATATAGCACAAAATTGAGTGATATTGGAGAGCTTTTTGGCAAGCTGTAATTGCACTATAACAAAAACAGATAATACATTACTGTCATACATTACAACAGAACCTTGAGCAAGTTTCAGAGCAAGTTTCAAAGCTCATACAAAAGAGGGTGTTGTGAATACAAACAAGTTTCATGAAAACAAAAATTACACTAAACACAATTATATATATGTTCCAAAAATCAGAACAGTCCATGAACTGAAGGATGATTGGTGGTGCTTGTTGAAGCTTGGCTACCTAGACCCAAGGCTGATTGGGAGCCTTGTGTTTGCATCCTCCCCTATACATCCAAAGAAGATAGAACAGTTAGTTAATGGCAATAATTTAACAACATAAGCTTCATCTTGTCATTACAAAGTGTTTAACTTACATTATAGTAAGTTGACCCATCATTGCCAACAAAGACACCAACCCCAGCAGGTACCTGAAATATGTAAAACCAGGTGATCAAAAATTATTACACACTCAAAGAACAAAGAACAAAGAACAAAGAACAACAAAAAAAGGAAACCCACTCACATTTCCTCTGCCTCCATTACTTCCACCTCTCCCCCTGCTCCCTCTACCCCTTCCATCTCCTCCTCCCCTAGAGCCCCTCCCAGTTCCAGTAGAGGCCCTTCCTGCACCTCTGGACCCTCTTCCATCTCCTCCTCCCCTAGATCCCCTCCCAGTTCCAGTAGAGGCCCTTCCTGACCCTCTTCCAGTTCCTGTTCCTCTTGAGCCCCTACCACCAGCAATTATTCTCCCATTTCTTCCAGTTCTTGATGGTTGTGCACTTACATTTGAAGCATGTTCAGATGCAATGTCTGATACAGGAGTGGCTGATGTTGATGCTTGATCTACTCTTTGCCTTTTATCAGCAGCAGTTGCAGCACTGTCCTTATTAGGACATCTTCTCTTGTTGTGACCCTTCCCCTTACAAACACTACAGTGCATCTCAACACCATGCTTTGTGAGCTTCCCAGGCTTCTTTGGGTCCTCATGTGGGTCCTTGATTCTGTTTTTTCTAGGCCTCCCTGGCCCTACCTTTATTGGGGGTGGTAGCAATGGATAGTCCACCTTAGTCCAGTGTCTTTCACCTACACATGGAGGTATGGAGTTGGTATATGCCTTAAGGTATGTGTCTCTCTTATACCAGTCAGAGACGTACTCCTCAGCATTGAAGTTACATAGGAAGATACATGCCACTGCATGGCAGCATGGAATACCAGTTAGATTCCATTTCCTGCATGTGCAGCTCCTAGCCTCTAAATCAAATGTCAGTGTATCCATGTAATAACTAACTTGGAAAACAGTTGGTGAAGAAGGGATTGGATTGCAAAGAGCAGCATCTTCCTTAGCCTTCTCCAATTTGGCTTGAATTCTAGGGCAGATATGTGAGGTTCTCTTTTCCATGTCTTGTTTTTTAAGGACCAATCTCTGCATGATGGCAGTTCTTATGTCTTCAAGCATGTAAATGAGATGCTTTGTCCTTGCTTGGATAATATATCCATTAAATGTCTCAGCAAGGTTGTTAACTATAACATCCACAGTTGTGTCAGTCTTCATAAAAGCTCTACAGAACAGCTTTGGATCATAACTTCTGAACCCCACAACTGCATCTGGGTTCATCTTCCCCATTTCTTCCAATGCTTCATTATAATCTGTGAGGTTATATGCCTTTGCAGCCCTCCAAAAAATCATCTTCATGTCATCTCCTTTGAAGTCTTTATGCCAGTGAGCATATATGTGCCTAGCACAATGTCTGTGCTCAGCACCAGGCAGTATATTTGCTACTGCACCTAGAATTGACTTCTCACACATAACATTAAACAAACATGGAAATCATTAATATGCAATAAATACAAGGAAGTGTTAAATACAGTGCAAAGTTAAAAGATAAAGTATACCTGATGCTCATCTGATAGAATAGCTAAGTGGCTTCCATCACCAAGTTCCAAAGACCTTTGTAGCTCGTAATGAACCGGTGCCAACCGTCATTGTTTTCCCCTCAACTACGGCCCAAGCTACCGGGTACATTTGATCATTTGCATCCCTTCCAATAGCTGCCAGTAGTTGCCCTCCAAGGAAGGTCTTCAGGAAACAAGCATCCACACACAACACCTTCCTACATCCTTCTATTCACCTTATAAGCAAGGTCTTTCTTTATCAAGACCCTGAATGCTCTTCTAACTGTTTCCTGAATTTCCTTTGCTGGCCAATGGGGTCTGTTTTTGAAAATTTCTAGGAATTGGGATGCCATCCATCTAGACTTCAACTGTCTATTCTTCTGCATGTTCCTAGTACATGTGTGGGTCCCACTCACAATCTTCAGTACAAAACAGGCTCTTCTACTATCCCAGGACCCATATAGCCTAAATGGACAACTTGTCAAACATTTCACTTCCAATCTCTGCCCTCTTTTCTTGTTACTAGAAGTGAATGTCAGGTTTTTACCTTGAATTACAACATACTTTGCAACTGCCTTCCTAAACTCCTCTCTGTTTGGGAACCTATAACCCACCCTCCATTCAAAAATTGTAAAGTCAGTTAGCTCACTGACAATAACCCTCCTCTGCCTTCTTTTCCTCCCAGTGACATCATCATCCTCACTATCTCCTGGAGTCAACTCTGCTTCATCACTCTCTTCATATTCACTTACATAACCTTGCTCATTAATATCCTCAACTTCATGTACATTAGGTGTAGAAATTGAAGCTCCTAGCTTACCTTGAGCTGCTTCTTTTTGAAGCTGTTGAGCAAGCTCATACAACTTACTGCAGCAGCCTTTCACTCTCTCCCTTGCATCCCTCAATTCATCATCTGAACTATCACCCTCATCAGGCTGATTCACAGTTTCCCATACATCTTCACCATCTCTGAGTTCTTCATCTACACTAAACACTTCTTCTTCTAAATCTAATTCTCTTAAATCATCATCTGAACCCTCTGTCTCAGGCTCATATAACCCATCAGACTCACTTGAATAACACTCATCCTGACCAACTAAATCTTTCCAAGGAATAGGACTGTCTGGCCTATTATCATACCAATCATAGTATTCAGGTGGTAGGTTGTTTGGATCAGTTGGTGGGGAAAGAGTTGGGTTAGTTTCAGCTTCTTTGGGTGGGTTAGTTTCAGCTTCTTTGGGTGGGTTAGTTCGGGGAACAATTGTTGCATCAGTTTGTGGAGGGTTGGAGGTTTGAGTGAGTGAAGCTGCAGCTGTAGTGAGGGGTTCACTAAATGAAGCTGATGTAGATGATGGGGGTGCAGGGGGGAAATTTAGGGTTTGGGAATTAACTGCAATTGTTGCTGTATGTTTGAAGAATTTAGAAGGTGTAATGATGATTGCAGGGTCATCTAGTGAAGGTTCATTAGCTGATGTGGATGGTCTTTTGCTCAACTTCCTAGGACTGCACCTAAGTGGAATATTTGGGGTCTTTTTTGTAGGTTTACTGACTTTTCTGTGTGGGGTCAGCTTTTTAGGGGGCACTTTTGATGATGTGGATTTATGGTGGGGACCAACTGGTACATCATCATCATTCTGTTTTGTACTCTCACCAAGTGTGGTGGAAATTAAGGGCTGCTCAACAATTACAGTTGACTCACTAAGGATGGGATCAGGGTTGGGCTGCATTGGCTGATTCAAAGACCCTGCAACAGTGGGCTGATCAGAGTTGTTGGGCTCATTTGGGTGATTCAAAGGGCCTGGCACATTGGGCTCATTGAGGTTGGGCTCATTAGGTGGAACTCCCTCAAGGCTGCCCTCCAAAAAATTAATAATTTCAGGTTCGTCAATCTCATGCTTCACATATAAGTCAATGCATTTCTCTTTGATCACTATAGCACCCATTTCCAGCACTTCTTTGTCATTATACACCCTCCTTAGACCAACATCCAACTTCTGTCCTGGTAGACAGTAGTAGATATGTTCAATACCTACATACTTCCCACATTTTTTCACTAATTCAACAAGATACCACCAGCACAACTCGTCTGGGTCAACCTTAAAAGTTCTCCCTTCTCCACCTACATACTCCAAATACCCCAGTCTATGTCTCCTAAATACACCTCCATGCCAGAACCTTAAGCACACATATTCATCCATACCTTAAAACAACCTATCAAAACAGTAAACAAAAAAAATTCAACCACAACTATTTCATACACAACAAGCAATTGTCATCACAAAAAAAGTACAACAACAACTACCAACAACAGTTTGATGATCAACAACAATTGGAAATAAAATGGAAACGCATTCAAGGAATTACATAAATTCAAGTTCCTAAATTATACAAGGAACTAACCTGCACTCCTTCGAATTTCGCAAAGCAAGGACCTTTCGCTTGGAATTGCAGCAACCCTAGAAACGCGACCTTTCTTCACATTCTTCAGAATTCCCAGTACCCAGATTTTTTGATAACCCTCTCAATTTTTTGGGACAGGTTTTGAGTTTCAAATTTTTTGGAGAGATTTGCAGCTATGGAGTTGCAGTGGAGTTGAAGAGTTCTTCAGACAGAGCCTTGGAAGGGGAGACCCATTAATTCGTATTTAGGAGGGAAGAGAGGGGCAGTTGAGGGGTTAATTTTTTTTTTACAGGTGTAGCAGGTAACCAGTTAACCTGGGCCACGTGTATAAAGTATCCCCAAAAGTTGGGACTGAACAATAAAAAACGAAAGTTGGGACTGTTTTTGTCAGGACGCCTAAAGTTGGGACTGATAAAATCAATTTTTCCAAAATTTTATGCAATATTTGTAAGTTATACCTCCGTTCTTTATCTATTGTAATAATGACTACATATGATAGTTTCATATTTATTGCAACAATGCTATTTTTGTTTAAAAAGTAACTTTAGTTGACAATATTACCCTTGCTTTACCTTACTAAAACTATCATCAATTACCCACCAATTAATTAGTTGACAATATTACCCTTGCTTTACCTTGCTATTTTTTATTTCCTTAATAACCGTGCCCAACCCCATTGTTGCAATAGATAAAGAACGTAGGAAGTACAATGTTTATTATTTTTTAAATAATATTAGTACTTTTTCGTAAAAACTTTTTGTCACTTATCATATAATATTACTAGTATTTCATTAAACTATATCAAGTTTCCTTTTTAATTATTTTTTTCGAAAAAAGATACTTCTTTTAATTACAACAATGACACGGGTCAAATAAAATTTGTTTCAACCAGATTAGAACTAGGAATTTCTCCTTTAAATGGTGGGCCAATTAACCAGCTTGATTAAAAAATAATGATTGACGACTATTTGATAATACAAATGCTTAGGCAGTAACTTAAAAGAGATTCAGCGACAAGTAGGTCAGGAATTTGGGTTGAGCTTACGATAAACTATGTGTGGCTTATGCTATAGCAATTTTGAAAATTTCACTCAAAGTTTATTGTATTTCTTTCTAATTCTTGCTCCTTTTCGTTTTGGTACTTATTACTATCTTCTTTGATAAGTAAAATCAGGGGTGGATCCAGGATTTTAATCTTGGAGGGCCTCGACATAATTGATCCAATATATAGTATACAAGAAATCAAATTCATTTTAAATTTTATTTAGATCATTGTTTTATCAACCACTTTTTATAGTCCAATAAGTTGTTGGGTTCTACCGATAACCGAGTTATTTCCTCTGACTTTATGATATAATAGTTTGGGTTAGCAATTGGCATTTTGCACAAGTAGAAATTTAATAACACACATTCAATTTAACAATTTATAATATACATCAACATCATTGATAAAAGAGATATTTCCTCAGGTACCCCTGAGGTTTGGTGTAATTCCCAAGATACCCCCCACATTTGGGGATTTCCTCAGATACCCCTGAGGTTTGTATTTGGGCTCAAGATACCCTTACTATGGACGGAACCCTAACGCCGTTAGGTTTTCCGTCCATAGTATCCCCAATTTTCTCTCTCCTCCCATTCCCCCACCCACTGCCAACCCCCCTCTCCCAGCCAGCGGTCGACGGCTGGCGACCACCTGTCACACCCCCAAAATCCATACACGTCTAAACTACGTTACATCGACTTTGGGAGTGTTACCGCCGCGGTGAAACGCAAGGCTTATTGAAATTAAAACGTTAACGACTCCTTATTATGAAAACTACATTGCAGCGGAAATAAAATATTTACTTTAAACTACATCTCGGGAATCATCATTGACCCCTTTTATTCAAACCATTATCTAAGTAGATTATAATAATTCTATAAGTTCAACAAAACATTTAAAAGTTTATAAACTAAATAATATTCCCCGTATGTCCTTTCTCATGCAGCAACACCAGCATACCTAATCTGCTCGCCATTGAATTATTAATGGTTCATCACAGGTCAACAAACAAACACAAACAACAAACAATCAGCTATGCTGAGTACGTACATAATCAGTTAAATAATACACTAAGCATAATCAGGATAACAAAAACCATTCTTAGACATGATGCTACAAAAACATTAAATTCCGTTTTTACAATTTATTTGGCATCGAACGGGCACCGTCATCTTTCTAGAATCATACGGGCTACTTAATCCTTAATAGACAACTTGGTCTATTAGATGAAATGTAAATACGGTTTTGTTCCGTTCCACACCCATCACCTTAGTATGCATACCCCCAAGATCGTACGGAACCTTCCGCCTACTTGAGTTATCAAAATTTATAAGGACACTACTGTCGTCACGGTGAGCTGCGTAGGAGTGTAGAACAAGTCCCACACTCCCCCCATTGTTCATACTTGTAGGGATTCCAACTACAAGTTTATCGCCAAAGATCCTTCTTAGTGATATTCATTCATACAACATTATGCAAATAATAATTTAATTTTCCTTCTCAGATACATTGCTCAATTCTTTAGTTTAAGCAACTTATTGTAACATCCTTGCTACAACAATAAATCATAGGATTCCAATCCAATTCTCATTTCATGCTTGTGATACGATAGAATTACGCATACCAATAATAATGCATTTCAACTCACAAGTCATACAACAAGGAAATACATACAGATTTCCAATTGATTTCATGTTACCAAACAATCTCATCAATCATAACCATACAATTGTTCCCTATCATGATTCTAGGTTCCAAGTGACGAATTCATAACCTAAACATGATACTAACATACCCAATTGAACTAGTACGCGTACGTACCTTGTAACGGAGAATCTTCGCTGACTACTTAAACGTTCCGCTTATGAAATTGGGACCTAATCGAATAATAAAATAAACGTTCTTGTTGGTTAGACTTTTCTTTCATAAACTTTATTGAACTAACATATTTATTACTTACTAACGAGGTGCTTATAAATCTGATTTTGTTTAACTTTTACACTACTTTGTTTGCAATAACGAAACTTAACTAAATACCTATATAAGAACTATAAAATCAGATTTGAAGAACTAAACCAAAGTAATAATTAGCAATATATGTAATAAATCTGATTTTGTTTAGTTCATAATATACTTTTACTTAAAGTCACAAAGTTTACTCAAAGATAGTATGTATAACAATAAAATCAGATTTATAATTTAAAGAAAATAGGAGAGATGACTACCGACAAACACCGGCGACCACCACGACCTGCGACTGACTTGCGCCGGCGACCCCCCGACTACCCTCTGGCAGCACTCGCGTCGCCTCGTTCGCACCACCACTCGACTTCGCGTCGCACCCTAGCCTCGACAGCAGCGTCGACCAACCCTCGCCTCACTCGACACACACGCACGCAAGCTTCCCGACTCCTCTCGCGCGAACCCGAGCCCAGAAATTCCGGTCGACGTGAAGAGAAGAGGAGAGGAGAGCAGGAGAGAAGAAGGGTTTTTTTTTTCTTGGAAGGAGGAAGAAGAATCACGTGGAAGAGAGGAAAAGAGGAGAGAGAAATTCTTAGGTAAAAACGGCTGGTGACCAAGTGAATAGGGTTTTCAAATTTTTTTTTTCTCTCTTCCTTTTTATAGTATGAGAAACCTTAGCTTATTAGGATTCGTTCCCAAATCGAATTCTGATTTACTTAACAAAACCGAATTAAAATATAATTAGGTACCAAGGTAGGTTGTATATTTAAATTATAACTGTAGACTTACCTAAATTATACTATAATTTACTTTCACTTTTACTTTATATTTTCTTATTTATAGCAAAATAACTCCAAAAATACGGAGTATTACAGGCTTCTCCCCTTAAAGAAAGTTTCGTCCCGAAACTTTGAGGTAGCCAGTCTCAACGACGAACTTTCGCACTTCTAAGTCCCAATATTTCACAAGCGTTTTATAGTTTTCGCAAGTCACATAAGCAATAATACACATAAATAACAATCTTAAGCAAACTTTAGGAAACTTTAGGGTGGAAGCGCGAAATTCTATCGCATTCTTCCCCCCTTAAAAGAAAAGTTACGTCCCCGTAACTCACCTACCCCTTGAAAGAGCTCAGGGTATTTCATGCACTCGAATGACATGTTTAAAACTTTGCATACAATTGGTTCTCCCTAAGTGTCTGTAAAATAAGCCTCAAATATCCCTCATGTTCTTCCTTGCTCCTTGAATAGATCAATATATCGTCTATGAACACGACTACGAATTTATCGAGGTAGGGTCGAAAAATCTTATTCCCAGAATGATGTCTAGGTTCGATAAATTAAACTCTATTAGATCGGAAGGAAAGAAGCACCAGACGGAATAACTATAGGCATAGAAATTGACTCGGACTCAACCAATGCTAGAGTTTTAATAGTTGTATGGCCAATAAAAGACAACGATGCGCCAGAATCGAACAAGACTTTAACAGGAATTGAGTTTATAGAGAAAGTACCCGTGACAACATCTCTACGAGCTTCCTCTTCGCTAGCCGTCATCATATACAGCTTCCCTGTGCCCCTATTATCATTATTGTTGGTCACATGGTTCCCATTTGGTGCCTGATTATTTGCATTGGTTGGTAGTTTGGAGTAATTAGAGTTCCCTGACCCATTGTATGCATTTCCACCATTCTCATTCCCATTCAGTATTGGTGGGTTCCTACGGGCAACCTTTTCAGACAAGTCCCCATCCCGGTTATGACCCTGGGCTAGGTTAGCTGTGATCTGCACTAGATCACGAATCGATTGCTCGACATTCAGAGAGGTATCAGGCGTGCCGCCTTGACGAACCATTCTGCGCTGAAAAATGACACAACGGCTGTTTCAGCGATGTGCACATAGTCGTTTATTTATTTAACTACTACACATTGGCACATTTATATAACACATCTTTATTGCGAACAATCATTAAGTCTCTATTGACTTGCAATATAAACATCTCAAATAAGACGTTACATCAAATAAAAGAATGAAACTGTTGTATTATTATTGAAAAAGGTAAAACTTATTGTCTCCAAGGAAAACATAATATGAATAAATAAAAGAATAAAAGAATACTAATTTGCTACTTGGCATGAAAGCCTTATTAAAACTGAAATAACGAATAAAATAATATTCTAATCCTAATTATATAATCAAAAGAACTAATGACTATAATGGTGAGCTTCGTCATCTGAATTAGGATTTTCTATTCCTTCTTCCATGTCAGCTTCGTCCCCAAAAGGTTCGTCATCCTCTATAGGTTCATCTTCCTCCAGAGGTTCTTCCTCTTCTTGGTCATTTTCCTCAATCGGATCCCCTTCAGCAGGCTCATTTTCATTAGGATCTTCCTCTTCCTCATTTTCTAAGTCAAGTATAGGTTCAACATTATCTTCCCCAATCACTGCAATGAATGTCCTATTATTCCCCTCATCATCGGAAATGTAGGTAACAGTTCTGAGGTTTGACGCTATGTGGTTCTCGGGTATGAACTCATCCTCAAAAGTTTGGTACCTAGCTCTTTTTGCAGCTCTAAAGGACTCTTGCGGCTCAGATTTAACTCTAGGGTTCTCAGAATTCACATTAATTCTCGAGCTTTCCCCCACATGATAGGTTCCTCTAACTAGAGGTGATGAGGCAGAGGGCTCCCAACTTCTTTTCTCACGGAGTCTTCATTCATTTACACAGTATTTAAGATCGGTGATGAATTGCCCTACAGTAGGAAGGTATTGGTTCCAGTAAGTGTGTTTGACCCTATTAAAATTTCCATTTTCTGTCCATATATCCCCATATCTACGGTGTACGAAAAGGTAAGGTTCCTCCTTAGGGACGTATTGCAGCATAAAATATATTTTCTCCATTTCAGTCTTTAGTCTAGTATCTCCCTGTAAGGTCCTATACTCCATAGCAGCTCTCATCTTATGGGCCCAGATGTCCCAATCCTCCGCTATTCGGTGTTTCATCAGGTATTCCTTAGGACCTATGTCGTAAACCATCTGCGAATTTAAAGAAGGAAAATAGTCTAAGTTCCAGAGAAGTAAAGGTTTTTAAGTATACATTATATATAAACATATATAAGAGATAAAACGATTATTTTCAATTTTAGAACTCCTTAAAGAGGTTCAAAATATTTACAACAATTAGATGGTTCTTTCCTAAAATATTCGAAATAAGGTTTTAGTTCAATACCTTTTTGAAACATCATTGAAATATTATACTACTTCGAAATTTTAGGGAATAAAATATTTCAATAACAAACTTAGTGCGTCTATAAAATATCACTATCTATGCACCTATTCTTGTACATCCTTCAAATCTATTCATACTTCGAAGATTTCAAAGAACCTTTCACAAATTCAATCAAGCAAACAACACCACATTTCATATAATCAGAACATCTGATTCATTCCACAGTATTTGATACCAGTTTTGTCACACCCCCAAAATCCATACACGTCTAAACTACGTTACATCGACTTTGGGAGTGTTACCGCCGCGGTGAAACGCAAGGCTTATTGAAATTAAAACGTTAACGACTCCTTATTATGAAAACTACATTGCAGCGGAAATAAAATATTTACTTTAAACTACAACTCGGGAATCATCATTGACCCCTTTAATTCAAACCATTATCTAAGTAGATTATAATAATTCTATAAGTTCAACAAAACATTTAAAAGTTTATAAACTAAATAATATTCCCCGTATGCCCTTTCTCATGCAGCAACACCAGCATACCTAATCTGCTCCCCATTGAATTATTAATGGTTCATCACAGGTCAACAAACAAACACAAACAACAAACAATCAGCTATGCTGAGTACGTACATAATCAGTTAAATAATACACTAAGCATAATCAGGATAACAAAAACCATTCTTAGACATGATGCTACAAAAACATTAAATTCCGTTTTTACAATTTATTTGGCATCGAACGGGCACCGTCATCTTTCTAGAATCATACGGGCTACTTAATCCTTAATAGACAACTTGGTCTATTAGATGAAATGTAAATACGGTTTTGTTCCGTTCCACACCCATCACCTTAGTATGCATACCCCCAAGATCGTACGGAACCTTCCGCCTACTTGAGTTATCAAAATTTATAAGGACACTACTGTCGTCACAGTAGGCCTGCGTAGGAGTGTAGAACAAGTCCCACACTCCCCCCATTGTTCATACTTGTAGGGATTCCAACTACAAGTTTATCGCCAAAGATCCTTCTTAGTGATATTCATTCATACAACATTATGCAAATAATAATTTAATTTTCCTTCTCAGATACATTGCTCAATTCTTTAGTTTAAGCAACTTATTGTAACATCCTTGCTACAACAATAAATCATAGGATTCCAATCCAATTCTCATTTCATGCTTGTGATACGATAGAATTACGCATACCAATAATAATGCATTTCAACTCACAAGTCATACAACAAGGAAATACATACAGATTTCCAATTGATTTCATGTTACCAAACAATCTCATCAATCATAACCATACAATTGTTCCCTATCATGATTCTAGGTTCCCAGTGATGTAATTCATAACCTAAACATGATACTAACATACCCAATTGAACTAGTACGCGTACGTACCTTGTAACGGAGAATCTTCGCTGACTACTTAAACGTTCCGCTTATGAAATTGGGACCTAATCGAATAATAAAATAAACGTTCTTGTTGGTTAGACTTTTCTTTCATAAACTTTATTGAACTAACATATTTATTACTTACTAACGAGGTGCTTATAAATCTGATTTTGTTTAACTTTTACACTACTTTGTTTGCAATAACGAAACTTAACTAAATACCTATATAAGAACTATAAAATCAGATTTGAAGAACTAAACCAAAGTAATAATTAGCAATATATGTAATAAATCTGATTTTGTTTAGTTCATAATATACTTTTACTTAAAGTCACAAAGTTTACTCAAAGATAGTATGTATAACAATAAAATCAGATTTATAATTTAAAGAAAATAGGAGAGATGACTACCGACAAACACCGGCGACCACCACGACCTGCGACTGACTTGCGCCGGCGACCCCCCGACTACCCTCTGGCAGCACTCGCGTCGCCTCGTTCGCACCACCACTCGACTTCGCGTCGCACCCTAGCCTCGACAGCAGCGTCGACCAACCCTCGCCTCACTCGACACACACGCACGCAAGCTTCCCGACTCCTCTCGCGCGAACCCGAGCCCAGAAATTCCGGCCGACGTGAAGAGAAGAGGAGAGGAGAGCAGGAGAGAAGAAGGGTTTTTTTTTTCTTGGAAGGAGGAAGAAGAATCACGTGGAAGAGAGGAAAAGAGGAGAGAGAAATTCTTAGGTAAAAACGGCTGGTGACCAAGTGAATAGGGTTTTCAAATTTTTTTTTTCTCTCTTCCTTTTTATAGTATGAGAAACCTTAGCTTATTAGGATTCGTTCCCAAATCGAATTCTGATTTACTTAACAAAACCGAATTAAAATATAATTAGGTACCAAGGTAGGTTGTATATTTAAATTATAACTGTAGGCTTACCTAAATTATACTATAATTTACTTTCACTTTTACTTTATATTTTCTTATTTATAGCAAAATAACTCCAAAAATACGGAGTATTACACCACCACCCACTCCGGCGCCGGTGACCCTACCCCCTCCTTCCCCATTCCCGCTTCCTCACCCCCGGCGTTGGCGCCGGCCAGAACAGCAGCACAGCAGCACCCTAGGGTGGTTTCAGGGGTGGGTTTAAGGGTTTGGGGAAGCGTATCTGGGTGAGGAAGGGGAGGGGGTCGACTCACGATGGGGGACAGGGAAAGGGGACCATTTCCGATAGGGGGAAAGGGGGGAGGGGGTGGTGTCGGGGTGGGGTGGGATGGGGGAATTGATAATGGGGAAAGGGAGGGCTAGGGTGGGGTGTCGAGGGTGGGAGAAAGGGAGAGGGTGGGGCCGCCGGCGCCAACGTCGGGGGTGCTACTGTTTTGGCCGGCGAAGGGAGGGGGTAGGGTCGCCGGCACCGAAGTGGGGGTGGTGGTCGCCGGCCGTCGGCCCCTGGCTGGGGGAGGGGAGTTGGCAGTGGGTGGGGGAATGGGAGGAGAGAGAAAATTGGGGATACTATGGATGGAAAACCTAACGGCGTTAGGGTTCCGTCCATAGTAACGGTATCTTGAGCCCAAATACAAACCTTAGGGGTATCTGAGGAATTCCCCAAATGTGGGGGGTATCTTGGGAATTACACCAAACCTCAGGGGTACCTGAGGAAATATCCCAAAATATATATTGATAATTCTAATTTGGAATTCCTATGATAGTATTGAGATTATTGACAAATTAAGTATTTGATTCCTAATTCACATACTATAAATTTATGATCGAATTAACAATCTTGTGAAAAGAATCATCATTTAAACATTAACAATGTTAATAATACAATTTACTACTTAAAGAAAATAACAAAAATTCGCACCAACGAAAAAATAAAACAGCAAAGGGCAAGAGGTCTGAACTTAAATCAAGGAAGATTGCTTCATCAGTTCTATGTGTATTTGTGTAACCTATGGGTCAATGCCCTCTTACTGCAAATCTATTATTGGCTATACTCCTATAGGAACATAGGTCATATTTGGATTACAGAGTGACTTAATCACGTCAGTAGCTTGCATTTTTTCTGAGAAAAGTGTTGGTAACTCATAGTGAGATGCCAAGATAGCATCTCACAAAATTTTTGATACCAAAGCTAAGTTAAAGTGGTACCAAAATAGAGTCATTTGGTACTAAAATGTAACTTTGGTACCAAGTAAGAGTTACTTTGGTATTGGTATTACAATGACTCTATTTTGGTACCAAGTGACTATATTTTGGTACCAATTTGACTTAGCTTTGGTACCAAATTTTTTACGAGCGCAATCCAAGCTCATTTTTTTCTAGGTTGGATTTGGAAATTCAGCAGTTAATTAGTAGGAGCCTTTAGTAGGCAGCATGCTTTACGGAATGGCAAGTTTATGCTTTTTCTTTTTTTAAATTTTTTTAACTCAATATTTTTCCCAAAAAATTATTTGGGAGACCGTGCCACTTAGGACCCCATATGGGTTCTTACCCCTGAGTAAAATCATTGTTAACGGGAAAATGGATGTTGAATGCAAAAATTATGGAGCTAATAGAGGATATAAAAAAAGTTCTATTAAAACATTGTCCGCATTGCTAAATATGGTTACTCAATTATCATTTAGCCATTTTATTCATCTTATATAACTAAATTGTACCAATTACCGCTGTTTTTTTTTATAGCAATAGGTTAATTGGCCCAATTAGAGCATGAATATACTACCTCTGTATTTTTTTAGTTGCACTTGCTTTTTCACATTTGTCGAGACGCTTCTTTTAACGTTAATATCTCTTATTGGGTGTAAATAAAAATTATAAAAATTTGATATTTGGAATCCTCACATTGAGACGAATCTAACAAGACTCCACTTGACTATGTTTTTTCTTATATAATGACGCGAGATAATTTAACAAAGTTGATTGATGAATAGTGCCACAAAAGCAAATGGTGAACTAAAAAAATACGGAGGTAGTATGTCCTTGTTCAACACAAGAGCGATGCCAAAGCATTATAGACAGCCTTCAAAGATAAGTGGCTATTGTAGATTATCAAAGTTGAATCTCTTCAACAGCAGGTTGATCCATAAAACGTCGTTCAAGAGCAATCTCGAGAAGTGGAGTGAAGGTTATATGCTCCTTAGTGAGGGTTGATCCATGATATATTTTGTAATAATAGATAATATAAAGTTTTATTTAAAGATTGTATTTTAAGGGTGATTCAAATTTTAAGGGCAGGCAATGTATGCCCATGGGTTATTGGTTGGGACTTGCAAATACTTCATCCGTTCTTTTTCTATTGCAACAATGAGAAATTTACACTATTCACTCACCACCCTTTAACTATCTATAGTGATTTTTACATAAGAAAAAATATAGTTATGTGGGGTCTTGTTATATTCGTCTCGCTACTTTCAAAATATCAAATTTGTATAATTTTTACGAAAAAGTAATTAAAGATATTAATAGTTGAAGGTGTGCATTAGCAAGCGTGAAAACTCAATTGTTGCAATAGAAAAAGAACGGAGGAAGTACTTGTTATGTGTTAGTCTAGAAGGAAGTGCAACCTTACAACCACCTTGGCTCCATTTGTTTGGACAAAAAAATCTCCAATGAAAAATAATATTCTTTAAAAGATATTTTCCAAGGAAAAAACATAATTAAATATTAGGACTCGTTCAATATCACGGTTTCCAAGTTTTTAGTTTTTTGTATTTAAAAGTCATATGATATATGTCATGTAATGGATAAAAAAAAGTAGTCAAACTTATTAGAAATATGATTATGAAAACTGACAACTAAAAAGTGAAAACTACTTATTCTAGTTTCTTTTTTTTTTTTTTAAGAAAAACTAAAAACTAAAAACTAAAAACGATAACGAACGGGCCCTAGTTTTTCATTATTTCGTTCTTTGCATGAAAAGTTAGGGAGAAAAGGAAAAATATTATAGAATGAGGGAGGAGGAGAATAAAAATAGAAAGGAAAATGTATTTTACCTTCCTTGAGAAGCAAAATGTTTCCCACGACCAATTGGGAAACTATTTTCCACTCTTTACAAATTTAAAATAGGAAAATAATTTTTCTTGGAAATTATAAAAAAAGTTTTATACTCAACCAAACACATCCTAACGTAACCAGTTTCTTCCAACGTTTCACAAAAATAAATCAAAGGTGAAAAGAACTTAAGAAGTTGGAACAGAAAAGGAAACAAAACATGATCATTGATCAACCTGGGTGGAACGAAGCATATTTGCTCTTTTCTAGCATGAAGAGAAACGTTCACAAAGCAATTCCCAGAAAAACTAAGTTTGAGTTGGCAGTTACTACGAACTTTTAAAACCAGAATTCCTTAGCACTCCCGTACCTTCTCTTTCCTAAATAGACAGTTTACTGCCTAACAAGCGTATTAACACAATGCTACAAAATTTCTTAGAGACATACAATGCATTGGTAAAAGATGGATTTGAGTATTGAAGTATGAACATACAAAAAAAAAAAACTAATCTTCCAACTCCCAGCCTCCTAACCTTTCACCAGGGTTATAGTTGGTATAAAGTCGGAACTCATTCCCAAGTTTGCTAGAATGCTCTGGCCGGAAACCACACGGCTGCAGTCCCAAGAGCTTAGCAGCCCTATCCTTCTGTACTTCTCCTGCACAAATAATGGATACTTGGTTATGTTTATCCTTAATACGAACGCGACCCATGATAACAAGACTTGCTTGCTTGGAAGCAACTTGAGTCTAATTCGGCCAAAGCTCGGTTCAAGACCTTAATGAGCGAGCTGAGTACATCTAAACTTGGCTCAAAAAGCCAGTGAGCACTGAGATATATGAATTTAAAGAGAATTAATTTAGTCATGACTTGTGAGTAACAGCTAACAATGATGACATAATCAACATTTATGGGGATCACTATTATTGAAGTATTAGCAGAACGTTAAACATGTAATATAGTAAGAGAGAATTTTCTTGGTTGAAGCTTGTTACTTGAGCTCGAGTTACTTGTACTTGACTCGAGTTTGAATTAGGTTACAAACCGAGCCTTTCCAAGTTTCAGCTATACCAAGCTCAAGCTCAAGCTAAGCTCCATTGTGTAGGCAGCTCGTTAGGATCCTTATGTCCCTATAGATTGCAAGGTAACTACTAACTAGACATATGACAGCCTATCAAAACAAGTAGAAACATCAGCTTCACTAAGAAAATCCAACTTGCAATGTAATTTATCTCTAAAATTAGACTTTTTTTTTTGTTTTGATATAGCAGCAAATTCATAATATCTTTAGAGTGGATTATGGATGATGAGGTCTAAGGAAGTCATGATATAAGTAGCATAAAGAGAGTTATTCTGAGTACTAAATGCTAATCCATATATATCAGTATATACCGCGAAGAAGATTCAACACGTTCCCATAACGCTAAACAACTTCGAACAAAATACTACAAATCATAGTGTAGACTGTAGAGCTTATATAACAATTACTCCCTCCGTTATTTAAGAAACTTCCTATTCACTGTGGCAACTGAAACAACCAGGATCAGGAAGAGAGAGAGAGTGTGCAAGTGGGTCATTTTTGTTTATTTGAATAGGAGAGAGAATGTCGCTGTGAGATAGTGTATAATTATGTGGGTCCAACAAGTGGGTAAAGTAGTGTGAAAAGGGAATATAACTACCAAATGAGGGATACAGTTGTAGGAAGATCTTTATAGAACGTACATAAACGGAAAGTAGGCAGATCCTTAAGAAACAGAGGGGTATTACATTAAAATTATGATCACATTAAGAATGATAGTAACGTGTTACTGAAAAGCTTACCAGTGAGCAAGAGCAAGAAAACTTTGCCAGGTTGAGCGAGAAACTTTATTGTTTGAGCAACTTTCTTCAAGCATTCCTCACTCTTCCTCAAAAACAGAGAAGATAAGCAGATGGTGAATAGACAAGACAACAAGTTTATAGCACAAGTAATTTTTTCCACGCCCTTTTTTTTACTGCTTCTGGAACTATGTAAGTGTAAGACAGAATCTGGGATGTTTACTTATTTGCTTTTTAAGGCTTACTAGCAGAACGAGGAACTCTGGGTCAGCGCGGCTACATACTAGGTGGTGGGTGGTTGTTATCCATGCATTAGAAGAACGAGGTGAAGACTTTTCAAATATGTATAATTTGACCCTAGACGACTGCCTGTACAGCATAAAACTAATACAGGTTTTTTAGAAATTTTCCATTAGCAGATGAAGAAATTGTTTTTAGACAATGTATTCATTTATACCCTAGACGCCCTTATCCCCACCCTCCCCTAAAAAAGGAGAAAAATGGGGATGCTGCGTAGTTCATCTTGGTAGCAGAAATAAGCTTCTAGAATATTAACAAGGAAAATGCCTTGAGAGGGGAAAAAAGGTTCAGAGTAAATGTTTTAGCAGTTTAGTTCTTACCAAATAGGGAGGATCTGCAACTACAATCCGGTAAGCATGTTTCATTGGTTCGGGCAAATCTTCTGGCACGTTGTAGTCATAGAAAGTAAAATCACTTCCATACTGATCAAAACGTCTGTCATATTCGAGAAGCTGCATAGACATGGTTGGATACATTTTCTGCAATTCAAACAAAAGTATAATTGAAAAATTACAACTATATTAGAAGCATATTTGGTTGAGCACACGGCAGAGTATCATTCTAGGACCACCATACAACAAAGATATGATATTTTCTGACATCCAAAAGTAAAATAAATTATCCCATTGTATTAAATAACAATTCAACATGTTTGTTTAGATATATCTTGTGAGCAACTGATGAGAATATATATATATATCTATAACACTCAAGAGGCAGCCAACATACCATAGTTGCTGAAAAAACATGTATCAGAACAACACAATAATTAATTTCAAAAAGTTTGAGAAGATAAAATCTACAGTCTCTTCCTTCCTATTACTCGAAATTCAAGAGACCACAGAACCCAGAAGGGGACATAGAAAAGGTGGGATAGAGCAACACAGCAGTAAACAGAACAGCCAATTCATATAAAACCTGGAGCGCCTGACAGTCCTGCTTCCATGGCTTCGAACTCAGGAAACATGAAGTGGAAGACATCTCAAATTCTGTACGTCAATAGGAAGAAATGCATCAAGATACCTCTGATGTTCTGCTTATTACGTGAAATATTGATCTTTATAGCTAATTTACAACTTACAACCACAAAGTTTAAGCGTTGCCAAATAGGTAGTTTCTTCAAAATGTAAGGACAGCAGACCCTATGAGGAATTTCCTTACAGTGACTGGCTTCCAAGTACAGAATAATGTGGTCTAATGTATGTAAGATAGATTCTTAAGATGTTTTCCTCAATCATGAAGCCAACAGCCCAAGTATTCTGATAGTTCCAACAACAAAGAAAACACTACCAGTCAATGTAGGATGTAAAGCATTTGAAACCTTTAGTGCCCCAAGCTCTATTAGCCTGACCCCTGGTGACAACAGCCTACGGCATCTGTGGCATGGTAGAGACAACACATACCTGGTTGTTTGAAAAAAAAACTCTATAAGACACGTTGCTGCATCACTTCCTTCAATTTTATCCAAAACAGAACTTTTTTCGACGAGAAACTTTCATCCACCATGAATGATCATGAGAAAAAAGAGTAAAGACTAAAATCAACAAGACAACGTTATGTGACTTTGACAGTTTGACTGAACAAAAGGTAACTGCAGTTACCACATTAAAAGGCAAGCAATCAATATTAACAGAAGTGTATTAGTCCACAACTCCATAGATTCAAGCTTATAAAAAAAACATTGCAGATAACCTCCTGAAACCTTCAAAAATCTAGGATTATTGGGTCCATCTTCAAACCTTTCATGGTCCAAAGAACTAATTCACCATCAACGATCCCCTCTCCTCCTGTCAACATATCATCAGTACACATGCCCACAATTGGCAATTGCCAAGACACGAATCAGAATTTAATCTGATTAACAAGAAGCATGATTTACCAGTGGTTTACAGATATGAGGAGTGGCTACTAAATCTGTACACATCATTATGTACACGTAGTAGGTATTTGAAATCCTACTTTTGCATTTTCACGAAGTCAAGAGTGTCTTTCTTATAATTACACTATGCTATAATATCAACCTAGTACCAGCCTTCCACAACTTACAAATCTCCGGTAAGAGCATTATATGAACGGCCAATCAGGAAGACCGCGAGAGGCCTTAAGGCTTTCATTTCGTTCAACTACAACCCCATTACCAATGTATTCTCTCCCGTTACATCCTATTAATATGTCCACTGTTTAAACAATGAAATGAATATACTCTACTATGTTCAATTAGCAGGATAAATTCTTCCTACCCTTTCTTATATTTCATTCTTTAATGCCGAAAACCACTTATCTGAACTTATCCGAACTATTCCAGTTGTGAATTGAAATCAACATTCCCTTTGTTTTAAGGGGGCGTTTGGTTCACAAAGTGGTATAGGTTTGGAATAAGGAATGAAACCAGGGTGGTATAGGGTTGGAACTTGATACTTGATTCCATGTGTTTGGATTTATCTTGGAATGAATTTTTTTCTTTTATTTTTATGCCTGAAGGTTTGGTATGAGTCATACCCACCTCCCCCTTGGATTTCTAAACCCCATACCTTATGGGTTTGAGGTATAGGTTTAGAAATGTAAAATATTGCAAACAAACACTAGGTATAGGTTTTAGTCATTCTAAACCCATACCTCATACCTTATTTTCTTTAACCAAACACTCCCTAGATAAACAGAACAAAATCTTAACCAACTCACAGTTTGAAATATCATCAAAACCTAAGCACACAGTTTCTCATTCTCATCTCATCAGCAAAAAAGACAAACGACTACCAAAAATAGCAAAAACAAAGCACTGTAATAGTAAAATTCCAACCAAAAAATGCATAAAAGACCAAATTCCATGACAAATAAAAAAAAAACCCAGAAATCAAATAATAATTAAAAAGGTGGGGGTGAGAAAAAAAATAACCTTAAGATAAAGGAAGAGAGTGGGGCAAGAAACGCAAGCGACGGAAGGGGGAAGATCGGAGTGAGGGAAGTGAGAGAGGAGAGAGAAAACTTCTTGAGCAACAGTAATGGCGGTTTTAGGGGAGTACCAAAATTGGCTCATACGCCAATCTTCTGGTAGCAATGGCATTGTATCGTCATCTTCTTGTTGTTTTTGTTGTTCATCTTCTGGTTTTGATTGTGAAGACAGGAATTGTTGGAGAGCTTCTAAAGCGTAGGGACTTAGAGTTGGTGTGTCGTCGTCTTCTTCTGCAACTTTCATAGTTGTGGTTTGAGTGTGAGTTTCAGATTCAGTTTGTTGTTCTTCATTGGAAGCCATGTCTAGTTGAATAGTTTCGGCTATGCTAGAGGGGCGAGAGGGGAAACAGGAGAGAGAAATGAGAGAGTCAAATTCAGCAACGTATTGGATTCAGTCTGAAATTGGCTTGAGACCCGAAATATTCCAAACCGACCGCAGATTCGAACTTGACTCGACTAGAATCAACCCGAACTATACGTCAGTTAACTATGATTCCCCACTATAAAGTGAAATAAATTTTAACTTTTTACCAACGTACAACTTTATTCATATATATATATCTAATTCATTATAAGTAAAAATTTAAAAAATTTGATATTTTGAAACTATATGTCGAGATGAATCTACAACATCTCACGTGACTAAATTTTCCTTATGTTGAATTCACAAAACATGGTCAAACGATACTGGGTGAATAGTGTGAAAGTCAAAGCGTTTCAAGTACTTTAAAATAGAGGAAGTATTTTATTTTTGGTATTATTTTTATTTAATTCAAATATTGACTTGATATGAAACAGAGCCAACCCGAGTTTACTCGATCCGAACCCAACTAGATTGCATAGACCCTAAATAATCACAACACGAATTAAACACAACTCGACCCAAATCCGACCCAAAAATAAGAAGACATGAAACAGATCCGACCCGAACGATCCTTTTGTCACCTATAATTCAGATGTATGAGGGATGATATCGGTGAGCAAAAAATTTGGGTACCCGGTTAGGAAATGTTGAAGTGGTGGTTTCAGATTTACTTTGGAACTTAACTAGTAGATTTGGATGATAAAATCTCTATTCTATTTACATATTCTTTTTGAATGATTAATATATATTGTTTTATTTTCTTTAATTTTCAAAAGTTAGTTATATTTTCGAGTTAATTTCTTATTTTAATATTATTTTGGTTCTTATCAACTTATTTTAGTAAGTTAATTATTATTTATTAAAGTAAGTTATTATTTTGGTAAGTTTGGTAGAATAAAGAGAGGCTTGTAAGATATATGTCTATTTCTACGTGCAATTGAGTTGTATTAATATTCACTATGTTTGTTTGTTTTCGTTACGGTTATTAATTGTACTGCCGCTATGAGGCTGTTAGCATAAGGGACATCAGCTTATTCCGTGGACGATTATCTACCGATTAGTGCATTTCTTGCTAGAGATTCAGTGCAAGCATCTTGTTGAAAGGGTGGTCAACCATTTCGGTGACGAATACTTAGGAAAGCCCATTGAAACATATCTAAGAAGATTGTTGTACGTAGTTGAACAACAAGGATTTTCAGGAATGATGGGTTCTACCCATTGCATGCACTGAAGATGGAAAAATTATCTACTTCAATTCAAAAGACTATTCGGAAAGACCAGGGAAGCCGACATTGGTGTTAGAAGTCGTTGCTCTGTATAATCTATGGATCTGACATGCTTTCTTTGGGACACTAGGTAGGTGTAATGATATTAATGTTCTTGATAGATATCCACTATTTAATGATATTTTTGAGGGTCGTGCACCTGCAGTTAACTATGTTGTTAGCGGACACCAATACGATATGGGATATTACCTAGCAGATGGTATATATCCTCAATGGGCAGAGTTTATTCCACTAATAAGTTTTCAGTTGAATGAAAAAGAAAGTCTATTTGATCGAAACCAAGAGGTGAAAAGAAAAGACTCGGAGCGTGCATTTGTAGTATTGCAAGCTCGTTTTGCTATAATTCGACAACTAGCTCTAGTGCGTAATAAAGACATGTTAGGAAAAATAATAATTGCCTGTACTATTATCCACAATATGGTAGTTGAAGATGAACGTGATTCATATTCCCTTTGTTTTGATCCTAATGATTATGACCAACCTCCACCACCTACTACTTCAACACGAGAAAATACAGGAACATTAGATGAGCCTTTCACATATGGCACTAGTGAGAATCGTATTGCAAGTTTGAAAACATATATGGATTATAGGGGTCGAGTTTGTGACCAAGCTATGCATAGGCGCGCCTCAAAGCAGATCTCGTAGAAAATATTTGGCTTAAATTCAAGTAAGACAAGTAACTCTATATGTATGATGGTTTTGTTTGAAACTACTGTACTCACAAAAGTTTTTCTCTCTTCTCTCTTTAGAATTCCTCTAAAGGTTTGCCCACTCAATTGTGGGATCTCATCTAAACTGCAACAAGTAATTCGTTTTTCCTACTTTGCTTGGATACTGTAGCATGCATTGCTCTGTGATATTTCCAAAACACTCTCAAGCTCGCTCTTTGGGTTAACGTACTGTAGCATGCAAACACTTCTCCACTTTTAGAAAGTCTCTTGAGCTTCTCCAGCCAATGATGTTACTTGCTTACTGATCATCTCTCCTACTCTAGCAGCCTATTCCAGCGGATGCTTGGTAAGTTCTTTCCACTTGGCGTGCATGCGTGGAGGAAATCTTCAGCAGGAGGATCCTTTCTCTTTCATGGGTTTATTTACTGTCTCTTCAGTTATCTTCAATTTATAAGTCCTACTTCTGCTCCTTCTCTTCTTCTTTCTTCATAAACTTGTCTGGTATTCTTCCCTGTTATTCTCTGCTTAGTTTCCTAGTTTTTCATCCTTGTTACCATGCAAAATCCCAACCACTCTTATATTTTCAGAATGGGAGTTTTATTTAATGTGCCTGAATTTAATCCTATTTCCAACATCCGTTGGAATACCTCATTCATTGGGCCTAACCCTCACCTTAGTAAGGTATTATAAATAGTAACTGGGTTCGTCGAGGTAATATAAATGTTCAAAGAACGGGCATTTATTACATTTTCGGATGTGATAACCATCAAGGTGTAGATGGTCTTATCCTACATCATACTGCGGTTATTGATGGAAGAATAGTCACCTTTTGTCGTGGGAACTGGACCATAGTTCCACAACATTTAAACTTTGATACGGGTCATCTATGGGTTCGAATTATTAGTTTGCCTCTGGGTTTTCTAAATCAACAATGGATCTATCGAGTTCTGAACCATGTTGGTTATATTGACCAAGTGGAATCTTGTGATGGTTCACTCCCTCTTCAGCCTGAGGTAAGAGTTCTAATTTGCCATGATCTTACTAGGCCGCTGATTCTGGGTTGTTACCTTCCTCTTAATGGAGATCAGGCTATTTGGATTTATTTCAGATATGAGGGTGTGTTTAAGTTCTGTAAAATTTGTGGGTGTGTTGGGCATTCCACTATGAGATGCCCACATTCTCTTTGTGAAGCTCGCCGGAGAATTCATAACAGATTATCTGAGTTTGAACAAAGTGGTCTGAAGGTTTTATATGGTCCTCTAACCTCTCAATACTACACGAATCTTATATGTGGGTCTCCTGATCGATTCAGATTCAGAAATTCTGCGTTAAATTTATATCGGAGGGATGAACCAGATATCTTTCCTGAATCGCCTCGTCATATGTGGCCTTATAAAGATCCTCCTTAGGCCAATATTCCTGATATATCTTCTTCAAATTCTAGTGATTATGAAACCGGGGAGGAGTACATGGATGAAGAGGATTTGCATGTCAATTCTTCTGGTCAAGAGGTTCAATCTCCTCCTCAGAATGATGTTTTTATCAATTCTCTAGCACCTGGTAATGTTGTGTCTAGGGCTCCGGGTTCTCGGTTTGGATTAGATGGTGATCCATGCAGAGTTTTATCCATCGAGCTTCCCTTCTCATGGAGATATTTTTCGAGCAGAAGATACCCATACTAGGGAGATATTTCTCGAGCAGAAGATACCCATACTATTGATCCTGGGGATCAACCTGCGTATATTACGCATCTCTTCAATCCTCCTCTAAGCTTTTCTCGAGCTAACCCTAATTTCGAAGTGGGTGAATCTTCGAATGCTAGGCATCTTTCTACTTCTGCTGATGGTGTCAGACCTTCACTTTTTCAAACTCTGGGTATTTCGATTGGGCTCAAGAAGGAAACACGGCTAATAACGACCTCTTTTCTAACTTAGGTAGCTCTTTCCCTTCCTTATCTCATCCTACTGGGTTACTAAATGACATTATCTAAAACAGAATGCCTCGAGAATCTTCTCCTTCTCCCACTGCTGTGCTCAATTGTCCTGGGCCTGCTATTACTCCTCGTACTAATTTCCTCCACTAAGCTAATTTGCGTCTTCGTAGACTATTATGTATCTCTTTCAATGACTCAAGAGTTCATCCTCTCCGTCCTCCCATCTTTTTATCTTCTCTTTTAATCCTTTCTCCGAGTAACAATTTCTTATCTCAAGTGTCTCCTACTTCTGAAAATGATCCCCCAAATTCCCCTGTTCACAATAATGATGTTAGGATGCCTGATACTAGTTATAACCATCTTAGATGACCTCCAAAGCGCCCAAGTAACTATCAGTTGCATAAATAATTATCAATGGATCATTCTCCGATGCCAGATTGTGTTTACGCTGATTGGTTCAGAAAGAAACGTCGTCTAAAACTGCAATCTTTGGAAGCAAAAGGTGGGTTTAATTTGTGGGTCCAAGATCAGGGAAACTTAAAGTTATGTCCTAAGGTAATTACTGATATTGAAATGGCTGGTGATTGGGTTGTTGAACCTGATGAAGACTTATTTTCTAGGCCTCCTGAATAAAGGAATATGCCTACTGATCATGCTTCAGAATATGCTAATAAACGCACAAGAATAGATCTTATGGATACTGCTGACTTAATGGAGTCATCTGCTGCTATTGTTTTAATGGACATGGTTGTGAACTGTTCTTTGGATTTATCCCTAACTCCTCCGGGTGAGTTGGTTGGCCTTGTGCAGCCAACCATAGAGCCATGAAGATGATTGCTTGGAACTGTCGGGGTTTAAATGAGCCAGATAACTCGAAAAGTCCCAATATTAATTAGCTCATTACTTCTAATAATCCAATTTTCTTATTTTTGTGTGAAGCAAAAATGAATTATAAGGATGCTGTTAGTCACTGTAATTTTAGCTCCTCTCCCTCTTTTGTGATAGTCAATGATTCTACTAGGACTAAAGGAGGTCTCCTTGTTGTTAGTTGGTCTAATCTTTCAATTTCTTGTACTTTTGTGTCAAAAAATATCATACTTTGTAAGGTCATGGATGTTGCTAGTAAGGAATGGCATGCAATATTTGTCTATGGTGATCCTATTCTTAAAAATAGGGCAGCTGTTTGGTGTTTGCTAAAACAAATAACTGCAAAGTTGGACGTTTTCTTGAATTTTGGGGATTTTAATCAATTGGATAACCATGAAGATAAACTAGGAGGATCCTCTACTATAAAAGGTTGGCAAGAGTTTGTGAAATGGAAAATTGAGACAAAGGTGCTTGATTTACCATACTTAGGACCTCAATTTACTTGGATAAATAAAAGGTTTCCTCATACTATTTGTGAGAGATTGGATAGAGGTTATATTTCAGAAGATTGGCTTTTACTCTTTCCACAAAGTATTTTAATCAATCAACCAATTACATGCTCAGATCATGCGGTAGTGATTTTTCAAATCAAGTTACTTCCACCTTGTTGAAAAGGCCTTATCAACTTGAAAATTGGTGCTTATCTTATCATGATTTTACTGCTATCATCAATCAAGTATGGGCTGCTTATATTGGTGGTAACCAGAGCTATGTCCTTTCTTGTAAGTTAAATAAATGTAGGAATGAGTTGCAACAGTGGTGCCTAAACCATAAGAAATTTAGAGGTATTGACTGGAAGGCTATCTCCTCTTCGCTATCTCAAGCTGGTCAAATCTTAGATATCCAACAAGCTGCACATTATATTAATCATTCTCATGACCTTATGAATGATGCTTCTTTAGCTCATGATTATTGGAAACAAAGATTGAAAGACAAATGGCTTTTGGCCGAAGGTTCATTTGCGAAAATATGTTATTCGTGAGTAAAAATTGTAGCTAAACGGGAATTCTATTGTTGCTCTCCAAAATGAAGATGGACTTTGGTTTGATCAACCTCAGGAAATGATGACCTTAGTTGTTGATTTTCTGAAGCATATTTATTCTTTGGATGAGTCTCAAGCAGATGAGGCTGCCATTTTCAATATCTTAAACGAGTTAGATCTTCCTTGTTTGTCTTCTCAACATTGTGAATCTCTGCTTTCTATTCCAACAGCTGAGGAAATTAGGTCTCATTTTTTCTCTATGACTGCTGGTTGGTACTGATACTGTGAAAGCAATCCATAACTTCTTCATCACAGGTAAACTTTTAAAGTCTTAAAATCATTTGATCCTAGTCATGATTCCTAAAATTTCTTCTCCCTAAAACCCTAACCATCTTCATCCTATAGGCTGTGTAACACTATATATAAATGTGTTACTAAGTGTATTATCAAGAGATTGCAGTTGTTTCTGCCTGAGATTGTTACAGACTATCAATATGCTTTTGTTAAAGGAAGACAAATGAGTGATAATATCTTACTTTGTCATGAACTCAGCCATAAAATTTCTACTAGGAAAAAAGGTGTAGGTGCTTTGGTTGCTCTTAAGATGGATCTTTCTAAGGCTTATGACAAGATGAATTGGCGGTTCTTTTTTTGTATTCTCAAATCTTTTAGGTTTCTGTCTCTTGGATTCACTTAATTCGTCAATGTATTACTACTTGTTTCGTACAAAGTTCTTCCGAATGGTTCTCTTTCTTATGCCTTTGGACTCGCAAGAGATCTTAGACGGGCGATCCCTTGTCTCCCTATCTCTTCATCATTGGAATGGATGTCTTCTCTCGAATGCTCACTTTGGGTCAAGATATTGGTTCATTCAAAGGTATCAAACTATCTTCTCGAAGTCCGACTATCTCACATCTTTCTTTTTTTTTACTGATGATGTGATTATATTTTTTCAAGCCACAAGAAATGCTTCTCATAATATCCGTGAGATTATTAGTAGGTTTAGTCAAATTACGGGTAAAGTGGTGAATTGCTCTAAATCTTGGATAAAGTTCTCTCCTAATATTGATAATAATCCTCATAGGCAGGTCCTCCAATGTTTTAACTACTTGGAAGTCGAACGTTTTGGGTTACATCTAGGTGCTCCTATATATCTTCATAGTTCAAAAAAGGATTCCTTCTCTTTTTTATTAGATAAAATTGCTGCTAGGATTCTTCATTGGTCCTCGCTTAACCTCTCTCAAACTTCTAAACTAGTATTTATTTATACTATTTTGATGGCAATGGCTTTTCATATTATTTCTTGTTATGAGTAACCTGTTTCTACTTCTTCAACTCTTGATGCTATGATTACGAAATTCTGGTGGGCTGGTTCAGGTGCTAAAGGCATTCATTGGAAAAAATGCTCGGTTATTCAACTTCCTAAAGGTATGGGAGGCTTGGGTTTAAGGTATATTACTATTATGAACAAAATGTTACTAATGAAAAAGGCTTGGACCTTGTTAATTTCCTCTGTTAATACTCTTATAAGTAAGGTGTTGACATCTATTCATCCTTCTGCTCTTGCTCATGGTCTCTAGTTAGTTAAAAGGAGGTCGTCTTCGTGGGGTTCCAAAGGTCTAGCTGCAGCATATGCTTTGTTGCTAAAAAGTAGTGGTTGGAAGGTTGGTAATGTGGTTAAAATTAAGGTGTTTGGTCATTCTTGGATGTATAATCAAATTCCTAAGGCTCATTCTACTATTACTTTACGACAAGCTAGTTCTGCTCGAGTGTGTGATTTTATTGTCAATGATCCTACGCCACATTAGAATAATTCTTTGGTTCGTCAAATGGGTTGTCTTAAAGATTCTCAAGCTATTCTAAGCATAGAGTTACCTTAAGTTTCTTGCTCTGATGTTAGGATATGGAATCATCATATTTTGGGTAAGTTCACTTCTAAGAGTGCTTATACCTTCCTCTTGTCTTCAATTTGCAATATGCCTGCTGGCCATTATGGTTCCTTTGATTTTTACAAGAAGATTTGGCATCTCAACATTTAGCCAAAGTGGAAAGTGTTTCATTGGAAACTAAGCTATAATATTTTGGCGCACAAAATTAATTTGGCTTCCAAGGGTATTATTACAAATTTTGCTTGCTGTTTTTGCAATAATAATGATGAGGATGACATTCATTTGTTTCGGTCCTGTCCCCTAATCCAAAGAATTTGGAGTTCTAGCTAGGGGTGTTCAAAACCGGGTACCCGGCTTTTCGGGTACTCTCGGGTACCCGTATATGCGGGCATCCACATTTACGGGTACTTGAAAATGCGGTCCATGACCCGACCCAGGAGAACAGGGTACCCGGTTTTCCCGGGTCGGATCATAGGGTACCCTGCTCGTTTTCTTTTTTTGAAAATAAAGTTCAACTTGGTCACATATGTAATCAAATGTCACTTTAGCTGACCGGATGCGATATTACAAATCCTCTCTTTCTTGTACAAAGTTACATCAAGCAAAACACCTGTTTGTATTTCCTTTTTGTGTCATTAGTTTTCAACTTTTTTTGCTTTATAATAATTATGAGATTTATGACAACTGAAAACTTTTATTCTTTCATTTTGATTAAGAAATGATGCCTAGCTTTGAGAACTTCACAGCAGAACTTCCAAAGTCTTCCTCTCTATCTACCACTCTATCCCCTTCTCTCTCCAAAAATAACTTTTTCTGTGTACAATCTAGTGAAATCTTAAATAACATGTTTTTGCTTTATTTCTGGCAATTTATTTCTTTCTCAAAGTACAATCTTTTAGAAAACCAAATCACATTTCACAGCGGCGCTCAAAGGCTGGTGGGTGGTGGTGCGTGTAGCGGGGCTCGGCGTGGTGACGTGCCGGTGCTGGTGGAGTGAGGCAGTGAGAGGTGCTGGTGGACTGAGGATAGAGAGACGTTAAAGTGTTAGAGATTAGGGTTCAAACTTCAAATGGTCAGCTATGTTCCTACTTCCTAAGTTCCTATGTGGGCTATCAGTTATGTGGCCTAAAAGTTCAATACAGAAAAGAAGCCAAGCACTCAAGCAGGTCAGCTAGACGCAGGGCCAAAATCCAAAGTTATTATCAAGTCGAGTACCGGGTACCCGTGAGTAGTTTATATGCGGCTCATTACCCGACCCGGGTTTTCTTGTTTTTACCGGGTTGGGGACCCATCCTAATAAAAATTAAAAAAACAGATTTTGACCTGGCTTATTTAAGGCGGGTCAGCGGATTTTCGGGGCGGGTAATTCGGGGCATTTTTTTCTGAACACCCCTAGTTCTAGCTCTTTGGCTATTCACTCAAAAATAGATGATTCCATTTCTATGAAAGATTGGATTCATTCTTATATCCTCCTCTTTGCTAGTGAGGATGGTCATGGTAGTTCTAAAATTGCTATGTTCATTGCAATTTTATGGGGTATATGGCTTGTGAGGAACAATCACCTCTTTCGAGATAATAGTTGTAATGAGTATCAAGTTCGAGTCTCTATTGCAAATTCCTTTGCTCAGCATGAATTGTTTATTGACTTGCAATCCAAGCAATTAAGATTTCTGCATCCCCCAGAAATGAGTAATTTGTCCCCCCGAGGTTTCTTTCAGCCCACCTGGGTGTGTCTAAGCTTAGCACTTCGATCACTAGTATTAAAGTAGATGGCTCTTGGTCTAAGAAAACCCTTCATGCTGGTGCCGGTTGGCGGGTGGTTTCCTTTCCTTCTAGGCAGGAGCTTAGTGGGGGATTTTCTTTCCTTGCTATTTATGCTTTACAAGCAGAACTCCTAGCGTCTCTTCATTGCATTCAATAGGCTATAGGAAAAGGGTTCAGTTCAGTGAAAATCCTTACAGACTCCGTGGGTGTAATTCAAGGTTTGCAGAATCCTGGTTCTTCCAACTTCAATCTTCAATGGACTATTAATCACATAATTAAGTTGGGAGGGTCGTTGCAGTTCTCCAACTTATGCAAAGTGCCTCGCCAGCAGCTTATGGGGGCACCTATCTTGGCTAATCAATTTCGGTGTACTATGTAATTGGTTTGTAGTAGTTAGATGAAGCTAGTGTAAAAAAAACTCTATATGTATGTGTGATTAATTGCTATTTTTAATGCAATATTTCGTTATTTACATATTTTGTGATTACATATTTAAATCAATAGTATTAACCAATTTAGAATACGATTAATTAATAAATTACCATATTACTTAATTACAAACATATAAAGTATTTACACTCAATAATTAGTAATTGATTCTCAAATAGTCCATAATCCACCCCTTTTAAAAGTGGGAACTTTCAACTGTTCACTGCAATAGTGAATAGGGGTGTAATTGAGACGAGACAACTCGCGAGCTACTCGAGATCGACTCGGTCAAAACTCGACTCGAGTAGGCTCGACTCGAACTCGAGCTCGACTCGAACTCGAGCTCGACTCGATGACTAACGAGTCGAGTTGAGCTAATACCTACTCGACTCGAAAAGCTCGCGAGAAACTCGAAAAAAATTATATATAATACTTGTAATTTCAATAAATAATTCTCAAACTTTTTCAAAGAATTTAATCCATGAAATAAAATTTATACTAATATAGAAAATATTTTTCATGGTGGACTTTAATCATAGTTTGTCTTTAGGTGATGGTTAACACATCGAGCTCAAGATTTTAACGAGCCTTAGCCTTGGCTTAGCTCGAAAGCTCATGAACAAACTGAAAATTATTAAAAACGATATTTCATGTAAAATATTATATTTCTCACATTGGTTTTTGTAGTGTAAACAATAGTTTTTTTTCAATAGAAAATGTTACTACTATAGCTATCGTTATTGTTTAATTTTAGTTGTCCCACAGTGGTTGGGAACCAAAAGTTTAAATTTGTGTTCTTTTATAAATAGAAGAAAAACTATTTGTTACATTTCTTCATTGGCTGGAAGCTATTGTTTTCTACCAAAGTTTATCTCATAAAGTCCCACATTGGTTGGACTATGAAACACTAACTCTTTTTCCTCTATAAAAGGCTACTCCAAGTACTTCACTCAAGGTACATGGATTGACTCAAGTTTGAGTTGAGCCTTATTGTTTAATTTTAGTTGTCCCACATTGGTTGGGAAACAAAAGTTTAAGTTTGTGTTCTTTTATAAATGGAACAAAAACTATTTGTTGCATTTCTTCATTGGGTGGAAACTATTATTTTCTACCAAAGTTTGTTTCATAAAGTCCCACATTGGTTGGACAATGAAACACTAACTCTTTTTTCTCTATAAAAGGCTAGTCCAAGTACCTAACTCAAGGTACATGGATTGACTCAAGTTTGAGTTGAGCCTTGATTCGAGTTCGAGCTTGATCCGAGTTCAAGTTCGAGCTTGATATGAATTCGAGTTCGAGCTCGAGCTCGAGTTCGAGTTTAGGATTTCGAGTTCGAGTCGAGTTTGATTTTTTCAAGCTCGTGAGTTTTTGAGTCGAGTCGAGCTTAGTGAATCTCGAGCTCGACTCGCATCATTTACACCCCTTATAGTGAACTGAGTGTGAAAAACTTGAAATATACTGTAGATAAGGCATGGACTAAGCCCTTCATATGATCCTTCATTTGAGCCGTACATTCTTTTATTTCTCTCCTCTTCGCTGCGTCTCTCTTCTATCTCATGCTTCTCACCACAACTTTCTTCTGTTACTTCAACTTAAAACCCTAGAATACTTTTCCCCAATTTTTTTGGGTTTTCACTTCCGAATTTCAAGTTCATGCTGCACATTAAATAGATCTGCTTAGAAGGGTTCAACTCCTATAAGAACCGTGATTCCCGATTTTGATCCGTTAGTCAAAGCAATTACAAGGTTAAACAGGGCAGGAAAATCAAACAATTTGGACTCCATTTGCAACAAGTTCGAGCCTCAAATCTTTAGGATTCAGGAACCGGTATACTTTCAAGACCATAGACGGACTACTAAGCCTACAATTTTGATTAAAGCAGTTCCTTATTTTTACAGCTACTGGTTCTGGGAGTTTAACGACAATGTTACGGCGAAGCTGGTTAGTTAATTATGTTGTTCCTTGATTACTTTTGTTGTTGTTTCGGCTTGTTTACATTGGAAATATTTGATGCTTTAGTTTAGTTTAATTTGCATGTTTGAAGATCTTAACCATATTTCATGTATGGGTGTATTTAAAAAAAAAGTATTTATGACCGAAAACTTAGATCTTCCATATTTAAGCAAGAATTAAGAATATATATATATATATATATATATATATATATATATATATATATATATATATATATATATATATATATATATATATATATATATATATATATATATATATATATATATATATATATATATTATCACTTCAATCCAGGGAAGTTTATCATTCTTCTAGCATTATTCTGCATATTAGTGAATGAGCACTTCGATTTCATGGATTTGGTTGATTTTAAAAAACGTCAAACAAACAGTGAACAGTGGGCAACCCTTTACTATCATATCCAACCCAAATTCAAATGAACCTACATAGCAGGAAAGCAAAGATTGATTGAGAATAAAATGAGATAAAAGAGCACAAAAATCAAACAAAGAACAAAGATAAAATTGAGAACACAAATCAAAATAATCTAACTAAAATAGTTCAAAGAAATACCAAAAGAAAATCCAGATATTTACAGTTGATAGAGTATAAAACTATTCTTGGGACTCCAACCATCAGCTTAAACTTTTGGTTGAGTTAGTTCTTTGTTATGGTATCAGAGCCAGTGTGACATAAAGGTCACGGGTTCGAATCTCATCCACCCCTCCTTTCTAAGTGGAATATTTAGCGCTAGGTATGAGGAAGGCCTGTGCTGCATCCACACTTCAAGCCCAATGGGCTCTCGCGTGAGGGGGCGTGATAGAGTATAAAACTAAACCTGGGACTTTAACCGTCATCTTAAGTTTTGGTTAAGTTGGTCCTTTGTCAACTTTCCAAAGAAAATAATTTATCATTATCTGTCCAAAAATGCTCGAATCGGAATGACTTTTCACCCAGACCAACATAACCATAACCTTCACGGTGGCAGAAAACATTCATATGCAGGAATAGTTAGATCATGTGAAGCTCATTATATAAAGATAATAGTTAGTCATTGATAATAGTTTCTTGATGGGAAAACAAAGCTGATGATTAGAAAAAGAAGAAAGATTCTTCATATTAAGCTCCAAAACTAGGTGATGAGCAGTGGAGGAAAAATAAATTAGGAAAGAGATATAAGAGATGGGCGGAATATGAAGTGCAGGTAGGTGGACTATTTTGTGCTTGATAGATTGAGATACAATGATTGTTGCTAAGCCAACTTCTTCTTCTTTTTTCTTTTCATTCTCTCGAAATGCTTTCAACTCTCAAGGATCAGGTTTATTTTCAGTGGTCATTCAACTACTTGTATTTAGAAGATTCATATCTAGCTTTTAAGTTATTTCATATCTGTTGGTCTTTGAGATGTATTTTTGGAATTTTCCATTTCTTGATGGATTTCCGATATGTTGAGCTCAATGGCGTTTCATTTGTTCTTTGGTATTCGGTGATGACTGGAAAATTGTGGAATAGAAGGGAAAGGAAAGGGAGATTGAAGAAGGTAAATGAATATGTATTTCCTTAATTTGGTCTACTTAGTCCCTTCGAATTCTGTTGTAAATATACCTTTTTAAAACACTTAGATGCCATTTTTGCTTAATTAATGAGCTTGCTGTATATTTTGGGTAAATAGTCTGGCCATGAGGCAAATGAACCCTTTCTCAATTTGGTTTTGATGCTTTCACCTATATGTAACTTATGGTTATTCTTCTAAACTAAATAGCTTTGAGGTTGCGGAATCATGACCATTGTTTTGCTCCTATTTTCAGTCAGTTATTCACTTTCCTACAATGACCTTAAGCCAATGTTTAAACAACCTGCTTGTTTGCATAAATTTTTATTACATTTGCTTCATGTTTAATTATTGTCACTATTCTTGATTTATAATGTTATTGGTGTTTAGGTAATGACAGGTGAAGCATCCCTGCGTTTTATAAAAATCTACCACGATGGTTAGAAATCTTTGAGCCATGTTTAGTGTTAGTTTGAAGTGGTTTGAATATGTGTTGTAGATATTTGGTATTAGATCCAAAAACTTGTTACACTACTTTCCCAAGTGGAAGATATATGGTCAATGAACTCTTAAACTAGAAGGAAGAGCAAGATGCTACCGTGAAGGATATGTGAATTGGACTGGTGAAATTAATGTTTGTCAAGGAGGGAATGCCGGATGCACCTAAGTAGGAGTGATTTTTGCACATCCTTTTCTAGAGTCACATAGAGTGAATTTTGTAGTAAGTAGGAAGTCTTTTCTTGATTTTGATTATTTCATCAAATCTAGATTTTTCAATAAGGGTCAAAAAGTGATTGTAATAGGATTTAACAAGTCTTTTTTTGGGATATTCAACCTCATAGAAACAATGTTTTAACTTTATTTTGGTCGTCTTATGTGAAATGTTAATCCTGCCCTATTATAGTCAAGATGGTTAATATTTTTTTTTTGGGTTTTATGGGTTATACTTTATATATTGGAGATATTGTTTTAATTAAGTCAACCTTTGCGCGGTCTTCCCATTTTAAGTCTACCTATTGATTATTCCTAATCAGGTTCACTTTATATTGTCATTAACTCTAATTTGGGTAAATTACAGTTTATCGGATTAACTGGTAATTAAAAAAGGTAGTTGTTAAGTTTGACCTTTAATGAACCCATTGACTTACCTTAGAACCCGCCTAAATCATAATGCCCACCCAAAAAACAAAAAACCCACCCAAGTTAAATTCCCTTCCAAACAAAAGTATTCTTCTCTCTCCCTCCTCGTTTTATTTCATTTGTTCATCTCCTCTATTCTTTGTGCTGCGAAGGGGATTGCGAAGGGAATTGCGAGGGGATCTAATTGCATTTGCTTCCAAATTGAAGGTACACGTTTAAGAAACCAAAATATCTTAAATCTAAGGGTTTTTTTTTCGTAATTCAGTAGATTATACATGTGTTTGCAAAATTATTATGAGTATTTGCGTAAATTGGGTTCAATTGTTACAAATTGGGGTTTAGGGTTTAAAATTTGTGCTACATTTTTGCCTTCTATTATTTTCTTGGTTAGTAGATTATATTGTTGCCTTCAAAATTTATGCTTTGTGAAAAATTCATAATTCATCTGTTAGGAGTAGCTTATGTGTTTGCTGCTAACTGCTAAGGTATTAATTGCTTAAAATTCAATGTCTAGGGCATAATGGCAGATAGTGTGTTAAAAAATGTGACACTAAGGTTCTGGCATCGTGGGAAGTTCAAGGTTGTAGATTCTGGAGAGATGATATATTTAGGGGGTAAAGGGAGGACCTTTCAAGCTTGTCCAGATGAGTTGTGTTTTTGGGGGGTTCAGGAGTTTGCCAAGAAAATAGGTTACTGTGATGACATTGATGGGGTGTGGTATCTTATGCCAGGAATGGGTTTGAAGTTAGGATTGAAAAAAGTTGAGGATGATCAGCAGGTGTTTGAAGCTGGCCAGTTAGCTATAAATCACATGAGCATTGACTTATATGTGCAGCATAAAGGCAATGACCCATTTCCAAATGTGCCCCAACCCAATGTGCCCCAACCAAGTAATGTTCCCAATGACACCCCCATTTATAATATTCCCAATGTGCCCCAACCCAGCAAGAATAAAAAATTGGCACCTAGGAGGGGCCCACCTAAACTAGCAACAAGGTTTAGTCCTAGGTTACCTAGGTTAGAAATTGGTGTATGTACTGCCACCTCTTCTAAGGAGGATAATGCTTCAAAAGCATTGTATTTTGACACCTCACCCATTGCAGCCACCTCACCCATTACAGCCAGCTCATGCAAGAAGGATAAGGATCCAAAAGCATCTACAGAACCTGAAATCCCTAAAAGCCCACCTAAAATTTCAGATAAAAAATATCACTCAACCCTCACAAAACCCTCACCTGCTCCAGAATACGTGCATGATGATTTCCTATATTACTATGACTGGATTGATCCCAGACCAAATGACAGTCCTATGAGGTTCAGTGATCTGTTAGGTGATGATTATAATGATGATTCATATGATTCACTGTACGAACCAGAAGGAGGGTCAAGGGGACATAAAAGAGATGAGGGTGAAGGCACTGGAGGTTCACTAAGTTCAGGTTATGAGGAGGAGTTTGAGGATGAATTGGAGGATGAATTTCAGGATAATATGCATTTAGAAGAGAGTGACAACAGTGATAAGGAGTATCACATTACAAGGGAGAGAGTGAGACATTACAACAATAAGCTACTTCAGATTTCTCACCAGCTCCAAAAAGAAGCTGCTGAGGGGACATCAAATGCTCAGAGTGGAACTAGGACTGTGGTAGAGAAGGTGATAGAAGAGTGTGGGTATGAGACTGAATATTTTGACAGTGATGATGATATACACACACCTCCAGATAGTGGTGAGGAATTTGAGGGTAATATCAGACCAACAAGAGGGCTGCTAGTGGGTGCAGAGATAAATTTCTCTAAATTTGAATGGAAAGCTGGGCAGAGGTTTGTCACCAGAGATGATTTCAAGCAAGCAGTGGCCAAATATTCTATTTTACAAGGAATAAATCTCACTTTTTTGGTGAGTAACAAGTCCAGAAGGCAGGAACTTGGGGTGAGGTGTATGAAGGGTTGTTCTTTTTATTTGTATGGTTCTTGGCATTCACTTAAAGCTAGTTATTTAGTGAAGAAGGTTGAGGGAGTGCATAAGTGTCACATAAACATGAAGAAAAATAGACAGTTGAAGTCTACTTGGATTGCTAAGGAGATGTTGGAAGTTTTCAAGGCTAGGCCTCACTGGCCAGCCAAGGAAATCCAAGAGACAATAAAAAGAGCTTACAAGGTGTTGGTGAAGAAATCCTTCTGTTACAAAGTGAAGTACTTTTCTCATAAGCTACTTCATGGATCTATGAAAGAACACTACTAGAAAGTAGAGAGGTATATGGAAGCCATCAGGGGAGCTAGCCCAGGAACAATCATTGATTTGGTTGTTGACACAAGCAAAAAAAGCAACCCCCCTACATTTCAGAGACTTTTTACATGTTTTGAAGGATTTCAAGTGGGTTGGAAGGAAGGGTGAAGGAGAATCATTTGTATTGATGCAGCCTTCTTGAAGACATTCTTTGGTGGGAAAATCTTATCAACTGTAAGAAGAGATGCCAATGAATAGATGTTTCCTATAGCCTGGGCAGTAGTTGAAGGAGAAAACAACTTGTCTTGGGTTTGGTTCATCACTCATCTACAGTCTTGCCTTGATTTGGGAGATGACACTGGATTGGCCATTAATTATGATGAACATCCTGTAAGTATTGCCTCCCTCTAAACTGTCACTTTGTTACACATGCTTTCAATTTTTTTAGTTGGGTTTGATGACTTATAATTGTTGTTAGTGACTACTTTTTGTTGTGCATGTTAGTGACTTTTGTTGTTAGTTGGGTTTAATGACTTATGTTGCATGTTATATTGAATGGTTTTTTTTTTGCAACTCTCTAGGCTATATTGCATGCTGTGGCTAGTGTGCTTCCAAAGGCAGAGCACAGACATTGTGCTCGCTATGTGTTTGCTCATTGGCATAAGAATTTTAGGGGAGATGAAATGAAGCTGCAATTTTGGAAAATAGCCAAAGCTTACAACATGGCTGATTATACTGAATTAGATGAGCTAGAGCAGATAAATGCTGATGTTGCATCCTCTTTTAGAGCATATAACCCTGCATGTTTTTGTAGAGCTTTCATGAATGATACCATTAAGTCAGATGCCATTACAAATAATATGGCATAGACTTTTAATGGTTACATAGTGATGCTAGGACTAAACATCTGATTTACATAATGAAGGATATTAGAGTAGCTTTGATGCAGAGGTTAGTGACTAAAAGGCAGCAAATGGAGAAAGTGAGTTCAGTGTTATGCCCTTAGATACAAGCAATCCTAGATAAGGAGAAGGAGAAGGCTGCTATGTGTGATGTTATCCCCTCAACAGACATAATTTTCAATGTCAAATACTACTTAGACCAACTGATAGTAAACCTAGAAGAAAGAACTTGTACCTGCAAAAAATAGGACAATTTAGGTGTACCCTGTTGCCATACTGTGGCCTGTATTTAATTCTTGAACCCAGAAGCTGAATTCTATGTTTAAGAGTGTTATAGGAAGGATGCCTACCTCAGAACATATGCTTGTGCCATACCAACAATAAAGAGTGAAAAACACTAGCCTAGAGTGGAGTGCAAGTTTAACCCTCCCTCAATTAAGGTGGGACCAGGGAGGCCTAGGAAGAATAGAGTGAAAGATATATCCATTTGAAAACCCCAAAAAACCAGGTACATTGACAAGACATTGAATGGAAATGACATGTTCTTTGTGTAAGGAGAAGGGGCATAATAAGAGGGGATGTCCTAAAAAAGATAATGCAGTGTCAGTTGACCCCCCAGCTAAGAAGGCAAGAGGAAGACTAAGACAAGAGGCAACAACTTCACCTGCTGCAGAGGCATCAACCAGCCATCATTCACTTAGTGCTCAGCCCACACAACTAGGCAGAGTTGGAAGGATGATACTTGGTGGGATATGAGCTAGAGGAGCAAGCATTGGAAGGGGCAGAGGTGGTGCTCAAGGTGTTGGGAGGGGAAATACAAGAGGCAGAGGGAGAGGAAGAAACCAGGTATGTAACTCTTTCTATTTTTTTGTGTGTTGATTTATTCCTAATATGACCATTACTAATCCCCTCTTATTCTTTGCACTGAAGGTACCTGTAGGTGTTGGTGTATTCATAAGGGATGATGGATCTTATGTCACTGGAAGAGGCACTGGAAAGGGCACTGGTAGGGGCACTAGTAGGAGCAGTGGTAGGGGCACTGGAAGGGGCAGTACAAGGGGAACACAATCAAGTCAAGGATCGCAAGTCATAAATCCATCTCAATAGGCTCTTTAAACCACCTGCTGATGTTATTTTTAGAGTTCAAAAAATGTTGCAACTTTTTTTTGTCAGTTTTTGCTAGGTTAAATACTGGTGTGGTTGTTTATGACCTTTTGTGGTCTTTTTGATTGGATAATGAACTTGGAACAACATGTATTAGTTCTACTTTGAACTTATGATATACTTGAGCTCAGATTTTGTTGGCTATTTTCATTAGGCATGTATTGGAACAACTTATGATAATGAACTTGGACCATTGCAACTATGAATTTTGTCAATACACATAAAGATGCTTCTTTTATTAATGCCAACTGAATGAGTACAAAGTGTCAATGACTAACAAACTCATTCACCAAAATTCAGTTAATGACTAACAACATTCACCCTAATTCAGTTACTTATCACCCTAACTGAATGAGTACATACCATACTTAAACTCTACTACTTAACATAGTACAAAATCCCAAATAAAAATGTCAACACAATCATAGCAAATTTCATATTCTTCTCATTTGTAGAAGCTTGAACCAAATTACAACGCAATTCAGAATTTTCCTTCTGCAATACTGGATTTTCTTCTTTTATTCTCTGCTTCTTTGTTTGCAATTTCAAGATTTTTTCATCTTTGAATTTCTGCACAACCTCCATTTCAGCTATGGTTGTATCCTTCTCCAAGATCTAAAATTGTAGGTCTTCTTGCAAAGTGGAACCATCAATCAATTTGAACATTTCACATATGGTATCCTAACACACAAAAAGTTAAAATTAGAAGCATAAAATTAGGGACAAAATTAATAGGAAAAATTTACCAACAATTAAGCACTTAGGACAATAACTGGCCATAGAGAACACCCATAGAACTTCGAACCAACGTTAGGGCCATTTTTAATAGTTCGCACCACCGCATCATTCCCACACTTGCATTTAACACTTTGGTGCGAAACCCTTCTTGAATTGGTGGAGCAACCTGAGCCGAAGGAAAATTGCTTCCTTCTTCGACATGATTTATGGGAAAAAAAACTTCAAGAACAAAAATGGAGAAAAGAGAACAGAGGAGAAAGAGAATTAGATGAGTTAGAAAAGGGGATTCAGGGTTTAGGAGGGATTAAGGAGAAGAGCAATAAAAAAAAGGAAAATCAAATAAAGGCAACGATCATGAGACACATCAGCATATAACCGGCTACTACTTAGAGTTCTAGGTTAACTTTTAAATTACCCTAATTAGAATTAATGACAACATAAAGTGGACCTGATTAGGAATAATCAATAGGTAGACTTAATATGGGAAGACCGCGCAAAGGTTGACTTAATTAAAATAATTTTTCCTTATATATTTTCATATTTGTAAACAATGAACTAATTATCATCTTCTTTTTGTGTGATACAGTGCTCTTTGCTATTTATTTAATTCATGACTACTTTGAATAAGCAGAACCTAAACCTTTACATGGAGCCTTTCGTATTGGTAATGTTAGTATAGAGGTAAGTGGTTGCTCAGATGGTTTGCTAAGTTTAGGACACCTTGTAATGTCATGTTCACTTTATGCTAGAGTTAGAAGTAGTCATGCAATTAGGTTTGTGATGGCATACATTGGTTGTTGTTTAACTTTTTTTTTGCAAAAATAGGGATAGGCCATTTGCCTAACATCAAAGCCAATCTAGCTACTCCTAACCTAGCACGGGAAACGAGCGCGATCAAACCAGTAGTAATTGAAAACATGGGATGTAGAGGAAATTGAGGTGAGAGAATATATGGTGGGCCAGGGTATGGTAAAAAGTAGGAAAGAGAATGTGAAAATCCAAAATTCTAGTTCATCCATTAGGGGTAACGAAACCATAAAAACTAATGATGGATCATGAGTGAGGTGGAAGAGAGATGAAGTATTAAAATAATTGATGATCTAAAAGTCTGGGAGCTAGTCTTGGGTAGACGTGGTCCACACTAATATTATTGTGGACCAAAGTCACCCATATAACGTAGTGATCCTTTCTTTTCATATAGTAACCTTTTAAAATCTTAACTTACACTACTAACCTATTATTATCTAACATAGTGACAATTTTTTTATATAGTTACCCCTTCTTACATTAGTTTATCATAATGATTTTTTTTTTATAACATAGTAATATTTTTTTCTCACATAATCACTCTTTACAATTTATACCAACTCCTCGTTTATATATACATTTTTTGACATAGTGACCCTTTTTTTCATAAATCACATGTAACAACATTAGATCCACACTAATTTAGTATGGAACAGGTCTATATAAGTTTTTTACAAATTTTAGATTAACCATTAGCTTTACTCTAAGTTCAAGATTTGGAAAGCTCATAGAGCTTACTTGTTTCCTTTCTGATGGGGAGACTAGGGAAACTTAAAAAGAATAAGGGGAATCCAGCCTCAATGAAATCAGATGGGTACTGGTGCCGCTCCCAAAACTATAGGGATCTAAGTAATGATAATTATACCACTACTTCACACCTCATCCTCATTTGACAATACTAATGTATATATATATGTATAAATAATTGTGAAAGTCAATATGATCTCCAAATTAAATTACGAAGGGTGTCATTTCATCTGCCATGTGAACTTTGGTTTCCCTTGTACATCGTAGGCTGTAAGCTTCTCCCGAGGATTGCGCCTTCGTCCATCGTTACTCAGATTTCGATTGTCTAGTGACTGCATTACACTCCTTGTATACTTAGCTTTGAAATCATTATTGTTGCTCCATCGAGACATGAACTCCTCAACCTAATTCCAAACATGTATGAAAGTGCCAGAAAAAAATTATACATTTATTTGACATATCACAAAATTCGATTTTAGGTAAACTCAAAATCGAGATCTTATCATATTTGTTCCGATATGTATTTTTAAAATATAATTGGGTTTTAATATATGTTCTTATATATGTTTGTTGAAAATCTACATTGTACCCCTTTTTTTGTACCCTAGGAGCTCTGTGGTTTTAATAGTGACTCGCTCATATATATATCATCTATCTGACTATACTCATCTATACAAATATATTAAAAGGTTTGCTTGTCAAAGTTTATGTGCCACGTGGAACCTTCCCTCTTGCATTAGAATATTGCCACATGTACAATTAACCAACAATTGATATATTTCATGATTTTTGGAAAAAATATGCTAATGTCTTGAATCGAACCCTTGGCCTCTTAGTAAGAATCACTATACATTTACCATCTGAACTAATATGTTTTTATTGGTTCTTATATTCAAAAAAATCCCTTATATTTACTCCATGTAATCCACAAACTAAAATAAATAAATACATTGTATAAGATTTGATCCCATGACTTCAAGTTTATATACTAAAGTCTTAACTACTAAACCAAGTGATATTTGGTGTGATCATTCTAAAGTAAAATGTTAATAAATTAAACATATAAATACTCGGGCCATAGCCCGGGCCTAAAAAGTAGTTGCATATTAAAAGGTATTCTTGAACAAGGAACAATGCCACTTGGCCCTTTCCCTTAGAGTGTTTTTATCGCATATCATCCGCATACAATAAGAAAGATGTATTGTATAAGGATTGATCTCGTGATTACAAGCATACATGCTAAAATCTTAACCATAAACCAAGTAGTACTTGATGATTTCAAAGTATTAATAAATGAAAGATATGATTATCTCGGACGTAACCCGGGCCTAAAGATTAGTTATACATTAAATAGATGTGTTATGTGTTCAAATCTTAATTTAGGGTTTAAAGTTATTTATATTTTCTATTTGAAAGTGGGAAAAGTGGGTTTAAGTTAGTTTTTACCTCTATATAACAAGACATTATATTCATCAATTCTTTCTCAAACCCTACAAAAATTGAAGAAAGAACACATAAAAGATCACACTAATAATATACTACTCCTCCATCTGAGAACGATATGAAAACTTATTGGGACACGTTGTTTAATTAAGATTATAAGTTCTATTGTGGTTATCAAATGTTATTTTATTGAGAAATAGTTGTGATAGGAGTTAGTGGGTTACTTTTTTTTTTGAATGAGAGAGAAACAACATCAAGAAGGTATTAATCTGTACGTGCAATATGATCAGGAAATTGTGAAGGCTTCTTAGGAGAAGAGCCAAAAAACATATAGATAATCGTACTCAAGCAAAGAGGATATTTACTTTTTTATAATCTTAATTATGCATATTTAGTTCAAATATTATATGCATGTAGTTCAAATATTATGCACATTCAATTAAAAAGGCATGCATATTTGAACAAAAGACACATGTACATTGAATTCAAAAAATATGCACATGTAATTGACAAAATTATGCACCTTTAGTTCAAAAAATATGATATACAACTATCAGGTTTATATCTCAAGCACAACCGTTGGATTAAATTTACATGGAAATTATTCTTACCCTTCTCATTTTAAGCATCCTTCTTATTTGACCCTAAATCTATCTATCTATCTATGTTTGTGTGTGTGTGTGTGTAAATTGTACTATTAATTTACAAGTTCCTTCACTCTTTAAAAAAAATCAGTATCCTTAGAAAATACTTGAAAATTTTGAATTTGCAATTTAATCTTTAGAATACAATAATCTTAAAAACTGACTCATGACATACATTTATTATGGAAATGAACTAAAATTAATTATCGAAATTAGCTAGATGACAAATAAGTATACTATTCTATTATATACTTGCTCCAAGATATGGACCTACTACTTTTTACACTATCTCACAACCACATTTTCACGTGCTACGTCCCGGTAATTATAATTTTATTTGTTAATGTTTACTTGAAAATAGTAACACCAAATATCACTTGATTTAGTGGTTAAAACTTTAGTACATAATCTTCAAGTTATGTGGTCAAAATTTGCACAATGCATTTTTTAATTTTTTTAATTGTATGCGGATTATAAGAAGTTAAAGACCTTAAAGGAGAGCGTCACATGACAATGTTCATTATTAGGAACACCTCTTAATATATAACTAATGATAGATAGATAGATATAGATTAAATACTAATGAAAACCAGCATGACCAACCTGTTTGTTGGACAATTCTTTGAGTGCAACCAAGTCCTTTGCAGCGAGCTCTTTGGCATTGCTAAGATGTTCAGCATATTCATCATAATAAGCAACCTACCACACATAAGATTACTAATAATGAATGACATATGTAATTAAGAAGTTCATACATATGAGATTCAAAAAAATAATAATTAGAGATTAAAATATGACAATCATGAAGTAAAGTTTGCCGGCTATAAAACAAGAACTAGTCATTAGGCTCGGGCGATACCCCGGGTTATTAATATGTCAAAAGTGTAGCATCTAATGTTGCATAGTTCATTGGTTAGAACTTTACTGTGTTAATTTGAGCTCATGTGGTCGAATCTTATATGGAACATTAGTTTTTAATGTATGTTGATGACATGGAAGGAAACAACTAAAGGGACAGTGTCACGTGGCGTGTAGATGTGCTTAAGAACGCTTTTTAATATATTTGTATAGATAACTTCAAGTTTGACAATTTATCGGAGTTATTCTTAGTTTGTCATAGTGTCACATGGATGAACTTTTCGATCACATAAAATTAGAGAACAGATCCTGAATTTTAGATTTGGAGGTACACTCACCAATATAATAGATCAATTACCAAATTATATAGGAGTACCCATTGTGTCTAATATGTCGATTCACCAATTAATTATTTTAATTGCAAATGAGAAATTTAGATTTGACATTAACAAATCTAATACTCCCTTCGTTCCTTTGATGTTCCTAGTTGGAATCTTTGTGCTATTTGCAATAATATTGAATCTTCTAAAATTTTCTCAATATATAAGAAAAAACATAGTCATGTGATGTCTCGTTTGATTAGTCTCAATTAGTACTTTGATAATATCAAAATTTTTAAATTTTCACAAGTACGTAATAATAGATGTAATAATAGATAATTATAGTTAAAGATGTTCATTGTTAAATGTGCAAAGTCAAACTAGGAACATCAATAAGGAATGGAGGGAGTAACAATATGAGTCTAACATATGCAAACATATTATTTTTATATAATTGTTAGGAATATATATTTAATTAGAAACATAAATGATGAGAGTTGGACATTATTTATGTAACATTTAATATAAATATGGGTATACTAATATTTCAACCATATTGTTTCTAAATGATTATTGTTAATTTATGTAGTTAGAAACAAATATGATTAGAGTTGGACATTATTTTTTTAATATTTTGTTTGGTTATATGAAAATAACAAATATATCAAAAATACCTTTTTCTAAATGAACAAATAATAGAAGCAAAAGAAATAGAAAAATCAAAACAAAAAGGCACTTTTAAAGGAAGAAATCAAGGACTAGAAGTAAGAAAAAGAACACTATGGAGACTCGATCGATGGCCCTATGCTATAACATTGAACGCCGCTTTCCTTGATTTTTACAATCTTGCAGGCAATTAAGTATATTCTTTTAATTTGAAAAAGTGGTTTGACTAAAAGCTCACAACATTTTTTTTTGTGGGGCCTATACCACCGAGACTCTTTATTGGATCCACCTCTACGTAAAATATTAAACAATCCATTTATTTTCCATTTAGTAGGTTTAGTGGTGGACTGAGAGTAGAATCAAGAGTTTTCTTCATTAGGGTTCCAAGTGATGGCAAAATAAAATACTATAAAATAAGTCTTTCTATCATTTTTTTTGCTAAGTATTAGTATAAAAACAAACCAAAAACCATTCACAACCTAAAACTAGCCTAGAGGAACAAACCAACTAGGTTGGACTCTTCCAAAAAAGGCTAGCACCAACTATACACTTTTTGCTATACTATTTTCCTCTTTACACTCTCCCACCAATTTACATCATTACTAGATATCTTCCTAGGTAAAACAGTAGAAATCTTAGAACTATACATTGTTGAATCAGCTTGAAATTTTTTTCAAGTCTCCACACAACCATATTCCAAATCACCTCATTCCTTGCCCACCAGACTAGGTAAACAGTATCAATAATCCCAGCAGCCACAATTTGCTTCTGAACTTTGGATCTTTTGCTTCTTCTATTCATAAACAGTAGGATACCGGGGAGCTGAAATTGTGTACTCTTTACACCCAGCCATTCATACACATAGGCCGAAATTTGCCTCACAAAATCACATTGAAAGAACAAGTGGTCATGACTTTCAATATGACTACAACAAAACTTACAATTAGCATCAGAAATTAATCCCAGCTGAACTAATCTATCTGCAGTTTTGAGCCTCTCATGAATAGCAAGCCAACTGATGACTCTATGTTTAGGGACTGCCAATCTATTCCAGATGAACTTATCCCAATAAACATTCTCTTTTTCTCCAACAAGCTTGTCATAAACTTTCTTCACCCTGAACTAAGTCAAACTCTGCAGATCATTCAAGGAAAAATGCTCTTTCATAGCCTCTTTGACACCACATAACTGTTTCCAGTACCATGAGCAATTCTTTGGTGGAACATAATCCCACCAATCTTGTTCCTTCACATAAACTGCATGAACCCATTTAATCCACATGTTGTCTTGTTTTGTAGCAATAACCCACACATACTTTGCCAAAGCAGCCATATTCCATTCTTTAATACATCTAAACCCAAGACCACCAGCAGACTTTGGAGTACAAACATCCTCCCATTTGATATTCCCTGGAGCTAAGCTACAGTATGTACCAGCACCATAAAAAAGCCCTACAAACTTTTTCAATGTCTTTTAGAACTGAACTTGGGATCATGAAAACTTGAGCCTAAAATATGTGAATGCTCAGTAATACAGAATTAATGAGCTGAACCCTTCCTGCATAGGATAGATTCCTACTACTCCACACCTTAATTCTTGCACACATCTTAGCAAGCAAATACTCACATTCAGCAACACTAATCCTTGTAGCACAGATAGGTACACCCAAGTATTTGAAGGGCATACTACTATAATTAAAACCAGACACTTCTTTTATTCTCTGGATAATATCACCACCCACATTTGCAGTATAAAAATCAGACTTCTTTTCATTGATGCACAATCCTGAAGACTGAGAAAAAAGTTTGAAGGCCCGAAGCATCACATATATAGACCGAAAATCACCACCACAACATAGTATAACATCATCTCGCAAAGGCTAAGTGAGTCATCTTGAGAGATTTACACCTTGCATGAAATTTAAAAGCCTCAAAATCACACATCTTCATCATTATCCCGGGAGAGATACTCCATACATATTACAAACAACGGGGGTGATATTGGATCACCCCGCCTAAGACCCTCTTAGACTCAAAATAACCATGAAGGGAGCCATTTATCATCAAAGTGAACCTTAGAATCTTGACACAAGTCATCACCAACTGAGTGAACTTTGTAGGAAACCCTAATTCAACCATCATTTCATTCAAAAACTCCTAATTAATAGTGTCATAAGCCTTTTTCATATCAAGTTTCATGAGACAACTAGGCTTGACACTCTTCCTACCATAAAATCTCACAATATCCTGGCATATCATGACATTATGAATAATATATCTATTATGAACAAAAGCCCCTTGATTCTCTCGCTATAATATCGGGTAAGACCAATCTAAGTCTATTACGAGAGAACCTTGGTTATGCATTTGTAAATCACATTACAACATGCAATAGGTCCGAACTCCACCACACCGCTAGGACAACTAACTTTGGGAATCAAAGTAAATATTGTTGAATTAATTTCGTTAAGCAATTTCCCGGTTGTGAAGAAGTTTAAGATAACATTTGTTACCTCATGCCCTATAATAGGCCGGGCATCCTTGAAGAAATGAGCACCAAAACCATCCGGTCCGAGTGCCTTATCACCGGGGATGGAGAACATTGCCTTCCTCACCTCTTCCCCGAAAAAGAAGCTTCAAGAATAGCAATATGTTCGGGACTAACCATAGGCCCTTTTTCAATAATACAACTTTTCACAGGAATTCTCCCTTGCAAAGTATTGCCAAGCAAACTTTGGTAATATCTTAAGAATGCAACATTCACCTCTTGCACATTATCTTGCCAATTACCATCAACATCATTAATAGCATAGATGGTATTATGCAACCTTCTAGCTTTAATTGATTGATGAAAAATAGCACTATTTTCATCACCACCCTTGCACCAAGCCAATTTGGCTTTTTGGGCAAGGAAGAAATATATTGACTATGGATCTTCCTATAGATAATGCCAGCCTCTCTTTCTTTCTCTGCCAACACCAGATCACCGGGGCAAGGATGAAGCCGAGATTGCAGTTCGTAAAATTCTTGAGAGCAAAGAATATCTTAACATTGAATTTCAAAGAAATCCCTCTTTGTTAAACTTCTTCAGAGCTACCTTAATAGCTTTCATTCTATGCATTACCTGATACATGGGAGTACCAGTTGTTCTACAATGCCAACATTCAGCAATGATAGCATTAAATTTGTCAGACGAGCTCCACATATGGAAATACTTGAAAGGTTTCCTCCCTATCTCCAATTGAGGATACACATTCACCACAATTGGTGAATGATCAAAAAGGCCTTCAGGCATAAAATGTGCAGCTGAAGTAGGAAACATATCATTCCATTCCATATTCACCATTGCCCTGTCCAATTTACTATAAACTCTACTTTCACCCTGCTGTTTATTGTTCTAGGTGAACAAGCAGCCAGTACTTATTAAGTCATGCATTCCACACCAAGTCATACAATTGCACAACTCCTCAATCTCCTGATGTCTAACAACAGAACCAATTCTTTCACCAGCTTGCATAACACAGTTAAAATCTCCTGTAATCAGCCAAAGGCCCTTAATACCTCCAGAGATCAATTTCAAATCAGACCAAGCTTCACTTCTACCCTGAGCATCATTCAGAGCATAAAGAAAAGTACAATAAAATTCAGCTTTACCATTGCTAGCTGTAATTTTACAATGAATTAATTGACTAGACATAGTCAAAATATCCACTCTGAAGCTAGTTGGGTTCCAGGCCACCACTATCCTGCCCCCCTTATGAAGAGCAGAATTTGAAGTAAAACACCATCCATGGAAGATATTTAAGTAAAGGTTGCCCATGTTACAAGCCTTTACTTTGGTCTCAAGGAGGCTAACTAACCCCACTTTTCTAAGATTCAAGAATTTCTTGATTTCTTTTTGTTTGTGAAGGCAGTTAGCACCCCTTACATCCCAGCAAATGATACTATCCATCTTCCTTGAGAGGACTTCCACCTCCCGCATCATTTTCCATACCTCCATCATCATTTACAACCTCATCAACCTGATCATCACCATCAGCTAAAATAGCAAATACATTCCGCAAAACTGGTTGACTTGTAGGATCCTCCTGCCTTTTTGCTGGCTTCTTAACGGCTTGAAACATAGGGCTCGAGCCACTTCCTTGCCCTCCCTTTGCCGAAGGCTTTATCACCTCCTTTTGTCTCCACACTAACTTCTTGTTTTGTGCGGGCTTCTTACATTCACTCTCGGAATGACCCATTCCCTTACATCTTTGTACGGGTAATAGGTTTCCATTCATACTTAATTTCAACCTCCATAACTTGATCAAATTCATTTATAAACTCAATCTTCTCAGTAAGGTTTTGATCTACCTGCACCTCAATCAACATTCGAGCAAATTGCAATTTCTCCCGTTTAATTGTAGCCTGGTCAAGCCTAATTGGCTTACCAATTGAACTAGCAATTTAAAAAATACATTGCTCTCCCCAATATTTGAATCCAAGCTTCAGCTGAATCCAAATAGGTAATAACCTAATTTCATCCCTCTGAATATCAATAGAAGAATCCCAAGCCTTCATAATAACAGGTTTGTGATCAAAAAATGGATTAGCACCATTCAAAACCAAATCGCGTTTCTCCATTGATCGAAATCTAACCACAAATATCCCAGGCTTCACTAAAGCAACCTTATCAACACCATGAGCACGCCAAATTCTCCTTATAATTCCCTCCATTACATGATCAGGAGGATTAGCTCCAACCACATAGCAATACAATGCAGAATTCCATAAATCAATCTCAGATTGAATCTCATCTAATTCAATTTTAACCAAGTCTGGCTTATTCGCATCAATTCTAGCATCATCAAGCAGAATCGGAATAGGATCATTACCTCCAAATTGAATTCTATTACTCTGTTCTCCAGTAGTCTTCTCCTTCGTCTTATTGATCGTCTCAAGCCAATCAGAGAAATTCACCCTCAGTTCTAATTGGTTTTGTAATTCACGCAAAGAAGATCGAGGAGAAAGAATCTCTTCCTGAATCAACTCAGTTTCATTATCAATTTCCAACGCAGAAACTCCCATTACAGCATCCAATGACTTCATCTTCCTCTCCGGAGTATCAAGACTAGGTCCTGCATTCTTCCTTGGCCCATTCTTTGGATTACTGGACTTCATCTGAGCTCTAGTAGTTCTTGCCATGGCAACCAGCATACAAAGTACGTGGAGAGAAAAAACTAGAGAGAGAAAGTCATTTTTTTTGTCTTTCTATCATTAATTTACCCATATGATATAGCAAACTTGATATTATAATCGTGGAAGTTTGTAAATTTTGGGTTTATTATTGTTTTATGACCCAAACTTAAGATTATTCTATCCCATATTTCAATAAAAAAATATTATTTTTAAGCATACCTGTTCATCTAGTTTCCCTCGGGCTACTACGATGCTTTGTTTCACTGAAGTAATCTTCTGGTTAATCTCATAAACTTTCTTATCGACATACATGAGCTCTGTCTGTAGTTCCTTTTTTTTTTGCGTTCATGGTGCATCTTCGCATTTTTTTCTTCTGCTAATAGAAGTCACATTTCCCTCCATACTCTACCACATTTTCGATACAAATAAAACTCTTGCTTAGTGAAGAACTGCAGATAAAACACCTAGTTCATTTACACAGTTCCAATTTATGAAAGAACATATAACTTTGATTTGTTTGTCACACATTAGAAAAACACGAGTGAGAGAGTCTCAAAATCAGAGCTTGCAATATATATATATATATATATATATATATATATATATATATATATATATATATATATGTACACTTAACTAATTATTTTGGCATTCCATTTTATTTGCCATTTAGATTTTGGAAATCAATTTATTTTGTTTATCAAATTTGGCCAATGCAACATTTAAAAAACTTCTTATACATGCATAGTTTCAATAGACACCTACTAGAATTATATACACGCGATGCGTGCGTTAATTTCGAAATTGTTATTCTATTATATACTCCATCCGTACTATAGTTATGATTACACTAAAATGTGAAAGATTAATAGTTAGATGAATTTAGATATATTAATTTGCTAATGTAAAAAACTAATAAAGGTTGTGAGTGAATTATAATATTAGTTTTTGGTGAATGAATTTTGAACAAAAAGAATAGACATAATGAGTTGGTTTAATTGAATTAAAGAGTATCAAAGGTAGTGAATGTATACCATCTTCTCTTATTAAAAAAAGGTCAATATATATTGTCCATTTAATTTTTTAATTGAAATATTTGATACATATACCATTTTTAACTTATTTAATTAGAATGACAAGTTGAAATGAGAAAGGTTATTAAATTGGTTTCTTTTGTAATTTTTTTTATTCCACTAGATCATTAAGGGTAATCTAGTATTTTCAGAGGGAGATACCATCTTCCTCCTCCCTTCCCTTATATAATAGAGATATGAGAATAGAGAGAGTAAGTATTCCCTTTCTTTTTCTCGAAGTTTTACTTAGTTACAGTAGGCCCAATATTTTAGGCAACAAGAGAGTGTATACTTTTTGGGTCCACTTGCATTAAGCAAATAAAAAAATATAAGGAGAGAGAACATTGGGTCCACTTGCAATAAATAAAAAAATGACAAACAAAAGTGGGCCATATATTTTGTTGCCAATTTAGGAATAAAGTAAGTTGAGTAAAAATGGCAACAAAATATATTTTTACATATTCGAAGTCAAATTAATTTAACACCACAAATAATTACTATGGAAATAAAGAATTGAGAGCTCCATAACCTTTCTTCTTCTTTTTATGAGAGGGAGAGTTTCATGAACATACATGAATATATTGTTGTACATCTGGTGTAGATTTTGATATTGTCTGCTCCTTCTTCACCTGCAAGTCTTTAAGCTCTCTTAAACTCCTTCTCTCTTGTGCTAAATTTCTGGTTCCATGCACCACACAATTCCTCAACTTTTGCATTTTCTGTTGAACCCCATATATATTGTGCACATGTGAGTTGTCCCACATTGGAGAAAGAGGAGAGTAAGTACCACAATATAAGCTAGAGGAGCTACTCCTACTATTGCCAATTGGTTTTAGTATGGAACCTCCTTTGGGCTTGTATGTGGACCGAACTCTCCTCCTCCTTATTGGGTTGCCCAAGCCCATTTTCAGTCATAACAAATTTATCATGGTATCAGAGCCCAGGTTGTTGGGCCTTTCATGTTGGGCATTTGTCAAGCAACTGGATATGCTATAATTCTAAGGACACTCACATGTGAGGGGGAGTGTTGAACCCCATATATGTTGTGCACATGTGAGTTGTCCCACATTAAAGAAAGAGGAGAGTAAGTACCACAATAAAAGCTAGAGGAGCTACTCCTACTATTGCCAATTGGTTTTAGTATGGAACCTCATTTGGGCTTGTATGTGGACCGAACTCTCCTCCTCCTTATTGGGTTGCCCAAGCCCATTTTCAGTCATAACAAATTTATCATTTTCTCATCGATAGTGGTAGGTAGTATATTTGTACGCTATGAGGAGGATTAGGAAAGAAGAAACACAATGAAGTAGGTAACTAGCTATTTCAATAAGAAAACAACTTTTAAATTGATTATTATCATGGAGAAGTTATAACAGCTATGTCATTCCAAGTGATAAAGCGCCTCGCCTAGATGGTTTCTACTTTCTTCCGTCATTTTAATCAAAATGTAGGGTTTATTGTTTACATTAATTATTGATGTTTATTTTTCCATTCCATCCTTCTTTTTGTAGTGGTAATAAGCTATATTTCAGAAGTCAACTCTACCTCTACACGTGAATTCACCCATCTCTTGTTGCTATGTTGTTTCGAAGGCATTTCAAAATTCTTGTGTGAAAAAGATTACATTAGTACGTACATGTTTGGAGGGTAGACAAATTGTTCACGACATTCTAATTCGTTAGGATATGCACAATCAAATTTGATTATAGAAAGCGTATTATTTCATACACTAGAGATTTTGTTTTAGTTTAGGAATATGTGTCGTTAGAATATATTATAAACTAGCTTCTCGACCCGTGCAAAATGCACGGGAACTTTTTGTTTTATACATTTTGATTATAGGATATTCTTCCTAAGATATGGTGTGATGATTAGTTCGTGATTTAAAGTTTTTATAACCGCATATTAAGAATATTTCAAAAATATGTTATGACCCTTGTGTTTAGGGGTTATAGTTATTGTCTTGGTGATCACGTGACCCACCATTTTTTTTAAGAAAAAGTTAGATTGAAAATCTTTTCGCTCCGCATATTGCTTCTCTCAAAGGATTTGATGAAACCACAATTCTCACAACCACTGGGAGTCGGTCATGCAACCACTTCCACTCCCACTTTTTGCATTCTCACTCACCCTCTCTCTCTCTTGTTGTCTTGCACCACCGATGCACTGCACCACGCCACCTACTGGCCACCACCCATCAGCCACCATTGATTGTCTGCTTCACCACAACCTACAATCTACATGTGCCCGTTTTTTCTTTTACTTTGTATGCCTTTTATTTGATTTTGTAATTTGTTGATGGGTTTTAGTTAATCTGTAAGGTGGTAAGTTATACTACTGAATTTTGATGGACAAAATTAGAAAATTTAAGCTAATATATCCTTAGTTTTGCTTTTGAAAAACTCGTGATTTTAATATCTTGTAGTAGTTCGTTTTCAACTTAATTGTGATTTTTTTTTAGTAAAGAAACCTTCTTTTTATATAATTCTTCTCTTTTTCACAATAGTTTTTATGGCTTCTTTTGTTGTCTTTTGTTTTGTTTATTCCTTTTCTGAAATTACGGTTTTTGGTTTTATTAGCTAAAAGGTAAGTTATTCTAGAAAAAATTGACCAAGAAAGTTACAAATTTTTTCATGGATATGGATAAGATTATGAAACTAATATATCTTTGGATATGGCTAAAAAAATTTATGGATATGGTCAAAATTCTATTGATACAAAAAATTTCATGGATATGGTTAAAGTTTGAAAAATAGAAAAATTTCTTTCGGAGTGGAATTTTTTAGGAAGTATTTATTTATAATTCATGCATTAATTAGATATTGATTGATATTTCATTGGTGGATGGTGGTGACTGACCATCTACAAAATTGATTTGTCGCTACTACACAATTATGACATATAATTTACGGATTTTTCACCATATACCCCTGACAACTTTTTTATTCATCATATATAATATTAAAGGAAGAAAACTTCAGTCCTATGTGGTGAGCCATTAGCCTTCCTCTACTCTCCTTCACCCTCAATTTCCCAGCCTTCTCTTTCAATATGCCACATGGCCAATTTTTCAGCCTGCTCTTTGCTTTGAAAGATTGCCTTAAATGACGCCTAAAAAATATAGAAGGAAGTGATTTCCTCTTATATTAGGAAGACTAAACGCAATCACGCTCCGATTGCCTCTTATGTTAGGAAGGTTTTGCAATCAATATACTATAGTCTATAACTCTATATAGACCGAAATGTAAATGCTACAAAATCCATCCTTTTTTCCGGCAAATTCAACTACAAAGCAAAATCCTAAATTAACGCCTCAAATCACGTTGTGGTTAGATAAACACACCTATAATCACTTTGTAATTGAAAGGAATTCAGAAAAAGGTACAAAATTTAATTCAGCTAAGTGGTGAATATAAATTGAGGACCTATGTTGTCTTCTCAAACAAACAAAAACAAAAAATTCGGTCGAACATTTTTTTGAAATAGGGATCAATTAAGGTTTAATAACGGAATTAGGGGTCAATGATCAGAAAAGTTGATAATCACTAATCATTAAGAGCACAGTGTGAATCATCAAGAAATTGAGGGTATATGGTGAATTTTGAAAATATCGAGGGTATATGGTGAATAAAAAAATTTGTCGGGGGTATATGGTGAAAAAATCGTATAATTTATGTATAATAATCTTGCTATAATGGTTTTTAAAGTTTGTTACTAACTTGTCTACATATCACGGTTTGAACATATTTCTAAATTCTTATTAAAATATAAGAAAAAATACGGATTTTTCACCATATACCCTCGATAATTTTATTTATTCACCATATATCCTCGCAATTTTTAAAATTCATCATATACCCCTCAATCGATTCAAAATTCACCATAAGTTCATAATGACTAATGGCCGTCAACATTTTTAGTCATTAACCCATAATTTCATTACCAAACCCTAATTAACTCCTATTTGAGTCGTTAACCTTAATTGACCACTATTTAAAACATCACAAATGGCCCCTTTTATCATTATTCCTCCATAACTCTCTTCCTTCTTATTTGGCCTTAGGTGTTGAACATGTTTTTCTCCTATATAATTATATTGATTTGAAATAATGATAACATGTATGTTAACTAAGATAACATTAACTCCTTCAAAGCAATATATTTTCCCTTCTCTAGCACATCAATGAAGTGTCAATGTAATTTTGATTGAATGACACACAGATGTCGTTCACCCTTAATACAAAAGAACTAAAAAGTTGAAAAATAAAATAAAGTTAAACATTTTAATATGCATAATGTGAAAATCATTTCAAACTATATACATAAAAGATTAGAAGTCTTACACTATGATCTATTAGAAACTATCTTTAGAACCATTCGATCAGCACACATTCCTTAAACACCAAACAAACTAATTACATTCCAATTTATAATATATGGATGCCAATACTTAAATGGTGCATAAACATTTATATCCATTATTTAATATGAAAAGTAAGGCATATAGTTGCTTACATCAATTAGTAATCCACTCTCTTCGTCCTCTAAACACTTGTGTTTTATGCGGGTTTCAATGCACTCATTTGACCAATAATATTTTTTATTATATAATGGTAAAATTATGAAAAAATTAAATTATAAAAATATACAATGTCATGAATCCAACAAAATCTCCCACTACAATATTTTTCACATATATTAATTACCACAAAATGTCAAATTGTTATTAAACTTTGACCACTTGAGTAGTAAGCGGGGAGATCTTTAAAAAGATGAGGGAGTAATGACTAACTAATCATACAAATCTATAATAAATAGTTCGTATATTATTTTTTACTGAATTAAAAAAAAAAATCTTTCCTTTTATCAGATTTTTCTTTGAATAAATCTAACTTCATCAAATAAAGTTTCTCTATAAAATATTGATATATGATGTTCAAAAGACTGCAAAACACATATTTAGAGAAAATGACAAAATCTATCTAATATTTGAATATTAAATTTATCTATTTTAGTTGAAATGGATAAAGTTTGTAATTTGAATACAAAAACATTAGATAGGACTATACGATGAATATAATTGAAAAGACCATTTATTAACAAATTAGCAATTTAGCATACTTAAATCCCTCTCGATGATAAACTATATTTCTTTCATCAAACTAAAAATGTAAACTCATTAGTATATTCCTTGGGAAGATCATAATTCATAAATAACCATTTGTAGGATGATTATTAAATTTTGGAAGTAATTTTTTTTCAAAGCCGCGAGCCGTAAATGAAGAATTCATCTTTCCATTTGATGTTGCCACGAATTAATCTTCTACAGGAAACGAAAACCGTGAATGAAGTCTAATTTTTTTTTATTCAAAGACAAAACTTTGCAAGACTCTTCACCAAAAAAATTTTAAGAGTGGCTAGAAGTTAAAGAAGTATCAAACAGTGAAAGATTAAATGATTACTTGTGCTTGATTTATATAGATGTGATAATTGTACACTGACCGTGCCTAATTAGCAGCATAATATGTGAAAATCAATGCCTAAAATATAGGGTGAATCATACCCATTATATAGTGATTTGTTAATATATAGCCACATTATATATGAAGAAATACAGAAGAGAATCCATATATTTGTTACCTAATTTAGAGGATTATAATTGATTCACATACGCACACAATTGATACCGAAGCGACACATAAGCGGAGTTGTACTAAGTTGTTACACGTGGCAGTGGCATTTCTTAGAATGTTTGAAATGGCGACATTTTGGCAAAATCATTCATAGCTTGACACATAGGACAAATGTACTCAGCTTTATATAGATATATAGATATTTGTATTATCGTTTAGGGTCTGTTCTCTTCGGCATAAAACAACTGAATTGAACTGAACTGAACTGAACTGAACTGAATTGAACTGAACTGAACTGAAAATAAGCTGGGGAGAACAGGCCCTTAGTGTATATTTACTTTCCTTAATATTAGCCTAAATATACTTTAGTTAGTTTTTTTTTTTTTGAAAGAGAAATTTCATTAATTGAAGGCCAAACGACATCTACAATAGGTATTAAAGAAAAACAAGATTCAATTAAACAAGACTAAATCAAATTCGTCTTCGAAGAAACTACAATGAACCAGATCGAGCAATACAGCGTAACCCCCTTGTATTTACTGAATCAAGCAGCTATTGATGAGGAAGTCTATCATTCTGATATAGTTTGGGAAGAACATTCTTGATCGAGTCAGGTTGACCGCATCTGAGATTCCAATACCTTCATGTTGAGTCTCGAACTTCAACCAATGAGAATAATTTCTCATACCTAAAAACAAAAGAACTATACTCACAACTCTCATAAGGGAGAAGGAGATTTCCAAAACAGAAACTAAAAACCCCATAACAGGGTTTGAGAAAATCTCATAAAGAGAGACTAATTTATTAAACAAAACAAGAAAATGAACTAAAAACTGAAAATAAAAGGGGAAAAGGGGCTTACCATGGATGAAATCATCCATGACAGCCCCTAATTGATGAAGAAGGGGTAGGGGAGGCTAGGGTTTGAGAGAGAGAAAAAGAGAGAGGGGGCGGTATAGAGGATTTAGAGAAGTGATGATTTGTTCTCATTGACTATAGCAAGTATATATAGGGAATTACAAGCTAGTGTTTACAGCTAGTTACAACTAAATATATAAACAACTATAATTAAGGCAAGAATAATGGAGAAGATAATTGACACAATATTGACAGAATAAGATCCATAATCTTTGCTGTATAATTATGGTTAGTTTACTAGGATCAAATCATTCCTTATTATGCCCCCTCAAAATGGGCGACCAATATGAAAGACCGATTTTGCCAACCAATGTAGTAAAAGACGCTCGTGGTAACGGCTTGGTGAGAGCATCCGCGAGCTGGTCGTTTGTGGAGATGTAAGCAACTCTTAGCTTCCCGGCTTGAACATTTTCACGGACAAAATGATAATCCAAGCCTAGATGTTTCATCTTTGAGTGGAAAACGGGGTTAGCACTAACATACGTCGCCCCCATATTGTCACAATATATAACAGGAGTTGTAGCGGTTGATAAGCCAAGCTCTTGGAACAAGTTTCGAACCCATAGAACTTCTGCCGTAGCATTTGCCACAGCCCGATACTCAGCTTCGGTGGATGACCTTGCTCGTGTTCTTTGCTTTTTAGATGTCCATGAGATCGGGTTCTTACCAAGATAGACTATGTATGCCGTAGTTGAGATGTAATCGTCTTTATCCCTAGCCCAATCTGCATCGGAGTAGGCATGTAGATGTAGAGGTGAATCTTTGTGCAATATTAACCCCATATGTGAAGTACCACTGAGATAGCGAAGTAACCGACGGAGAGCTTGCATATGATCTTCTGTAGGACGTTGCATATATTGAGCAAGTTTATTCACGGTAAAAGCAACATCGGGCCGAGTTAGACTCAAGTATTGTAAGCTACCAATGAGACCACGATACTCGGTAGGATCTGAAAGTAATTTTCCATGTAGAGTCAAAGGAGGATGAGTTGACAAAGGGGTTGCAACAGGTTTGGCTTCCTCCATATTAGCTTTACATAGAATGTCTGCTATATACTTCTTTTGACTTAGAAAAATTCCACTTGGATGAGGCATTACCTCCACTCCCAAAAAATAGGATAAATCACCTAAATCCTTGAGAGAAAACCGTGTAGCAAGCCTGGTGATGAATTCATCTAAAAATTTTGGAGCATTACTTGTAACAATGATGTCATCCACGTAGACCAACAAATATATTGTTGATCCATTTGTGTGTAAGGTGAATAAGGAGGAGTCAGATATGGTGCTTTTGAACCCCAAGAGAATCAAATGTTGTCGTAACTCTTTGTACCAAGCTCTTGGAGCTTGTTTTAGGCCATAAAGAGCCTTGTTTAACTTGCAAACATGGGTAGGAAAATTAGGATCCACATAACCGGGTGGTTGGACAGTGTATACTTCATCAGTTAAAGTCCCTTGTAAGAAGGCATTGTTAATGTCGAGTTGACGAAGAGGCCAACCTTTACAAACTGCAAGAGACAAGACAAGGCGAACTGTAGCGGGTTTAACTACGGGGCTAAACGTTTCTTGGTAATCGATGCCCGGTCTTTGATTAAAACCTTTTGCAACATATCGAGCCTTGTATTGGATGATTTGGCCATATTTATCCCTTTTGATTCTAAAAACCCATTTACAACCCACCACATTTTGTGAAGTACCAGATGATACAAGATCCCAAGTTTTGTTTTTAGTCAACGCCGAGATTTCGTCGTCCATTGCCTTTCGCCAAACTGGACTTTTGAGGGCTTGAGCAATTGTTTTGGGTTCAGTCTCTTTAAACTCAGCATTGAGGTTAAGTTTATTGATGGGTTTTCTAATGCCATGTTGCAATCTAGTGGTCATGGTATGAGATGGGTGGTCCAAGATAGAGGGAATAATATGAACTGCATTTTGTGGGTCATTTTCGATGGATGAAGTAGAAGAGGTGGGTGAATTTTCTAGAGAGTGAGCAGCGAAAGTGGGTTCTGTAGTAGGAATGGCAGAAGGTGAGGCTGGTTCCAATGGGGTTGGTTCCATTGGTGTAGTAAGGGGAATAGTGAAAGGACACCATTCCTCAAGGAGACTTGATAAGGACGGTGATGGTTGCTTAAGATTAGCAAACGGGAATTGTGAGTCAACAAAGTGAACATGGCGGGAAGTATATATACGACTCGTCTTAGGATCAAAGCAATAATAAGCACTTTGAGTCGGAGAGTAACCTACAAAAATACAAGGAATAGATTTTGGATCTAATTTATGTTTAGCATAAGGTTTGAGCCATGGAAAACATAAACAACCAAAACTCCTTAATTTATGATAATTAGGTGCCTTTCCAAATAACTTAGAAAAAGGAGACTCATTTTTTAGAGTTGAGGTTGGAAGACGATTTATCAAATATGCAGCAGTAGAGCATGCATTGGACCAAAATGCAAGAGGCATATTTGCATGAGTTAGGAGAGATAGAAATGTTTCAACTATATGCCTATGCCGTCTTTCGGAGTAGCCATTATGTTGAGGGGTATGAGGAGGAGTAGTGAGTCTAGAGATTCCATCAATGGCTAAATAATCGATTAAGGATTCATACTCTCCCCCATTATCTGAATATAAGTTGATGAGAGGTAGTTGAAAATATTTTTCAACTAAAGCTTTGTATCGAATAAAGACATGTTTTGTATCAGATTTTTGTTTAAGAGGATATAGCCAAATATATTTAGTGTAATGGTCCACAAAAATCACGTAATATTTATAACCATCATGGGAATAAATGGGAGAAGTCCAAAGATCTGTATAAATGTATTGAAGCGGAGCAGTAGAGGTAATGGTAGAAATAGAGAATGGAAGTTGATGACTTTTATTGCAAGCACAAGAAGTACAATCTAAAGTAGAAATGCTAGGAACATGTAATTTATTTAGTGAAATAATTTGTCTAAAAACCCTATGAGAAGGGTGTCCTAGACGATGATGCCAATCAAGGGAAGATGCCTTTGTGCTTGAGAAGACTTGAGGAGGAATGGATTGAACTTCATAAATTCCCGATTTAACCGGACCCTAGAATAGAGATTCCCCCGTTTTGAGATCCTTCACAATAAAAGAGTTTGGTAAGAATTCAACGGAAGCATTATTGTCAATACAAAGCTGAGAAATAGAAATTATGTTTCGTGACATAGCAGGAACACAGAGAACATTATTTAATTTTATGGTGGAAGATAAGAAAGAGAAAGATAGAGTGCCAATATGAGAGATTTTGAGACTCGTACCATCACCGATGATTAGTTCTTCGGTTCCATCATATGGAGCATGAAGAGATAGATTTTCTAAGTCCATTGTAACATGGTGCGAGGCACCACTGTCAAGAAGCCAAGGCGAGGTAGGGGCTGTCACAGTAGCCGAATGAGCCTGAGGTTTAGGTGTGTTTAAGCCTGGTTTAGCATTGTTGTAAGAATGAGGATTCGGTGGTGCAATATTAGGAAATTGTTGGTTGAAGGAGGGACATTGGGAGACAACATGACCTTGTTCACGACACCATTGACATTTACCCAAAAAGGGACGAGGCTTGTGTGCGGTATTCACAGGAGATGGAAGAATACCTGGAGAAGGAGCAGCACTGTTTCGGCCATAATTACGGCCTTGATATGAATGGTGTCGAGTAGTAGCAGCAAAGGCTGTAGCGGGGAGGGAGGGATCAGACCGGTTTTGATTGATGGAGAGCTCCTTGTTGATGAGCTTTTCATGAAGTTCCTCAAACGAGATGGGAGTATCTCGTGCATTCACAGACTCGATCACAGAACTATATGTTTCATCAAGGCCAAGAAGCACTCGATCAATCAGGTCCTCATGCTCAATTTTCTTACCCAAGGCAGCAAGTTGATCAGCACAAGCTTTAATAGCTTGCATAAATTCAGTGATTGATTTGTTTCCCTTAGTGGTCCGATTGAGTTGGTCCTTCACCTGCTTGATATGACCTCGGCTGGGTAAAGCGTAAGTTTTCGCCCAAATTCCCCACAGATCTTTGGAGGTCTTAGCCTCAGAAACGAGAGGAACAAGTGTTTGTGAAAGTGTGCCGACGAGCGCACCAAATAATAACTTATCTTGCCTGATCCAGAATATGAAATCAGGATTAGAACTTTCAACATCATTGGTTGTAATGACAGGAGATGGACAAGCCAAGGAACCATCCACAAACCTGTATAGGTCATGGCCTATTAGGATGGCTTAAACTTGCATTTTCCATGATAAATAGTTGGTGGGGGTGAGCTTGATGGTGTTATTAATGTTGATGAAGGTAAAAGGCTTGGAAGGGTCTGTGCCATTAGGAATCTGGTAAGAAGGAATACAGTTGGCCATTGCCGAGAAAAAGAGAAAAAGACAAGAAAAGATAATTTTGATAGGATCAAAGGACTGATACCATTAGAGGATTTAGAGAAGTGATGATTTGTTCTCATTGACTATAGCAAGTATATATAGGGAATTACAAGCTAGTGTTTACAGCTAGTTACAACTAAATATATAAACAACTATAATTAAGGCTAGAATAATGGAGAAGATAATTGACACAATATTGACAGAATAAGATCCATAATCTTTGCTGTATAATTATGGTTAGTTGACTAGGATCAAATCATTCCTTATTAGGCGGCTCTTGTCACTTCCATACATATAGACTAATTAAAGAGTCGGGACTACATTAGTTAGTTTGTAATAAGTTTTTGAGTTAATATGAAATACTCATGGAAGATATTCTTTCATGGTATCACGAGTATTAAGGCAAGTCTTTTTTTCTCCGCTGCGCCCTATCTCTGCTACCCACCAGCCATGATGCATTCTCCTCCTTCTTTCTAGTCTTTCACCATGCCTGACTCCAAACTTCCCTTTCACCCAGCCCCCAGGTACCACCGTTTCCAATATCAAGAATCACAACTCCGTCACTCTTGAGATGGAAAACGTACAGTATGCATGCTACGTAGGCGAATCTCTTCAAGATTCACGCACACTCTCATCGGGTTTTAGACCATATTCTTCCATCGGCTACTGACAAAGCCAAGGTGACTTCCACTGACGAGGAGAAAGAGTTATGGATTACTCTTGATGCAACCGTTTTTCAGTGGATTTATGCCACAATTTCGAACAATCTTTTCCATACCATCATTGAACCTGATGTCATGGCAGTGGAGGCTTGAAACCAATTGCGTGATATATTCCAAGATAATCTAAATTACCATGGGTCATGCTTGAAAATGAATTCTTCGACACTAAAATGGAGGATTTCCCAAAGTTGTCGGCATACTGTCAAAGAGTCAAAAGTCTCTCTGATTAAGTAAAGTACGTTGGTGCCCCGGTTTCAGAATCCCGCCTCGTTCTACAAATAATTACCAGCCTTACATTGGCTTATAACAAAATGTTGGGACTTTGATTCGTCAGAGAAACCCAATTCCTACCTTTTATCAAGCCTGGTCCATGTTGACATTTGAAAAAGCTGGAATGGCCAAACAACTTGCTAGTGGAGGGTCTTCGGCAATGGTGGCTGCATGACCACGAGATGCCGACGATTATACCTCATATTCTTACAATTCTCAGCCCACTTGGCATCACAATCATGGGAAAAATACCCACCAAAAGTAGCATAGCGGTGGCAAGAAATCTAGCGGGGATCGTGGAGGCTCGGGCAAAGGTGGTCGTGGCTCCCGGGGTAGTCCTGGCGACAACTAGCAACCACATGGGGCAGCAGTGGTATCCACATGGTCCATTGTATGCACCTCCGTATGGATGAATGCCTCGACTAGCAGTCCCTCGTTCGTACCCCACATCAGGTAATTGGGCCCAGTCCAAATTCTGGTTCATACAGACAGCAAGCTCCTTTATAGCAACTTGGTGCTCTTGGGCCAAGGCCACAACAAGCTTTGCAAGTGACAGGCCCACCCTATATGCCTGCTGATATTGAGTCTGCCATGCATACTATGACAATTAGCCCAACTGATGCAAATTTGTACATGGACACTAGTACAACATCTCATATGACATCCACCTCAGGTAATTTCACGTCTTATTCTAATATGAGCATTGAAAATGGTATTATTCTTGGTCATGGTACTTTAGTTATAATTTGTGGTCGTGGAAATGATACTTTGCCCCCCCACCCTCCAATCCTCCTTTATCCTTAAACAATGTTCTTCATGCTCCAAAACTTGTGAAGAATTTGGAATATGTTAGAAAATTTACTAAGGATAATTATCTGATTGTTGAATTTGATCATTTTTGGTATTTTGTGAAGGATTCTCAGACGGGGTTGTATCTCATGAGGTGTGAGAGTCGAGGTGATCTTTGTCCTATCACAACTAGCTTCTCCACTCAAGTCACTTCTCCATCAAGTTTCTTAGCTTCAACTCTTTGGCATGATCAGTTGTGTCACCTGGGATCTCCTATTTTAGATATTCTTAGGAAAAGTAATAGCACTGAATGCAATGGACTCTTTGATCCTTCAGTTTAGGGGTGTTCATAACCGGATACCCGATTTTTCGGGTACCCGCATTTGCGGGTAGTTGAAAATGCAACCCATGACCCGACCCGGAAAAATCGAGTACCCGCTAACTAGGTACCCGATTTTTCCGGTTCGGGTCATTGGGTACCCGATTCAATATACTCTGTTTAAAAAAAATTATAATGTGTCCACAAATAGTTTGATGAAGGCGTGAAGAACTGCCACTAACACCCATATACTCAATTAGTCATCTTATTGTCATTACCAAAATAAAAGTCTTACTCAATTAACACACATATACTCTATGTGGAGCTACTGCCAAAATAAAAGTAATGAGAAACAGTGAGAGAAAGAAAAATGAAGGAAGACCTTGAGAGTTTAAGTGCTGGACATCACTTTTTTTTTCTTTACTTGTTAAGGACATTGCTGATTGCTTCATTAATTTACTATATTCAGCTTATTGCAATCAAACGGGTAGAGATAGAGAATTTAATGGTGGATGAAAGAGAAGAGTTGTATTGATACTAGTACATAGTGCTTACTTTACAAGACACGAACTACAAAAAAAAAATTATAAAAAGCAAAATATCCCGGGTTTTTGGGTACCCATTTAATTTTAACCTTGGCCCGTGACCCGACCCGCTTCATGTCTATTTTACCGGGTCGGGTACCCGGTCCAGTAGATATGAAAAAATCTGCTTTATTACCCGGTTTTTTAGATGCGGTCACCGGGTCGACATGTCGGGTTTTGCGGGTCGGGTTTTTTTTAACACCCCTACTTCAGTTTGTCATTCTTATGTACTCAGAAAACATATTAAGTCGCTAGTAATTCAAGTACCTGCATGCCTTTTGATATTATTCATAGTGATTTGTTGACCTCTCCTGTTTTGAGTTCTTCGAGTCATTGATATTACATTTTTTTATTGGATGATTATTCACAGTTTATGTGGACTTTTCCTTTGGCATTAAATCACAAGTTTACTCCACTTTTATGGCTTTTAACGCTCAAATCCACACCCATTTTGGACGTGGTACTAAGACTACCAATGTGATAATGGGAGGGAGTATATATGATAATGATTCTTCTGGGATATTCTGTGAAACTAATGTCATGTCACTCTGTTTATCGTGCCCTCATAATTCTTCACTAAATGTGAAAACCGAGAGGAAAATTCGATATATCAATAATATCATTAGGACTCTTCTAGCTCATGCTTCCTTGCCTCAATCGTTTTGGCACCATGCTTTGCAAATGACAACTTATCTTCTAAATATTCTTCCGAGTGAACTATTTGCAAACAAATTGTCCCTCCAAATTCATTACCAGAAATCCTTCATATTCTCACAATCCAGTTTTTAGGTGTTTGTGTTATCCTCTTTTTTTTTGTCAATCGCCATAAATAAATGGAAAAATTGAAAAGAATAGGCCCAACACAGTCTCAACTTTAATTTAATATTGTTCAGTCCCGACTTTAACCCCCCTTTTACATTTGTGGTTCGAGCAGGTTTCTGACCTGCTTTAGCAGGTAAACTTTGTTGAACTTTTTTTTTTCTTTTCTATCTTCATTCACCTCTTTCCTTCACTGTTCCCTCCGACCTCCTCCTCCTCTCCCCTACCACCCAACTCCCTCCGCTTCCACCCCACTACCCCTGTAACACCCCGAATTTTCGATCCTAATTTTTTTCACGGTTATTTTCCCTTAGATATAATTTTTCGTTAAAATGAAATAGTTCATTACTAAAAATAATTATATCGTATAAATATATCTTTGTCAACTGTATGAAAGTCATATTTGTTTTTTTTGTATCTATTATTATATTTAATTAGGAAAATTATGTATTTTATATTAAACATTTACGCGTATTACACTATCGTATCTCTAGCGTGTTTGGACCGTATACGTACCTAATGTGGCCCAACCACCGAAGTGTTTTGAGCTGGCCGAAATCATATTATTTAGAGGGGAATATAGTGAGTTTTTTTTTTTGAAAAGTTTGGAACGTTTGTAACCCCACTTTAATCACTCCATTTATTTCCTATTATCATGCCACCTTATAACCCCCCATTTACCCTACCTTTTAATAACCTTAGAAGTTGCTTTGCTGATCAGAGAAAAACTGATCAAGTGCCTTTCATTCCATAGTGAGAAAGAAAGAAAAGAAGGAAGAAAAAACAGCCCCTCTCTACACACAAGTTCCACCTTATTTACTCTTCTCTCAAACATTAAAAAAATCAGCTATTATATTCTAAGTGATCCACCTTTTCTCCATTGTAAATCTTGAGTATTCTAAGTTCAGTTTTGGGTTGCTAGGAGGAGATGTCGCGAAGGACAAAGTTGCGCGAGAAGGACAAAGCTAGACCACTGTTCTACACTCCTTCAGTTGGCCCAGGTAACTAGCGGCGACCCTAGATCGATTACAATTCACATAGGAATTATATTAGTTTTAATAGTTGGGTTATTTGGGGTTGTAGTATCATGTTAGATTGAGTAATACATATATCATTTTTTTGATGATGCCGTGCAATATTCTTGTAACTTGGTGATGTATTTCGTGACTTTTGTATGTATATGATGCTAGTACATTTTATGTATAATGTATACTTCTTATTGGGCTTAAATTTGTTATGTTTAGGATAAATGATTTCTTGTTATGTGGTACTATGTAATCTTGGCGTAGTTGTATGATGTAGGAAATCATGTTATAGTATTACCCATTTTATTATATGAGCACGAAGTTATAGCATATGTTGATTGCTTGGTACAGTTTCGCCATATCTCATGTTTACATGCTACTGCACTGTTGTAATTTTTCATGCTATAGACACTGCTTGTTGCTGCTACCTACTGATCTGCATACTATAGAATTGCTAAGTGTTGCTGTTTTGTTTCCGTCCCTAATCTTGGCGTGACTATTAGTGTATGGTAAGCACGAACTTGTGTTGCTGCCAGTGAGTGAACTGTAGCTTGCATCTTCTTTTAGCATCACACTTCATGGGATGATTTTAAGCTTGTTGCTGATGTATGTGTTGTAATATAGACCTTGCATTTAGTGTCGCTTGAAATAAACTTGCTGTTGTATATGCTTTTATGGCTTGCGTTTCATCATGGGGTTACTATATGTATCTTTGGTATTAGTATTACTTTATTATGTGGATGATTATGAGATTTGTTTTGGACTGATTATTTAAGGTTTAGTTATAAAAATGTTGGTTTACTTGGATTGTTGAATTAGTATTTCTTTGTATACGAATATGTTGTCGACGTGGTTGTGTTTTAGGTAGAATAATACTACCTTTAGCACAGCTTCGCCAAGGCTAATGTACTGGGAATAATGCAACCTTTGTTGTATTTGACCTTGTACCCGAACTCATATAACGAGTATATATTGATTAGTTGAAATATTTGATTTATTATCATTAGTTATTATTTTTGAATGATATTTTGGAGCCTTTAATTTTTATATATTCATTTATTTTGAGATGAACAAAGTAATATTATTTTGAGTATTGACATCTTATTTGATGAGTTGTTTGGGTCATGGAAACCCTCAGTGGTGACTCTAAAATTCCGCATTTTAGGTGTAAGGCCTTAAGGGCATCCTTATGTGTTCATGAAGTATTCTGGAGAAATTTATTATTATTTATTATTTTTGTTTGAGAGAAAGATATCCGGAGGGACGTAATCCCAAGGTGAAAAACATGTAAACCATATAGGACGTAATCCTAGGTATATCTTGGTTTTGTTGTCGTCCGAGAGGTCGATGGGGACGTAATCCTACACCGCATTGGGAGTATGGCAATTCTTAGACACGGACAATAGGGAACGTAACCCGTAGGCTGTCCTGGAGGTTGCGATGTGACATTACCATAGGAAGTGGGTTGTCCACTAGAGTTCAGTTTTCTCTCAAACTATTTTTTATGTTTTGAACTTATTGATTTATTTGATCTTGTTTTTTGTTGTTCCTAAATTAATAATTACATAAATATTTATATACATTTACATTTTTATTACTTCCTTGTTATTCTTTATTAACCATGTTATATTAAGCATTGTTTAAGAGATTTTCTCGAATTGTTGTTTTTATAACTTCTCAATTAAGTCTTTTATAATTCTTATATCGATCCTAATTGGGCTGGGAGAGCTGTTAGTTACTCCTCACTGATTGTGGATGTTGTTATATTTTGCAGGTAAACTTGAAGAGTAGCTCTTTTGGGTTGTGGGTTGTGAAATAAAGACTTATTAGGCTTATAAGACATCGTATTTTATTTCTTATTTTTTTTGTTAGTGTGGGTTTATGAGGTTGTTTTGCCTCCTTTTTTATTTTTGGTTTAAATTAAATTGGGATTTAAATTTCAAGTTTGATTAGTTTATTATGAACTGTAGAGTGACATATCCATCTTGACGATATTTCCACTATCGTCTTTTCTTTAATAGAATATCTACATTTTCTCTATTTTGTCTTATCAAAGGACGGAGTGTTACAGTTTTGTAACACCCGACCCATACGGAGTCGAGTATATCGTCACCAATGCACATCCAGGGCCAACAACTGCCCTCAATAACCAACACAAGTTCTTCCGGCGCATTTTATCCTCACTCATGCGCACCCTGAGAAACTTCCCAGGAGGTCACCCATCCCTGGGCTACTCCCAGCCAAGCACGCTTAACTGTGGATTAATTAAGGAAATGAGCTCCCTAAAAGAAAGATGCATCTTGTTGGAATGAGTAGTCTGCTAAATCCCTCTAAACCAATCATGAGGGGTATTACAACCCCTCTCTCCCAACTCCTCCTCTTCGCTCTCCCTTGCCACCCTATATTCCCCACCTCCCCTAACTGTGTCCACTCCCTCGCCACCCTCTCCCCCGTCCCCAAAACCCCCACCCCTCCCCCGCCCCCGAAACCCACCGCCCTACCCCCGCTACCCCCTTGCCCCCGAAATTCCCTTCCCTTCCTGGCTCCCGAAACCCCCTCCCCTGCCTCGGCCACGCTCCCCCTCCCTCGCCCCTATGTTATTTGTGACTTGAAATCTTGTGAAAATGGCATAAGGCTGACTTTAAATGCACATATCTCTCAATCTGTAAATTATTTTGTTGTGATTCAAATTGAAGGTGATAGCTTGTTTTAAGATCTTTCCAACGACTGGTCATATACCAAATTCCGCTGAGAAACGAGAAAGTTATGGCTGTTTTACGAAGAACTGTCAAACTGGAATTGCATTTCGCCCGACCGGGCGGGTTTTGGCCCTACCGGGCAGCAGCGCTCGACCGGGCGGTTTGGCCCGGTCAACTGGGCGGTTTGGCCCGGTCGACCGGGCGACTCGTTTTTCACGAGTTTTTATTTTGTTTTTAACCCTAAGTTTTTAAGCCGTCATTAGAGTTATACTAGGAGATTTTTCTAGGGTTTATTAGGGTTTTCTTATGTTATAAAAGGACCCTTTTGGTGATCATTGTTTGACACACACACACTTTTAGCCTCTAGTATTTTAGGACTCCTTGTATTATTCTCTCTGTTTTTTCTCCATTATAAGGAAGAAGCTCTCGAATCCCCCACCAGTGTACGTGGGTCTATTTTGACCAAACCACGTAAATCCTGGTGTTCTCTTTGTTTTTTTATTGCTTTTCTCATCCTTATTATTTCATTGATTTGTTCCTCATTAATCAAACACTACAACACCCGTTTCCTAACACCCTGAAAATCCTTCCCTCCTCTCCCCTCCCCCGCCCCTGAAACCTCTTCTTCGGCCCCTAAATTCCCTGCCCCAGCCACTCCATCCCCCCTCCTCTGCCACCCCATCCCCTTCCCTTGAAACCCCCTCCCCCGCCACCCCTTCCTCCTTGTTTTGGATAAAAAAGTCAACAAATTTTTTAACTTTGTTTTACTAGTTCTTGTTTTCACGACCCATTTTGTAAAGGACCTCCCAAAGTTGGGACTGAACAATATTAAATTGAAGTTAAGATTGTCTTTGTCAGGGTGTCCATAGTTGAGACTAATCATAGCAATTTTCGTAAATCAATTGCAAGCCTGATATACTCTATGTGCCCTTTTGGGGTACCCTCCTATCATCGTCGAAACATATATTTTGATTTATCAAATAACAAAATTATTATTTGTCGCCAGGTTGTCTTTGATGAGAATAAATTTCCTTTCTCTACATGGTATTCCCCTCCCAAAGTTCTAATGATTTCCTAGATGAAGGTGTTACTCCATATGTTGTTCATCATTTTTCTCGGTCCAATCATGAGGCCCAACACAACCCAGTGTCCAACTTCTCTATCAGCGACCCTGTCCCAGGCCATATATCCCATCCGACGGTCCTACTCTAGCTTCCAGCTCCTGCCCAACCGCCCTAGTCCCAGGTCTACATCTATCTCCTCAATCTGCTCCCACATCAGCTCACTAAGTCATCTCTAGTTCTCAACCCAATGATGACCATGCTGGGACAGGCCTACCTATACCTTCTAATTAATCACCCACCTAATTTACCCATTGCTTATCCAACCCCAAGGATGATGACCCTTAGTCAACAAGGGAATGTGAAGCCCAACCCCAAATACAACTTAAACACCACAGTTACAAAATCTCCTCTTCCTCGGAACCCAGTGGTTGTCCTTCGTGACGCGAATAGGAAATTAGCAGTGGATGATGAATATCATGGTCTTATCGAAATAAGATGTGTGATTTGGTGCCCTGTCCACCTGGTGTTAATATTATTTGCTCTATGTGGATTTTTACTTATAAAGAAAAATCTAATGGTGTTTTGAGCGGCACAAAGTCCTTGTTGTAGATGATGGGGAAACTTTGGAGGTCTTCATTGATTGTGGTGAGACTTTCAGTCCGGTAGTGAAACCAGCCACTATTCGCACTATTCTTAGTTTGTCTTTGTCAAAACATTGGCCTATTCATCCGTTGGATGTGAAGAATACTTTTTTATGGTGAGCTCAAAGAGACAATATATGTGCATAAACCAATTGGTTATTGTGATTACACTTATCCCGATTAGTCTAGTTAATACAAATTCCTTATACGGGCTTAAGCAAGCACCTCGAGCTTGGTATAAAAGTTTTGCTGATTATGTCATTGTTATTTGTTTTTACTAACTGTATCTCTGATAATTCATTGTTCACCTATCGCAAGGGGTCCGACATGCCTTATCTTTTATTGTGTGTTGATGTAATGATTCTCACTACCTCCTCTGATGCTCTCCAGTGTTCCATCATGGATCTTCTAGCCTCAAAGTTTGCTACGAAAGATTTAGGTCCTTTATATTATTTTGTTAGCATAGTTGTTATACGTCATAGGGTGGATTATTTTTATCACAGCGGAAATATGCAAGTCTCCCATTTTCACTGCGTGGGTGTGTTAGAATATATTGTATACTCCCTCCGTTTCTTTTTAGTTAACTTTTCACTTTGGGGGAGAACCAAAGAGGAAGCCTTAAGGTATGAGAGAGAAACTGAAAAGGTAGAGAGAGAAATTGAAAAGAGAGAGATAAACTAAAAAGTGGGATAAAATATTAAAAATGGGATGAGATGGGTGGAAAAAAGAGGAGAAAATACATGGGACATGTTACTAAGATTAGAAAAAGCAACAATGTGTAGTTTAAAAAAAAAAGAACCAAAAAGAAAAGTGTGTAGATTAAAAAAAACGGAGGGAGTATAATTGTATTATTTTTAAGTGCATATTTAGTTTCCTTAATTAATATTAGCCCAAAATATTCTCTAGCTAGTTTGTATATAAGCTTTTGACTTAGGGCATGTTCTTTTCGGCATAAAACAACTGAACTGAACTGAACTGAACTGAATTGAACTGAACTGAACTGAACTGAATTAAATTATAACGAATTAATAGTAATGATTATCATTTAGGAACTGAACTGAACTGAACTGAAAATAAGTTGGGGAGAACAAGCCCTTAATGAGAAATACTCATAGAAGATATTCTTTAAATATGCTTGTTTCTCTAAATTTTTCTATTAATTTATGTCTTGGATGATGGCTATTGTTTTTTCTTCTATGTAATGCGCGTTTACCAAAGCAGTCTTCACGTTAAGCTTGGCTTGACTCACTTGGTGGGGATTCCACCTCATGCCTTCAAGGTTAAGGATTCGAATCCCACCAAGTGAGGGGCACTTGAAGGAGGAATCCCCTTACCTTTCCCCTTTTTTTAAGTGCTTGGGCCTATGGGTTGAGCCTTATGTAAGGATAAATCAGAGGGTTATTTATCATACCAATCTTAAAAAAGAAAGATAAAATAGTATTACTCTCCATTGTCCCGCTATTGCTGACCAACAATTTTGAGAAACTTCCGTAACTTTGAATTTCATGAAAACTTCTACATCTTTTGTGAACTAAACGACAACTCATATATCAAGAAAGATAATATAACAATATGACAATATAGCTATGATCTACATTATGAGACACTTAAACTTCGTTCTTTTGGATTGCGAGAAAGTAAAACGAACTGAACTAAAACGAATGGAACTGAACTGAAAATAAGTCCAAATGAACAGTTGCTTAGAATAAAGATGATGATGATGATGATGATGATGATGATGATGATAATAATAATAATAATAATAATAATAATAATAATAATAATAATAATAATAATAATAATAATAATAATAATAATAATAATAATAATAATACGAAAATAATAATAACAATAATGATAGTAATATTAAAAAAAAAAAATTAAAACAGTAATAACAATAATGATAGTAATATTAAAAACAAAAATAATAATTAAAACATTGAACTGAATTGAACTGAATCGAACTAAACTGAAATGAATTGAACTAAAAATAAGTCCAAAAGAACAGGACCTTACTATATTTGATGTGCTTATGCAGCTTCCATCAAGCCACTTATGTTCTAGTTGTTGTCTCATCAAATATTGTTCCTTACTCTTTCTTCTAGATTGTAAATAATTGTACTCATATTTATCCTTGTGCATCTCATGCTGCAATTAGAAAAACATATATCTTGATGTCAAAAAAATAAAATAAAATGTTGAAACATATTTCTTCTGTTTTTAAATAGATTCTCCATTTTGACTTTAGCACTATTCACATACTCTATTTTAATCATAATTTAATACATTTGTATAAAACTCAATGTTAGCATACCAGACTTTGAATTTGTCTCAACGTACATTTTCAAAATATTAATTTTTTATAATTTTAAGTAATAGATAAATAGAGAAATTAATGGTCAAAGTTGCGCATTCATCTATTTAGAAATGGAGGGCGTATATGTTTTGATGTTTTCCAACCCTTTATCAAGGCATCTATATATATTTCCTGTGAAAGATAACCCCTATATATAAACAGTACTCCCTCCTTTAAAATATGATCCCGTATAATATTTTAGTCAGTTCATAGAGGCATAGACTATCTAGCTTTCTTAAAAGGAAATTTTTTACCTCACTTAACTCACTCAATTCAAGTGATACATGGCCCCTCCACTAGCTATATCTCACTTTCTCTTCATATTTATGTGATGTAAGGCCTCTAGTGATACTCATAACTCAATCGATCATTCAACATTACCATCGCTCTTTCAATGAAGAAACCTACACTCACCTGCGACTTAAAATTTATACGTGGCCAGAATTAATAAAAACGGAGGAAGTATAAGTAAAAATAATCACTGAAGTTTTTCAATACATGCACTTGAAAAACTCTAACACCTAAATATTAAATAGAAGTACCTTTACGAGACTTATTTTACTCAAATAGCTTCGTTTTGAGCCATCCAATTTCTTCCTCAACTCTTCCGCCGTCTTAATCTTGGCTTTCAACGTTGGATCTCCGAAGTTGTGGAATTTGATGAAATAAAATTGATGATTTTTTGCTTTCGATTCATGATCACTCATATTATGCTTCTGATCATGAATTATTTCCATTTGAATGAAAAATAGTGAATAAAAAAAAATTAGGTTTAATTAGGATTTTTAGGTTAATTAGTTAATAATTAACGGAGCACTAACGTTCGTTAGCCAAAAAGGGCATTTTTGGTATTTTTTGAAATGTCAGGGGTATCTGGTGAATTTTTTTAAAGGTCAGGGGTATTTGGTGAATTTTAAAAAAGTGGGGGTATTTGGTGAATAAATTTATTTGTCAGGGGTATTTGGTGAAATAACCGTAAAAAAATCCTTTACTAAACTACTAGTGTCTTATACAGTATACTCGCCTTTGAATCTACCAAACACCTTAATTTGCCTTGAACACGTTCACTACATCTATATATAACTTTTTTTTTTATATAGTTTTGAGCAAAATCGAAAAGATTCATCATTCTTTAATGCCCCATTCTTTTGGACTGCGAGAAACTGAACTGAGCATAACTTTATATTTAATTTTCTAAAATAATAATAATTGATACTCCATGTCTCCCTTCATTTTCTTTTGTGGTTGCTATTTGGAATCCGGAAAGAAACCAATTCAACTTAATATTGGGCAAGATTCCACTATTTAAAATAATATTAAATTAATTAAAAATAAAGATTATAGCTCTCTGAGTCTATCTATGTTAGACAACCAATAATACAAAAGTTTGAGGGGTAAAAGAGTAAAAGATGACTATTGAATAGTGTGAACACATTTGTTGCAGCTTAAATATCAATGGGGATTTAAGTCATAAAGTTACACTATATGTATGGAAAGGTTCAAAATAAGAACAACAAATTGAAATTTTCCAACGACGAATACATGAACAACAAAAGAAAACAAGGGAATAATAATCAATAACTATTAACATATAATATCAATACTAATTATTATTATTATTATTATTATTATTATTATTATTATTATTATTATTATTTATATTATTGATTTTTTTTAAATTGTTGCTGTCGGTAGATAATAATAAAAATAACAAAATAATAATAATAATAATAATAATAATAAATGTATTTAAAATACTAAATATTATAATAAAATAATAATAATAAAAAAAAAAATAAAAAATATAATAATATTATTAATAAAAAAATATTATTAATTATATGACAATAATTATAATATTAATAATAATAGTTTTATTAAAAACAAAAATAATAATTAAAATATTAAGCTGAACTGAATTGAATTGAACTGAATTAAAAATAAGTCCAAAAGAACAAGACCTTACACAAGAAGATTGCAAGTTTAATTGATTATAGACTCTCTCCATTTTTAACAGAAACACAAGGTTTTATACAAATTCTTGACAATTGACTCTCTTATCTATATACGGAATTACTAATAAATATTTGGAAAGAAAGTTCATAATGTATATTCCTTGTTCACATTAGTTTAAACATTTATTGTGGTACGTATAAATTGGTTTACATTTTTTTAAGGTAAGATAAACTCCTTTGAGTTGCTCTTACACAGGGCCCCCACCTAAAGATCCATTACAAGTCAAACACCCTCCAACCCCTCCTCTCTTCCTTAAATCCAAGCAAATGTTTGGGGTAGGAATTGAATCCTAAACTTTGATAAGACTTGAGCCAACCCCAATTCCCTACAAATTAGTTTATAATATTATATTGAAAAATAGAAATTAGATGCGATACAATATAATGGAGCATCCATATCGTTGTTATAGTAGTAAGAAGGTGTGAAACGAGATTGCAAGTTCAAAAGTAGAGGTAACAAAATGATGAGACTATATGTCTATGTCAAATGGAAATATTTTAACTAAGTTAACAAAAATAGGAAATGAAAGACAAAGTGTGCAAACTAATTAAGGTATGAGAATGATGGAGGAAGATATTATACTGAATTGTAATCAAATCTTGTGTATACTTTTGTTATACTTCCGTTGTTCTCTTAGTTGCACCATTTGTCATTTTGGGTTGTTTTCTTTTAGTAGCACCATTTCTATTTTGAAAGATTGTCACCAATAAGTTAACCTTTTAGCGATCTTCTTAAACTAAGTCAACTTTTTAATAATCTCTGAACAAGTCAAGTTTGCACCCAATTAACTTATACTAGGCTAGCTCCATTTTTTACCTACAAAAGTAGGTAAAGTTACCTGAAATGTTTTATATTCATTTTTTTAATTATTTTCCCCCTCCCCCTGCATCTCTCCTCCCTCTTTAGTCCACACTGCTCGTTTCTCTCTTCTTTTCTCATCAGACATCACGCATCATCATCACCAGTGAATCACTGTAATCATTGAATCAACATCATCAATAATTGTATTTGTACTTGATGGGAGGGAGAGATTAGACTAAAAAAAGAGCTGAAAGTTAATGGGAGGATAATAAAAAGAACAAAGAATATAGCATAAGTTGCAATTATAAAAGATGAAGGGTGCAAAAAAAGGAAAAAGTAAAAACAATGAAATAAAACCTCCTACGAGAATACGAACCCGCGACGACCTGTACAGAGGAATTCAGAGTATCGCACAAACTTTACCACCGAGCCACATTGTTTTTCAGTGAATCTATGTGCATGTCTCGTATATAACCTTATTTATTTACCCTTTTTCCAGTTCTTTCCCTTTTTGTGGGTGTTTGCCCATCATCATCGGTTGATGATCATCAATCAACACCATCTCGTTTAGGCTGCTCTATATGTTGCATTTGGGGTGGTGGTTGTTGATAAATTATAACCCAAATGTAGGTGTTGTTGGATGTAGGTGGGATGGAAGGGGAAATTGTAGGTGTTGTTGGATGGATGGTGTCGTAGTGGTGGTGAGATAGAGTATTTGGTAGGAGTTATTGGGGTTGGAGAGAGTGTTGGTTGGGTGATGCTGGGATTTCGGTGGGGCTGGTGAAGGAATATGTCCTTGGATATTCCGACAATTACTAAATAGAAATAGAAATTATAATATGAAGATAATGATGTTAATTATTTTAGTAATCGTATTTTCTTGCTAGAGAATAAATAAGATTAATAGGACAATATTGATTGGGCAAATAACTAAAATATATTAATCCTATGAGGTCACACATTGTAGCACAAGTTGGAAAAAACAATCCAAATCCATTTAGGATTAGGATTGGGCATGCCATAAGGGGAATATATAGGAGGAGGATAATTAGTTCTCCTAACTAGCCTATGACTATTCTTGTAATACCCCTCATGATTGCTTTAAAAGGGATTTAGCAGACTACTCATTCCAACAAGATACATCTTTCTTTTAGAGAGCTCATTTTCATAGTTACTCCATAGTTAAGCGTGCTTGGGTAGGAGTAGTCCAGGGATGGGTGACCTCCTTGGAAGTTTATCAGGGTGCGCATGAGTGAGGACAAAATGCACCGGAAGAACTTGTGTTGGTTATTAAGGACAGTGGTTGGCCCTGGATGCGCATTGGTGACATTAGACTCGACCCCGGATGGGTCGGGTGTTACAAATGGTATCAGAGCAACCCAGCGACCGCGTGTTGAGGCGACCTTAAAGCCGTAAGGTCGAATATTAGGAGTCCTCAGGCGCTTAGTGGGGGAGGATTCTGGGGCTGCATTGTCATAAGAAGCGACTCAGAGGTCGTCAGACCGAATATCTAGAGTCTCCGACGATCAGTCTTCAGGCTGGGGCGACCTACAGGCCGTATGCCGAATATGTGGAGTCCTCAGGCGCACAAGGGCGTTGCTGTTCTCAAGTGGGGGTGTATGTAATACCTCTCATGATTGCTTTAAAGGGATTTAGCAGGCTACTTATTCCAACAAGGTGCATCTTTCTTTTAGAGAGCTCATTTCCTTAGTTACTCCATAGTTAAGCGTGCTTGGCTATGAGTAGTCTAGGGAAGGGTGACCTTCTGGGAAGTTTCTCAGGGTGCGCATGAGTGAGGACAAAATGCGCCGAAATTTTATACATCCTGTGGTCCGAAATTTTGGGTGTAAAAACATTGGATGAGCATCTCCATTTCAGCTTCGTAACCACCAAGAGATGAGGAGTCAAGCCTTCATAAACCCCCATCAATTGCCACCATTAACCCCCCATTAACCACCTTAATGCACCCTTAAACTCTTTGTTTAGTGAGGTGAATAATCTCATTACTTTCTACACTTTAACCCCCTCCAAAAGTTGGAAACAATCAGGAAAAAACGTGCTTCACAACTCTTCTTCTTCTCCCTTTCGCATTTTCGGCCATTTCTGCACACCCATTTTGTTTGCTTTGTATCTCCTTCGTTTCTTATCGGAATTGGGCGTGTGAGTAGTCGAAATTCATCTACTCGGAGAGATCTTGCTTGAGGTATAATCAGTTTTTGAATATACTGGAAGAATTGTTTGCAGTTTGCGTTTCAAGCAGACGAGTCATCCGATTTTCTTGGAGTTTTCGGGAGCAATGTTATTCTCTTTTTTCTCCGCCGTTCTAGTATTATTTTCCACCTAAAATTAAGGTAACTAACGGCGATCCTAGTACGATTAGAATTCGTTTAGGATTTATCTAGTTTTAATACTAAGTTGGGTTAGTGTTGATTTTAGGAATTTGGGTGGGATGTTATATGTTGTCATTTTTTTTTTTTGTGAATTATATGATTATGTGATTATTTTGGATTTTGTAGTTTGATAAATATGATTATATATAACCGTAAATTATAAGTTATGGATGTTATTTTAGAGTATATTTTGTTCATATTCGTGGGTTCATGTATGGTGTGAAATTTGTTATACTTGTATTATGAGACTTGAGTGATTATATTGTTATCATGGCATGATGTAATCTCTTTGTTTTTTTTTAGTAAAGAGTGACGATGTATACTTGTGAATGATGTTTAGATGAATTTGTAGTTAGTGTAATGGGTTGTTGCCACCAAACCACTCATGCTATTGCTAGTTCTTATTTAATTTCTTCTTCCTTTAGTTTTCTGGTTTTGGAGATGTGGCATTCTGTTTCCTCTAGCTTTATGCGTATTACATGGTAGTGTAGTAGAGTGTTGAAGCATGCTTTGCTCTTCATTTTTGTCTTCTAGTGTGTTATACTTGGTGATGCAGAGGAATTAGTGTGGATCAAGTTTTGATATGAGTTCTACATTTTTTTTTTACTTTTTTTTTTCTTTCTTCTAGTTAGTATTAAACTATAAACACATGCTGGTTCACCTCATGAATTTTTTTTTTAGAAGTTTTGCGGTACCTTCGAGATGTTAGTTCTAGTGATTGGTTTTGACTTTCTTGTTGTGATTTTACATTATTATCTTTAGTCAAGCTATGTTTTAGTTTATGTCATTTTGTACTCAGCAATTTTGATAAGTTATTACTATGACCATGTTTTCATGAGGTGCTATGTACATAAGTATATGACAGGATTGATTTAATTATTTTAAGATGGATTGGTTTGTTTGTATCAAGTTGGGATTAAGATAATGTTGTGGTTTTATATATCAATATCTAAGTTGTCGACGTTACAGTACTCAAGGGAGAATAATACTGTCTTTAGTACCGTTTCGCCAAAAGAAATGTACCGGGGGTATTATATCTAACGTTGTAATTAACCTTGTACCCAAACTCGGAACGGCGAGTGTGCAATAGTGGGAGTATTTGACTATCTTGTGTTTTGGTGTATAAGTATGTTTTAATGTTTGTTTATTCTTTTTAGTTGGGTGAAATGATTTTTATTAGTATTATAATTACTATTACTTTGAGAAGAATAAATATTGTTGAATTGAGACTCTTGGATTACGATCCTAGTTTTTGCTGATTTTAGGTGTAAGGCCTGAAGGGCATCCTTATTATTTACATTTGATGAATAAATATTGAATAAATTATAGTATTTATTTGAAGAAATATTTTATTGAGATTAAGATATCCGGTGGGATAAATGTAGTCCCCGGTGAAGAACATGCCAACCACCTAGGATGCGGTTTAGGGGTATTACCTGGGTTAATTGTTGTCGTCCGAGAGGTTGGGAAGTACTGAGCTGGGTATTATTCTGCATCGGGAGTTTGGCCATTCTTAGACATAGGCAGTAGGGAACGTAAGCCCATAGGCTGTCTGGAGATTTCGATCTGACAAACCTTAGGAAGTGGGTTGCGATCCACTGGCATTCTGCTCTTTCTCAAAACCTATGTAACACCCCGACAATTCTCTCTTTTCTAAAATACCTTTTTAATATAAAACATAGAGAATTATCAAAGTATTATCGCCCGTGTGAAAACGTATCGGCTTATTCAGAATTTTGCAGCGGAATAAACTTAGTCAACAACAAAGTCAACTCCAAAACCAACCAACGAAACCAAAGTCGAACTTAACACTAAACCATATCAACTATGTAAAGTATAACTCAAAATTACTGTAAATAAACTACATAAGCTCTCCAATCCCGAACCCAATGATGCATCATCTTCAAGCCTGTAGATGGACAATGCACTATTGATCCCTAGAGACTGCTCACCGAAATGGGTCATCACAGGATCAATAAGGCAAAGCCATGATCAACATACACAACAAAAGCACGTAATCAGCAAAGCTGAGTACTACATACTAAACAAGTAAACAATCCTAACATGATACTAATAAATAGTAGGCAGGAATAAATAATAGTATAATAACTTGCAGATAACTTTTACTGAACTAAACTTTAACAACATTCTTATTACTTTAAATGGAATAGTCAATGGACCGAGTTGTCTAACTAAAACCAGCCTTCCCTTTGGAAGACGAAATACGGGCGCGACTTCGTATTCCCATTACCTACGATATCGAGGAACCTTTTAAATAAAACATGACACGGTGATCAATTTGGCCCCAGAAAAAGCCATGGCACGCTCACTATATACCCCAACTCCTATTTGTCCAACACTTCAGACGTGCACCAGTCTAAAACTATTGCTATCCAGTTTCACTTTACATGATTTACCAGTTATTACTTGTTATGACTCACAAGTAAAACAAACATCATAATCAATCAACAATCACAAACTCCCATTTTTATCTTAGGATTAGATAAGTGATCACATAACTTAACAATCCAAGATTAATACCAACTTTAATTCAATCTTTCTTATTTGTTGAACCTAGCCAACAACCAAACTACCTTTCATAGGTATAAAAATATCAACTTACCAAATAAGGCCCTCGGTCCTTATAAAGCAGTGAAATACTCAAAATGGAACAATGATCAATCATGATCCAATACTAATAAATATATTAATTCCCCCATGTGAATTAATAAAATAAAGTTCCCAACCAACATGCTTGCATCAATCTTCCATACAAACATGATATAAACCTCATAATATAAATCTCATAATCAACATGTTTACACAACAGCATAAAACATGCAAAATCGAACATAATAGAAATCATATATGAACTCAACATAGTTCCTATACATGATACTACATAACTTTCCTTCTAAAACTCGTAATACTACATCCATCAACACATAAGTATGTACGTACCTCGTGTAGACAAACTGATAGGCCACTTTAACAGTCTTAAAAATCGCCTAGAGAGAATTCTCCACCTAAAATAACCAATATAAATTCATAATTAATCCTTCATGAATTTACAGCAATGATAAAATACTTTAAATCCCTCTAACACATGTTTAAAACCATTCCCAATAATAAAACTTGGTTATTAAACCTCCTAGCATAATTCTCACTACACTAGTGGTTAAAATCCATCATAAAACACCATGAAAACACTCTCTTTAAATTTCCAGCATTATAACAGGAGTTAAAACTCCCTTAAAACATATTCATACATGCTTAGAAACATAAAGGTAATAACTTTCATAACTTATAATAAACTACTATGTTTTTCTAACTTTCAAAACCCTAAAAATTCATGCTCTGATAATTAAAATCTACTTTAAACTCAAATATGCAAATCTGAATTTTATTTCTTCAATACATAAATTATATAACTTAAATCCAATAATAAATCATTAAAATATAACTTTTAAACATAAACAAATCTACACAAAACTTTTAAAATACAAACTTTGAATAAAACTTGAGGAGGAAGAAAAGAAACAAACCAAAGCAAAGAAGAGAGAGCAAAGGGGAGCCGGTCAAGGGTGGCGTGGCAGCAGGCCGACGGCAGCACGGTGGTTGGCGCAGTGGTTTGATGAGGAGGGGAGGTTACTTGTTGAAGAAGAAATCGTTGCTTGGTAAAGAAGGAAGGAAACCGTGAGAGAGAGAAAGAGGAGAGAGGGGCGCCGGTTTCTTTGAGTGAGGAGAGAGAAAATAATGTGTGGGGAAAAATTTAGGGTTTATTGGGTTTTTATAGTTTCCCCTTTGTGGGCTTAGGAAAAGGTAAATGGACTAGGATTAATCCTTTTCTAAATCTAAGAGTGTTTGGGCTCCTCATACTTAATTAAAAATCCTTTTCCAAATCCAAATAGTATTTCAAACATTTCAAATACTTTGCAAAGCATAACTTTAATAAAATATTTGACTTGCATAAATCATTAGAAATAATTCTTTGACTTTCAAATAGTCAACCTTTGAAGAAATAAATTATTAAAATGCTAAAATATATTCAAATATAAATAACTATATATTAAAATATGTTTATAAAATTCATAAATTTACGGGGGATTACGGGCCCGAAACTTGACACGAAAACTCACACATTTTCAAAAGTTTTTAACTCAACTCCCATTGGAGAAATACTTGTGCCACTCATGTGCACTATTTTGCCAACTTAAAACACTTGTGTTACTCATGAACACATTTTCTTATGCGGAGAATCTATTTATTTTGCACCAACATGTGCAAATCGCCAAAATAAGCATAAAAATGCATAAAAATACCTTAAAAATAGGTAAAAAGTGCGAAATTCTATCGCATTCTCCCCCCTTAAAGAAAACGAGTTATGCCCTCGTAACTCACCTCAAGGAATAAATATGGGTACTTCTTCTTCATTTAAGCTTCAGCTTCCCACGTCGCCTCTTCGGACTCATGGTTCGACCAAAGCACTTTCACGATATTGACATCCTTATTGCGTGTACTACGCACCTTCTTATCAAGAATTTTCACAGGCCTTTTCTCATATGTGAGGCTACTATCAATCTGGATCCTCTCAGGCTCCAAGACATGACGCTCATCAGGGATATAACGCTTGAGTTGAGAAATATGAAACACATCGTGGATCTTCTCGAACTCCATTGGCAAAGCCAACCTATAAGCTACCTTTCCAATTCTTTGCAGAATCTCATATCGACCTACATATTTGGCACTTAATTTGCCCTTTTTCCCCAAATCTCATCACACCCTTGGTTGGTGATACTTTCAGAAACACTTTATCACCCACATCGAACTCATCTTCCCTTCGCTTCAAATCAGCATAACTCTTTTGCCTATCTTGAGTAGCTTGATTCTAGCCTGAATCAACTTCACATTCTTGACAGTCTTCTCAATGAATTTTGTCCCCAATACTATGTTCTCACTAAAATCATTCCAGCAAATGGGACTTCTACACTTTCTTCCATATAACGCCTCAACAGGTGCCATCTTAATACTCGCATGATAACTATTATTGTATGAAAACTCAATCAAATCAAATTGGTCTTCCCAACTCCCCTGAAAGTCAATAGCACAAGCTCTCAACATATCCTCCATCGTTTGGTTAGTACTCTCTGTTTGACCATCGGTCGCAGGGCGAAAGGCAGTACTCATTTTCAATGTTGTCCCAAGATTTAACTAGACCTTTTACCAAAACTTCGAAAGGAATCTCGAATCACGATCTGAAATAATATCGGTTTGAACCCCATGCAATCTCACTACATGCTTAACATATGTCTTCGCAAGTTGCTTCTTCTTCCATGTCTCTTTAATTGGAATGAACACGGCCAACTTCGTCAGACGGTCCACAATAACCCAAATAGTATCATTGCCATTCCTCGACCTAGGCAAAGCAGTCACAAAATCCATTGAAATGGAATCCCACTTCCATCCAGGAACCTCTAAGGGTTGAACTTTCCCCATGGGTCGCTTATGATCTATCTTGACTTTCTGACAGGTTAGCCACTTAGACATGAACTCGGCAACCTCACGCTTCATGTTTGGCCACCAATAGATATGCTTAAGGTCCTTGTACAGCTTGTCACCCCCAGGATGCACATAATACGGAGTATTATGCCCCTCATCCATAAGACGTCTCTTAAGCTCATCACATTTTTGTGGTACACACCACCTTCCCTTGAACCTCAGATTACCATCATTATGGATCTTAAAATCAACTTCCTTACCTTGCCTCATCTTTTCCTTAATCTTCTCTAGGTGCTCATCCCCAACTTGACCCTCTTTGATCTCGTCGAAAATTGACAACCCCAATGATAAAGCACTCAATCTTGCCTCGATCTCCCCAGGGTTTAAGATTTCTAGGCTAGGTCTTTGCATATCTCGACACAACCCCTCAGGAACTACCAAGGCATTCATGCTGTGACTCGACTTCCTACTCAACGCATCAACAACTACATTTGTTTTCCCCTCATGATATTGGATGTCTAGATCATAATCCTTTATCAACTCTAACCATCTTCTCTGCCTCATATTGAGGTCTTTCTGAGTGAAAATGTACTTCAAACTTTTATGGTCAGTAAAGATCTTACAGGTTGCCCCATAAAGGTAATGTCTCCAAATCTTCAAGGCGAACACAATAACAGCTAACTCTAGATCATGGGTAGGGTAATTAGCCTCATAAGGTTTCAACTGACGCGATGCATACGCGATCACCTCCCCATTCTGCTGCAACACACATCCCAAACCATTCTTTGAAGCATCATTATACACCTCAAACCCCTCGTTCCCATTAGGCAGTGTCAAAACAGGTGCGGAGGTCAAACACTCTTTTAAAATCTGAAAAGCTTCCTCACACTTCTCACTCCACTCGAATTTTGACTCCTTTTTCATCATATTGGTCATTGGCCTCGCTATCTTCGAGAAATCTCTCACAAATCTCTTATAATAGCCAGCTAGACCTAGGAAACTTCGGATATCAGACACATTCTTTGGAGTTGGCCACTCACTCACAGCTTGAATCTTAGCAGGATCTACAAAGACTCCTTCCTTAGACACATAGTGACCCAAAAATGCTACTTTCTCCAAACGAAACTCACACTTAGAGAACTTGGCATACAACTGATTCTTCCTAAGTGTCTCCAATATAATCCTCAAGTGCCCATCATGCTCGTTTTCATTTTTCGAATAAATCAGGATATCATCATTGAATACCACAACGAACTTATCTAAAACTCATGGAAAATCCTATTCATCAAGTCCATAAATATGGCAGGTGCATTGGTTAATCCAAAAGGCATTACAGTGAACTCATAATGACCATAACGAGTCCTAAACCCATTCTTAGGTATATCCTTATCAGCTACCCTCAACTGGTGATACCCCGAACGCAAATCAATCTTCGACAACACGCTCGTTCCATTCAATTGATCGAATAGGTCATCTATCCTAGGCAAAGGATATTTGTTCTTGATGGTTACATTATTCAATTCCCTATAATCGATACATAACCTCATACTCCCAACTTTCTTCTTAACAAACAATACAGGAGCTCCCTTATCGAACAGTTCTTGCAACTGCGTCTTCAATTCACTCATCTCCGGAGGTGCCATTCTATAGGGTACTTTAGATATAGGTGCAGTTCCAGGAACTAAGTCTATGGTGAACTCAACAACTCTAGCAGGCGGCATACCCGAAATCTCACTTGGAAACACATCCATAAACTCATTCACGATTGGAATATCCTCAATATTTACACCAACTTCCTTACTCACATCTTGCACACTACAGAAAAATAGCTCACACCCCTTCTTCATCAACTTCTTCACTTGCATCGCAGAAGTAACCCCAAAGTTCTTGGACTTCCCAAAACATCTATACGAGGTCAACTTCCCCAAAGAGTTTCTTAAAACTACTTTTTGAACTTCACAGTCTATTTTGGCCTTGTATAAACTTAGTCAATCCATCCCCAGAATTACATCTAGATCTCCCAGATTAAACTCTATCAAATCAGAAGGAAAAACACAGTCTCCTATCTTCAGAGGCAAATTTTTAAACAACTTGGTACACTTTATGGTCTCACCCGTAGGTATACTAACAGGCAAATCAATCACCTCAAAATCTACTAACCCAGACTTTTAATAACAGATGACGAAACAAAAGAATAAGTCGCCCCCCGAATCAAATAACGCTTTAACTAGCACGGAGTTAATAGAAAAAGTACCAGAAACTACGTCGGTAGATCGTTCAACTTCATTGCGACTCATCACGAACAGTTTACCCGAAGCCTTGTTCTGGTTGTTGCTCTCACTACCAAGCTTATTGTAGCTCCCTTGGTTGTTTTGTGCCCCTACAGGCTACGAACCCTGATTTCCTGACTGGTTAAATCCATACCTCACTTGGTTACCACTCCCATTGCCTTTTTGCTCTTTCTTTAGCTTAGCAAATCACTCATACTCCCTATGACCCTTCTTTTGGCAGTAGTTACAGGTCACTGGGTCTCCCTTGCAGTCTCTACCAGGATGGTTATTACTGCACTTCTTACAGTGGTACACTCTCTCAGATTGACCCTTAGTATTGTAGCCCTGATTATTCCTCCCTTGGAAATTCCCATTCCCATTCCTGCTCTTCTTGAAATTCCCTTGATTTCCCCCAGCGTTGAAATCCTTTCTTTTCTCACCCACTACAGCATTTTTCTTATCACGCCTCGACTGAAGACCATAAATATGGGCGGCTCTCCCATATACAATATCAAGGGATGAAAAAGTTTCACCACCTAACCCCAGCTGGATTTCCTCAGTCAAACCTTGCTCAAACCTTTGAGCCTTTAATTTCTCAGTGGCTACTACTTCAGATACAAACCTCGATAGTGCTATGAATTTGCTATAGTACTCAGAGATGGTCATACTCCCCATCCTAAGGTTGATCAACTCCTGGGCTTTCTGTTTCCTCATAAAAGCAGGGTAAACTTCCCTCTCAAGGCAGTAACAAAAGAATCCCAATTAAAACCCTCAACAGCACTCAACCTAGCTCCATTTTCTCTCCACCACAAATCAGCCTCATCCTTTAGGTACAGTACAACCTGACCTACTCTCATATTCTCAGGACAGTTTACAGCTCCAAAGATTTTCTCAAACTCTCTAATCCAGTTCTCTAAGAAGGTAGGATCAGCTTGCCCCTTAAAGTATGGTGGTTTGACCTTGGCTAGTCTCTCAAACATGTCCCCAGCAGAATCGGGATGCTCAGATCTCTCCTGAGTCAATCTCTCCGCCAAAAGGCGAATAGCAGCAGCTAAATCGTTATTGTTGTTTGCCATTCTAGTGCGCGACCTGAAATTAACGTACTCTACTTTAGGTTTGATACATAACTTACATGCCATTTTCTACAAAGACAATATTTGATTTGACCATAAAGATCGCATCAACAAACAATTTCTCATGAAATTACAACAATATTATAGAATAATCATCATCAATCATCCATGAAGAATATTCACATCAAGAACACACAGTTTAGGAATCATGAATAAAAATTCAATCATAACAAATAAATAAAAATATTCCCATTCGCGTGCCCAAAATAAATTCTTGCTCACTTGAATAACTAAATATTTAACTTTTATTCTTCAAAAGATGTTGATAACAATTTTTTTCTAAACCATAATACTGTACTTTTCCTAAAAAAAAATAAAGGTACTTTGAAATAAATTAAAACCACTGCTAGACGAATTATCCAACATTATTCTTTAAAGCATAAATGAATAGGTGAATAATCTAAGTTGAAACATCATCAGTCTTATCCTTGGATTCCCTGTAGTTCTCTGGAGTGAAAAGCTCATCTACAAATTCATCAATGTATTCAATATTATAATAAACATATCTTCTAAATCTTGTGGATCTTCGTTTAGGTTGAGGCTCGTCCTCCTCGACTCGGGAATCACTATATAGTCTCATAACGGTGTGGTAAATATCACTTCTGGTCTGTCTTCTAGCACGGTCAAACTCATGAAGAATCTCATCATCACTATCAGGCATGCCTGCTCTTAATACATTACGCATAATGAACTCTAGTTTGGTGTAGTTATCATCATCAGACTCATAACCTCCATCACTCTCATCATCACTCAGCACGATAGGGTTGTAATAGCTCCATACTCTAGTATATTCTCTTTCAGACATGGCTAGGAATCTATAACGATAAATATAACTTCTATAAACAACTGGTACTCTCACTTAACGTATAATCCCAACAATAACAATAAGCAAGAATAACCAACAACATAAAGCATAGGAATAACATAAACAGTTAGCAGGGAAGAAAAATATAATCATGCTGAACTAACTATTTAATGCAGACATATAATATTTCTATCCTACATGCCCTTCCTATACTACCCATCTCTCATAAAATAATAAAATAAACTAGAGTATTGAAAATAATTTAAATAAATAATTTTTTGAATTTGGAAGGAACTGAAAAAAAACGAACAACATAAAAGAAATATAGTTCGAAAATTTCGAACATAATAAAAAAAATTTCGGACTATATAAAATATTCGGACACCATAATAATAAAAAATAAATATTTCGGACCCCTTAAAAAAATTTCGAATCGAAATAACACTATAATCTTGAAAAAAACTTTTCGAAGGTAATTTAAATACCATGAATAAGTAGGAGCTCAATTCTAAGAAACTCATTTTAAGTAACAAGCTAGTTAGGCGCCAAAAACTTAAAGTTGGCACGAAAGGCCAATAAAAACCTAAAGCGCTCTGATACCACTTTGTAACACCCCGACAATTCTCTCTTTTTTAAAATACCTTTTAAATATAAAACATAGAGAATTATCAAAGTATTATCGCCCGTGTGAAAACGTATCGGCTTATTCAGAATTTTGCAGCGGAAAACATAATAATAAACTTTATAAATAAAACTTAGTCAACAACCAAGTCATCTCCAAAACCAACCAACGAAACCAAAGTCGAACTTAAAACCAAACCAACTCAACTATGAAAAGTATAACTCAAAAGTACTGTAAATAAACTATACAAGCTCTCCAATCTCGAACCCAATGATGCATCATCTTCAAACCTGTAGATGGACAATGCACTATTGATCCCTAGAGACTGCTCACCGAAATAGGTCATCACAGGATCAATAAGGCAAAGCCATGATCAACATACACAACAAAAGCACGTAATCAGCAAAGCTGAGTACTACATACTAAACAAGTAAACAATCCTAACATGATACTAATAAATAGTAGGCAGGAATAAATAATAGTATAATAACTTGCAGATAACTTTTACTGAACTAAACTTTGACAACATTCTTATTACTTTAAATGGAATAGTCAATGGACCGAGTTGTCTAACTAAAACCAACCTTCCCTTTGGAAAACGAAATACGGGCGTGACTCCGTATTCCCATGACCTACAATATCGATTAACCTTTTAAATAAAACAGAACACGGTGATCAATCCGACTCCAGAAAAAGCCGTGGCACGCTCACCATGTACCCCAACTCCTATTTGTCCAACACTTCAGACGTGCACCACTTTAAAGCTATTGCTATCCAGTTTCACTTTACATGATTTACCAGTTATTACTTATTATGACTCACAAGTAAAACAAACATCATAATCAATCAACAATCACAAACTCCCATTTTTATCTTAGGATTAGATAAGTGATCACATAACTTAACAATCCAAGATTACTACCAACTTTAATTCAATCTTTCTTATTTGTTGAACCTAGCCAACAACCAAACTACCTTTTATAGGTATAAAAATATCAACTTACCAAATAAGGCCATCAGTCCTTATAAAGCAGTGAAATACTCAAAAGGGAACAATGATCAATCATGATCCAATACTAATAAATATATTAATTTTCCGATGTGAATTAATAAAATAAAGTTCTCAACCAATATGCTTGCATCAATATTCCATATAAACATGATATAAACCTCATAATATAAATCTCATAATCAACATGTTTACACAACAGCATAAAACATGCAAAATCCAACATAATAGAAATCATATATGAACTCAACATAGTTCCTATACATGATACTACATAACTTTCCTTCTTAAACTCATAATACTACATCCATCAACACATAGGTATGTACGTACCTTGTGTAGACAAACTGATAAGCCACTTTAACAGTCTTAAAAATCGCCAAAAGAGAATTCTCCGCCTAAAATAACTGATTCGTCTCCTTGTCCAACAAGTAAGCTGTAGATGGTGCTTTCTTGTCGAGCAAGTAAACTAGTATCCCTTAGATGTTCTTCTTTGGAGACTTGTGCAACAATGTCTGAATCAACCAAGTCCAAGCCTGAGTTTCGTTCCCGAACCTGCAAAAAGGGACCCACCCTGGAGGTTTGGGTGGTGGTTCCCCCTCCGATGCTTAAGTCAGATATCAGGAGTTGTAAGAGAAAGTAGAGATAGAGAGAGAGAGAGTGAGAGAGTAGTTTTACAGAGTAACTTTGCACTGTTTGCATTGAATTGTGTGTCTCTTGATTTTAGGGGTATTTATAGTGATAGCAAGTTGTGACTATCCTTAATACACCTTCCTAGAATAGTGGCTTCTGATTGGGTGAGAAATCAAAACATGACACGTGGCAGATCATGACTAGTGGATATCTATTAACCAATCTCCTTCAGCCACCTTACATTGTTGGGCTCTGACTGCTGGGCCAGAATCTAGACCTTTTAACTCTCCTGAGGGTAGCCCAAAGATGCAAGGCATTTCTTCTCTTTAACTCAGGTGACACGTGTACGGCTCTGATAAGCCCAAGTGTCCCAAAAAGAGCTGTAGATGTTAGACTACAACATTTGCCCCTAAAAGGGCTTTTACTGTAGGCCCATCTGACGGTTAAGGCCCTTTTACCCTCAAGGTAGTTCAAATCCAGGTAAAGTGGTGCGCCTTCTGGGTTCTACCGGTCATATTCGACCGTTGTATGATTTTTTCGGTCATTCGTGACCGGTTCCACAAGTTTCTTATTCCTCTATAAATACCCTTGGAGCGATGACATTGAATCATTTAGTACTTCGAACAAATTTGTCTAGAGAGAGAAACTTTGAGAATTTTCTAGAGAGAGAGAGAGATAGATCGTCCAGCTTCAGCATCTTTCACCGAATCGCTCAGACGTTCTTAGCAGGTATCGTTTCTTTGAACTCTTCACTCTTTATTCTTTATTTTTTCTTAGAAAATCAATAAATGGAATCATCTTCGTCAAATAATCTCAGCCAACCAAGAGCTTGTCTTGACCCTAGAACCGATACTTCTTCTTTGGCACATTCTAGAGTTGGGCCTCTTCTGGCCGAGTATTTATATTTTCATAGTTTTGGCCGAGAAAGTCGGGACGACCCGGTCTTTACTGTGCGGGGTAATGCGGCGCGCGTCAAGCAAACGGCCCGTCTAAGACGAAAAGCAATAATCCCGTCAAATAGCTCGGACATGGAGGAATCCACTGGACGGGTGCCCGAGGAGGCAAGAGAGGTCCAAAGTGCTCAGTCTTTGGACAGGCACCCTTTTGACCATGAGGCAGAAGACTCCGAAATAAATCCTGAAATTAGTACTTCTGGTTGGGGCGCCGAAATGGTAGAGATCAGCGAAGGCAATAACGGTAGCAATTCGAAGGCTGCGAAGAATCGAACGAGGTCTCTACTACTTCGTCGGAGATTAGAAGACGTTTAGGTCCCCTTTCGATCCAGGTTTTCATTTTGGTCAACCGCAAGTGGTTAGAGAAACTAGGACCAGACCCTAATTACTTATCGTCTTTCATGCCCATGCCGGGCTTTTCCTTTGTCATTCCTAACAAGGACGCGACGATCTTGAGCGCTCCTAAGAACCATTTCATTGTCTATAAACTAGCCTTAGACCTTGGGCGAGGTTTCCCCTTCATGACTTCATAGAACAAGTGCTACTGGCACTACCACATCGGCCATAATCAGTGGCTCCCAACGCTTGGCACAACGTCCCGACGTTTATCGCCGTCTGCGAGCTACGCGGCCTAGCCCTTTCTCTTCGAGGCCTTTACCCACATCCACTATGCGGCCAAGGTACCCGGGCCGTGGACGGGAACATGGCTCGGTATCTCGCAACCGTCACGGCTTCCCGACGGCTTGGGGAAGCCTTCGAAAATGCATGAATGGAAAGCCGACTTCATCTTTTTAAAAGCGGCCAATGATTCGGCTACTGAGAGCTATAGTTTCCATAACCGGTCCGTCACGAATACGGGACGGAAGCAGTCCTGGCTGGAATTGGAGGACAATTTCGATGAAGAAGTTGTGGAGTACTTCAGGACAAAAGAGTACTCCGGGCCGGCCGACGTTCTATTAAAGAGCCATCCAATTGGATACCTTTTAAGGAAATGTTTTACCAAGACGACTTCTTGGTTCTTTGCCGGCTTGAGGTTGGCCGATGATAAAGGTACATAAAAAATCATCCAACTAAAACTCTTCGTCTATAGTCCATTTGACGAACACATTTTTGTTTTTTGCAGACTCGGCCAGACAACGCCTCGAAGCATCTTGGACGGGGGAGATTAGCATGTCCCAATTTACCGCCAACCTTTGGAAGGAGTTTGCAAAGAGCAGTGCCGAGAAGAGGGCAGAAACATTGGTAATAATTATTATTATTTTTTTTTTTTTTTTTTTTTTTTTTGCCGAGGATCATATGAGATCATCCGAAATTGGCATCCAATTTTTGGACGAGGGTCACCCAAAGAAGGAGAGCGTCCAGACTTGGACGGTCACCTTCTGGGCGCCATACTCGTCCGAAATTGGCATCCAATTCTCGGACGAGGGTCACCCAAAGAAGGAGAGCGTCCAGACTTGGACGGTCACCTTCAGGCGCCATACTCGTCCGAAATTGGCATCCAATTCTCGGACGAGGGTCACCCAAAGAAGGAGAGCGTCCAGACTTGGACGGTCACCTTCTGGGCGCCATACTCGTCCGAAATTGGCATCCAATTCTCCGACGAGGGTCACCCAAAGAAGGAGAGCGTCCAGACTTGGACGGTCACCTTCTTGGCGCCATACTCGTCCGAAATTGGCATCCAAATTTCGGACGAGGGTCGCCCAAAGAAGGAGAGCGTCCAGACTTGGACGGTCACCTTCTTGGCGCCATACTCGTCCGAAAATTGGCATCCAAATTTCGGACGAGGGTCGCCCAGAAAAGGAGAGCGTCCAGAATTGGACGGTCACCTTCTTGGCACCATCCTCGTCCGAAGTTGGCATCCAATTTTTCGGACGAGGGTCGCCCAAAGAAAGAGAGCGTCCAGACTTGGACGGTCACCTTCTTGGCGCCCTACTCGTCCGAAATTGGTATCGAATTTTTGGATGAGGACCACCCAAAGTATGAGAACATCCAGACTCGGACGGGCACCTTCTTGGTGCCCTACTCGTCTGGAGTTGCACAATTTTTTGGACGAGGGCCACCAAAAGTATGTGAACGTCCAGACTTGGACGGGCACCTTATTGGCGCCCTTCTCGTCTGGAGTTGCACACAATTTTTTGGACGAAAGTCTTGGGCCGTACTCGTCTGCTTATTTGCAAATCATCTTTCATTTCGTCTTTCAGACGAAGTCTTTGTAATAACAGTTATAACTTTTGTTCGTAGGACGATCAATTTGATGACTTGTTTACTTTTTTCAGAAAAATGCTCCTACAAACAAACTTCCACCTGGGAAGTCGTCCTCGTCCAAAAAGAGGCCAACTACAGCCGCTGACCAGCCTTCAGCGAAGAAGCCTAAGAGCTTCACAAGGAAGAAGGCAGATAAGACGACTCCTCTTGGCGAGGTTGGGGAGAGAAGTATGCCTCCCCATCGCCCAAGGTTCCTAAAAAGGGGCCTTCGGCTGTTGCCCCGGCTGAGGAGGGAGAGGGTGCTCATGCGGCTATTCCGCTCAACGTGTTGCCGGCCGACTCTACTGAGGTCAAACCGGAGTCTGCCTTGGCTATAGTTGCACCAGAATCTGGAGCTGCGGCTGAGAACTATCCAGGGTTCAGCGGCTCGGTAGCTAAGCTGGTGCCACAAATGCCCTTAGCTGTTAGGACGGCATCTATTTCGTCCGGTGAGTCGTATTACCCCAATATAGTTAGGACGGTGCGGGTCGGTGGACGGTCCATGAGTCCGTCCGATAGACAATCCATCGTCATTCCTATCAAGATAACTGACTCTCCCCCTCTTTCAGATAAGGGCAAAGGCCCTGCTATTCCCCCGGCTCCTCCCCTCGCCGATTCGGACGAGGAGTCTTCTCTGCTTTCGCCAAAATGTCGAAGGCTGGAGAAGGAGCGACTTAAGCGGGAGCTCTTCAAGTGCTACCCCGAATCCTACATAAAGGGATTAAGGGGGGCGTCTCTTGGGCATGTGGGCTACATGTCTCGACTTCTTTGCCGAGGTATTGCTTTTAGCCTGGCTTTATTTTATACTTGATACAAATTTTGATTCTTTTACTCGTCTAATAACTTGATTTGTTTTCATTGTTCCAGCTTCTGGCTCGCAGCATGCTAACTGAAGAATGGGCGAGGGAGCTCAGAAAGGAGAACAAGCACCTCGTCCATCTTGCTACAACGGCCGGCGACAAGGCCATTCATGACATTGAGATGTCGAATACTCTCCATCGTCAGTCACTCGATGCATTGGAGAAAAGGTCGGCGGGAACTTGAGTCCAAGAACAAGAAATATCTTGTTACCATCAATGATCGATACAAGGAGAAAGACCATCGAAGATGATCATCAACACTCTCTCTGCGATCTTAAGGGCGAGAGAGACGCCGCCCTTCTTGTCGCTGCTCAGTGAGAAGGGAGAATATTCTTCTAAGGGCGAGAAACGCTCGTCTGGAAAAGACGGTTTCCCAAACCTTTGACGATGCCAAAAAGGGGCTTGAACATGTTGTAGAAACGTCCAAAGGTTGGGCCGTCAAGGCCTTCGAAATCTTGGGCTGGCCGAGGAGGTCCCGAGCTTTGTCCGTCGCCTGGAATACCAACGAGTGCCCATAGGGCCATGGTGCTGTCTTGAGGATCCTCCGGGAGTTTATAGAGTCGGGCGACGAGACTTCGCCAGAAGATGAGGAGCCCGAGGACAACCAAGAAACTCATGCTGAAGACGAAGCCTAGTTTTAGGTTTATTTTTCTAGTTTCTTTAGTTATCTGCCGTTGTAGCCTTCAGTAATCATATTTTGTAAATTTACTCATGATATATATGAAAGACTTTTGCCACTTGCTTGCCTCTTATTTTCATCAATTCCCATTTGACTATCACATTAACTTTGAATTGTTTCCAAGTACAAAAGTTGACTCGTCTTGAACATCGTAGACGATCTGCATAATATGATTGATACACTTGTTTTGGACGACCTTGTTCTTTTGAGCTCGTCTTTTAGGCTTCTACAATCCCCCCCCTTCTTGGGCTTAGTTCAACCGTACATGGTGGGCGAGCCAAAGGCCAAGAAGGAAAGCGACAATCATTGGCCGAGCTGCTTGAAACTATTGGACGAGCTTGTTATATATCTTCGAACGCATGTTTTAGCCGGCTTCCTTGAGGGAGCAACACTCGTCATTAAGTAGCGATCCCTTACTAGGGTCTAGACTACTTAGCTGGCCGTGATTGTGAAGATAAGTATCCTTTACTAAGGACTTATTTCAGGTCAGCTTTCTCTCAGAGACTTTGACGTTACTCTTACTAGAGGTTTTGTCAGTTTGACGGCCTTGTATGTGCAATACTTTGGCCGGTCTCTTCGATGGAGTGATGTTCGGCCTAAAAATGAGTAATTGTGACGCTTTTCTTTTTTATCCAAGTTTCTTGTCACTTTTAGACGAGTAACCGATTTAATGCCCCAAAGTGAATTAACTTGGTGAAAATAAACAAGGAAATAAGAAAGTAGGAATTGTATTATATGGATTTTGCTTGACGGAATGCCAAGATGCATGTATACAATTCTTTTTTCTAACATGTGCCGCGGCACTTTGGATTAACTACAAACTACTTCATAGACATTCGACGGTGGATTGAATTAGACGTGATACTTTTTCAAATTATCAGAATTCCAAGTACGGCGTACTGGTCGTCCATCCATATCTTGAAGACGAAAAGTACCACTGCGCAGCTCTTGGATAATCATGTAAGGTCCTTCCCAATTGGGTGTTAGCTTCCCTAACTCTTTTGCTCGTCCAACCGCTTCCATCTTTCTAAGGACAAGATCCCCTGCTTTGAGCGGTCGTCTAACAACTCTTTTGTTAAACTCCCGAGCCATACGCGGTTTGTACAATTGCATTCTTAGCAAGGCATTGCCCGGACTTCGGCACTTGGTCCAAAGCCGTGCGCAATGCGGCCCGGTTGGCATCTTCGAGTACAAGCATAACTCGCGGGGTGGGTTCTTCAATCTCTATGGGCAAGACGGCTTACGTGCCGTAGACTAACATGAAGGGCGTCTCCCCGGTAGAGTTCTTGGCGGTTGTTACGATGGACCATAACACCAACTGCAGCTCTTCAACCCATTGTCCCTTGGCGTTTTCTAGCTTCTTTTTGATACCATTTGATAGAATCTTGTTGAAGGACTCTACCTGCCCATTTGCTTGTGGGTGGGCAACGGCGGCGAAGTGCGCTTTTATTTCTCTTTCTGCCAACCACTCCTTCAGTTTAGGTGTTTCAAATTGGGGGCCATTATCGAAAACGATGGCTGTGGTATGCCAAAACGGGTTATAATGCTTTTCCGGATGAAGCCCTTGACGTCGTTCGTTGTTATTCCTCGCATGGCCTCCGCCTCTATCCATTTAGTGAAGTAATCAACGGCCACTATCACAAACTTCTTTTGTCCGGCGGCCCTTTGGGAAAGGTCCTAGGATATCCATGCCCCATTTGGCAAAGGGTAAAGGGAACAAGATGGGGGTTAAGTAGTTGGACGGCTTCGATGCACATTTCCATGCTTCCGGCAATTGTCACACTTCTTTGCATAGACAAGAGCGTCTTCCTTTAAGGTTGGCCGGTAGTACCCCGTCCTTAGAGCCTTCTCCCCTAAAGCTCTTCCCCCAATATGAGAAGCACAAGCTCCTTCATGGAGTTCTTTCGGGACCTCCAGGACCATCTTCTCTCGGTGACGCACTTGAGCGAAGCTCGGTTGAATGATTTCTTGTAAAGTGTCTCGTCCCATAGCTCAAACCACTTGTCCCTAGCCTTCACATACTTGGCCTCTACGGGATCTCGAAGGCAATCGTCCCGTCTTCTTGTATTCTATGATTGGCTCCATCCGAGCCAGTCCCCGCGACCGAGAAACATAATCGCTCTTGATCTATGCTCTTTTTGGGTTTGACTTCCCAAAATATCTTGTTCTTGGCACATCACCTTCAAAGTAGGCGGCTAACTTCGAGTGCATACGCTTGATGATTTTCGACCTTGGTACTTGGTCGAGGACAAATCGTTTTAATGGCTCTATCTCATCTTTGATGAGTTGCATGTATTTGCTCATTGATGCTTCTTTGCATTCAAAATCTCCATTAACCTGGTCGACCACTAAGAGGGAGTCCGATTTGGCCTCGATCTCAACTGACTCAGGCCGCTTTGCACATTTTGATTCCCGCCAAGAGTGCCTCATATTCGACTTCGTTATTGGATGCTCCGAAGCTGGAACCTTAATGCATATTCAAACTTGTCCCCTTCGGGAGATTGGCAAATGATTCCTGCTCCACATCCATTGATTGTGGACGAGCCATCAACCATGAGCGTCCAATGCCTTCTTCCTCTTGCTGGATCAGATATCGGCTCTATGGCCGCCGAGTAAGTTCGACTATAAAATCGCCAAGGCTTGCCCTTTAATGGTTGTCCTTGGTTCAAAGGATATATCAAACATGTTAAGCTCCACCGCCCATTTTAACATTCGTCCAGGCTGACTTCCATCTTCGGTAGAACTTGCTTCAAAGGCCGATCAGTGTAGACGATTATACTGTGCGCCAAGAAATAGGGCCTTAGCTTTCTGCTGGCCATGACGAGTGCCAATCCAAACTTCTCGACGGGAGTGTACCTATTTTCCGCGTCTTTGAGTACGTGACTCACGAAGTATATTGGGACTTGGACGGATTCTCTTTCGGCCCCAATGAACAAAGACTCACAACTTGAGCGGACAACGCCAAATATACAAACGGCTTCTCCCCCTCGGTAGGCCGACCTAGGCATTACCGAAGGTGGTCCTTGACTCTTTGTAGTGCTTGCTCCGCCTCATTTGTCCATTCAAACTTTGCTTTCTTCTTAATTGTGGCGAAGAAGTGATGGCACTTGTCGCCCGACTTAGACAAGAAACGTCCAAGGGCGGCCAAGCAACCCGTCGGCCTACGAACTTCCTTCACCTTTGACGGAGACTTCATGTCTAAAATAGCTTGTATCTTTTCGGGATTTGCTTCAATTCCCCTTTGATCCACCAAAAAGCCTAAAAACTTCCCCGACAAAACTCCAAACACACATTTCTTTGGGGTTCGGCTTTAACTTGTATTTCTGAGAGTTTCAAAAGTTTCTCTCAAATCACCAACATGATTTTCTTCTTGACGGCTTTTGACTATCATATCGTCAATATATGCCTCCATATTTCTTCCCAATTGTGGGTGAAAAAAAGTATTGATCAATCTTTGAAAAGTGGCGGGGCATTGCGCGAGCCGAATGGCATTCTCAACCGGCCATACAGTCCTTTTCGGTAATGAAGGACGTCTTGTCCCGATCCTCGAGGCCACATTGGGATTTGATGAAAGCCGAGAATAAGCGTCCATGAAGCTCAAGCAAAGCATGACCGGTTGTAGAGTCCACCCGGGCGATCCAACTTAGGCAAGGGGAAACTGTCCTTAGGACAAGCCTTGTTGAGATTAGTGTAGTCCACACACATCCTCCAGTGCCATTGGGCTTTGGCACCATGACCACATTTGCTATCCAGTCTGGGTAATAGGTTTCTTTGATGAACTTGGATTCCAACAACTTCGAACTTCTTGGTCAACCGCCCGATTTCTAGCCAGGTCCCAAATGCCTCTTCTTCGACGAACGATTTTGTTTTTGGATCAACATTTAACCGATGGACGGCTACTTACGGATCAATTCCGGGCATTTCTTCAACACAATAGGCAAACACGTCCCGAAATTCCTTCAACGGGGGCGATTAAGAGGCTTTTTAAGCCCAAAGAGAGTGAAGAACCAATTTTCAAGGTTCGCTCCGGGACGAGCCTCATCCAGGACGGACGTCTTACGGGGCCTCGAGGCTGGTTCTGGGACGCTCTATTGCTAGTCCCATGATGGCCATCACTTCTTCGAGACAAGGGAGGCTCTTCCTTGATGATTTCATATTTTCTCTTTTTCTTTGGGAAGATGCTCGGACGCCTTCCTTGAGGGAGCGAGAGGCGTCGAGGGCTCTCAATGGCCGTCTTTAATGAGACCAAGTGGTCCTTGACTATCCCGGACGTTTTCCTCTCGCTAACCACCTTCGTCTTATCCTTCTCTATTTCGGACGTTTTCCTTTCACCAAGAACTCGCGTCGATCTTCATTGCACATCTTCCATGATGACGGCTTGAGGGTAGTCGGATAACACTCCCTAGCCACCTGCTTGGTCCCCATATAATGAGCCAATCTTGCCATCATCACACTCATACTTCATCAACATCAGGTGGGTAACTATAACGGCTTTGACGTGATTCAGAGTTGGTCGCCCGAGAATGACATTGTAGGTGTCAAATCTCGGACTACCAAGAACTTGATAAACAAAGTTCTAGCGGCATCCTTTTCTCCCACTCCGAACGAGGCAAAGTAACGGTTCCCATTGGGTGGATGACTCCTCCTCCAAACCCTATGATGGGATGGTGAACGGGAACCAAGTTCTTCTCATCAAATTTTAATCTGGACAAGCAGTCAGCACTGATGATGTCCGTCGAGCTTCCAGTGTCGATCAGAATTCTTCTTACTCTCAAGTTTGCTATTTTCATCTCTACAACCAAAGGATCGTCATGGGGAGTCCTCAACACCGCCCCGATCTTGCTCACTAACTACCACCCTTGGGAAGGGCTCGGCCTTTGTTTGATCGCCTAACAAAACTTGGCCAAGCTCCCTAAGGTAGTTTTTGTGTCCTCTATTGGTTGGTCCTCCAAAGGCGAACCCTCCAGAAATTACGAGTACCACATCCTCGTCTGTGCTCTCACTTTCCTTCTTCTTAGACTGCCAATTGTCTTTCCTTTGGGACTTCCTTCCTCGAGGCATATAGGGGTTCATCTTTCCCTTTCGAGCTAGCTCCTCCAAAGCCTTCTTGAGGTGCTTACATTCATTAGTTTCGTGACCGCAATCCTTGTGGAAGTGGCAATACTTGCTCTTATCTCTATTTTTATAAGGGGTTTTCATCTCAGCTGGGGCCTTCAACTCATATTGATCCTTAATCTCCATGAGAATGGAGTATTGGTCTTTGTTAAATTCAATAGCATTGGATGAGGATGGCTCGGCCTCTTTTCTCTTGCTCCTCCTAGATGAAGTGGTGGAGGTTATAGCCCAAGTCTCGGCCTTCTTGGGGTTGCTCTTCTTTGGTCGAGCAACCTCTTCGGGCTTCTTAGACTCGGGATGCTTTGCCTCGACACACACTTCGGTAGCGTGAATAAACGCTTCGGCTTCCCTTAAGGCTTCGGCAAGAGTGGAGATTTTCTTTTTAACAAGATCAAACTTAAAACTTCCCGGCCTTAGACCCCTAATGAAGGCGTCAAAGGCCACCCCAAAGATTAAGATCTTGGATGCGAAGGGCTTCAAGGTTGAATCTCTTAACGAAACTTCTAAGAGCCTCCTTAGGTCCCTGGACGACCTTGCCTAGGTGCATGCTTGTTTTTTGCTCTTGCTTGTTGGCAACAAAGTGACTAGTGAATAAGAAACTGAGTTCCGTGAAATTATTGATCGAATTAGGTGGAAGATTGTTAAACCACTTCGAGCTACTCCCTTCGAGTTCTTTGGGAAGTTCTTACACCAGGTAGCATCATCTACTCCTTGGACGTACATCGATGTTTGTAAGCGGACAAGTGATCATCGAATCTGTTGTTCCATCAAAAGGTTCTATAGTAGGGAGTTTAACCTTTGGGAAGGGGGCGCCTCCATTATCCTGGCCGAGAATGGAGTGGGCCGGTTAATCTGGAGGGCTCCCATCTGTCCCTCAATGGGTATGTACTCCTTACGATATTCCTTTAACACGGGTCGGACGACGTGTTTGCGGTGCAATGGACGCCTATAGGTCGTGGGTTGAGCCACTTGTCTTCTCTTGTCGTGGATGAACAAGAGAGTGACTTAAACTTCGTCCCTCCCCCTGCGGACGACAACCTCAAAGGAGGGTCTCTCGGGTATGATGTAGAACCCGTCGGCGATCGTTGTATTCTTTCTTGCTCTCTTTGCTTCTAGATATTCTCGGCATCTGTTTCCATTCGGTGCCCGCTTGGACGAACATGGTCCTGGGTCCTTACCACCAGGTTCCAGTCCATCTTCCTTCGCTGATCCTTGTCCTCTGGTTGCTTTCCTCTTGCCGTTCTCCTAGAGGGTTCCTGACGAACAGGTCGACTAGGACCTGGACGATCGTCTTGGGAACGTCCCCTAGGGGGAGGTGGATTGTTAGCAGCTGGCTCAGGGTTAAGCCGGAAAAACAACATATTGTTCTTGATCTGTTCCTGGACGACTGCTGCCATCTTTGCCTGGAAATCATTCAAGGCGTTCTCTAGATGGGCGGCAGTCACCGGACGTTCAAGATTCTCTTGAATGACGGAGTTCTTGGCTTGGTCCCGATAACACGGACGATGGACGGGGTCTATCCCTTCCTCGAGGTGGTCTCTCGTGTTCTACTGTGTCTTCGACATTAACCTGAAGACTTCGGTTTCTGGCAAGGTTGGACGATTGACAATCAGTCATCGTTGCGTCTCCCCACAGACGGCGCCAAATGTTTGGTCTACTTGTCCACCAAGTAAGCTATGAGCTAAGCTTTCTTGTCCAACAAGTGACTAATATATCTTGAGTGTTCTTCAGCTGGAGACTTGTGCAACGATGTCTGAATACGCTTAGTCCTTGGTCTGGGCTCTGCTCCCGAACCTGCAAAAAAGGGTCCCACCCTGGAGGTTTGGGTGGTGGTTCCCCCTCCGATGCTTAAGTCAGATATCAGGAGTTGTAAGAGAAAGTAGAGATAGAGAGAGAGAGAGTGAGAGAGTAGTTTTACAGAGTAACTTTGCACTGTTTGCATTGAATTGTGTGTCTCCTGATTTTAGGGGTATTTATAGTGATAGCAAGTTGACAGCTATCCTTAATACCTGCCCTAGAATAGTGGCTTCTGATTGGGTGAGAAATCAAAACATGACACGTGGCAGATCATGACTAGTGGATATCTATTAACCAATCTCCTTCAGCCACCTTACATTGTTGGGCTCTGACTGCTGGGCTAGAATCTAGACCTTTTAACTCTCCTGAGGGTAGCCCAAAGATGCAAGGCATTTCATCTCTTTAACTCAGGTGACACGTGTACGGCTCTGATAAGCCCAAGTGTCCCAAAAAGAGTTGTAGATGTTAGACTACAACAATAACCAATATAAATTCATAATTAATCCCTCATGAATTTACAGCAATGATAAAATACTTTAAATCCCTCTAACACATAATTAAAACCTTTCCCAATAATAAAATTTGGTTATTAAACCTCCTAGCATAATTCTCACTACACTAGTGGTTAAAATCCATCATAAAACACCATGAAAGCACTCTCATTAAATTTCCAGCATTATAACATGAGTTAAAACTCCCTTCAAACATATTCAAACATGCTTAGAAATATAAAGGTAATAACTTTCATAACTTATAATAAACTACTATGTTTTTCTAACTTTCAAAACCCTAAAAATTCATGCTCTGATAATTAAAATCTACTTTAAACTCAAATATGCAAATCTGAATTTTATTTCTTCAATACATAAATTATATAACTTAAATCCAATAATAAATCATTAAACTATAACTTTTAAACATAAAGAAATTAACACAAAACTTTAAAAATACAAACTTTGAATAAAACTTGAGGAGAAAGAAAAGAAATAAACCAAAGCAAAGAAGAGAGAGCAAAGGGACGCCGGTCAAGGGTGGCGTGGCAGCAGGCCGGCGGCAGCACGGTGGTTGGCGCGGTGGTTTTATGAGGAGGGGAGGTTACATGTTGAAGAAGAAATCGTTGCTTGGGAAAGAAGGAAGGAAACCGTGAGAGAGAGAAAGAGGAGAGAGGGGCGCCGGTTTCTTTGAGTGAGGAGAGAGGGGCGCCGGTTTCTTTGAGTGCGGAAAGAGAAAATAATGTGTGGGGAAAATTTTGGGGTTTATGGGGTTTTTATAGTTTCCCCTTTGTGGGCTTAGGAAAAGGTAAATGGGCTAGGATTATAAATCCTTTCCAAATCTAAGAGTGTTTGACCTCCTCACACCCAATTAGAAATCCTTTTCCAAATCCAAAAAGTATTTCAAACATTTCAAATACTTTTAAAAGCATGACTTTAATAAAATATTTGACTTGCATAAATCATTAAAAATAATTCTTTGACTTTCAAATAGTCAACCTTTGAAGAAATAAATCATTAAAATACTAAAATATATTTAAATATAAATAATTATATATTAAAATATATTTGTAAAATTCATAAATTTACAGGGGATTACAACCTATTATATTATTTTGTTTAATTATTTTGGAGGCTTATGCTATGGATCTTGTATGCTTATCTTAAGTTCGTTATTGTTGATTTACTTCATTTAAAACATGTTAAACTGTTAGTCGTTGTTTGGCTATTATTTGGTTTAATTTGATATTTTATGTTGATTGAGACTTATTTATTAATGCTTGATAACTCCTATGTGGATCCTAATTGAGCTGGGAGAGCTGTTAGTTACTCCCAACTGATTGTGGATATTTGTTGTATATATTTGCAGGTTATGTTGATGGGAATCTTCTTTGGTTTTGGGCTCGGGTTGAGATGTGAACATTAAAATGTTAGATGTTTTAGGCCTAGATTTTTATTTAGTTGAAGAGTTAGTTTTCTCTTTTGGATATTAATCTAATCGGTTTTTTCACCATATACCCCCGACAAATTGGAAAATTCATCATATACCCTCAATGTTTCAAATATGCACCATATACCTCTGAGTTTTCAACAACGTTCACCATATACCCTTTTTCTAACTGCCGTTAACTCACCGTTAGCTTTATTTACCATTTTGCCATCATTAATCCCTAACCCTAAAATATAAACCCTAATCCCTAACCCTAATCTAAATCCTAACCCTAAAATCTATACCCTAATCCTTAACCCTAAGCCCAGCCCAGCATCACCGGCGACTGCAAACCAACTCCAACGGCGAGTGCAGAGCTTGAGGAACTTGAGCGACTTGTAACAATGGCTTCCCAAACAATTTCGAAATGAATTTTCGATTCACCAATGGCTGAGAACCATCGATATTCACAACACCATCATCAATCTTGCCACACTCCCTTCGCAAATTCACCAAAAAAACACCACCACCACTTGAATTTTCGTTTCGAATTCTACCCAGTTCGGCGGGGGAAGGGGGAGGGGAGGGAAGCGGCGACGGGGAAGGGGGTGGGGTGGGGGGAGGGAGATCGACGGGGAAGGGGGAGTCGACGGGGAAGGGGGAGGGCAGTGGGGATGGGCAGCGACGGTGGAGGGGGAGGAGGTGGGGGAGGGGATGCGGTGGTGGAGTGGAGTGGAGTGGAGGGGGTGAGGGGCTGGGTGGGGTGGAAGGGAGGGGGAGGGGGAGGGGTGGTGGGGTGGGTGGGTTAGGGTTTGGGTAGGATTAGAATTAGGGTTAGTATTAGGATTAGAATTAGGGATTAGGGGTTAATGATGGCAATATTGTAAATAACATTAACGGTAACCTAACGTCCGTTAGAAAAAGGGTGTTTGGTGAACATTTTCGGAAACTTAGGGGTATATGGTGAATTTTTGAAACATTGAGGGGTATATGGTGAATTTCTTGATTTGTCAGGGGTATATGGTGAAATAACCGTAATATAATTAGTTTAATTTATTTATACTATTTATTTATGTTGGTTTTATCACTTAGTTTTTTTAAACGCATTTCTTGTAGTAGTGACATTCCCAGAAGACGATGTTTCCGCCATCGTTCTATAATACTATTATTATTTCTTTCTTTTCCGCTTTGAAATTCTGGGGTGTTACAGTTGGTATCAGAGCAACCCTATGACCGCGTGTTGGGGCTACCCTAAAGCCATAAGGTCGACTATTAGGAGTCCTGATGCGCCTAGTGGGGGAGGATTCTGAGGCTGCATTGTAATAAGGAGCGACCTAGACGTCAGACCGGATATCTAGAGTCTCCAGCGATCAGTCTTTAGGCTGAGGCAACCACAGGCCGTATGTCGTATATGTGGAGTCCTCAGGCGCAACGAGGGCGTTGCTGTTCTTAAATGAGGGTGTATGTAATACCCCTCATGATTGCTTTAAAGGGATTTAACAGGCTACTCATTCCAACAAGAAGCATCTTTCTTTTAGAGAGCTTATTTCCTTAGTTACTCCATAGTTAAGCGTGCTTGGCTAGGAGTAGTCCAGGGATGGGTGACCTCCTGGGAAGAACTTGTGTTGGTTATTGACGATAGTTGTTGACCCTGGATGCGCATTGGTGACGATAGACTCGACTCTGGATGGGACGGTTGTTACACTTCTATTATATATAGGATATAATATTAGGGTTTAGGTGATCAGTTCATTAAGCAGTTTCTTTTCATAAGAGATAGAGCAAGTGAAACCCTAAACTATTCCCCCTAAATCGGCGCCTATACCATCAAAAGCAAGAGAATTCTTCTCTTCCGTTCTAGCAAACATTGGTGTTCAATTGGTGCTCGTGGACTGATTAGAGGAGCAACACTTGGGGCTCTAATATCTTTAAAGCTTGCATACAACAGGGAAAGCACACTACAAAGCACTAGTAGAATAATTGTTTATTGCTGCGGTGGTATTGCTGCGGTTTTACCCATACGCAGCAATATATCACGTAAAAAGAAAAGGTAAAATATAAATAAAGATATTGCTGCGGTTTCGGCCAAAAACCGCAGCAATATGGTTTCAACTGGAAATTTTTGAAAAAAAGTTGACTTTTTGACCAGACATATTGCTGCGGTTTTTGGCCGAAACCGCAGCAATATATTAAAATAATACTAAAAAAATAATATTTTAATATATTGCTGCGGTTTTTACAAAAAAACGCAGCAATATGATTTCAACGGGAAATTTTTGAAAAGACCAGACATATTGCTGCGGTTTTTACAAAAAACCGCAGCAATATATTAAAATAATATTAAAAAAATAATATTTTAATATATTGCTGCGGTTTTTACAAAAAACCGTAGCAATATCCTCATTTATTTCATATAAGAGGCGCTAGGGTTTGGGACACTTGCATTTCAGTTCTTCATTTCAGCCGTTTTTCTCCTTTCTCTCTCCTCCTTCAGATCTGCTCTCACTCCTCTCGTCGTCTTCCTCCTCCTCTCGTCTTCTTCTTCAGTCGTCTCGCCGATCACTCGCGACTCTTCTTCGCGATTCCTCAACGAATGCCACTCATTGTAGATCTGAAAAATCGACGCGGATAAAACGAATAGTAGTGGTTGTCACTCGCGATCGATCTCTAGAGCATATCAGCTAATGATTATTTGGTATTCGTTTTTTTTGTTATTCGTTTCTTTACAGAACTTGTGGGGGTGAGTTTAACATGATGCTTTATGGGTGTAACTTACTGGTATTTCCATCTCCTTATTCTTATCAAGTTTAATGTGATGCTGTGAAGTTCTGCTGTGTTGGTTGCCTTTCATCGCTTGTGTGGTGCTTGGTCTTAGAAGATTATTTATTAGATAAGCCCTTCATCACTCGCGACTCTTCTTCGCGATTCCTCCATTGATGCTTCTTCGCGATTCCTCCATTTATTAGATTACTCATTTTCTTTTGTGTTCTTAATTCTGATTTTTTTTTTGAGTTCTTATTAGTTCTTATTTTCTTTTATTTCCAGTCGAAGATTCGTCATTTTTTTTAGTTTGTTTGTAATCTACAGGTTCTTTGCTTTTTTCTTAAAATTTTTGTATATTTTTTGTAATTTGAGTTTGTAAAAATATTATTTTTAGTTGAATATATAAATTTATTCTGCACTCAATTGTTAGTTGTAATTTTTTGTGGCGAACTATTAGAAAAATTTGGTGGATAGTGGATGGGTTAGTTGCCCGGTTTTTATCATTCAAATTTGATGGCAAAATGCAAAAAAAAAAAAACTAGGACCTATTGCTGCGGTTTTGGGTAACAACCGCAGCAATAGGCAAAGCTATATATTGCGGCGGTTCTTAGCCAAAACCGCAGCAATACGTTTATTTTTTATTTAAAAAATACAACGTATTGCTGCGGTTTTGGCTAAGAACCGCAGCAATAGCTTAGCCTATTGCTGCGGTCATAAACCGCAACAATAGGTAATTTACCTATTGTTGTGCCCCTAATTGCTGCGCGGCTAAAACCGCCGCAATAGGCCACTTAATGACCGCAGCAATAAACAATTATTCTACTAGTGAAGGTTTGATATTTAATCCCTATTGACTTACTAAGTTCCATACCGGTCCAACTGGACCGTTATTGACCGTCATGGTCAACTTATCCAAGGAAATCCCATTGACTGGGAATGGGTCAAACTACGATACCGGCATCTATGCTATGTCGGCTTCATTCAGATTCCTTACCGGTGTTGTAGACACATAATCATGTCTCCCTATTTAGTACCCTATGATGACCAATACCCCGCTCTAATTGGTCCGGATCAAGGAAAGAATAAAGAACGAGTCTAAGATAAAATATTTTAAGGCCAAAACTATTTTCTAACTCTTTTTTTAAAAACCCATCTTCGAAAACCTTTTGAAAGTAGTTTTATGAAAACCCAATTTTTAAAACCCTTTTTCTAGCCCAATTTAATTAATAGAATTAATTAATTATATTAAGGATTTTTTAACAAGAATAATACAAACTTTTGCCCGTTCTCTCGCAATAATACAAACTTTTGATTATTTTTTAATAATACAAACTTTACATCAAAATTCCTCCAGTAGGTCAAGTTGACTTATAATCGGTAAAAAAAATCAAAAAAAATTACAAAATGATCTTTCTTCTTTGTCCCCCTCCCCCCCCCCCAACCCCCCCCACCTGAACCACCTCGCCAGTTACCTCCTACAACAAGTTAAAACCCAGGTATTGTCCTCTCTTGGAGGAATTTTGATCAAAAGTTTGTATTATTAAAAAATAATCAAAAATTTGTATTATTGCGAGAGAACGGGCAAAAGTTTGTATTATTCTTGTTAAAAAATCCTTATATTAATTAGCTTTGTTAATAAAAATATCTTTTTATAAAAAATCATCTTTTTTCCAAAGTGTTTTCAAATATTTTTATCTAACTATTTTATAAAAATCTTTTAAGAGACCTAATTATTTTCAGTTATCTATTGCATCCCAACTACGTAAACCTATATAAAGATTCTCTCATCTCCTCACCAGAATCACTCGGCAAATTACAGAACTTCTACAAAACTAATCTCTCGACACTAGTCACAACTCACCGCCTAATCTCACAAAGCTCTCATAATTCATGCCAACCATAATTCATCACCATTCATCACCTACAACACCATACTGCCATCACCTATCACACACCTACTATAATTCCCCATGACACATCATCTAGAATTCATCATCTTCACCTCACAAAAATCCTAGTACTACCTGCGCTTGCATATACAAATTCTACACCTGATCATCCTCAAAATTTTTCTACGCTGCACTGCATCATCATCATCTTATTATCTAAGGCGCCTAATACCAAGGCAATAATACAAACCGCGCTATATTACGAAACAAACAACCTTTTTCAAGGCTCATACGATATTCAATTTTCCAAGATCCGTACAAATTAATGACCCCGGACGGTGGTATAATTTCTGAGGGTCAATTAAATAAATTAACATCTTTCTTTATTTTCTTTATTTATTTTTATTATTTTCTTGAAGTTACTAACATTCTGTTCATGATGTAGATTGTTAACTCGTCCCTGCGACTGTAAGTATTGTATATATTATACTAACTCCCGGCATTATTTTCTTTTCTTATTTTTTATTTATATTATTATGATTGTCCTGCATGATTTTTATCACCCACATGTTATTGTTGCTAAACAAGACCTAAAGAATTGCTCTAATATTAATCAGATTAATATGGACAACCTGCTATGAACCTTGTAATATTGATTGCCTAATAACAGATCACCAAAAATTAGTCTTTTTATGTGTTTCCTAAACCAACTTAGACAAAATATTTTTAGGGTGCTTAAAACAATACGTGGTTATTCTTTGACATAAAATCTGTAATGAATCGATATTTAGTAGAGGTCAACTTTGGGCGAATGTGGTTCATTATGACTATATTCGTACCCTCACCCCCAAACTCAATCTTTGGTTCATTTTGACCATCTATGGAGTCAGGACGGGGAAATCTACATTGGATAATATGTCCCTACGGTTTTCCCATATCCAATTAGGTTTATGATTCTTCCTAAATAGAATTGTTGGCGACTTCTTTCAAAACAATTTTCAATAAAACCTTAACAGTGGGGTAGTCAAATATAATACGCACTCACACCGCGTAGGCGAAATAAAAACACGCTTACAATTTGGCGACTCCACTGGGGACGATTTAAAAAAAAAATTTTTTTTTTTTTTAATGAGTGGGTGAAACTTGAAAAATACGATTCATTCTTATTTTTATGCCTTTGAATAATGAGTTGGGTAGTCAAATATAATACGCGCTCACATCGCGTAGGCGAAATAAAAACACGCTTACAATTTGGCGACTCCACTGGGGACGATTTAAAAAAAATATATATTTTTTAAAATGAGTGGGTGAAACTTGAAAAATACGATTCATTCTTATTTTTATGCCTTTGAATAATATACAGTTTTGCATATGCATGGCTATTGTTCAGCCACCATAAGGACAATCTACCTTGCCTCATTAGCACATTTTCTATGTGTGAGGTCACCCCCAGGGGGTTTACGCTTTGTCCTTCTAAAAAGCTTCCTGAGCAATAGTGTTGGATCTTAGTCATAAGCAAACCTACCCAACCATGGCATTGTTCTCTTGTTCCTGACTTGAGACTGGAATGCGTCTTACACATGGCCACCTCTTTAAGCGGGGGTACGAAGCATGGGATCAATCTCTTAGTCATGGACCCTTTCAGACTAAACCTAAACCTGACCAATAGTTTCAAACATAGAACTGGACTTTAGGTTGGAACTTTTTGCATCCATGTTGGAACCTGACCAATTAGTTTGTCAAATTGTCATTATTATGCGTCGTTCCTAAAATCGCGTCTAACAAACAAGAAAAAATTCTTCAATCGGCCAATTCGTCGCCTAAATTCCAGACAAACGTGTCGGGGAGTAGTACGCCAAGCACATTAAGTTGCGCCTGGTGCATCACCCCGCTCCAGACACACGACTGTGCGCCGCGCGCAGCAATGCTGCGCGGCACGCAGTCTGTGCATCGCACGCTTTTCGTCAATTTAGCCATCATAATTGTCGATCCTACGTTCAAACCTATGTGCGTCTGTCTGTCTGCATTCGCGTAATTTGGTCATTTAGGCTTATCACCAAATTCAACATTCAAAAATCAGTCATTTCATGCAAGGTCGTGTCTGTCCTAAAAAGTGCATCTAAACTGGTCATTGTAGAGTTAGAGTTGTCATGCATGTCTATCTCTTCCCATCTTCTCCCTGCTGTTCAACTAATCTTCCCTATCAATTCTATCCCTACCATATTCAATCAATTTCAAAAACTTACATTTTTTTAAAATCAATCCTACACCATATTCTATTCTACCTTGTTCGAAAACATTTACTAATCATCATAATACCACGACATTTAAAAAAAAAAATTTCAAATCAATCCATCATCCTTTCCTAACAAAAGATAAAACAAGGGGTTCCTTTTAAAAATGAATTTCGAAAATTCTAAGCCCATTCCAAACACCTTCAATCCAATTCAATCCAATCGACCCAATTCACTTGCATTCATTCTAGGCCCATATGCATTAGAGTCCATTTTGCATTCATATAGGGTCCATCTAATTCAAGTCCATGCATTCATATTAGGCCCGCTAGCATTAGAGTCCATCTTAATTAGGCCTATATAAGTCTAGCTCCTGTTAAAACCTAGGCCCATTTGCATCTTTATGTGAGCCCTAGTCTATGTCAATCCCAGTCCAAGTCTAATCCAACTCTATTCCAATCCAATATCAAGCCCATGTGCATTTTCAAGTCTAACGTCAAACCAATATAGGACTTAGTCCAGAATTAGGTCCACATAAGGCCCAACTCATTTTCAAAGTCAATCCGGTCAATTCGAATCCATATAGGACGAAGTCCAAACCATTATGTCTAGCGAAGCTAGCATCCCTGTAAGACCATAACGGCACCCCTTTTGACTTAGCTAGGCTAGCATCCCTGTAAGACCATAACGGCACCCCTTTTGACTTAGCTGGGCTAGTCATCCCTGTAAGACCATAACGACACCCCTTTGACCTAGCTAAGCTAGTCATCCCTGTAAAACCATAACGGCACTCCTTTGACCTAGCTAAGCTAGTCATCCCTGTAAGACCATAACGGCACCCCTTTGACCTAGCTAAGCTAGTCATCCCTGTAAGACCATAACGGCACCCCTTTGACCTAGCTAAGCTAGTCATCCCTGTAAGACCATAGCGGCACCCTTTTGACCTAGCTAAGCTAGTCATCCCTGTGAGACCATAACAGCACCCCTTTGACCTAGCTAAGCTAGTCACCCGTAAGACCATAATGGCACCCATTGATTTAGTAAAGCTAGTCACCCCTAAGACCTTAAAGGCACCCTTCGAGTTTAGCGAAGCTACTCCTATCTTACATCTATAGCAGTCCAAAATCCTCGAGTCTAGCGAAGCTAAACTACCCTAAGTCCATAATGGCCCCAAAACCTTTAAATCTAGCGAAGCTAGTTCATCTTAGATCCATCAAACCCCAAATCATCAAGTCTGGCGAAGCAAATTCCTTCCTAAGTCTAACGAAGCTAGCATAGACAATCCTTTTGAGTCTAGTCTGTTTGCAAGTTTAAAGTCTAGTCTAGTCCAGTCTAGTCAACATCTGCATATGCATATAGTTAGGCCAATGTCGCCATCATAACCATAATCATACCCATTTCTAATCATTTCCCATTCCCATTTCCATTTTCATCCTCATTTCTCATCTCCATTTCCATTTCTCCATCCCTCATTTCCATTTCTCATTTCGAAATGCAATTCTAAAATCTTACAAGCGAGGTCCACTCGATTCTGTTCATGACCGGTCGAGAGATTACAACTTAGGATGGCCTAATGGAGAAACAAACAGTTGAGCCTACTCTAAAGCTCATTAATCGCACTATCACCACCCCGACTTCATTTAGAGTCATGAAGATTAATTTTAACCGCCTTCACAATAGAGGCGCGATCACTTCCATAGGGTATACCGCCTTCACATTAGAGGCGTGATCACTTCCACAGGGTCTATTCTGACCCTGCACCTAAAAGAAAATTCAAAAGGTGCAACCTATATTTTTTACTGCGAATTCCAACAGAACAACGACCATCTGACATCTAGTGTCAAATACCATCACTGTGCTGCGAAACATGATCGATGACAATAAAATTCTAATACAATGAGAATCAGTATCACTAACAACCCCTTAGGCAGTGCATCAACAATTCAAAGGCTTAGTCTTTTATTTCTGGTTTCCTAGGATGAGTCAAAGAGTCCTTACCCTAAGCCATTTCTGTCCTTTCCCATCGAGTCTATATCACTATAGGTCTTCACCTATTATAACCTTTCCATTTCCATTTTCATTTCATTTTATTTTTATTTTTCATTTTCATTGGCCTTCCATCATTTTATTTATGCTTCTAATTCAATGATGAAACTTAAATCAAATTATCCTTAATGACTTTGACTAATAATAATAAAAAAGAGATCTGAAAAAAATGAAAAAATGGACATACTTTGGATCAGGAGTTATTCCCCTCTCCTTTCCATAAAACCATCATCCATAAGCCATCCACGCAATCCAAAATAATAAAAAACCCCTTAAACCATCATCCTTCATGACCCTTATAATCCCTTCAAAACCAAAGCTCCACAAATATCCTTCAAGCCTTCCAATACCCTAAACCAAACTTGTGTGCAAGCCTCACTACATAAAAAAAATAATAAATGCCAGGCAAAATAAAAAAAAAGTGAAATAGATCAAAGTGCGAATTAAAAAAACAAAAGAAAACGCACAGGACAAAAAGAAAAGTGCAAAAAGAGAAAGAGCCAAAGGCAAAGAAATAAAAAGTCAAGCTAGGGGGCTTGCACACAAGTTCTACCCCTCATTCAAATCCCTTCGATTCATCAAACCTTTAATCCTTAACCCATACAATCCAAATCCATGACCCTTACCTTAGGCCATCCAATTAAACGATCAGGGTCGTCTTGTTCGATTTAGGGGCCCTGTGCTAAATAAAATTATGAGGCCCCAAATGGTAACAAATTTTAAACGAGTATGAATTATTGGAATAAATTTTAAGCATGAATCACCAAACATTGTCCAATTAATAAATAAAAATCAAAATTTGATAATTGAACAATTCACATTGCCAAAAATAATTAGAAAATAGTAATAAAATTACCAAAATTTCTGATTATAAAAAAAACAACTAAATAACAAAATTTTCACAAGTTAGAAATTACCTTCAAAATAATGATTATATGAATTATCCATTCTCTGCCAAGTGCCACTGCCCCCCCCCCCACTATTCTCATTTTTCACTAAGCCTGGCAATCAGGTCGGGTTATGTCAGGTTCGGGTTGACCTGTTTACATAAACGGGTCAGCGCCCCTCAACCTGAACCCGACCCATTTATGTAAACAGATCAGAAAGTTGAACCCGAACCTGACCCGCAAATAAACGGGTCGATCCGAACCCGACCCGTTTAACCCATTTAATTTTATGAACTTCATTTAATTTACTCCAATTTTTTACAATTCAGCAACCCATAATTTAGAAACTTAGTCAACCTGTTTAATTTTTTTGGGCATGTTCTTCATGAAACTCAAACCTTACAATATCATTGCTCTATCAAAAATTCGATCAGAAGCATTCAGTTTCTAGTTTAATTATATAAAATATAACAACTCTTTTATCTAATAACAAAAAGAACTAATTGAATTTGGTAGATCCTTGAACAGTTTCATTAAGACCATGGAGCATATTCTGCAGCAACTCATCAATTAATAAGCTGTTGCAACGAAAATGCAAGATATATAAGGAAAAATTATGAAATTCAATTAAAATTTTTGAAAGGAAAAAAATGAATGAACCGAGGATTTTAGAAATGGATCAGATGAAAGATATAGTGGAGGGTTAAAGATTACTCGTGTAGTGAATTAAGAAAGATCAAGTAACTCAATGGATCAAAGAGAGAGGTGATTAGTTCATATTATAGAGAGGGAAAAAAGAGAGGCAAGAGTGAGAGAAGAAAAAGTTGTGCATGATAATCAGAAGACAAGGAACTAAGGAAGTAGCTAGGGTTTTTAACTTTTGTATTTTAGAAGAATCTAAGGTATGGGCTTGGCCCAAAATTAATTAAGTAGAAAATAGGGGCTTTTTAAGTTTAAACCTTCCTTATAGTATGAATTGAATGTGAGCCATTTAGTTAAACAGGTTGGGCGGGTTACTTTTGGGTTGAAATTTTCAACCTTAACCTAACCCGTTTAATTTCAGGTCGGGTTCGGGATGACCCATTTATATAAACAGGTCGAAAATCTCAACCCAAACCCGCTTATTTCAGGTCGGATTCGGGTCGGGTTATCGGGTTGGGTCATGTTTTGCCAGCCCTATTTTTCACCCCCTTTACATCTCTGTGTGTGTGTGAGAAATGTCCCAACAACAAGAAGCAGGCAACCAAGTAATTCGTCTCCTTCATCTGTAAGTTTTTTATTCCCATTTCTTTTTGGTGAATTTCTCCACTTTGCTCCACCTTCAGTTCTCTTATCCCATCAAAACCCTTATCTCTCTCCTCGTTTCTTTAATTACTCTTTCACGACTTTCCAAAGTGAGTTTCTTTCTTCACTTTCATTCTCGTTCGATTCTTGTTCGTTTGTGCATCTACATTTGTTTTATTATTTGTTTTTCTTTGCTAAATGGGTAAACCATAAAAGAATAGATCTTTGTAATCTTTATTTTTTGGAGAACTGTAATGGAGAAATTGAATTTTTTTAGGAATAAGAAACGACAGAGGAGGTACCATTAATGGGGTTTGGGAAAATGAAAGGGAAAAGCGTGAGATTAGTTAGCCAGAAGGCCCAGAACGCGTGAATTGGATTTGGAATTTTCCTTTTTTTTTTTTTTACTTTGGGTAGGCAAAGTAAATAATTGGGCCCTTATATTTTGGGAGCCCTGTGCAGTTGCTCACCCTGCACAGGGCCTTAGCCGGGCCTGTAAACAATCATCAAAGCTTTAATCCTTAAACCTTTCAACCTTCCATCAACCCTTCTATAACTCCTTTTTCAAGGTATGTCCAAGCCCGCTAGGTTAAAAACCCGAAAGGGCAGCCTAGGCAAAAGTTAGGGCACAAAAAAAAATAACAAAAGAAATCAGATCCAGAATTACGAATGGTCTGATTCCGCAAGTATACGTAGGAATCCTCATCTCGAGGTCCAACCACTTCAATAAAATAAAAATTAGTCATGGTCTAATGATTTGACTTTCTTGAATTTAGGAGCATAATCTCTTTCTAGATCCCGACATAGACTCGAGTCTGAACCTAGCCTCGTTAAAGCCTTTTCCCACCTATATTCATTTGAGTCACAAATTTTAACTTTTTATTTTTCAATCCAAGCTCTCCTTTTCCCTGAAGGACTCTCCGACAATTCCATGGTTTCTGGCGATACTTGACTTTGCCTATATCAACTTCCCAATGAAGAATACCCAGTGCAATCCCCAGTGAAAGCTTTCAATGTTCAAGACATAGCAACTACATTGCAATATCAGATCAAGTACATTTCAATTAAAGCTCAAGCCAAATTCAAGACAAGCTCACCCAAAATGGGGGCTTCCTGCGTGTGGTGGTTCCTCCAATTGAAATCAAACTTCCGAAGAGTTGTAATCCGCGGACCTCGTCTACAAACCCCGATTATTTACTAAAAACGATTTTCGAAAATCATTCAATCTATTTCTAATCATTCTACCATTCTACATATCCAGATCTTCTAGCCTTGCAAAACCCTGACCTTGCATTGAATTTCATACATTCTAGCCTTGCAAAACCCTGACCTTGCATTTCATACATTATAGTCTTGCATAAATCCTGACCTTGCATGACGTGTCATCCCTTAGCTTTGCATAACCTTAATCCTTGCACAACGTCTCATGCATCCTTAGAGAGTCTAAGTTTGCATTATTGCATCATTATGTGCTTTATCTGAGTTGTTTGCACCTGTCTACTGACATCTTTTTCTGCAGGTAATCAGATTGCTTGTAGTTATTGTCCTGCATACTAACTTTGTTTTGCAGAGATCGGCGATTATAGATCAGTTCTAAACTGCAGAGCGTTTAGAATTGTTCTCCGTCCCGACACCGTATACTTTGACTTTCGGTTTCCTGAACCTCAGTCAAAGTGGGGGCTTCTGTAGACACATAATCGTGTCTCCCCATTTAGTACCCTATGATGACCAATACCCCGCTCTAATTGGTCTGGATCAAGGAAAGAATAAAGAATGAGTCTAAGATAAAATGTTTTAAGCCCAAAACTATTTTCTAACTCTTTTAAAAAGCCCATCTTCGAAAACCTTTTAAAAAGTAGTTTTATGAAAACCCAAATTTTAAAACCTTTTTTCTAGCCCAATTTAATTAATAGAATTAATTAATTATATTAATTAGCTTTGTTAATAAAAATATCTTTTTATAAAAAATCATCTTTTTTCCAAAGTGTTTTCAAATATTTTTTTCTAACTATTTTATAAAAATCTTTTAAGAGACCTAATTATTTTCAGTTACCTATTGCATCCTAACTACCTAAACCTATATAAAGATTCTCTCATCTCCTCACCAGAATCACTCGGCAAATTACTGAACTTCTACAAAACTAATCTCTCGACACTAGTCACAACTCACCGCCTAATCTCACAAAGCTCTCATAATTCATGCCAACCACCATTCATCACCATTCATCACCTACAACACCATACTGCCATCACCTATCACACACATACACTCCCTCTATAATTCCCCACGACACATCATCTAGAATTCATCATCTTCACCTCACAAAAATCCTAGTACTACCTGCGCTTGCATATACAAATTCTACACCTGATCATCCTCAAAATTTTACTATGCTGCACTGCATCATCATCTTATTATCTAAGGCGCCTAATACCAAGGCAATAATACAAACCGCGCTATATTACGAAACAAACAACCTTTTTCAAGGCTCATACGATATTCAATTTTCTAAGATCCATACAAATTAACAACCCCGGACGGGGGTATAATTTCTGAGGGTCAACTAAATTAACTAACTTTATTTTATTTCTTTATTTATTTTTATTACTTTATTGAAGTTACTAACATTTTGTTCATGATGTAGATTGTCAACTCGTCCCTGCGACTGTAAGTATTGTATATATTATACTAACTCCCGGCATTATTTACTTTTCTTATTTTTTATTTTTTATTTATATTATTATGATTGTCCTGCATGATTTTTATCACCCACATGTTATTATTGATAAACAAAACCAAAAGAATTGTTCTAATATTAATCAGATTAATATGGACAACCTGTTAGGAACCTTGTAATATCGATTGCCTAATAACAGATCACTAAAAATTAGTCTTTTTATGTGTTTCCTGAACCAACTTAGACTAAATATTTTTAGGGTACTTAAAACAATACGTGGTTATTCTTTGGCATAAAATCTGTAACAAATCGATATTTAGTAGAGGCCAATTTTGGGCGAATGTGGTTCATTATGACTATATTCGTACCCTCACCCCCGAACTCAATCTTTGGTTCATTTTGACCATCTATGGAGTCAGGATGGGGAAATCTACATTGGATAATTTGTCCCTACGGTTTTCCCATATCCAATTAGGTTTATGATTCTTCCTAAAAAGAATTGTTGACGACTTCTTTCAAAACAATTTTCAATAAAACCTTAACAGTGGGGTAGTCAAATCTAATACGCGCTCATCCCGCGTAGGAAAAATAAAAACACGCCTACAGGTGTTCATCACTTGGGCCATCGTTAATTGGGCCTAGGTCTAATCCAGTATTTACCCAAGGCGCCTATGGGCCTATAGATAAGTATCAAAAAGAGGATATAATTGTATCCAACTAATAGGAGCAGTGTCTTACCTTGCTTAGGACAATGCCGTCTCCTATAAATACTCCATGATCTGAGTCATAAGGTACGCTCACATATACTAATATACTCTACTTGAGATATATCGGTCATTACCCTTACTGACTTAGGCATCGGAGGGGCGTTCCTCGGATCAACCCCCTAGGTTAGTTTACGTGGCTTGTCTTGCAGGACAACAAACGGGCATACGTGATTAAAGGATATCGGTTCACTCCAACAACAACTATTTCATACCGGAACAATTGGCGCTAAAAGGATGGGAGAACTGTAACAACCCGCACTTTCGAGCTGCTTGCTAATCACACTTAGCATTCATAAACCTCAATTATCACTTAATAAACCTCGAATTACATTATCTTGCAGAGGAAACAAAACTTTTTATACGATCATGGACCTGTGGGTTATGGCCCATCAATACATCATTCTTTAGAAGAAATCCTTCATACATAGCTATCCTCAAAATATAATACAACCAAATACCACAAAAATATTCTCAATAAAACATCTAACTATAACTCTAGTTTACAATTTACAACGTAAGCATCTTCTCGTTCATTTAACATATTCCAAGTCCTCGATACTACACCTGTAAAATATCTAACAATGAACTCTGCCCCCACCAAGATAGGTTCCAAGAACAAAATCCAAAAAAAACTGAGTACACACTATCCAACCAGAAATTCATTTGAGTGGCTTAAAATATATTTGTATCAACTATCACCTTCAATAAGATAATTCAATGTATTCAAATAGCTCGATATCGAGATAGCAAAACATACACATTAGAAAATAAGATCAGATGGAAATACATACTACTTAACAAAGCCACAAATCCTCGCAAGTGAAATAGATACTTATGTATTTCAATTCCATAAAACAGTTCCGGGTTATCTATCTTATACATAAATCCTTTCAAAGTCATTTTACCAAATCCAACTACGTAACCAATAATTCTGAAAACATTATTGAGAGAGTATCTCCTTGTATAAAATCCTTTTGTACATACAATTATCTCAGAATTACCCTCTGCATAAACCCTTAAGTCGTTGCAGCAAACCAAAGCTTTTTCGAAAATAACTATTATGAGTTTCCTCAAAAATACTTTATAGTTTCACCTTTAAACTGTTTACAGAATAACCGGGGAAAGTTATATGAATAGAAAGGGACTACGCCATCTTTGAACTCATGGGAACGTCTCCCCCACCAATATTTGTACAGCCTGCAAGACTTTTTCCCAGGACATGTCCCATCATTTCATACCATATACCACGATACGTTCATCACTGCTACTGGAGTTTCTTCCCCATCATTAACAAAATCAAGTCTTGTTCATAATTTTACAAAATCCTTATTTTCTCATAACTCAAATTCATAGTTCACTTTAATTGATATAATCAAAATCTCGTACCATAGATACACTTTTATTCATATACTTCATAATTTCTATATAAAAACTCATATCGCAAATCATTTGTCTATTGTTGTACACCAGAATCATAAGTCAAACATACTTGGACCAAAATCCCTTTATTTTCTCCAAATTCGAATACAACTGTAGTTTAGATCAAAATCGAGTTCATAAAAGATATCGAATTCAACATTCCGGCCAAGTTCGTAAATCGGATAACTTGTTGTAAAACCAACTTATATAGTTAGATATACCAAAGATCCTTGCTTAAATCCTCATAGCTACACTTTCATATAAAAGATCAACTTACAAAACATAAGAAAGTCTATTATAAATTCGATGGGAAAAACAAGTAGATTTAATAATAACACACACTTATATTCTTAAATGATTCAACTACCTCCAATCAGTTCTTCATAATCAAAAGTTCACTCAATAAAACTCATCACATATTTAGCTTTCGCTCATAGCTTAAAACCAGACATGTAGTCAACAACTCTTGTAAACACACAAATAATATTTTGAATAATTATGTATTTATATAAAAGGCTTATTAAGCTCAAGACATGAAATCACATGAAACGCGGATATAGTTTGAAGGTGGAAGGACATGTGTGTACCTCTTTTATTCTCCAAATAATGCTCGATTCCATAATAATCTTCAAGAGTCCAATATCTCCAAATTCATGATCAATCTCCAATAATCACCTCACAACAATAGCAATAATTAACAACCATTCTCACTACAATTCAGATAAATATATTGACTTTCTTATACCTTCTAAACACCTTTATATTCAAGCCATTCCTCTAAACTAACTCACATTATCAATCTATAGCTCTAATAAACCCCAATATCATTAACATATACCCAGCTAACTACAAGCTACAACCATCCTTAGATTATGTATGACAAATATCACTTTTCCCAATTTTTGAGACTTACCCAATGATAGAATCGGGGTTTCAATTTAGAAAATTGTAAATTTTGAAATATAAATATTATGTTACACAGCCAATAATCAATAACCAAAATAATATCAATTCAAAATCGGGTTTGGGTCTTAATAAATAGATGAAAACTAAACTAATATTCCTCAGCCATGATTAACAAGAGAAAGTAGCAAGTTCAAGTTTAAGTCATAAATTGACTCAAAACCTTTTCCCATAAAAGAAGATGACAAATTTATTTCATACCTTCATTAGAGCATCGATGATTGAAATTAGATTGAAAGGAATGATGAATGAGCAGCAACATGCAACCCAGAATACCAACAAATGAATGACAAGGGCTCCAACAATAAGTAATTTGGGACAACAACAATAGGCAGTAGAACAGAACTACAGCTGTAGTAGCTGACGAGAAGAACAAGAGGGAACAACGGTAGCACGCAAGGTAGCAGCACCTTTGACTACTAGAGACCATATCTCTTAGTTCCAAACTCCGAATTGAGTGATTTTTGGGTCTAAATTCATTAACTTTTCGAAATCTACAACCTTAATGCAACAAATAGAGACAAAACTGACAGCATGTTGCTTGAAATAGATCGACAGAGCAAAGGCGAGAAAGAAGAGGATATGAGAATAAGAATGATAAATTGGGATTATCAGCTTGCTATCTCCATCATCGATTAGAAAATGAGTGAGAATTTATGGGCTCAAGATGATTCTAGAGAAATTGAGAGCATTGTGTTAACAACAATCAAGTATAGCTTTTGGGTTTGGCATTAAGAGCTAATGACACCGATGAGAGAGGTTAAAAAGAAAGAAGAATTAGTTTTTTTTTTCTAAAATCAAAATACTAATCTTAAAACTATATAGGCAACTATCATTTGCAATATAAACAAGAGTTTTCCTTTTGTCTTAAATCACTAAATTATTTTTATTAACAAACCTCATCAAACTATACTAAAATATTATAAGCTAAGATACATAATTCGCGTCTACTTACACATGCTTAAAAATATGGGCTATTACAATCCTACAATAGCCCGCCTTTCCGAGCTGCTAGCTAATCACACTTAATATAAATAAATCTTAATTAACACTAAATAAATCTCGAATTTACATTTATTCGCAGCGGAAACGAAACCTATAAAAATGATCCTGGACCTGTGGGTCAGGGCCCACAACACATCATTCTTTTAGAAGAAATCCTTCATACATAGCTACTCTGACCTAAACCTCAAAATTATAATACAACCAAATATCACAAAAATATAATTCATAAACATCTAACTATAACTTTAGTCTACCATTTACAACGTAAGCATCTTCTCGCTCATTTAACGTATTCCAAGTCCTCGATACTACACCTGCAAAATATCAAACAATAAACTCTGCCCCCACCAGAACATGTTCCAAGAACAAAATCAGAAAAACTGAGTACACATCGTCCAACCATAAATCCATTTTAGTGGCTTAAAATTTAATTTTATCATTTATCACTTTCCATAAGATTACTCAATGTATTCAAATAGCTCAATATCGATATAGCAAAACATAGACATTAGAAAATAAGATCAGATGAAAATATGATGAACATATATACTACTTTATCAAAGCCACAAATCTTCGAAAGTGACATAGACAACTTTATGTATTTCAATTCCATAAAACAGTTCTTCGTTACCTATCGTATACATAAATCCTTCCGAAGACATTTTACCAAATCCAACTACGTAACCAATAATTCAGAAAACATTATTGATTGCGTATCTCTTAGTGTAAAATCCTTTTGTACAATATCTCATAAATTTTGCATAAACCCTTAAGTCGTTGCAGTAAACCAAACCTTTTGCGAAAATAAATATATTTTGAGTTTCCCCAAGAATACTTTATAAGTTCACCTTTAAACGGTTTACAGAATAACCTAACCGGGGAAAAATATACGAATAGAGAGGGACTACACCATCTCTAAACTCATGGGGACGTTTCCCCAACCAATATTTGTACAGCTTGCAAAACTTATTCCCAGGACATGTCCCATCATTTTATACCACACATACCACGATGCGTTCATCACTGCTACTGCAGTTTCTTCCCCATCATTAACAAAATCAAGTCTAGTTCTTAATTTTACAAAATCCTTATTTTCTCATAACTCAAATTCATAGTTCACTTTAATTGACTATATATAATCAAAATCTCGTACCATAGATACACTTTTATTCATATACTTCATAATTTCTATATTAAAACTCATATCGCAAATCATTTGTCTATTGTTGTACATCTGAATCATAAGTCAAACATACTTTGACCAAAATCCCTTTATTTGCTCCATATTCAAATACAAATTTAGTTTAGATCAAAATCGAGTTCATAAAAGATATCGAATTCGTACTCCCTTGGTTTATAAATCAGAAATCTCGTTGTAAAACAATTTATGTTTATAAGATATAAAAGCATGTTGAACTCAACCCATAAAATCGACCAATTCCAAGTTTGAAGTTGGAAGAACATGTGTGTACCTCTTTCATTCTCCAAATAACGCTCGATTCTATAATAATCTTCAAGAGTCCAACATCTCCAAATTCATGATCAATCTCCAATAATCACCTCACAACAATAATAACAACAATTAACATTCATTCCTACTCTAATTCAGATAAATGAATTGACTTGCTTATACCTTCTAAACTCTTTTAATTAATTAACCACAAACCCTTATATACCAACCGTTCTATTAATCCAACTCACACTATCAATCTCACATTATAACTCTCCATAAAATTAGATTAATCAGAAATCCAACTAGGTTCTGTTTTAAAAGTACTTGAAGAACTATCCAAATATATTTTTCAAACTAAAGTAGTTAACTTGGATCTGCAGATTATAGTTTACTAACTTCTTGAACTAAATTATCTTAGTCATTAAACCAAAATAAGTTTAAGAACAATTTACCCAAAGTTCATACTTTTAGTTGTTGAAAATAAGCTTAAACCATAGCTAATCTTGAATTTAAGAGGCAAAAACTTCATCTTTTACCTTCATTAGAATAAAATTCTGAATTTGGAGATATGATTATAAACCAATAGCAACAACAATTGAGAAGAGGAGAGAGAACGAGGGCAGCAAATGCAGGGGAACGGAAGCAGCTACTTCGGCCACCGATAACACCAAAGACCCACACCGGCGACAAGGAGGAGCACCGACAACACGGTGACAGCAACACCGCAGAAGCAAAGGAGAAAGAAAACGGAACTAAGAACAACCAACAGCAGCACCGGTGGTAGCATCACCGGCACGACAAAGCCGCCGGCAGAGGAGCAAAAAGGACGGCAGTAGAGGAAAGAGGAGAAGGGTAGTGAGTGAGTGAGAGAAATGGGTTGGGGTTTGGGGTTTCAATCCTTCGCAGAATGTGTTTTTGAAAAGAATGGAACATTTGACCACAATTACCAACTTTGATTAGAGATTATAGAGATTTTGAGCTTGAAACTTTAACAACTCAATCTTCTCTGGCATCCTCCCAAGAAGACAAGCAAGATAGAGATGAAGAGTATGGCTATTAATCAATTTCCACCAAAATAAATTAGAGAGAGAAAAAGAGAAATGGAATGTTTTCTTTTCATTTTTTTCTTCTAAAATCAAAATACTAATCCTAAACCATATAAGGAAATATCATTTGCAATATAAAATAGAGTTTTCCTTTTTGTTTTAAAACACTAAATCTTATTAACAAACTCCATCGAACAATGCTCAAATATTATATTTAAGTTAAAATACATAATTAGCGTCTAATTAAACCTGCTTAAAAATAGGGTGGTAGATTGTAATAGCCTTATTTTTAAGCATGTGTAATTAGACGCGAATTATGTATCTTAGCTTACTTATTATATTTTAGTATAGTTTGATGAGGTTTGTTAATAAAAATAATTTAGTGTTTTAAGACAAAAGGAAAACTCTTGTTTATATTGCAAATGATATTTGCCTATATAGTTTTAAGATTAGTATTTTGATTTTAGAAAAAAAAAATACTAATTCTTCTTTCTTTTTAACCTCTCTCATCGGTGTCATTAGCTCTTAATGCCAAATCAAAAGCTATACTTTATTGTTGTTAACACAATGCTCTCAATTCCTCTAGAATCATCTTGAGCCCCATAAATTTTCACTCATTTTCTAATCGATGATGGAGAATAGCAAGTTGATAATCCCAATTTATCATTCTTATTCTCATATCCTCTTCTCTCTCACCTCTGCTCAGTCCGTCTGTTTCAAGCAACATGCAGTCAGTTTTGTCTCTATTTGTTGCATTAAGGTTGTAGATCTCAAAAATTTAATGAATTTAGACCTAAAAATCACTCAATTCGGAGTTCGGAGCTAAGAGATATGGTCTCTGGAAGTCAGAGGTGCTGCTACCTTACGTGCTGCCGTTGTTCCCTCTTGTTCTTCTCGTCGGCTACTACACTGTAGTTACGTTTCTACCGCCTATTGTTGCTATCCCAAATTACTTCTTATTGGAGCCCTCTTGTTGTCATTCATTTGTTGGTATTCTAGGTTGCATGTTGCTGCTCATTCATCATTCCTTTCAATCTAATTTCAGTCATCGATGCTCTAATGAAGGTATGAAATGAATTTGTCATCCTCTTTTATGTGAAAAGGTTTTGAGTCAATTTATGAGTTAAATTTGAACTTGCTACTTTCTCTTGTTAATCATGGCTGAGGAATATTAGTTTAGTTTTCATCTATTTATTAAGACCCAAACCCGATTTTGAATTGATATTATTTTGGTTATTGATTATTGGCTTTGTAACATAATATCTATATTTCCAAATTTACAATTTTCTAAATTGAAACCCCGATTCGGTCATTGGGTAAGTCTCAAATTGGGAAAAGTGATATTTGTCATACATAATCTAAGGATGGTTGTAGACTTGTAGCTTGTAGTTAGCTGGGTATATGTTAATGATATTGGGGTTTATTAGAGCTATAGATTAATAATGTGAGTTATTTTAGAGGAATGACCTGAATATAAAAGAGTTTAGAAGGTATATAAAAAAAGTCAATATAACACAATCCCAACTCACTCTCTCACATACGACATTTCCTGTCTCTGAAGTTCCCTCTCCCCAAACCCTAAAACTCAAACTCCCTCAGCCGCCCAACATCCCCAAGCTCGCCGGTGGCTGCTCCTCAGCCTAGTCGCCGGCGAGCCTCCCCGTCGCCGCTCAGGTTGTAGGTTTCCTTTTCAGGGTCATGTAATCCCCCTCCCCCTCCCCCTCCCCCGCATTTTTTCCCCCACCCCGTTTCTAGTCGATCCCCTGTCCCCTCCCCTGTTCGGTTTGACTCGCCTGAGACTTAAGCTTGGGTTGCCGCCGCCGACGTGTCGCCCTCCTGTCCACTCCCTAGCCCCATCCCCTGTTCGGTGGTTGTTTGGTTCGTTCGGGTTCCCGCCGTCGATGGGTAGGTCTTCCCCTCCCCCCGTGTTTTTTGGATTCAGTAGCTTAGTGGTTTAGGTGTGCTTTAAATCCCCTGTTTGGGCTAGTTGGTTCGTGAGTTATGGTTGTTAGGTTAGTGTGGTGCTTGTTCCTTTGCGCGTTGGTCAGTCTTCCCCCTCCATGTCGCTGTCTGGTTGTTTTGGCTTCTATGGTTCTCGTCCCCGTCTCCGTCCTCGCGTCTGGTTGGCACATAACCCGTTTTAGTGTTGTGGTTGTTTTGGGCTACCCTTCCCCTCCCCTAGTTTAGTTTCGGGCTCCCCTTTTCCCTTCCCCCAGTTAGTGTTGGGCCTCCCCTTCCCCTTCCCCCAGTTAGTGTCGGGCTTCCCCTCCCCTTCCCCCCTGGTTGTTGGAGTTTAATAGTTAAGTCTGGTATTTTCTTAAAATATGTGTTAAATCTCCGAATAAAAGGAGTGCGTTGTTTTCGAGTTGTTAAAGAAGTTGGTTGGTTGTGGCCATTGACAAGTGTTTGTCAGTTGGGTCAGGAATGGTGGTTCAAGGTTGTAATAGTAGAATATGTCAGTTTTTGGGAATATGTGCTGACGGACAAGGTGACTCAAGAAGTTCGTGAGTATGGACGAGGCGATGATAGAATTTCATGGTTGGGACGTATGGTTTCCAGTTTTGCACACCGGAGGTGTGTTCGAGAGCTCAATGTATTTGGCTCTCTTTTTAGCTTAGCATTGATCTTAATGGTCATTCGCCTTGATAACTTCAAATCTAAAGGCGGCACCCCGTTGCATCGGGGTTTCAAAGCCGCCATTTCATCTGCGATTCTCCTACCTTGTGGAGAATCCTCAAATACTCTCAAGCGAGAGTAATGAGTCACAATGCAATGTGATTCTTCAAGAGATCATGAGCCAAGAATTCTAATCAACAGCAGATCATTGGGATTGCTCATGCGGCGAGACGTGACACTCGCCGGTGGTTGTTCGTTGTCCGGATCTTGAACATCATCCGCTTCTTCTACCACTTCCATCAGCATTCCGATGTTCGAATCCATCATCACAAGATCGACCCGACGCCCCTTCCTAAGCGTATTTGTATAAGTTTTACGTATTTTACTTTTAGATGGTATGTACGGGCTCCTACAAAAAGTTCTCATTTAGGTTTGTTTGTTTGGTTTGAGGCTTGGTTGTATTAGCATTAGGTTGTACTTTCACTTTTAAATTAATGTACGATTTCTCGTTGTAAAAAAAAAAAGTCAATATATTTATCTGAATTATAGTGAGAATGGTTGTTAATTATTGCTATTGTTGTGAGGTGATTATTGGAGATTGATCATGAATTTGGAGATATTGGACTCTTGAAGATTATTATGGAATCGAGAATTATTTGGAGAATAAAAGAGGTACACACATGTCCTTCTACCTTCAAACTATATCTGCGTTTCATGTGATTTCATGTGTTGAGCTTAATAAGCCTTTTATATAAATACATAATTACTCAAAATGTTATTTGTGTGTTTACAAGAGTTGTTGACTACATGTCTGGTTTTAAGCTATGAGCGAAAGCTAAATATGTGATGAGTTTTATTGAGTAAACTTTTGATTATGAAGAACTGATTGGAGGTAGTTGAATCATTTTAGAATATAAGTGTGTGTTATTATTAAATTTACTTGTTTTTCACATCGAATTTATAATAGACTTTCTTATGTTTTGTAAGTTGATCTTTTATATGAAAGTGTAGCTATGAGGATTTAAACAAGGATCTTTGGTATATCTAATTATATAAGATGGTTTTACAACAAGTTCTCCGATTTACGAACTTGGCTGGAATGTCAAATTCGATATCTTTTATGAACTCGATTTTGATCTAAACTATAGTTGTATTCGAATTTGGAGCAAATAAAGGGATTTTGGTCAAAGTATATTTGACTTATGATTCTGGTGTACAACAATAGACAAATGATTTACGATATGAGTTTTTATATAGAAATTATGAAGTATATGAATAAAAGTGTATCTATGGTACGATTATATCAATTAAAGTGAACTATGAATTTGAGTTATGAGAAAATAAGGATTTTGTAAAATTATGAACAAGACTTGATTTTGTTAATGATGGGGAAGAAACTCCAATAGCAGTGATGAACGCATCGTGGTATATGGTATGGGAAAAAGTCTTGCAAGCTGTACAAATATTGGTGGGGGAGACGTTCCCGTGAGTTCAGAGATGGCGTAGTCCCTCTCTATTCGTATATTTTTCCCCGGTTATTCTGTAAACAGTTTAAAGGTGAAACTATAAAGTATTTTTGAGGAAACTCATAATAGTTATTTTCGAAAAAGCTTTGGTTTGCTGCAACGACTTAAGGGTTTATGCAGAGGATTTTATACAAGGAGATACGCTCTCAATAATGTTTTCAGAATTATTGGTTACGTAGTTGGATTTGGTAAAATAACTTTGGAAGGATTTATGTATAAGATAGATAACCCAGAACTGTTTTATGGAATGGAAATACATAAAAGTATCTATTTCACTTATGAGGATTTGTGGCTTTGTTAAGTAGTATGTATTTCCATCTGATCTTATTTTCTAATGTGTATGTTTTGCTATCTCGATATCGAGCTATTTGAATACATTGAATAATCTTATTGAAGGTGATAATTGATACAAATTAATATATCTTAAGCCACTAAAATAGATTTCTGGTTGGACAGTGTGTACTCATTTTTTTCTGATTTTGTTCTTGGAACCTGTCTTGGTGGGGGCAGAGTTCATTGTTAGATATTTTACAGGTGTAGTATCGAGGACTTGGAATATGTTAAATGAACGAGAAGATGCTTACGTTGTATTGTAAACTAGAGTTATAGTTAGATGTTTTATTGAGAATAATATTTTTTTGGTATTTGGTTGTATTATATTTTGAGGATAGCTATGTATGAAGGATTTCTTCTAAAGAATGATGTATTGATGGGCCATAACCCACAGGTCCAGGATCGTATAAAAAGTTATGTTTCCGCTGCAAGATAATGTAATTCGAGGTTTATTAAGTGATAATTGAGGTTTATGAATGCTAAGTGTGATTAGCAAGCAGCTCGGAAGTGCGGACTGTTACAAGAACTATACCTTTAGTCTTAAACCACGATCTTGCCAGCCTACCTGCCCAATGGATCCTAAGCAAACCTTTGGGATGCCAGAAACGGATGAGAACAACAATGTTGTGGGGGATGGACCTCCCGGCTTCAAGACCCCGCAACCGGTGGTTGGGTCCTCCAAACCACAAGCTGATAAGGGTAAGAGGGCCGCTGAAGCCTCTCAACCCAACATATTCGAGGCGTTCCAACACATGTTCAGCCCTGAACAGCTCAAGAGCGTTGCCGAAGTCTTCCAAGCCATGGCGAGTCAGAATCCACCGACCTGTCATGTTGGCAAGCATCCACTGAATAGGCCACATAATCCTGTTAAGAAGATGCAATGTTTCGCAAGTGGCCGACAGGGTGAACAAAGCCGGCATGACCCGGATCAGGGAGAGAATTCAAAGACTCCCACTTAGCCTATGGGGGAAGGAGATGAAGAAGATCAGCAGGACACTGAGATCCAGCAATCATCTCATCCCAGGAGAGAGAGCGAGTATGCCCGGCGTCGAGCAACGGTATCTCTCCGAAACTCTCCTTTCTCGACTGCCATGCTCAAGGAGCCTATGGAGAAAATCAAGATGCCGACATGTAAGTTTGACGACAAAACAGACCCTGAGGACCACAATTCTGCTTATGAGGGACACATGCTGCTGAACACCGACACTGACTCTGTTTGGTGCAAAGTGTTCCCTTACACTTTGTGTGGCCTGGCACAGACTTGGTTCAAAAGCATCCTGCCGACAACTATCTTTGATTTCCGACAATTTACATCAATGTTTGTGACACACTTTGTCAGCAATAAGCGGAGGGAGAAGACTACTAGTGAACTAATGTCTATCAAGCAAGGAGAGAAGGAAAGCCTGAGGGACTATATTGGCCATTTCAACTATGAAGTCGTTACCATCCCCAGCTTGCAACAAGAGGTCGCGGTCTTAGCATTGATGACCAGGTTGAAGGAAGGAACTGCATTCAGGAGCTATTTGGGCCGCAAGAAGTTGACCAGCCTAACTAAAGTTCTCGGTAAAGCTAATGAATTTATCTGAGGAGAAGAATCTGACAAGGCGACAACCTAAAATGATCTGAAGGAGATGGAAAGGAGAAAGAGAAAGAGAATGATAAGGATAAGGACAAGGACAAGTACCGGAAGGACAAAAAGTCCGACAGTTCCGGAAGAAGGAAGGAGAGTAACTCGATGAAGAAGGGCCTGGAAGGACGGCCAGAACGTTAATTACCACAATTACACTCCCCTGACAATGTCCAGAGCCGAGATCTATGAGTTGCACAAGAGGGACGATAAGTGGCAGCGGCCTAGAAAGATGTACTACAAGGGCCGTAACAAATTGAAGTGGTGTGATTTCCACAGAGATTACGGTCATGTCACCGACGACTGTAAGGATTTGAAAGATGGGATTGAAGATATGATACGGAGAGGCTATTTCAAGCAGTATCAGGCAAGAACTGACCGAGAGGACAGAGGATGACGGCAGGAGAAAGCCGGTAAAAGAAAGAATCACCGAGATACATGTAATCTCAGGGGGGACCTGTGCATGGTGGGAGTATACATGGTGCCAAAGCCAGTCTAAAGGAAGTAAGGCACCAGGTGAATTACCACAACACTGGACAGTGGCCGGCACCACCATTAATGCCGTCCGTAGCTTTTACAGCAGAGGACGCCAAAGGGATTATTTATTCTCATAATGACCCTTTGGTAGTATCTCTGCAGATTTCAACTGTGATGGTCCATCGCATCCTGGTGGATGGCGGTAGTTCCGCCAAAATTCTATTCATGCCGACATACAAGAAGATGGGCTTAGGAGTGTCAAGTTTAAAGCTCGGTCTCATGCCCAGGTGATCGGGTTTACGGAGCGCGGTCGTTCCCGAGGGTACAATTCGATTGCCGGTTAAGCTGGGAGAGGGATCCCAATCCAGAGATCTCATGGTGGAGCTCTTAGTTGTTGATGTACCTGCAGTCTACAACGCCATCATAGGACGACCACTAATTCATGACGCTCAAGCCATGGTTTCCACATACCACCTGACAATGATTGATACATCGAACTGTGGAAAACCGGAAAGATTAAAGGGGAATCAAGAGTCGGCCAGAGCATGCTACTTAACAGCTCTTAAATCCTCGAATCATAAGCGACCGGCAGAATCCCTGCCATCATAGAGGAAAAGGCGGCGAGCCGAGAATAAAGCTAACAAGGACTTGTCTATGGAAAACTTTGAGGGAAGGCTGGTAGACCTACCGAGACCTAGCCCAGAAGGAGAAACTGAGGAGATCAGCCTGGAGCAGGACAGACCAGAAAGAACGGTCAAAATTGTTATATGGGGGCTGACTAAGTTCATATCTCAATTAGAGTATATTAGTATATGTGAGCGTACCTTATGACTCAGATCATGGGGTATTTATAGGAGCCGGCAGTGTCCTAAGCAAGGTAGGACACTGCTCCTATTGGTTGGATACAATTCTATTCTCTTTTTTATACTTATCTTTAGGCTCATAGGCTCCTTGGGTAAGTACTGGATCAGACTCAGGCCTAATTAACGATGGCCCAAGTGATGAACACCGGTAAGGAATCTGAATGAAGCCGGTATAAGATAGATGCCGATATCGTAGTTTGACCCATTCCCAGTCAATGGGATTTCCTTGGATGAGTTGACCATGACGGTCAATAGCGGTCCAGTTGGACCGGTATGGAACTTTGTCAGCCCCCATACAACTATGAACTTAGTCAATGGTGATCACTTCATTAAGCAGTTTCTTTTCATAAGAGAGAGAGCAAGTGAAACCCTAAACTATTCCCCCTAAATCAGCGCCTATACCATCAAAAGCAAGAGAATTCTTCTCTTCCGTTCTAGCAAACATTGGTGTTCAATTGGTGCTCGTGGACAAATTAGAGGAGCAACACTTGGGGCTCTCAGATCTTGAAAACTTGCTTACAACAAGGAAATCACGCTACAAAGGTTTGATATTTAATCCCTATTGAATGATTCATGTGATTGATTATAGTTGCGAACCTATAATAGATATTAGGAAATTGTTTCCTGAAATTCCGCTATATGCATCTATATGTTCCTACAGTGATATCAGTTTTGGCTAATTCATAATATTCATATGATCTATGCAAATTTATTATTTGTATTCATTAATGGAGGATTTATTTATGGCTTGAATTTGCATAATTGATATTTGATATTAATTGATTGGAATTCGTAAATAATTGATTAATTAGTGATTTATGCTCAAATAATTTTATAAAGGTCCGAATTTTTTATATTATGGACGAAATAAATTGGTTAATTCACTCCAAAATTTTCGGATTTTTATAACTATATTTGTTCGATTTAAAATTACTTAATGTTTAATTTATTTAATCATTGAAATAATTTGTTAACAATTAAAGATTTGATTTTTAATTTGTTAATCAAATCTGATGTTCATTACCAATATAGATCTAGAATACTATGATAGATGCAAATAATTTTTTGGATTTTTCCCACTATTTTTCGGATTTTTATCATATTATTTGTGAATTTTGGTTAAATTTTATGTTTACTTTGATTATGCATAAATTTTAAGGTTAACAATTAAAATATTTGATTTTATTTGTTATAACAATTCAGTAGATCACCCTAAAAATTATTTTTGGAATTTTCGGATTTTAATTGTTAATTTTCTGAATTTTTTGAATATAATTTGATTTTTTGCCCTAATTTTGGATTCTTGTTAGATTTAATGTTTAATAGAGATTATCCATTCAAATCTAATCTCAGCAAACCTAAAAATTTGTTTAAGATTTACTGATTGATTCAAAAATTTCTGCGAAATTTTTCGGAATTTTAAACCCTAATTGTATCTCTTAAATCTTTAATTAATTTTTCAATAAAGATGATTTGAATTTTATGTAAATTGTTACATAAATTAAAGAAGAAGTCAACCATGGCTAGGTGGACCACCGGTGACGTTGGAGCCACGATGGCTGGCGGATTTAGGACGGCATAAGGTGGCAACAAGGGATGAGGCTCGCCGGAGTCCTGCGAACCAGCAAAGCACTTGCGAAGTGCATGGCTGCTGGCGTGCTGGTGGGTTTCTTTTACCGGCGTGTCATAGCGGGGGCTTCTCAACCGGCGGTATCTGGCAGTGGTTCCGGATCCCCCGGCGGCAACTTATGTCTGAATGGCACGCGCTGTGGCCTGCTAGTGGCCATGTGTTAGGTTGTGTGTGTGTGGCTGGTGTTTTTTCCAGTGGGGATGCGTGCGTGGTGCCAGCGAGTGCAGAACCGACACAGCTTGAGTGCCGGCTGGTAGTCCTGCTGGGCTGCTGGCTGGTGCTCGTGTGCTGGTGGCGCTGGTGTGTTAGTTTGGCATGGCTGCTGGCTGGAATTTGCTTGGGTCATGGTTGTGTGTGCGGTGATGCGTGCGTGGAGCTTTGGCTGTTGGCTGGCAGCCTTGTGCTGCTGCTCAACGGTCAACATTAAAAAAAATTATTGTTTTTATTAATTTCTTGCATTTATTGTATTTAAATGCTTGCTTTTAAGTTTGTTTGTAGTTAATTGATTCTTGTGTTTACTATAAATTGACCATATTTGTAAACTTAGGTCCCCAAAAGTAATATTGAGTTTTAATTGCTTTTCCTAACAACACCTATAAAGCCTTAGATCATGAGTAATAGGTTCTGCCAAAGCAGGGTGTTCCTCATACTTCCGGGGATAGTAGGGTAGCTTTTTGAAACTTACATGTTAATGTTTGGTTTAACTCAACAAAACCATCAAAAGACAAAGTTTTGGGTTTTGAAGCTAAGAGATAGGAGTAAACAAGGAGTTGTTAACCTATCTACCAAGAATTATAATTAGTTATAATTAGCAAAATATTTACTTACCTCAACTACTATAAATTGAAGGCAGGGCCAAATTCCGTTTGATTGTAGTGGGAGGGGATCTTGGTTATTCCTTTATTCAATAGGGGACTTTCATTTTGAATAAAGGGTAGTAGTTAATTAAAATTTGTTTAATTGCTGCTTTCTTGATAAATATTGATTGAATTCTTGCTTTATTATTTGTTGTAATAATCATGTCTAGTAACAACAACAACAACAACAACTCTACTTGTAATTTGCGCTATGTCCTTTCGAATGACAAAATGAATGCTGAACGTTTCATTGCAAGTAAAAGGGACATGTGAATCGTTCTCAGAACTGAAAAGTTCAACAACTTTCACATGCAAGGAGAGGAAACAACAATGCAAGAGATGCATGAAATGCTAACTCAGACCGAACGAAACATCCCTAACAAGCCAGACATAAGGATGTTCTTATGGTTAGTAAAGGGCAATCACTCAATAGGATTTGGATTGCTATTAAGAAGGACGAAAGCAAACAAGTTGCCAAGTCTGAAACTTATGAAAAGCAAAAGACTACACCAAAACCAAAAGTTGCTGATAAGCACTATTGTTGCTCCTTTAACAAGGTTGGTCATTAGAAGAGTAGTTGCCCCAAGTATCTGAAGGATCAAAAGAAAGGAGTTTCTAGTTCAGATATGTATGTTATAGAAGTTAACTTAGCAACTTCTTCTTCTTGGGTATTTGATACCGCTTGTGGTTCGCACATTATCTATATTATGCAAGGCCTCAAAAGAAGTAGAACATTATGAAAGGGAGAACTAGATCTTCGTGTTGGCAATGGAGCACGAGTGGCTACATTGGCAGTGGGAGTATATAGTCTACTTTTACCTTCAGGATTAGTTTTAGAACTTAATAATTGTTATTATATTCCTGCTATAACAAAGAACATTATTTCGATTTCTGTTTTGGATTCGGAAGATTTTTCATTTACCATAAAGAACAATTATTGTTTTGCGTATTTGAATGATATGTTTTATGTCTCCGCTAAGTTATCAAATGGTTTATATGTGCGAGACTTAGAAACCGACATCTATACCATAGACAACAAGAAACATAAAACAAATGATTTAAACTACATACATATGGCATTGTCGATTAGGCCACACAAATTCAAAGCGTATTGAGAAGCTTCATAAAGATGGAATTCTCAAATCATTTGATTTCGAATCATTTGAAACTTGTGAGTTTTGCTTGATGGGGAAAATGACAAAGTATCCTTTCACAGTTTAAGTGAAAGGGCAAATGACCTTTTATCCCTCATACATACGGATATGTGTGGACCTATGAGTATGTTGGCTAGGGGAGGGTACAGTTAGTTCATTACTTTTACCGATGATATAAGCAGATTTGGATTTGTTTATCTCATGCGGCATAAGTCAGAATCCTTTGAAAAATTTTAGGAATTCCATAATGAAGTACATAACCAATTTGGGAAGAAAATCAAGGTATTGCAATTCGATCGTGGTGGTGAATATTTATCTCAAAAATTTGGTGATCATTTGAATTGTGGCATCCTTTCACAATGGACTCCATTAGGAACACCACAGTTAAATGGCGTATCTGAAAGAAGGAATCGAACTCTACTTGATATGGTTCGATCCATGATGAGTCTTATTGATCTTCCTATCTCATTCTGGGGATTTGCGCTTGAAACAACGACATTCACACTTAACAGAGCACCATCCAAAGCAGTGGAAAAGACACCATATGAAATATGGACTGAAAACGTTCCAAAATTGTCTTTTCTAAGAATAGGGGTTGTGAATCCTATGTAAAACGTTTACTCTCTGATAAGCTTTCACCCAAATCCGATAAATGTCTCTTTGTGGGTTACCCAAAAGAGACTAAGGGATACTACTTCTACAACCAAAGCGAAAACAAAGTGTTTGTTGCTCTTAATGGTGTCTTTTTGAGTTTATTTCCAGAAAAACAAGTGGGAGTATTGTATATCTCGAAGAAATTCGAGATGAGCAACAAATGGATGAGGTTAACACCTCATCAGAGGCCGTGCATTCAAGTCACGTACCTCCTGTCCCACTTGGAGATGCTCCATGCGAAGTCACTCAACCTAGTTAATGAGGTAGAAACTTCTTCTGTTGTTCCCCAACGTAGGTCAAGTAGGACCATCATTCTGTCAAAGATATATATTGATTTCCTTTTGACTAAAAGTTCTGAAATAACGATTTTAGAATCAGAAGAACCTACTAGCGACAAAGATGCTTTGGATAGTCAAGGCTCCGAAAGATAGCTTGACGCCATGAAATCTGAAATGGATTCCATGTCTGAAAATCAAGTATGGGACTTGGTTGATTTGCCTTATGGGGTAAAACACATTGGATGCAAATGCATTTTCAAGTTGAAAACAGACAAGGATGGAAACATTAGTGTTTTTAAAGCAAGGTTGGTTGTGAAAGGTTTCAAACAAATTCATGGTATTGACTATGATGAAACCTTCTCACCAGTAGCCATGCTGAAGTCCATTACAGTAGTGGAAAAAAGCCCATCCGATCCGATCAAAACCGGGCTTACAAATCCGGTTTTGGTCCAGATCGGGTGGGCCCGGAGCAGCTAGAAGTTATTAACTGATCCGGTTTTGACCGGATCAGCTGACACTTTACTGATCCGGTTGCATCACAAAATCGGATCAGTTAGGTGAGAGAGCTAATCCGGATTTGTGATACAACCGGATCAGTAAATGTCAATTCACAATAAAAAAAATTTGACGACCCATGTGAGCCAGAGATATAACAAACAAAAAATCGAGTCATTCAATACATTCAGCAACAGTAAAGCCACGTAACAGATTAAAAAAAATTCGGATCCTTCAAGCCGAAGTCCCAACAACCATCGTAATTCACGTAGTAATCACAAAATTCATGAAACGTTTCAATCCCAATAACACACAACAATCCGAGCAAAATAATAAATAAAAACCAAATTAATTACAAAAGAAGAATTTAACACAAAATAAATATGAAATTGAACAGATTAATTAAAAAATACGAAAAAAATTGAGACGAAAGGTAGAAATTAGATATTCGATGCTCAAATTTATTCCAAATAATAAAATAAAAAACAAAATTAATAAAATGAAAAACAAAATTAAAATGAAAAACGAGACAAAATACGAAACCCTAAGAACAAATTTATTCCAAATAATAAAATGAAAAACGAAATTAAACCCAAAACCCTAACATTAGATATTAAGATGTACAAATAAATTACAAAAAAATAAAAAAAGCCCCTAACCCTAAAATTGGGGCACGTAAAGGCAGAAGTTAGATATTCGATGCTGAAGACGGCGACAACGGGGAGATTCTCGACGCAAAAGACGATGACGATAGTGGTTGGTGGTGATGGCGCAAGCAGAGACCGTGTCGGCGATGAGAGAAGTGCAAATATTGGGTTTTTGGCGTTAGTGAGGGGCGTCGGAAGGTGGTTGTGGTTGGTGCTTTCTTGGCGTTGGAACGTGGTGGTTGTTGGCGTTCAAGAAAGGACGAGGGGTGAGAAGGTGGTGGTTGCCTTCGTGAGAGGATAGAGAGGTGATGGTTGTTGCCTTCGTGAGAAAAGAAAGGGAGTAGAATGAGATTGGGGCTGGGGAGATTAGGGTTGAGTGTATGAGGGAGAAAGTTAGGCTGAAGTATTTAGGAGAGAGAAGGATAAGTGGGTATGTAGGGTTTATAAAGTCGTTCGTGACTCGCGGTGGGTCCTAACGGATCCGGGCTTAAAAACCAGACCAGTTAACAAAAACTGATCCGATTTTTAAGCAAACCGGATATGTTATTTCATTTCCCATTTTGAGCTGAAAAATATTTAACTAACTGATTCGTTTTTTTTTAAAACCGAATATGTTATGTTGTGTCATTTAAGGTTTTTTCCACTAGTGTTAAGATAATCCTTGCGATTGCTGCCATTCATGACTACGAAATATGGCAGGTGGATGTCAAAACCGCTTTCTTGAATGTGTTCTTGAAAGAGGATGTATTCATGACACAACCTCAAGGTTTTGAAGATCCAGAAAATCCAGGGAGGGTATGCAAGATTAAGAAGTTCATTTATGGACTAAAGCAAGCATCAAGGAGTTGGAACCTCGGATTTGATGAGGCAGTCAAGCAATTTGGCTTTCTCAGAAATGAAAAGGAATCTTGTGTATACAAGAAGTTAAGTGGGAGTAGTATTACTTTTTTGATCTTGTATGTGGATGACATACTTCTCATAGGAAATGATAAAACCATGCTTGAGTGAGTCAAGGAATGACTTAAAAATTATTTCTCTATAAAAGACCTAGGAGAGGCAGAGTACATATTGGGAATAAAGATCTATAGAGATAGATCGAAAAGGCTGATAGGACTTAGTCAAGAGACTTATATTGATAAGGTTCTTGCAAGGTTCAAGCTGGAAAATTCCAAAAGAGGTTTCATTACCATGCAACATGGCATAACACTTGGCAAGACTTAGTGTCCTTCGAGTCCTGATGAGGTCAAGCGTATTAGCCATGTTCCCTATGCTTCCGCAGTAGGATCCATTATGTATGCCATAATATCCACTCGACCGGATGTTGCATATGCTTTGAGTATGTACAACAGATACCAATCAAATCCAGGGGATACACACTGGATAGCAGAGAAGAATATCCTTAAGTAATTGCGAGAATTAAGGATAACTTCTTGGTATATATATGGTGGAGACAATGAGTTGGTTGTTACTGGATACACCGATGCAAGCTTCCAGAGTGACAAAGATTACTTTCGACCTCAATCTGGTTTCATTTTTTATCTCAATGGAGGAGCTGTGAGCTGGAAGAGTTCAAAGCAAAGTACCATCGCGGATTATACAAAAGAGGTTGAGTACATTGCAACATCTGATGCGGCAAAGGAAGTTGTTTGGATAAAAAAGTACATTAGTGAGCTTGGTGTGGTTTCTAATATTGGTAATGGCATTGAGTTGTGTTGTGACAACAATGCTCAATCCAAGGAACCCAGATCGCACCAGAGATCCAAACACGTGCTCAGGAAATTCCATCTTATCCGAGAGATCGTTGGAAGAGAGGATGTGAAAGTAAGCAAGGTTCATAATGAGGATAATGTAGCAGATCCTCTAACTAAACCGCTTGCTCAAACTAAGCATGAGTGTCATACTAGGTTTATGGGGTTTAAGCATATAGGAGAATGGCTTTAGGTTGTTTACTTCATGTTTACAATTGTAAAGACATTTGTTATGTTTTGAATGTTTATCAATAAAATTCGTTTCTTATTTAATTGTTTGGTTTAGTATTAAATAAAATGTCCAAATAATTTGTGTTTTCAAAAAGGATTATCGAAAACGTTTTGATAATGGAACCCTATAAAGTAAATTGAAATCACAATTTATTTAAAGTCCCTAGCTAGTCTAAATCACTAAATTGGACATAAGTGATTTCTTTAAAGACCAGTATGTAATTAATTGATAGCGCAGTTCCATAGGCTATGGAGACATAGAGATGTCTAATTGATTATATCGATGTATATGTGATACATTGAGACTTGACCTAATTAGATTCTAAAAGTATAATCAAACTACTATATTTAGTGGATTCCTTAGACTTGAATATGTGTTAATAACCACAATATAATTAGTTTAACCTTGACACTGTTAAACGCCGCACCGTAAAAAGACGTTATAAAGGCAGTGATCAGGTGGGCTAAGAATTGAATGGGAGTTATCGTCATACAAGAGTGGATAAGTCCTCTTATTTAATAGGAATGGTGTCTGGGCCACTTGATGAGCGACAACTGAAAAATTGCATGGCCATGCGGAATAGGATTAAAGAGTTAATCCTTATTTGAGTAGTTCGAACTCAGCAATCAGGGAACAAAATTTGAGAATAACATAGTATTATCAAATTTGGCATTAAGTGACTTAAGGAATTTAACATTGCACTCTTTTCTTCGGACAAGTGGGAGATTGAAGGAATATGTCCTTACACATCCCGACAATTACTAAATATAAATAGGAATTATATTATGAAGATAATAAAGTTAATTATTTTAGTAATCGTATGTTCTTGTTAGAGAATAAATATGATTAACAGGACAATATTGATTGGGCCTATAACTAAAATATATTAATCCGATGAGGTCACACATTGTAGCACATCCAAATCCATTTAGGATTAGGATTGGACCGGCCATAAGGGGAATATATAGGAGGAGAATTAGTTCTCCTAACTAGCCTATGACTCTTCTATTATATATAGGATATAATATTAGGGTTTAGGTGATCACTTTATTAAGCAGTTTCTTTTCACAAGAGAGAGCAAGTGAAACCCTAAACTATTCCCCTTAAACCGGCGCCTATACCATCAAAAACAAGAGAATTATTCTCTTCCCTTCTAGCAAACGTTGGTGTTCAATTGGTGCTCGTGAACTGATTAGAGGAGCAACACTTAGGGCTCTCAGATCTTCAAAGCTTGCATACAAGAGGAAAATCACGCTACAAAGGTTTGATATTAAATCCCTATTGAATGATTCATGTGATTGATTATGTTTACGATCCTATGATAGATGTTAGGAAATTGTTTCTTGAAATTCCGTTATATGCATCTATATGTTCCTACAGCTGGGGTGTTGGATGGTGTTTCAGATGAGGGAGAGACAAAGTCTGGGTAAGAGAGGGATGAAAGAGGTGGCAGTGATGGTGGGTGTAGAAGGGATAAAAGGAAAAAGAATGGAGAACAATTGAAAACTGGCAAAATATAAAAATAAATACAAACAAAAATACAAAAAGATAGCAATTGAAACAAAAATGGAAAAAAAGTGAGACATTTACCTATAGAACCGGTCACCAGTCATTTGACTTGTTTAAAATAGATTGGTATACAAGTTAGACTTATTCAGGGATAATCCAAATGTTGACTTATTTTGAAAAGATTGCTAAAAGGTTAACTTATTGTAGGCAATTTTTCCTTTCTATTTTTCACAAACATTTTGATGTTATTTTACCTTTTTATCCTCAACTTCCTTCTCTTCTCCTAATAAGAAATCTAATTCGATGCCATTAAAAAGCAAGGAGTTGAAGTTACTTTGCTTAAGAACAATGACGGGACGGTTATACCCTCCATTGTTCACTTAACTTAACCACCTTCATGCCATCCCTTTGCCACGCGTGGTTTTTGACGCCAACTTCTCCCTCTGTCATCCATTCCAACTTCCATCGCTACTTATTTTCTTTCTCTTTCTCTTTCCTCCGGTCTTAGCAAAAGGTAAGTGAGAACTCCTACTCCTCCACTGTTGTTAACAATTAGGGCGAAATAAGTGATGAAAGAAGAAGAACAAAAAGGGCGACATAGGAATGAAGATCGATAGGGAAGATGGGGCACGCCAACCATGCTGAGACCTTTGTCCTCATCCGTGCTCTGGCTCTGCAAATTGGTCCCAAGGTAACCTTTTCAATTTCTGCTATTTCATTATCAAAAAATGGTTTATTTGTTTCTGTTTTGCAATCTTATTGTTTGAATTTTGTTTTTATAGATTTTATTGGGTTTTGCGTTCTAAGTGTTGCTTCCTTTAATTTGATTAATTCTTCCATAACCATATTAGCAATAAGGAGCCACAACTTCTGTGATTGTAAATCAATCACGCAGCGAACATGGACTCGGAGCCCAGAGGGGAAGGGTTCAGGAACTTCTGGATCTGTGTCATGCTTTCTATTTGCACCCAATTTTTTTTGGTTAGTTGTTGTTAACTTTTCTCGGTTTAAATTTGTTGGTTTAGTGTTGTTAAATGTTCTCAATTTGATGGTTTTAGGGCTTTGCTTTTGTATTCGCTCGTAGATCTGTGTGTTAGGCTTTAAATCTTCACCCAATTTTTTTTGTTAATTGTTGTTAAATTTTCTCAATTTACTGGTTTTCAGGCTTTGGTTTTGTATTAGATTCTCGTTGGTTTTACCCTCTTTGGTTTTTATGTAGTTGTAGTACACATCAACAGAATGAAAATGGTATAAAAGCAAAAAATAAAATAAAATTTAGAAACAAATCACTAAGCATCATTTCAGACTACTCAAATATCTTTAATCAACAAGAGAGGTTAGTTAGGGTGTGATAACCCTTTGCAAATGAATATGATCAACTCGGAAATTGATTTAATAATATAATCAGGGTAACAATATTCAGTAGCACTTATGTAATTTCCCATGGTAACAATATTCAGTAGCACTTACCTAATTTCCCCCTCCTCCATAACTCACTCTCCCCTCCATTTTGTCTATTTTACCTCACACTCTTTTTTGTGGTTTTTTGTTGCGTTGCATACTGTCCTTTTGTTGTTGATTCTGTAGCTTTGAAATTAAACGGAAGAGTTTATGATTTACCTGATGAGTTAACTCTCTATCCAATCGGTTCCTTAAAGTTCAGTTGGCATGTACGATGAGTCTCTAAATTGGTGTTCAGATAAATCTTTTCATGAACCTGAGCTCTATAGTTGCTTTGTTGCATGTCAATGCACTATGCACAGCTATAGATTTTGTTCATATTTTATGTTGAATACTGAAATTTTCCGTATGTAATATCTGCTTCTAGATTCTTCATCACTGCATTACATATCTGTATAGCCAGAGAGAGGAGGAGCTGGGATATGTCTTATCCATAAAATTTGCATAAGATGTCAGTTACATGAATGAGTATTGTAGTGTAGAGTGAAATCTGACTATTCTGTCTAATGAGTATTGTAGTTGGTCAATATCTTGTTGCCGGCATGAGACTAGAGCTGAGATAGCAACGAAGATATGTTGGTTGCCTGAATGAGCCATGTTTCAAGTACTCCCTTGAGGAACTATCCCCTTACAAATATTCATTGTTAGATTTTGACTGTACAGTTTACTTTGTTTTCCAATTGGTGTTTGTTTTATTGCCTTTTCAAGTACTCCCTTGAGGAATTTTCCACAACTATGGTTCGATGTGTTGCAAGCAAATAAGTTGTCTGTTTGAAGTCACTTATGTATCAAAACATTCAAAAAGGCATTAGTGAGACATCCATGTATTTGAAAGTTATAATTTCTGGGTTTGTAAGATTAATTCTGGGTATTTGAGTGTTATTTGTTTGATCTTGTTTAATGAAACAATAAGATATAGACAGAAAAAGGAGGAGAGGGAAAGCTTGATGCGGTTGCTATGATCGATTCACAAAGACAAACCTGAGATCCCCTTTTTTAACAACATCAAAAACCTCTTTAATCTTTCACTAACTTTAGACCAGAATACATTGATGATTGGATTGATGATTTTTTTGGGAAATGCATCAAGATTAAGAACCAATTTCCTATATTAATTCATGTGAGCTATATATCTAAAAAGATGAATGCTAAACTGTAGTTTTTCCTAAATAGGATAGTTCTGAGTTGATCTTTGTCAAGGTTGTGATCAATATAGTTGCTGCCTTGCTGGAGCATTCTTATACTTTCACATGTATTTCTGGTTCATGCGAACTTGGCGTGCTCTTGATATGTATATGGTAGACAAACTATAGAATTTAGCTACAATTGCTGAATACTTACAGGACCACGAGTAATGAGTTGATCTTTGTCAAGGTCATGGTTAACATAATTGTTGTCTTGCTGGAGCATTCTTATACTTTCATATGTATCTATGGTTCTTACGAACTTGGCGTTTTCTCGATATGTATATGGTAGACAAACTATGGAATTTAGCTACAATCACTGAATACTTAAGGTTTGACAAAAGGTGCTGCCGAGACCGGAGAGACAACCAACTGACTTATTGCACAACTATCATGGTGTGAGCATTGACGCAACGCACCCAAGGCTCAAATTGAATCAGCTTCATCCTTCTCGAGTCACGAGTGCAAGAATGTCTCACATGAAGATATTGAAATTGTGAGGATTGCTTCTGCTTCTATCTTATAGAGTTAACATATTGCCACTTCCCTAATCATTCTTTATGTATTATCATTATTTTTATTCCATATGGATTCCTTTCAGGTCCATAATGATTGAAAAGTGCCTGCTATTGCATATGACTGGGGAGGAAGTGATAACTATGCTTGTTACTGGTGTAGAAATCAACCCACGTTTTATAAATCTTGGTAAGAATGTTGACCTAATGCTAATTTTATTAAATTTTGGATTTATTCTTTACCTATTGTATTGGATGTGCTGTAAAACTCTTACTCTATACTTTCTATTTTAAAGTGTCGTAGAGGTTGGAAGAAGTGAATCCTGAAATTTCAGTGCCTACGATGTAAGACTACATTTAAAGAAGCAGATTGTATTATTCAATGAACTATTGGAGAGGCAGTACCATTTGACAATTAACAGAGTATGCTATGCAGCCTTCTTACGATTATCATCATGATGAATGACAGCAGAGGATTAGGGGCTGAACTCATTACAATATAAAATTAGAAAGGGTCACAAACCAAAACTAGGTGGGATCTGGAATAAATTCAGGATGAGATCACATTTAAAATTTTATCTTGGACTTGAAATAAGGTAAGCAGGTAAGAAAAAAGGACTATTTTTTAGATTCCGATTCTTTCTGTTAAAGAAGACAACCTATATCTCTTAATCAAGCCAAACAATATGGGCCTCTTCGAACCTCTTCTATCGTGCTGCTGTCCACTACAATCTATGTAATGCTTGGGAACTTACATTATGCTGCTCCTCACATCTGTTGATTAATAAGCTTGCTTTTTCAGTTGGGGTGAAAGGAATTAATCAACAACATCCTTAGAGTGATATAAGTTGAATTACTAGAGAAGTTTTTGGTACATTTATCAAATTTTGGATACGATTAGAGGGAGGAGGTGGAGAAAGGAGAGGGTGGAAGGATAAAGATTGAAGAGGTTGGAGGTGTGGAATTAGAAGTAAAAGAAGGTAGTGAAAATGATTCAAATTCAAATAAAAGAGTTGCTCCACAGAACAAATACTAACTCAATTTAATACATTATTCTACATACTACCTTAGGGAAGGAGGGAAGCATAAAATTAGGAGACATGAGATACAAAAGGGAGTGGGAAACATGAGGAAGTAGAAATAGCTAGGCTTTCCTGAAATATGTACCACTGAATCTTAAACATATTAAAAGCAAGTAGTTGGCAAAAATGCTTGTGAATAGTTTTCTGAGTCTTGTTTCGTTGAAGTTTACTGTTCATAGTTCATAAGTGGGCTTGTTGTGATTATTTCAATGTTTGGGGTATTGTTACACTGCCACTTTGCCTTTTTGTTTCCCGGTATTCTCATTTTCCTAACCCCTCTTCCCGCTTCTCCTTAGTCTATGGCTCCTTGCCCCTGCTTCTTCTTGGCTAAATGGTTTTTTATCTCTTTCTCTCTTCTGTTTCTCTTCTCTTTTGCTTCTCTTTCCTCCCTTCTTCTTTGCTATTTTGAAATGTCCAGTTTCATTGTATTATTCTTTAAATAGATACATATTTGCACTATCATCTTTCTCTAGATTTCTTGGGCTTATAGATTATTGGTTAAATTCCACACACCGACATTATCTATGGAAGAAGTACAACATGCTGATAGCTTGAAACCTTTCTCTTTGTTATTGTATATCCTGATCACACCCCGTTTGATTTCTTGCAGCAACATGGACAAACTTCGAGACTTTATCAAGCACATGTATGTGGGTAGGAGATACAGTGGTGAAGGGGGCAGCGACAGACCTCCACGCAGTAAACTGGTTAGATACTCTGTTCTGTATACTTCTTAGGGTGACAAAGAAGAACTAAATGACAATAGGAGATCAGATGCATATCAGAATAAATATGGTCGTCATAGTGGCAGGTCAAGTCCTGGCTATGATGCGAGAAGAAGTCCAGCTTATGATCAAGACAACCAGAGGCACAATGACTATGGGAGAAGCCCTATCTGTTCTGGAATTGTTAGTGATTGGTGACAGGAAGACAGGAAGACAGATTTTCTAATGGAAGTAGAGCTGATGATCATCGTTGTTTTGATGGAGAAGGTAAGCCTGAAATCAGATTGCCACATAGCCAAAAAGATTATAATTTGCCCGACCCACCTCATGTACGGCTGTTAGGGAGATACTAGGAGAGAATTCTTCCCATTAGTGAGCCTCCATGCCAGTAGTAGTAGGTCTTCTGATGTCTCTAATATTACTCAGGTAATGACTAATGATGCTCATGCCTTTGAACTTATTAGTTAAATCAGTGCTCTTATTTGTTGATAGTCCTCTATATTCTTTTATCTTATTGATAGCATATATTTTGAGAGCGCTCTTAAAAGTTCTGCAATTACTTATGACTTCTGGCTCATTATATGGTTGATGTACATTGCTTGAGTTGAATGCAATGAAATATGTAGCTAAAAAGATTGGAGATTTCTATACTATGAATGACTTTATGTCTTTATATGTAAACCTTTTAAAAAATTGGAGTTTTCTCCTATTAGTAGTAGTAGTGACTTGAGTGCTTACAGATTAAAATTGTGCCCATGACTTGAGCTGGCTTTGGGATGAGGAGAAGATTGGAGAAGGTGACATACGAGTGACATAAAATTCCTTTATCAATAGTTTGCCTCCACATCTTAGACGAAGTGATACCCATAACATAGTATCAAGATCCTCTCTAATTTTTCGGTTTTGAAATTTTGCCTATCGTTTTTGCTTGTAGTTGATTTTATCTTGAAATTGCACTTTGCTTTTCATCTTTTTGTCATATCCATAAATCAAAGGGGAATTGTGATCTTTACTCCACATATTAATTATAAAGCTACTTATATCTCCTTTTTCACTAATTATGTTATACTATTAAGTTTCTAAATATGGATCCTCATTTGGAAGGTCTGTTAAGATGCCAACCCATAGTCGATACAATATTAATATATGTTTAAAATATGGATTTGCTATTTCTTTTATTAAAACATCTATGGCCATAATCCGGTTCTAAAAGTTTACGGTTTTTTCACCCAGTACCCCCGAGTTTTCAAAAAATTCACCTGGTACCCCCCATGTTTTCAAAATTCACCAGTTACCCCCGAGTTTTGTTGTAATACACTCAAATACCCTTAATGACTAACGGCGGTTAACGCCGTTAGTCATTAATCCCTAATCCTAACCTTAATCCTAACTTTAACCCCTAATCCTAACTCTAACCCCTAACCCTAACCCTAACCCTAAACCCTAACCTTTCCCACCACCCCCTCCCCCACCCTCCCACCACCCCCCGCTGCGACCTCCCCTCCCCTCCCTTACCCCCGCAACGTCTCCCTCCCCCACCCCCGCGCGCCGCCCTTTCCCCACCCCCGCGCAAAGATCTTCCCCACCGTCGCGCAACATCTCCCCCCACCCAAATCCGTTCGCGAAGCCCCCCCCCTCCCCTCACCATCTCCCCCATCGATTTCGGAACAAGCACCCCGCTCTCCCCCAACCCCCGCGCCCCCACAACACCGCCCCCTTTCGCACCCCACCCCCCCCCCCGCGCCGCTGCTGCCGCGCGCAACCCCCAACCCCTATATTTTCTTTTTCCCTCTCGGTTTTCGCAATCCCCGTACTCTGTGTTTCGTGAAAATTGGAGGAGGGTGGTGCTACGGGGGTGGGGGGAGAGGTGCGAAAATGGAAGGGGGTGCCGCCGTGGTGGCGCGGGGGGTGGGGAGAGGGTGAGATTTCGAAAATCGAATGGGTGGGGGAGGGGCTGGCGAGGTTGCGAGGGTGGGGGAGAGTGGTGGGGCTGCGGTGGGTGGAGGGGAGGGGTGGTGGTTGGGTGGTAGTGGGGTTAGGGTTAGGGTTAGGGTTTGAAATTAGGGGTTAGGGTTAAGGTAGGATTAGAAGTTAGATGTTAGGGTTTAGTTAGTTTAGTTAGGTTAATTAGTGCTAATTAGAGTTTAATGAGGTTTAAGGCTAACGGCGTTAACCGCCGTTAGTCATTAGGGGCATGTCAATGTATTAGTTTGAAACTCGGGGGTACCTGGTGAATTTTGAAAACATGGGGGGTACCAGGTGAATTTTTTGAAAACTCGGGGGTACTGGGTGAAAAAACCGAAAAGTTTATATTATTGATCTGAATACATTCATCGTTGTGTTACTTCTTAATCTAAATCCTGATTTGTCTTGAGCAATAAAGGTCCATCTTAGTTTACGCGTAAGTCCTTATACCATAGTATCTTTCTTCATGGTCTTGTACGAGTTATTATGCATTGACGCACAATTTAGGAGATTTGCTTTTAAGTATGATTCTTCTTTACACGCAACGCAAAAAGACAATCACTATAGAGAGGGGAGTTTAGTTATTTTTAGTAGGATTTTCTCTACCAAGTACTTAATTTTTGGAGATTTGCACACTCAAATTGTTTGGCCTTTTTAATGACAGTTTTATATTTAAAAAAACTCTTTCACAAGTTGTAATGTCTACGTCTTTGTTAATGTTATGTGCCTGATGGTCTTTTTAGCTACTTTGTGGAGTTGTGTTGATTTGATTTCTTCCAAATGCCATCTCCCAACTTGGCCTATTAAGGAGATTCGGTACTGTTGCTACTTTAAAAAGCCACAAGTCTTGCTACTGTTCCTTAGTAACAGTGTTTTGGCACTTTTGCCCTCCCAAACTCTCATAATTACTTGCTTGCCCTTACTTCCTCCTGGTTTTCCTTTGAACCCTCCATCTTCCCTCCATCTTCATTTTTCATCCTCCTCCCTAACCTAATCCTCTTCATTTTCTCTCTCCTATTCTCTTTATTTTCGACCAGCCCCTTTCTATAAACTTCGTAAAAACACGAACGCCAACTCAAGTTGCTAGCCACGCTCAGAAGTATTATCTTCGAAGGAGTAATCTCAATCGTCGTCGTCGTAGATCTAGCCTTTTTTATATCACTACTGATTAGGTATGATCTCATTCTATCATCTTTGAAATCAAAATCATGGTATTCGCAATTAGGTAAATAAATACTCTATTTTCAACTAAAAAGATTAGATATTTGTGTAATTTCACTAGGTTTCAATTATTTTGATGACATTGCTGAAGTTTATGTTTGATGGAGAGTAGAGTTTTTGCTAAATAATAATGAATTTGCGCACCATAGATTATTGTGATTTCTGCCATCCGCATAATCAGAATGCAAGGTGTAGGATCTTTCTTTCTTTTTTTCCCAATAATCTAGCTGTTTGATGGAGAAATAGCTCTTTCTGAACTTAGTTATAGGGTTAGTTGATTGTAGGCTCTCTATTATTGCAATGATTAGGCTGCATATCAGCATATCGAACACGAGACGGGGATGCTTTAGAGGCATTGGGGTTATTGCAAAACTGAGGCTGTATATCTGGTAGGGCGGAGCTTCGTTAGAGGCATCGAGGTTATGTTGTTACTGTTACAATGAGGGAAGGTTTTGATTATTAATTTGCTCCGACTATATTCCTGACTATATCTGAATTGAAATTTAATAGATAGATATATCCATAGAGCTAGCACTAAAAAAACATATTAAAAGCACTAATATATACCAACCCGGCCATATACATGAACCAAGTCAAGGAGAAATGCATTCATATAATCTGAGCCCAGACTCATATTAGACTTCGCATATGACTAACATCATCAAGCTTACCAGTATTCTATTCTAGGGTACTAACAAGTTTAGAGGAATGGGCAACACCTTTAAGGAAACAAGCCAACGTTCCAAAAACACTAGAAATGACTTTATAAATCTCTTACTTGAGAATTATGAGCATTATATTAAAGATACTGATGTGAGACAAATAATTCCAGATGTGAGAAGGCACAAATCAGCACAATAAAGGACAAAATTTAAGTGATTAGTGAATGGAAACTTGCAAATTGGAGTTGTTTCATTTGGTTATTCGTTTAGGTGCAACATATGGCTTGCATCTTTTTTCCCTTCTTTATTAGTGACTTGCAAATTGTACTTTCATTTACGTTTTAAAAAGTCAGAGGTGGATGTATTTGGTGTTACAGGGGAATGATTCTTAAGATTTTGAAGAACTGGCCTGAAAGGAATATTCAAGTTATAGTGGTTACTGATAATACAATGTCAGGTTAGGGACAAAATTGGTGCTTTCGATTACTCAGACAAAGCTCTCCAACTCCAACCACTCCATATCTGCAGCAAAGTGAGAGATGAGGAGCAACGAGGTAAATAAGTAACTTGCATTTTTTGTAAGGAGGGATTCTATTATGGCTTTGATGGTGGCTTGTCAAAATGTCAACCATTGGTCTACTTTTTCAAACTGAAGCTAAAGTTAGAGTGAAAGACTGATCAAAATCCAATTATGTTTTGCAATTACTATTTAACTTAGATAAACTCAATAGTATACTCAATATATACCAATTAGATCCAACCCTCTGGTCTCAGTCTTTCAGGACTAAGTAAATCATCTTCTATACATCCTAATGCAAAAATGACGACCATAATAAAACAAAATCTTAATATTCGAAGATGTTCTCCACATGGTTATACGGGCTATATCTCATAATTCACTTATGGCATCATTTGTTGAACAGGTGAACTCCCTTGGCGGATGTCATGTGTTTATAAATCTTCTGCAGAGGTACGGTATATACAGATCTTTGAGATGTCATTTGTTGTTAGGAAATAATTTCATTTGATGAATGTTTTTCCCTTGCATCAGAGGACATGAGCCGATCAGATTGCTTAGCTTGCAATTCATAGGCAGGCTTTTGGTTGGCGTTCCATCTGAAAAGAAAGGACTAAAGTTTTTTAACCTTGGGGTTGGAAGATCTAAATCTCTCTCTGAAATCAATAGGAGGAGCCATTCAAGAATACAACCAACTTTTTTTAGCTATAGCCGAAAGACTGTTCAGTTTTCCTTTAATAGAACATCTATGTGCCACTTTGTTTGATGTTCTCCTCGGTGGTGCCCAAAAACGGGGTTAATATATGTTGATACTTTTCAGGTTTCATATGAGTCATTGTTTCTTCTTATTGACTGTTATATCTGAAATAAATTTGTAGGTGTTACAGAAGCAAACCCAGCTGGAGCGTAAAAAAATCAAGGGAAATAGCTCTCAATTCTTTGTTCCTCAAGTTTTGGTTCTCATCTTCAAATTTCTGTCTGAGTGCAAAGATGTATCGGCTCGAGTCAAAATAACTGCAGATCTTCTTGATCTTCTTGATTCAAGTCCGTCGAACATAGCATTGATGGTACTGTTATTGTGCCTTTCTTTTTATGGATTTATGCATCCGATGACGTCTAATGTCATGTCCCCTATATAGGAGTATGGATGGACTCGCTTGGCCGACGGCTTCAATGGAGCTTGATGTAGTGAAACATTACAACCGGAGTCGGTTAATCAAAGCAAAAGTGAGATGATTGAACAAAATTTACGTGAGAACATTGATTTGTGTTATCCTTTGCTATTATGTGATATTTGTGAAAGCTGGTTGGCAACATTTGGAGGAGGCAGTGAATTTCATACTCTTGCATTTTAAAAAGGTGGTTCTAAATTCTTTGTACTTTGTTGAATATTTTAATGTTTATATATACTTAAGCGTTAAGCGGGCAAATATGAGGATTGGTGACTTAAGCTTTCCCACTGCCAGATTTCTACTTAAAAGAAATGCAGCAAAAATACAACTACTAATCTTAAAATGGTAATTACTGAGATCATATCAACATATTGATTAATTTTTGTCTATCCAATATGTTTTGTCTGGCACAAGCACCAAAAAAAGTTGTTTGGCATTAGTTATATATGATAACATAAGGGTATTCACTTTGTAGCCATTGTGGATATCCTTTTTTCCACAATATTCATATCTTCCCCAGTGATACAGATAGTAAATTTTCATATACTGCTATCAATTTTATCTAATTGCTCCTTTTTGAGAGAAAAATCATAAATTCAGGCTATTTTAAGAATTTTAGGCCACATTCAGGGCGAGGTCTTTGCTATAATTATTGGATTTTTGTTCGATTTTCCCCCTTTCCCTTTCCCTTTCCCTTTCCCTTTTCCTTTTTCTTATTTCTATGTTTCCTTCCTTCTGAAAAGTCATTTTATGCTTTTCAATTCTTACTCTTGTTTGGATTAGAAATATATGAGAATGTGTCAGTTTTTGTTGTCTTCGTTCAATCCTTAAAACTTTATGTTCCGTAAATCTTTTTCCTCTCTTCCCCTTCAGATTACTTTATTTTCATTGAATTAGATATGCTTGGAAAATGTTTTCTGATCCAATCTTATCGGCTATGTGCTAGAAACAGATTGAGAAATAATCTATTAGAAATCAGAATAATTCAGACCCTCAACGACTCCCAAGAAACATTCACATAAAACTTGCACTGTAGGTCCTCCATTAAGGACATTTCCAAACCCAATAAAAGCTAAACACCTTTTTTAATTTCTCTCGGTACAGCGGAGGAGGGGGAATTATGATCTTGGAAGTGCCTTCAGGCACTTGAGGTGGATCATTTCAAATAGTCGTACTGTAAAAGGGGGTAGTGAGAACTCTACTGTTCTGTTTCTAATGATGTTTGATTACTTGTAATGTATTACTTAGGAAAAGTAAGTGAGTTTTACAGCTTCCTTAACAATATTTGATTCAGTGTGTATATTCCTTTGGTTGTAAAGTAATTGTCCTCCTTTCAAACTCGGTATGTTTTAAATTGATTGTCCTAATCGCTTATTCATTTTTTGTTAATTCTCTACTGCATTTAACCTTCTCCCTATACTTTATTTCCACTTCCTTTAATATATCTGTGAAAAGTCATTGGTATAAAGTATAAATGACTACAATTTCACCTAGAGAGATGTGCACTTCTATGCTTTTCTTCTTTCTAGAACCAGCTCCCATATTGCATTCAGAATTATTAATTTTTACTTTTGCAGTCATAATTGTGAACGTGTGATGATGGTTTCATTGCAGCTTGCATAATTATTACATTGCCCTTGTGTCCATCATTGCATGTATTGAAATATTGTGACGACAGGTATTTCACTACTTCTTCATTATAATTAAAGAATTTTAGAATATTTTTGTGACTATGATTGAAAATGTAATTTTGAACCTTTTATTTTTTGTGACAGAATATGAGGTTCAAAACAAATATACTGACTACAATATGAGTTTAAAGTTCCCTTATGCATGAGTTAAATAGTATTTATAAGCATTGGCTTTAGGAACAGACTATAATGGCTAATGCAATAATATAGTAGGCTATAAGGAATTTATGGTGTATTTTAACAACACATGGAACAACATTTCGAGGACCAAGGAGAATCATATACAGAATGGTCTTGACATAATGGAGTGACCTTGATTTAATTCCATAATATTGCCTTAACGCCTCATGCTTTTTGAAGTACTAGGGGGGTGAAAGGGGAGGCAATCTATTGGAAGAAGAAGAAAGTAAAGAGTGACCAAATATTTAAGTAGGGAAAAGAGGAGGTTACCACCACTCTCCAGCGTAATTTTAGGTCTATCCCATGTGGCCGAGCTCTATTAGAATACTTATCTAGCAAATGGATCACTGTAATTTACCACTCTGGATTATTGGAATGGTCGAAAATGTTAATGTGAGCTTGATAAGCTCAATCTTTTGCAGGCTGGCGTCTCATACCACTTCTTTCTTCGGGATATATATGAAGATTTGTTATAGGGAACTTGTAGAATTCTCTCGCGAGGAAAATATTTTGGCATCACAACCTTGGCGGGATAATACATTGTATGTCATGAGATTGATCGATGAGTTGCTTCTATCTAAGATTGATCATAAACTTCCGGTATGCATTCTATCTGAAGCAAGTACTCCTATTTGGTACTTTGTCTGTCCTCTTTTGTTTGCCCTATTCTCTTTTTACTTTTTAACTCTTTTGTTTGCCCTATTCTCTTTTTACTTTTTAATATTTGTATTGAGTTAGTAGGTAATTGCCGTAATTCTGTCTATTTTTAGGATGGGTAGGAGAAAAGTAGAGAGAGATTGTGCATACCATGTTACCTTAAAAAGAAATAGAGCAAACTCTTAGAGACAATCCAAAAGGAAAAGTGGGAAAGTCGTTTAGGGATGGAGGTAGTAGTAAAGTATGTCATATTAAGTTAGCAAGATCAAGCGTTCTTGCTTATCTTCTACTCCACTGTATAGCTTTTAGTTGATTATTGTTGATGCTATGATAAATATAAACATAGAAGCGTGCAAATTACTACATTTGGATTTGGATTTGGATTAGAAAATAGTAGATGTTAGAGAAGAAGAGTGAAGTCAGGGAAGAGGAGATGGAGATAGGCTAACAAAAAGAGGGGGGAAAGTCTGAGAGAGAGCTTAGAGAGAAAATTTTGTTCAATTTTATAATGTGTTTCAGTTATATCAATAACGCTTTCGTATCCCCATTGTTGATTAAGCAAGTCTTTATCAACTCAACCATAGTAAACGAGTGAGAGAGTCAGAATGGTAGAAGAAGGGAGCAAGTGGAAAAGACTTTCTAAAATTTGCAAAATCAGAAAAGTTAGTGAAAGGAGAGAGAAATGAGTGCTTTTGGGAGAGTGGAGTGAAAAAGTAGTAATAAATGATCTAAATTTACAAAATTGTATACGAGACTAAGAGGGGAAGAGAGAACCGGGGGGAGAGAAGGTGAAGGTGAGAGAGGTAGGAAAAGGGAATTGGGTTATTCGTCATTTGAGGCCTATAACACTAATTGAAATTTTGGGTAAGATTATTTTAAGTTGTAACATATAAATTAGTTGATTATTGTTGATGCTATGATAAATATTAAAATAGAAGCGTGCAACTTACTACATTTGGATTTGGATTAGAAAATAGTAGAGGTTAGAGAAGAAGAATGAAGTCATGAAAAAGGAGATAAACTGAGAGAAAGAGGGGGGAAAGACCAAGAGTGAGCTTAAAGAGAGATTTTTTTTTCAATTTTATAATGTGTTTCAGTTATATCATTAACGCTTTCTTGTTCCCTCTTGTTGATTAAGCAAGTCTTTATCACATCAACTCAACCATAGTAAATGAGTAAGAGGGTCAGAAAGGGAGAGGGGGAGCAAGTAGAAAAGACTTTCTTAAATTTGCAGAATCAAAAAAGTTGAGTGAGAGTAGAGAGAAAAGAGAGCTTTAGGGAGAGCAGAGAGCGAAAGTAGTAAGAGATGATCTAAATTTACGAAATTGTCACTAGTGGAAAAAATGCTATATGTCACAACACAACCGCTGCGGTCCCTAAAAGAACCGAAGCGGTAAATCCTAGAAATTTTAAGTGGGAAACTTGAGAACACAAACCGCTACGGTTCTTAGAGAACCGCATCGGTTAATAGAAATCCGATCCGGTTTTCTATTAACCGCTGCTGTTCTCTTAACCGCAGCGGTTAATCTTCTTTTTTTTTTTTTGTCTAACACCCGCTTATGGTATGAGCGCTGAGCCCACGAAATTGAGCGCCGACTGAGCCCCGGTTAATACGAGAATTTACCGCTTCTCTAAGACGTGGGAGCCCACGAAAGGAGGCCCAACTCATTTCCCTCTCTCCTTTAACGCCTTCTCTCCTTTAACGCCTTCTCTCTAACTCCTCTGGTCTCCTTCACGCATCTCTCTCCTCTTCAACCACCTCTAACGCCTTCTCTTCGATGCCATTTCACCAGGTTACCTAAATTCACAATTTTTATGTCGTTTGGCTTTGTTCTCCGTCGAAAATGGGATTCAAACCCTCATTTTTTCTTTTTTGATGTTCTTCATATTAGGGTTTATTGAGCCTTTTGGTTCGAATCTAATTGAATAACGGCAATGGTGGTTTTCTCTCATAAATGTCGACGATATCTGCTACCATTTCAAAAATGGACGATTACACAAGAGAAATGATGGACCTTAAAACCCTCGTCACCCGTACTCTCGAGAAGAAAGGAGTTCTCGCTAAGATCCGGGTAATAATCTTCTAAATTTTTCAATTTTTTTGTCGATTTTTTCATCATGAATCTGTTGCTATTTTTTCTGCTAGCTAAAAAAATTCAAATTTAGGTATGAACTGCGTAGGATGTTGCAATTTTTTCAATCTCATTCATGGATTCAATTTTTTTAGGGTTTGGCATTATTGTAGAATGCTACTCTGTGTTTAGGAATTAGTGTCCAATTTTATTATGTTTCAGAAATTTTGCTCTGGATTATCGCCTGTCTTATAAAAAATTGTTGCTAAAATTGGAAATGTTTGCGTCGGTATGATTGATTTTGGGTAATGTTGCTGCAGGATTAACAATTTGACAACTTACTTCATTCATTTTATGATAATTTTTGTTGGAGTTGTATTTTGTCCTTGAGGGTTGTCTTCAACATGTGCACCACGTCTCTCTCAACCTCAAACGCTATTGAATTCATCACAACGCACAATTCACTCTTCAATTCACCATTGCTTCAGCAGGTTTGTCTCCAATTTTGTCCTTTTTTCTCTTGAATTTTGTAAAATTCAATCTAATTTTTCGATTTTCATTGAATTGCTCATCTTCAACCTCCCATCTAGAGGGACTATATATTGGGCGAATCTTCATTTTTGATAAAGAAGTTTTGGGCAAATTCAATGAAAAGGTTGGTACTTTTTCTATAGTTTGAATCTTATTTTCTTTTTTGTTGTTGTTTTGCTACAGATTTTTGTGCTTATTATTGGTTAATTTCTAGTGTGGTTTATTGAATTCATCTTGCATTCACTTCAATATAATATGTTTTACCTAGTGGTTTGCTTGTAGTATTTGTCATTCAAATAAGGCTGAATTAGTTGAATAGTGGGTTAACTATGGGCATATGACATCATATAGCTCTAATAATGCTGAAATTTATCTTACCAAGTGCTTCATCATGATAAGCCTTTTAATTGAGCTATCTTTGAGATCTTAACACTGCCCTCCTTGGCTTTGGTGGTTATGTACTTGTATGCATGTATTGTGTATTTGTGTATTTGTGTACCTTAGATGGCTAAGCTTACCTGATTGTTATTCTAGCAGGGGTCTTTTAGATTGTTATTCTAGCATTTCTAGCAAGAGGCTCTTAACTTTTTACTTACATGGTCGTCTTGGGTCTATAACATCTTGCTAAATTGCTAAATGATGTTTTTTTTCGCAATGCACTCTGTTAAAGTGTGTAGCTGCAAGTATGGTTACCTTGATACTAAATACTCAAATCTTTTCATATCCTAACATATTTCACATTGTCTTACGTATGGCGGTACATCCGGAATAGATGCCTGGACATTTGCTTCTCTCTACGCCACCCTAAATCTGGTAGTTCTTTTAAATTGGATGTTTAGTGTATTATGATGTTCTTGATACGAGATCTATCTTCACTATACTGCAAAGCTTGTTTTATCATGTTATTGTGTCTTGGTCAGTTGCCGTTGTTTTTCTTGTATCATTAAGTCGTGGTGCTATACCATGATTACCGAGTGTCTTGCAACTTGTCATTCTCTGGTCAATGCTTCTTCTTGTTATTGTCTTGAAAGATTTTTAGCTTAATTCTTAAATGATGATCTCAACACAAGAAAATCTTTATTGGCTTATTATTGTGGCTTATTATTGTGGGGGTGGGTGGCAAGGCCGGGGGGCAACGTAGGGGGGGGGGGCGGTGCGGTGGGGGTGGGGGCGGTGCGGTGAGTTGGGGGCAGTGTGGGGGGGCAAGACAAGCTTCAAGTCATATTGGGTTCGAAACTTCTATCAATTTTAGAAATGTCCATGACCTCAAACCAAGTGAGTCGGTGATCATTGGCTTCGAACAACTATCAGCAGGCATCTGGAACAAAAGAAGTGATGCTGAATATCAACACCATCTCATGTTGAAGAATTGTTAATCATAATTCCAAATACATCCGTCTTTCTTGATGCGATGCTTGTTGATGACACTATATTTTGTAAGGTCTCAGTTTAACTGCCTTCACGCTCACATATGCTGCGATAGGAAATTTCGTATATGATTATGATCTTGTGGTTCATGAGCTGTCAAGGATGTGTAATTAAGTTTTATAACTTGGGGATCTATGTTATGTGGACTCGAATACTCATGCCAGGCACGAGTATGTGACTCCGCTTTGACTTTGGCCGAAATGAAGTGTCAAATATCCACTCTCATGTCCCAGTGCCAAGGATCTGACACGATACTTGAGATAATATGAGAAGTCCGAGTAACATAGCTTGTGATTGGAGTTCCTCCCGTTCCCCATAAATATGTCATTTCTCATAGTCTCGCAATCGTTGCGATTTTTTTTTTTTTTTTTTTTCCCCGGTTTCCTCCATTCCTCTGTGATTATCCTGTGTATGTACATTTTTAAGTGCCGAACTTAATCTTAAGAGAGTTGCAAAAAAGGGAACAAAAAAAAAAGAAAATTTTAGATTTTAGCTAATCTTTCTATTATCTTCTTCGTTGTGCAACTGAAATGAATCTGCTCTTGCTATGCACTTGCTTTATATTTGCTTGCGGATGAGTAATGTTATTGTATTCTTTTGTTTGCGCGACGCTTGTGTTGCTTGTTAGATCATGTAGTTGTATGAAGAAAATGTATATAATTATATAGAATGGAAACAACTTAGCCATAATCCGAAAGTGTCGGTTGTCCTCCTCGGATTGTGGGGGTGGGTGGCGGTGCGGGGTGGGGGGCAGTGCGGGGGTGGAGGGGGCGGTGCGGTGGGGGTGGGTGGCGGTGCGGGGGGGCAACACAGGGGGTGGGGGGGGCAGTGGGGGTGGGGGCGGGCGGGGGGGGGGGGGGTGCGGTGGGGGTAGGGGGGTGCGGTGGGTTGGGGGGTGCGGTGGGTTGGGGCGGTGCGGGGGGTGGGGGGCGGTGCGGTGGGTGGGGGGGCACGGGGGTGGGGGGTTGCTCCCGATGGTCTATTGTGGCATATAAATCATTCTATTTCTCGACATTTCGGATGAGTATATATAGGACACCTGGACATTTCAGCTTGTATGTCCAGATCTGTTCTCTATATGATGGGACTTTGTGTTATGTCCGCATTAAATCAAAGTCGTAATTTTGTGCTTCGTTTGATCTTTCGCAGTGTGGTAAGAAGCAAAGCGGTGTTTATCCGGATGGGGGGGTTGCTGATGGGTTTAGATCTTGGGGACATATCAGTTCCAAGTGTTCTAGCAAAATCTGGATGGATTGAAGACTCTTTCTCATTATGCTTAATGAAAATGGTTCTAGATTATAGTAAATATTCTTATGTATCTAATTATTTATACTTATGCTTCAATTGAGCATAATACGCTTAATAAAATGATTATTGATATATATTATTGATTTTCTATTGATTAATAATGAAAAAATGCAAAAAAAAAAAAAATTTTTTTTGGTTTTTGGGGTGATTAACCGCTGCGGTTTTGGGTCAAAACCGCAGCGGTAAATTATAAACTGATGCGGTCCGGAACCGCAGCAGTTACAATTTGGCTACCGCTGCTAGTGCAACCGTTGCGGCCAAAAACCGCAGCGGTAAGCCCGGTTTTGACCGCAGCGGTTGAACTTTATTCCACTAGTGTGTATACGAGACTAAAAGGGGAAGAGAGAGCAGGGGGGATAGGTGAGAGAGGTGGGGGAAGAGAATTGGGTTATTAGTCATTTCAGGCCTATAACACTAATCGAAATTTTGGGTAAGATTATTTTAAGTTGTAACATATACATTAGTTGATTATTGTTGATGTTATGATAAATATAAACATAGAAGCAGCAACTTACTACATTTGGATTTGGATTAGCAAATAGTAGAGGTTAGAGATGAAGAATGAAGTAGGGAAGAGGGGAGAAGACTGAAAGAGAGCTTAAAGAGAGAATTTTATAATGTGTTTCAGTTATATCAATGCCGCTTTCTTATCCCCATTGTTGATTAAGCAAGTCTTTATCAGCTCAACCATAGTACACGAGTGAGAGGGTCAGAATGGGAGGGGGAGCAAGTACAAAAAAACTTTCTAAAATTTGCAAAATCAGAAAAGTATAGTGAGAGGAGAGAGAAATGAGTGCTTTTGAGAGAGCAAAGCTAAGAGAATAAGTAGTAAGAAATGATCTTAAATTTACGAAATCGTAGACGATACTAAGAGGGGAAGAGAGAAGCGGGGGGAGAGAAGGTGAAGGTGAGAAAGGTGGGGAAATGGAATTGGGTTATGGGGGAGAGAAGGTGAAGGTGAGAAAGGTGGGGAAATGGAATTGGGTTATGGGGGAGAGAAGGTGAAGGTGAGAAAGGTGGGGAAATGGAATTGGGTTATTCATCATTTCAGGCCTATAACACTAATAGAAAAATTTCGGGTTAGATTATTTTAAGTTGTAATATATATATATATATATATATATATATATATATATATATATATATATATATATATATATATATATATATATATATATATATATATTAGTTGATTATTGTTGATGCTATGATAAATATAAACATAGAAGCGTGCAACTTACTAAATTTGGATTTGGATTATAAAATAGTAGAGGTTAGAGAAGAAGAATGAAGTCACGGAAGAGGAGATAAACTGCCAAAAAGAATTGGTTGACTAATGCCAAAAAGAATTGATTGACTAATGCCAAAAAAAATAGAGACGTCTCTACTATGTTGTGCACTAGGTCTATACAATATTTGCTAAGCTCTGGTGCTTATTTAGAAGATATATAGTCTTTATGTTGTTGAATGTTCTTTGGATATCTCTCTCGACAGCCTACTTTGTATAAGTCTATGAAATACTGTGAGCAACAGTTGTTTTTATCAAGTAAGTCTTTTTTGCACTCCTACAATTTGTCACCACTATCATTGGTTTCATAAATGGCTAATTGGTTCTCATGTCAAATCAGGCTATTGGTGATGCATTGAGTGGATTGTTATTAGTGTTCAAATTGTAGGCAATTAATTATTCGGGCGAGCAATTTGAGGGACGGAGTGTAAAATTATCAAGGAAAGAAAAAGTTGGTGGAAGATGGGATCGAAAGTCATCGATGTTGCTATGAGAGCAAGCTGACTGTCCTTTTGTCAAGTGGTCATGTAGTAGTTTCTTTTTTCTTTTTGTTGTTGTTCAATATTCTATGTTTGTTATCTATTTGGGGAAATGTCAGAATATAATGTTAGTGGAAGATTGGAGCATTGAAATCATTTTGCCATCGCACTGTATTAGTATTATGTTAATATCCATAACCATGTAATATTCAAACAGATATGAATATAATGTTGATTATACCTTTAGCTTGTTGATTATAGTTGATTGATTTTTTCAATTCAATTTGAAACAAAGATGATACTGGATTTGCAGAAACGCAGATTACTATATCAAGATCAAGCCCAATAGCATTTTAGGTGTATAATTAGAGAATATAATGCGAAGCAAATCACTGTAAAATTCTAATGGTATAATATTTCCTTATTAATAATAACTTTTAAGGCTGAATTGTACATATAGTAAATTTGTAATTAGTAAAATATTTTTGTATCAATTTAATAGATGGTAGGAAAACAGAATAATCATATAATTAGCTTGTACACAGAGTATGAAAAAGGTACAGGAGTAATTGGGTCATTATTTCTAACTACGGCAATCAAGCTGAGCATGACTGAAGGGAAAAGGATGGTGGAAATTGAATGAACAGAGAAGGCTAGTTGCGAAAATGCTAGCAACAAGGTCTTTATGATTATCACTTATTTTAGAACGGATGAAGTATTAGACTTGAGAGCTTCTAGCATCTTGGGGATTTGTTTCTTATAGCTTGACCAACTGCTACTTTCGCATTGGTGATGCGAACCCGCTCACCTATTTTCATGATTATTTAGATCAGCCAAAGCGTGATTCTCTAAGTCGAAGAACATGCGCGAACCATTATGACAGGTTATTGACAACCCAAACATGTGAAAATATGGTATGTGAGATTACATTATCAAGATTTTTACGCCATTAGAGTAACGCTAATTAGATTTTGCTCCCCTTGAGGGACCGCACTTACCACCGAAGATGCTACGAAGCCTAGCAATTAAGCTACTACATTATTAAAGAACAGAGGAAGTATTACATTAACCAATAATAATTAAGATACTTTGTCCAAAATAATAACACTATAAATTTTAAGGCCTAAATTTTGCTACCTTGGGGGACCGTGCGCGATAGCGCACGGGCCAACAACTAGTTTAAGCAAAAGCAAATACCGCAACTAAAAAATAGGAAGTACTCCCTATATCCCATAATATAGTGTTTGTTTCCTTTTTTGGTGTCCCAAAATATAATGCTTGTTTTTTTAAAAAAAATTCACATTTTTCCACGATTTGCCTACAAAAATTGTATCACCATCATTCACTTGAATTCTTAGAATTAGATTTTTTTCTCAATTTATTCAACCCATGGGTTGAATGAGTCATACATTTAATGCTCTTTCACCCATTATTTTCCATTCTATCTCCTAAATGCACTTTTTTCCCACAACACTAATTGTTTATCATCTCATATCCACTTGGCTTAATTCCCGTAAAAAATGAGAAACAAACAATATATTATGAGACGGATGAAGTAGTATTTTATAAAAAAATGGTAAAAACTGGCCTACTATATTGAAAAGTAAAGGGTATCCCAATCCCAAAAAGTTCCTAGCGGGAATTGATCCCAGAACATTGATTTCTTATTTCCCTCCTGAACCAAGTAATATATTATGGGACGGAGGGAGTAGCATTTTATAAAAAATGTTAAGAAGTGCCCTACTAAATTGGAACGTAAAGAGTATCCCAAAGTGTTCCTAGCGGGAATTGATCCCAGAACATTGATTTCCTATTTCCCTCCCGAACAATTTATCTTTTCCGAAAGAAAGACTAAAATATGAGTGAATACTTACAAGTTTCGTTAGGTTATTACGGCGGCTGATCATGTTTTTTTTTTTCTTTTTCTGGAAGCTTCCTCTCTAAAGAGAGAAGAACATTGGTAAAGCTTCTTTCTCTAACGTATTTACACTACATAAATCAGGTAAAACATCAATATAACCGTCCAATATTACAAACATATTATGAAACCTAGATTAAATATTCCAATGGAGTAAATGTTAGGCATCAATTCAGTTAATTCAAGAAAAGCAAATGCCAAACAATGATTACCTATTCTCCATCTTTTGTTGTCTTCTCACAAGCACGTCCTTCATAAGTTAAGCGCCTCTATATAGTCTTCATCTCAAGCTGAATCATTTTCTAACAACCCATCTTCAAGAGCATGTTCACCAGAGAAATAAGCAAGTAATCTGTGATGACTTGCCTCAGAGATTATACCATTGTCCTTAAGTAGCCTTACAACATTACTTGATCGGTTCACATCTCCTTCCTCTTTCAAGTACTTTATACACATCACTGTGCTTTCCTTATCAAGCTTCCACCGTGATCCAGGATAATGTAATAAAAGACCAGACTCCATTGCTTTCACTGCCTTTAACATCTGATTGCTCTGAACGTAAGCAAATGACATCCAACACCATGTTGATGCATTAGGCTTTTCCCAGTTCTTTAATTTCAGACTCTCCATTAAAGCCTCAGCCTTCTGAACTAGATCATTCTTGCAATAAAAGCTAATCAAGAAATTCGGGACACGGATGTCTTTGCTAAGATCACCAGCTGCCCATTCCTCATAAATTTTTTCTGCAGTTTCTATGTCATCGAACTTCAGAATTGAGGACAGCATACACATATAGTCTCTGTTTCGTACTTTGAGCTTTTTGCATTCATTCCACATTCTCAACACTTCTTCCTTTTTCCCTGCTGTTGCATACAGAGTAAGAAGATTGGCAAAAGCATCATTCTTATTCTTAGCAAAAGCTACCAATTTCTCTGATTTTCTAAGTAATTTTAGAGCCTTATCAACAGACCCTGCCCCAAGAAATCGATTTGCAACATCAGCATACGTCGCCCAATCAATATTGAGATCTGCATCAGTATCTATCCTCATCAGAATTTTCTCAATGCCATCATTGTCGAATTCAGGTACATATGAATTCAACAGGATGCTATAAGTGTATTTATCAAATTTTATCTGTTTCTTCTCCATTTCATGTATCAGGGCATCTACCTTCTCATTATTTCTTGTTTGGCAGTAGAGCTTTAGCATTGCATTGTAATTTACGGTCTGCATTGGAAATCCGAATTCCCTCATCTTCTGTATGACACCTTCAGCTTTATCTACATATTTCACATGTGCATAGCAGTAGAGAAGTGCACCATATACTTCACATGTCCTCATTAGCTTTGGAGTATTATTGAAGTAATTCTCTGCTTGTTCAATTCCATTGACCTTTGCAATCAAGTCCAGACGAACAGCAACATCACACACAAAGGGATGCATATATCTTTTGTCACTCATCCATTGGGATATCTATCAAAGAAACAAACACACTCAATTAAAAAACTTTAGCTGACCTAATAGGATAAGGAAATAAGCTATCTTCAAGGCTACCATCCTATAGAATATTATAGACAATCAAAAGGCTTATTAGTTGTCATTATCCAATAGATACCAGCTTACCAAGTACTATTAAAATTTTACAAATTTACCACAAGCTCATAGAAAAGAATGAGTTATAAACTGAACTCTATGTACAGAAGCTTGACCCAAGTTATAAACCTATATGATACTCTTTCTATACTTGCCCCACCACACACGCACGCACACACATTCCAAATAAGGCTCTATATTTGATCAGTGTGACATTTACAAATTTTACCAAAAAGCTTTATCAGGTTTCTATTCCAAGTATATTCTTGAGTTGAATAATTCTAAATCATAAGATCCTGAACTCGAATCTTACAAAGTGTACAAATCAATTCAGAAAGTATTTAACTAGTAAAAGGTGAAAGCTTTCGGATAAGAAGTCAGCAAATCTTACTAGACTTTCCATACACATATGAGAGTTACATCACAATTTCTCCCAACTGGTAGACAATGATACTAGTAGGTGGTAATAAATGGTGATGAAAATGGATATGAAGTTCTAGGTTATAAAATTCGTAAGGAAATTCTCATTCCAATGTCTATGGTAATGCTTGTCCATCCTCACCCAAAAACCATCTTTCTTCACAAAAATCTATTACCATTAATTAGCACATTAGCGGCCCGTTTGGTAAGAGGCCATAAATGGTGGGAATGGTAATGTATTATAGTGTAAATTTGTACTAGAAATCCAATGTCATTACCTATGGTAATGCTACTCCATCCCAAGATATCCATTTTCTTCCTAAAATCTCATTACTATCCATTACTACTTGGGAATGTGGTATTGGGTGGTAATGAAAATTTATAAAAGGAAACCCATGTTTTGTGATAAAGTTTCATTCCCATGGTCATTGACATGGGAACTTTTTCACAAATTTACACTAAATTTCATTACCATTACCACTATTTATGACCACTAACCAAACGGACCGTAGAGGTCTTATTGAGTGGTAATGGAAATTTGTGAACAAACACAGATGTTTAGGAATGAAGCTCCATTAACATGGGCATAGATATGATATACTTTCTTCAGAAAATTACATATAAATCCATTACCATTACCACCATGTACTACCGACTACCAAATGATCCATAAGTGATAGTGGAGCAATGTGGTATGGTCTGCTACTGATAAGACACGGGAAAATAATTTGTTAATCATCTCACTAAAGTAGCCAAAGATCACACATTCTAAAAATTGTTTGCAGGGGTGGTAAAAGAGTTATTAGGTGATCTGTAATACCGATAAACTAAGTGATGCAGTATCATCCTTCATCGACGAGCACTGCCCTCCTGAATTACTTCCTCAAATACTTCTTTTCCTCTTTCCTTTTCATCAACCTTCCTTCACCCCAACCAATCAAGGAAAGTATATCTCTAACCTGTGAAGCTGGAAACTTTCCGAACATGAAGATTCCTCGAATTCTACACATTATATTTCCCCAAACCCCATTCATTTTATGCTAAAGAAACCCAATAATGACTGGGACCTCAGGTTTTCGTGTTCTGGAAACGGTTTCGTTCTTGGAACCCAAACCATATCCGTCCTATATAGGCTCTACATAGCCTAGGACTTGTCAAGAGCATCCTAGCACAGCTTTTAAATGGCATCCTAGTATTCCATGATCCATCAAATAACTCAACTTTATGGTTAAGTCTTTACTTGTTTCCTTAATTTGATTCCCAAAAACAAAAAACCCACAAAAGCAAACGAAAAATTCAGCCATTACTTATTTCCTAAAACAAATCTTCCGAACTTATTAAGAGCATTCTAGCCAGCAAAAGTACCCTATATTCAAACAAATTGAAGTTCATGATTCTCACATTAAAAAACCATACTTATGTAGCATCCATAGTTAAACAACAAAGCTACATTGCGCAAAAATCTCAATTATATAAGGGAAGAAGGGAGAACTTGGTGTCTACCATGAATTTCAAATATAACTTCAAATAATAAACAATCAAACTCATGTTTATCAATTACTTAAAAAAAAAAAAAAGGCCAAATTACACTACAGTTTTATCAAATCTCAACGCAGTTTCTATTTGCTTTCCACGCATCGCGTGCATATAAGACGAGTTCACTTCTAAATTCAAGGAGGTGAGTTAAAAAAAGATGACCTGAAGTGCGTGTTTGAAGCGGCCATAACGACGAAGCTCTCTAATAATGGTGCGGAGCTCATTTTGAGAAACGGATCGACCCTCTTCAATCCACTTATCAAGTACTGGTACTATGGATTCGTTGGAATTACCCACTGGTGATATTCTTCTGTACAACGTTGTTGTTTGTTGTTCTCTCCTAGGATTTAGTATTTTGGTTGAGTACAATTTTGTTGTTGACCCAGAAATGTAAATGTTGTTGAGGTGTGGTGATTGAGACTGAGAGAGGAAGGTTGATGTCCTACTAAATGTGCGGGCTAGCTTCATCTTTGATTAGGGGAAAGAAAATTGTACCTAGGGGCTATAATGAGAGAGCTTGAAGAGGCTGGGAAGTATTGCCAGTTTCAAGAGTGCTTTATTTAGTGTTGGGTTGGGCTGGTTGGTATTTGGGTAATATGGGTTTTCATCGAATTTAAAAATCTAATGTTTTATAATGATTTTGCAGATATTCTTTAATTTCTAAATCGTTTTGGTTTATAGACCTATTCTGGTTATGAAGACCACAAAAATTCCATGGCAAAATTGAAATCATGCAAATTTCATCCAAAATTATATGATTTGATTTTCACTCGAACTTAAATTTGGCCAGATTTGAATTGATCCTCATAACTTATTAGAATCAAATAGAACTTTTTCCTAAAATAATGTTGCATTAGAAAGTAATTTATATTTTACTCTAAAGGCAAAGATAATTCCCTATCTACATCCACGAAGGATAGGCTGGGGATCTAAAAAAATTGTAAACAAAATCGCTAAGTGAGTTAACAGTTTTGTATACATGAAAAAGATTTCATCTACCTACACAATCTAGTTAGCGATTTTCGTTAGGAATTTTTTTTGGTTTTCGATTTTTTTTTTCAATTGGTGTGTGAATGAGTTGTGGTGACAATTTACAAATTATAAACCGTTAACTCAATAAATTTTTTAGTGGTTTATTTCAAAAAAAATCGCTAATTGAAATAGTGGTTTTTATTGGCTAACCGCTAAGTAACTTAGCGGTTTTATTTCGAAGTTAATTTAAATGAATCGCAACTCCTATCTCCTAAACCTGGAAAACGGTTCGTTTATTTTGGGTTAATTCGAGTCTGTTCAATTTCGGATCTATTTTAGATAGGTTTGGGTCCATTCCTTTACGGTTTTGATTTGGTTCTTTGGTTATTTAGATATGTTCGAGTAACAGTTTTACACTCCGAATCATTTTCAGATCGGGTTCAATCGATTCAGGTCCATTCGAGTTTCGGTTCTTGGTGGTCCAAAGCAAAATTATGTCTTATATCTGTTTTAGAAACAATTTCGCTAATATAAAAAATTTAACATTAGTTATATATCATAAACATTTCATATTAGTTTTTTTATACGCTCATTATATATGTGCCAAATTAAACCTAACTTAGCTAATATAGGATAAGTATAGGGTCGAATTCCATAAGGAAGTAAGGATGATCACCAATCAATTGCTAATTACGATGAGCTAAATCTATTTTTGGGTGTTTGAATTTGATTATAACTCGAGAAATAATATAAAAAATGCTACATAAATTCAACAACCAAGAAGATTTAAGGCTATTCCTAATAAGGTATAATTCAAGAATAAAAGAGGCATTAGAGTAGGGGATACACCAATAATTAAATCCTAAACCAACACCTAAGCACGAGGAGATACAATGGGATAATTTGGGGAGAAATAATTCATATGTATTCTAATCACTCTCTCAAGCTAGAAAGGCGTAACTAATCAATCACAACCTATTTTCATGGTATGACAATCAATCAAGCATACCCACAACTCATAATGATAGTCAACAAGCCCCTAAACCGAGAAATATCTATTTTATGGTATTTTCAACCTAGTAATTAACCAAGGTGTACCCATGACTTTTTATCTAAATCCTTCAACATGGGCACCCAAATAATGGTTAAAAGTTGATCATTCAATTAAACATTCATGATAAAAGCAAGTCAATCACCCAAATTTCACTCAAAGTCAAACCCACAAGCTTGGCCTAAGGTTTATGACATCATTAATAGCTCAAATCTTCCTCTAGTTACTAAACTACCACAATCCATAGAAATATGAGAAAGTAAAACAAGATTCAACATCATCATTGTATTGATAAGGAGAAGGGAACTAAACCAAATCTAACAATAATTAGCAAATACCAAGTAAATAAACAAATAAAATAGAATGAGGCAATGGGTAATATCGTAAAAAATTTAAGCTCGATTAACATTATTAATAAGCTAAATAAATTATTCAAAAATTTGTTTTTATGGTTATTAAATGACTTAATTACTTCTTTAATTTATTTATTAAATAAAATGAAATCAAATTTCTAATAAAATAAACTAAACTAATTTAGTTATGCACAAAAAGAAAATTTTCTAATCTGCTCTCCTCGCATTTTTCAGAGATACAAAAAACACTTGGGAATTTTCTTGAGGAGCAAGGAGTTCTAGAATGCCTTGGGAAATAATTGGAAGAAGCTTAAGGCCATGCACACACCTTAGATCTCATACGTGCTCTAGAAAGACATTACAGTCTTTCATAGAAGGCAATCAAACCTTCACACTGACATAGGTCGTCCACCAAGTGTTTCTAAACAACACCTCCCTAATGGGGATGTGGAACCATTAAGAGCAAACGCTCAACCTCACGGCATAAATCCATCAAGTGCTTCTCAATAGCACCACCAAACTGGCTATGGATTTAATCACACACTACCATGTGACGCGCTCGTTGTAAACACGTCAAAGATACCTAAACTACCTAATATAGGGCAAGTAAAGGGTCGAATCCACAAGGACTAAGGGAAGCACCAATAAATATCGATTTATGATAAGCTAAGCAAAGTCTATGTTTTTCAAGATTTATAGATGAAAAGACAATAAGAAAAATGACATTGGAATGGGGTATCCACCAATCAACTCATTCACAAACCAAACAATCACAATGGGAATCAACAATGGGGATCAATTGAGGGGAATTGTTCATCCATTGGTACTCTAACCACTCTCTCGAGCTAGCTAGATTGGCCTAGTCTCTTACCGAAGACCTATTCTCATGGCTAAGGCATTCAACCAAGCATATTCATAAACATGATGAACTTAAACAGCATAAACATGATGAACTTAAACAAGCAAACTAAGTCCCCTAGGCTAGGTAGTCCCTATTCTCATGGTCCTTCAAGCCTAATAATCGATTTGAGGCAACCCCTTAACTTCATCTCTCGATCCTTCACTAAGGGTACCTAAATTATGCTCCTATGATGGCCAATCACACAAATATTCATGAAAATGCCAAATCAATTAACCAAAATTATCCCAAGTCAAAACCCAATGTTGGATTTAGAGGTTCATGAACTCATTAATGGCTTCAAATCCTTCTCAAAGAAATAGCTACTCACAAATCATGATGAATTATAAACTAAAAGACATTAACAACTATTAACATGAACTAAAACAATAATCTAGGATGAACAAGTAAATAGAGTGAAAATGACATGATCAAAATAAGAAAATAAAGCAATAAAATATGAGAGAGAGTAAGAAATTCTCATTAAAGTTGCAAGGAGCCTCCAAATCTTCAAGTTTCCTTCTTAGATTCTTCAAATTCCAAGCTTTCAACAAGTTTCTCTCACTTCTCTCTCTAGAAATGAGATTTTCTCTCTCCTAGGGTTCTAAGAATTTCAAATCTCCCTTTATTAAAATATAATGTAAATTTACTTGCACTAAAATGAGAGGAGTTTGCCTTATATAGTCCTAAAATAAAGTAGGCATAATTACAAATTAACCCCTATTCAAAAAGAGGATTTAAAATGAAATATTTCCGGAAAAGCCCAGCGACCCGGGCGGGTCGGACCATCAAAACTGAAATCAGTTTCGTCAGTTCATTTTCAAACGGCCATATCTCACTTGTTTTTCATCAGAATTGAGTTTATGACCACTCGTTGGAAATATATTGAGCCAAGCTTTCATCCCAAACTTGAATCGCTCAAAAATATTTTGTGTGCTGAAATTTATAGTCATTTGAAGTTGACCCTTGTGCGCAAACCCTTCCAAAACTTCTTATATTTACCCCCGGAACTCGGTTATGCTTCCTTGATGCTTCCTTGACCTTCCTCTTTGATATTAATATTCGGGGTCGTGCAAGTGTCCTCCAAGCATGCTCCTAAGTCCTGAAATGAAACAAATCGCCCAAAGAAAGTGCATACAAGAAGGAAAATTGCACAAATTATGGAAATAGCTAACAAACTAGCCTAAACTAACTAAAAAACAACTATAATACCAACTAAAAACTATCAAAAAGTAAAGCAATAAACAAGACATCAAACGCCCCCAAGCTAGACCTTTGCTTGTCCTCAAGGAAAATAAAACAAAACACAAGGGTAAGAGAATGAAAATTATTTGAAAACAAGATCAAGAAGAAAGAAGAAACGAAAAAGGAGAAAGAAAGAATTTACACTAACTCATTTTCGTAGGAATCACGATTGCATTTAGCATATGCAACAAGCTCTTTAAACCCCTAGATCGCTCTAGAGGGCGAGTGGGATCTCGCGAGGGTTTCCTAAGAGTTTTAAACCCACAACTCTAACTTTTCATCAACTTTTTATTTGACACTTTCAAAATTTATGCCCAAGTCAACTAGTAATGAAATGGTTCACAAGCAAATATAAAGAGCAACTTTCAAGACAACTAATTTCTAAGTGTATTCATGGGTTATGGGTAGAGGAAGATGCTTATCAAGATTGCAATAGAGCACCTAATTTGACCTTTTACTTGTCATTAGAGGAATACCTTGCTCTCAAGTATTATAGAAGCTTAAATCACTAGTCAACCTTCCCTAGACACACAAATAGGCCTTAGACTCCACTCTACTTGAAACTTAAGAAAAGTAGAACTAAGTGTGGGAGGCATCCACAAATCGACCTCTTTTATTGAATTTCTTTTTTTTTGTGCTTTTCCTTTTTATTCACTTTTTTTCATTTTTCACGCATTTTTTTTACTGTTTTTGGCTTTTTCTTTTTCCCTTATTATGGGATTTTTACTATACAAAGGAGAAGTAATCATTCGCTAAAGAGAGAAATAAGAATTTGTGGCTTTAGTGCCACTTATTGCATATAAAGAGAAGTAAAAACTAAGTTTCTTGTAGAGTTTTGTTTGGGGACATAATGAGTATATCTAGGGACACTAGGGACCGCAAATTTGAAGCTAAAATTATCCAAGCATGAGCAACTTAGTCAAGATTCAAGACTATGCATCCAATTGAGCATTCATTAGTTTCATTTTGGTAGATTCTAATGCAATCAAGATTAACCACCTCCTAGAACACCTTAACCTATGCTCACACTCTTCCAAAAGAAGCCTCTAAACATATACTCAAAGTCAAAGTAAGGAATCCACATCATATCATTACTTAGCATCTTCCTTGGACAAGAAAACCAATTTTTTTTTAAAAACTAACACAACTTCTTTTTTATTCATTTTTTTTTTCATTTTTGACTTTGTTAGAACTAAAGAGAAGGAAATCAAAACTTAAAAGAGAAAGAAAAGAAAATAGGACAATTTTTTAGATTTTTTTTTTTGTGAAAAAGGGAAAAAAAGGGGAAAAAAAAACTATATACACCTCCCCAAAGCTAGCAAATAGCTACTCCCCCAAGCTAGAATTAAGCATTATCCTCAATGCTTGAACAAGAAGATCAAGGGGAGGGAGGGAGGGAAGAAACATTCAACCAACAAACATATGTTCCACAAATCATAGAGCATTGAAGAAAGAGCAAAAGGAAGGAAGCTACCGGATAGTAGGTGGGTGCAAATACCCGCAAATGACCCAATTTCTCCACTTATAATAAACTTCTTCAAAACCATGATTTACTTTCCACGTACTATTGAGAATGGTTGTCATTCAAACTATGTACCTAAATCAAAATCAAAGATAATAGAAAAGAAAAATGAGTAAAATGATAATAAAAAAAAATGAAAGCAAATCACGGGTTACTTCCCGAGAAAGGCTTATTTAAGGTCCTAAGCTTGACCTTTCTAGTAAATAGCAATTCAAAGATTGCAAGAGTTTGTCAAATGCACTAGCACACAAGTCCATTAAGATAGCATACGCAATACTTAAATAAAAAGCATGCACAATATATAGCGCAATTCTATGCAAAAATTGAGGAGGGGGATGCCTAAAAGAAGTGGAATCAAAAGAAAAATCAAGAAAATAGGAAGAAGAAGACTCAAAAGAATAAGAAAATGAACAAAAAGTCGGCAAACTCTCCTCGACAAACTCTTTTTGCTTGGCAATCTCACTCTTTTCCTCAAAAACAACCAAAAGAGGCACTTGAAGGGCAAAGGAGGAAGGGGGCTCATCTAATGGAGGTAATTTGGATAAATAAGGGAAAGAGATGGGAAAGGAAGGAACTAGGTCGATGTTTCTTGAAAATGGGATATAAGGTGAAGGAATAGAAACTAAGGTTCCACGAATGATTTCTCCTATATCACAAGTCTTCAAATCACACACTTTTTTAACCTCCTTATAAACATCTTTGCCATCATCTAAATCCTTAAAAACATCACCAACCATTAAATGAGGTATCTCACCCTCAACTTGACCAAGATCTTCACTCAAGTAAGAAGGGGTAAGAGAGGATGGATGCTCTAAAGTACAAGGAGGGAAAGTAAGGTCTAATCCACTAGAGGTGGATACATGAGAATCAAAAAGGGAATGTATAGACTCATAAACATCCTCACTTTCAACAATATCCTCAATAATGGGTCTTTTCTCCTCAAAAACATACCCCTCATCATCACTACTCCAAAAACTATCATCAAAATCATGGGGTTTTTCCAATTGATTTTCATTTTCAACATACTTCGAATCAACATAATCAAACTTGAGAATGTCATTTTTGCAACCCTGATTTTCACTAAACGAATTCAAACCACTTTTCAATTGTAAAAAGAGTTCCTCAATGGGTTTGGAGTCAACTTTAGGGAGAGGCTCATAATTCGCACTAGAATTTGCCCCATTAAGATATTGCTCAAGAGTAAACTCCAAATCGGATTTCGATGATTCGGAATGCAAGGAACCTTGAAAATCAATTTTGGGGAAGGGATCACAATCAATCATATGAGAATCAATATTGGGGACATGTGACACATCATTGAAATTCATGCACATATTAGAGGAATCATGACAATTTGCATAGAAGTCGGAATCATAAGTGTCCCTAGCTAACCACAAAAAAAATTTCCAAGCTTCATACGAAGATGTCGCTCGAAAATCACCGTTAAACATATTTTCAACAACTCCTCTAGCACGCTCATTTAGTCCCCAATAAGTAATCTCACAAGATTCCTCAATATCATAGTCATGAAACTTTCTAAATTCCCCAAGTCTCTCAAAGTAAACCCAAAAAGACTCATTTTCATATTGAGGAAAAGAAGTATTTGCCATTTTTTTTTTCAAAACAAAAAGAAAGAACAAAAAAAGGAAAAGAATATTCACAAATATACAAGACTTATCTAATCAACACGAATCAATGCAAGCCGAAGTCCCCGGCAACGGCACCAAAATTTGACGCGCTCGTTGTAAATACGTCAAAGATACCTAAACTACCCAATATAGGGCAAGTAAAGGGTCGAATCCACAAGGACTAAGGGAAGCACCAATAAGTATCGATTTATGATAAGCTAAGCAAAGTCTATGTTTTTTAAGATTTATAGATGAAAAGACAATAAGAAAAATGACATTGGAAAGGGGTATCCACCAATCAACTCATTCACAAACCAAGCAATCACAATGTGAATCAACAATGGGGATCAATTGAGGGGAAATGTTCATCCATTGGTACTCTAACCACTCTCTCGAGCTAGCTAGATTGGCCTAGTCTCTTACCGAAGACCTATTCTCATGGCTAAGGCATTCAACCAAGCATATCCATAAACATGATGAACTTAAACAACATAAACATGATGAACTTAAACAAGCAAACTAAGTCCCCTAGGCTAGGTAGTCCCTATACTCATGGTCCTTCAAGCCTAATAATCGATTTGAGGCAACCCCTTAACTTCATCTCTCGATCCTTCACTAAGGGTACCTAAATTATGCTCCTATGATGGCCAATCACACAAATATTCATGAAAATGCCAAATCAATTAACCAAAATTATCCCAAGTCAAAACCCAATGTTGGATTTAGAGGTTCATGAACTCATTAATGGCTTCAAATCCTTCTCAAAGAAATAGCTACTCACAAATCATGATAAATTATAAACTAAAAGACATTAACAACTATTAACATGAACTAAAACAATAATCTAGGATGAACAAGTAAATAGAGTGAAAATGACATGAAAGTAAGAAAATAAAGCAATAAAATATGAGAGAGAGTTAGAAATTCTCATTAAAGTTGCAAGGAGCCTCCAAATCTTCAAGTTTCCTTAGATTCTTCAAATTCCAAGCTTTCAACAAGTTTCTCTCACTTCTCTCTCTAGAAATGAGATTTTCTCTCTCCTAGGGTTCTAAGAATTTCAAATCTCCCTTTATTAAAATATAATGTAAATTTGCTTGCACTAAAATGAGAGGAGTTTGCCTTATATAGTCCTAAAATAAACTAGGAATAATTACAAATTAACCCCTATTCAAAAAGAGGATTTAAAATGAAATATTTCCGGAAAAGCCCAGCGACCCGGGCGGGTCGGACCATCAGAACTTTAATCAGTTTCGTCAGTTCATTTTCAAACGGCCATATCTCACTTGTTTTTCATCGGAATTGAGTTTATGACCACTCGTTGGAAATATATTGAGCCAAGCTTTCATATCCAACTTGAATCGCTCAAAAATATTTTGTGTGCTGAAAGTTATTGTCATTTGAAGTTGACCCTTGTGCGCAAACCCTTCCAAAACTTCTTATATTTACCCCCGGAACTCGGTTATGCTTCCTTGATGCTTCCTTGACCTTCCTCTTTGATATTAATATTCGGGGTTGTGCAAGTGTCCTCCAAGCATGCTCCTAAGTCCTGAAATGAAACAAATCGCCCAAAGAAAGTGCATACAAGAAGGAAAATTGCACAAATTATGGAAATAGCTAACAAACTAGCCTAAACTAACTCAAAAACAACTATAATACCAACTAAAAACTATCAAAAAGTAAAGCAATAAACAAGACATCACCATACGCCATAGGGATGGGAAATATAGTGCTAGCTAAGATCGTTTGACCAAACCATGGTATCCACCATGAAATCTCAACTCATGGGCTTTAGCCCTATCCCCCTCGGCAACTCAAGGACAACTCCCCTTGATAGCCCCTTGGTAAGGGGGTCAACAATATTTCTTTCAGACCTCACATAATTAGAACTGATCTATATATCGCCGGTCTCTGGAAAACAAAGTTAGTATGCATGACAATAACTACAAGCAATTTGATTACATGTAGGAGAAATATGTTAGCAGATAGGTGCAAACAACTCACATAATAATGCACATAATGACGCAGAGATGCAAACTTAGACTCTCTAAGGATGCATGAGACGCTATGCAAGGATCAAGGTTATGCAAAGCTAAGGACAGTGAAATGTGACGCAAGCTCAGGGTTATGCGAGATTAGGAGATATGAAATACAATGCAAGGTCAGGATTTTGCAATGTTAGGAGATCTGTAAGAAATAGATTGATTTTCGAAAACTGTTCTGGTAAATAATCGGGGTCCGCAAGTGAGATCCACAGATTACATCCGTTTGGGAAGTTTAATTTGGAGGTACCACCACATATATAGGAAGCCCCCATTTTGGGTAAGCTTGTCTTGCATTATACATTTTGAGCCTAGATTGGAATGTACTTGATCTGTCTTGAGTACTCAGAGTTCTTTGCTGGGGATTCTTTTTTGGGGAGTTGACACAGGCAAAGTCAGATATCGCCAGAAACCATGGAATTATCATAGAGTCCTTCAAGGACAAAGAAGAGTTTGGATTGAAAAATAAAAAGTTTAAATTTGTGACTCAAATAGATGTAGGTGGGAAAAATCTTTGACATAGTTAGATTCAGACTCGAGTCTATGTCGGGATCTAGAAAGTGTAAGTCCTATTGACTATCAATCTAGAAATAATAACAAACAATAATAGAACAACAAATAACAAAGCAAGAAAGAACACACAAAAACTTTTACGTGGAAACCCAAGAACTGGGAGAAAAACCACGAATATGCACTAGGAATCGATGAATGTTCAAGAAAGATTACAAAAGTGCTCAAGAACTCTCTCTATAGCTTTTTCTCTCTCTAATTTGTGAATAATGATGAATAATTCATTAATGACGAATTAGGGCATCTATTTATACTCCTCCTTCGAGAAAACACGTTTTAGAATCAAAACCGCACAAAACGCACCCCCGCCCGATCGGGTCGGGCGACCCACGCCCGATCGGGCACTTAAAGCCTTCTCATTACTTGTCTCGGGCCCGACCGGGCGAGACACGCCCGCGTCGTAATTCGGTGTCTCGCCCGATCGGGTGAAGTGGCCCGATGCCATCGGGCGATGCACAAATACACGCTGCTGACAATTTAGATGTGGGCCCGATCGGGCTCCCTCGCCCGACCCGATCGGGCGAAGCCTCAGACTACGTAAAACAGTCATAACTTTCTCGTTTCTCAGCGGAATTGGGCATATGACCTATCGTTGGAAAGCTCTTGAAACAAGCTATCACCTCCAAAGTCAGCCTTATGCCCCATATGACGTTTTCCCTTTACGCAACCTCATCTCCACACCCATACACCTCCATGAGCTCCATATGATGCCATATACCCAACAATCTCCCACTTGGAGATAGGTGTAAGTGAAGAAAACTTCATACCTTCATCATCCTCTCATTCATCTCAACTCCTACACACAACTCCCACTGCAAAAGCAATCTCTAGTCGTGTCCAAACCATGGCATACCTCAAGCATCCCATGACAACACATCTCCTCTATACCAAGGAAACTGACATTGAAGTTTGCACCATCTCCAATATAAAAGACATCAAAGTCTACACCGACTTTGATTCTTAATAACTAACCTCCAAAACATTGCACCATCACTCCATGAACCTACACACCCTCCTACCTCGGAGGTCGGATCACCTTAGAGACAAGCACAACCAAATGAAGATCCCTTTCTCTGCAACTAAGGAAGATAACCACTTCCTCTCCAACCAAAGAAGCACATTGAAGTCTCATCCAACTTCAATAAAACAAATTACCACCTAAGCCAAAGAAGCTTCTCATTGTTCTAAAAGCAAACTCACATTGCTCCCACTCGAACAATACACCCTTTGTTCCACTTAGGATTTCCGGCACATCATGCTTGTGTGCCACCCTTCACCTTGTGCGCTTACCGGTCAATTTGCCACCGGGATACTGCTTCACCGCGGTTCTCATCCCTTGGCCCACTATCAATAGATTCCCGACCAAACGACACCTTACATGAAGTTTCCACCCCAATTAGGGCCCTTTCTTGTGCTTCCTATGGTGTAAAGTGTTCCATTTCGTGTCCCTCGAGCTATGACCATAGCTCCCTTGACAATCTTGCAAGAACCACCATCAAACACAACCTTGTAACCCGATTTAGCAAGTTGGGCTACCGATATCAAGCTTTTCTTCAACCTTGGGATAAACTTGACATTCTTCAACTCCAAAGAGCCACCATGAGTGAGTTTCACACTCACATCACCTTTCCCCATGACTTCCACTGCCTTGCCATCCGCAAGATAGACCTTTTTAAGTTTTCCGGATTTGAAATTCCGAAACAACTCCTTGCATGGTGAGCAATGATGAGAAGAACCCGAATCCAAGACCCATGATCCCGAGCACCCAACCGTCTCTTCCAGATCATCCATGCTTACCATCAAAGCATCGGAATCGTACCTCGAAATCAAGTTAGTTGATGCATCTTCTTCATCATCACTTTCTTGAACCTTTTTCTTCCCTTTCCCATTCACTCTCTTAGGACAATCTCTCTTTAAATGTCCTTCATTACCACACCCCCAACAAGTAACACTAGCCCTACCTTTTGACTTACTCCGGTCCCCCCTTGACTCTAATTTTCCCTGAAAATTCCTCCATTTTCCCCTCCCTCTACCCTCAGCACTGTATGCTCCAGATGAATCTCCACTCTCCTTCCTTCGAATGCGCTCACTCAAAATCAGATCACGGACAACATCATAAACCAATTTCTCTTTACCAGAGGAATTACTAACAATGATTACAACAGGTTTCCCATGCGGTAGGTAAGGAGGACAACAAAATAAGGGCTTTCACTTCATCCTCAAAGACAATATTAACCGAAGATAACTGACTTATTATTGAATTAAATTCATTAATATGTTCAGCAGCAGAACTACCATTATTCATCTCTAAATCAAATAAACGGTGCATCAGATATACCTTATTCATTGCCGAGGGCTTCTCATACATATCTGACAGTGCTTTAATTAATTCCGCCGTTGTTTTGATATCCTTGACATTGAACGCCACAGTCCGAGCCAATGTCAATCGCACCACCGCTAGTGCCTGCCGATCGAGTACCTTCCACTTAGCCTCTTCAATGTCATCTGGCTTTGCAGACAAAGGTTGATACAGATTCTTTTGATATAAGATGTCTTCTATTTGCATCTTCCAATATCCAAAATCTGTTCCATCAAACTTCTCAATTCTAATCTTTGCATCCTCCATTGTTAATTATTCTAGATCTAGACAATAAACCAACCTAGCTCTGATACCACTTGTAAGTCCTATTGACTATCAATCTAGAAATAACAACAAACAATAATAGAACAACAAATAACAAAGCAAGAAAGAACACACAAGAACTTTTACGTGGAAACCCAAGAACTGGGAGAAAAACCACGAATATGCACTAGGAATCGATGAATGTTCAAGAAAGATTACAAAAGCGCTCAAGAACTCTCTCTATAGCTTTTTCTCTCTCTAATTTGTGAATAATGATGAATAATTCATTAATGACGAATTAGGGCATCTATTTATACTCCTCCTTCGAGAAAACGCGTTTTAGAATCAAAACCGCACAAAACGCACCCCCGCCCGATCAGGTCGGGCGACCCACGCCCGATCGGGCACTTAAAGCCTTCTCATTACTCGTCTCGGGCCCGACCGGGCGAGACACGCCCGCGTCGTAATTCGGTGTCTCGCCCGATCTGGCGAAGTGGCCCGATGCCATCGGGCGATGCACAAATACACGCTGCTGACAATTTAGATGTGGGCCCGATCGGGCTCCCTCGCCCGACCCGATCGGGCGAAGCCTCAGACTACGTAAAACAGTCATAACTTTCTCGTTTCTCAGCGAAATTGGGCATATGACCTATCGTTGGAAAGCTCTTGAAACAAGGTATCACCTCCAATTTGAATCATATCAAAACCATTTATAGATTGAAAAGATATGTGCATTCAAAGTCAGCCTTATGCCCCATATGACGTTTTCCCTTTACGCAACCTCATCTCCACACCCATACACCTCCATAAGCTCTATATGATGCCATATTCCCAACAATCTCCCACTTGGAGATAGGTGTAAGTGAAGAAAACTTCATACCTTCATCATCCTCTCATTCATCTCAACTCCTACACACAACTCCCACTGCAAAAGCAATCTCTAGTCGTGTCCAAACCATGGCATACCTCAAGCATCCCATGACAACACATCTCCTCTATACCAAGGAAACTGACATTGAAGTTTGCACCATCTCCAATATAAAAGACATCAAAGTCTACACCGACTTTGATTCTTAATAACTAACCTCCAAAACATTGCACCATCACTCCATGAACCTACACACCCTCCTACCTCGGAGGTCGGATCACCTTAGAGACAAGCACAACCAAAATGAAGATCCCTTTCTCTGCAACTAAGGAAGATAACCACTTCCTCTCCAACCAAAGAAGCACATTGAAGTCTCATCCAACTTCAATAAAATAAATTACCACCTAAGCCAAAGAAGCTTCTCATTGTTCAAAAAGCAAACTCACATTGCTCCCACTCGAACAATACACCCTTTGTTCCACTTAGGATTTCCGGTACATCATGCTTGTGTGCCACCCTTCACCTTGTGCGCTTACCGGTCAATTTGCCACCGGGATACCGCTTCACCGCGGTTCTCATCCCTTGGCCCACTATCAATAGATTCCCGACCAAACGACACCTTACATGAAGTTTCCACCCCAATTCCGGGCCCCTTTCTTGTGCTTCCTATGGTGTAAAGTGTTCCATTTCGTGTCCCTCGAGCTATGACCATAGCTCCCTTGGCAATCTTGCAAGAACCACCATCAAACACAACCTTGTAACCCGATTTAGCAAGTTGGGCTACCGATATCAAGCTTTTCTTCAACCTTGGGATAAACTTGACATTCTTCAACTCCAAAGAGCCACCATGAGTGAGTTTCACACTCACATCACCTTTCCCCATGACTTCCACTGCCTTGCCATCCGCAAGATAGACCTTTTTAAGTTTTCCGGATTTGAAATTCCGAAACAACTCCTTGCATGGTGAGCAATGATGAGAAAAACCCAAATCCAAGACCCATGATCCCGAGCACCCAACCGTCTCTTCCAGATCATCCATGCTTACCATCAAAGCATCGGAATCGTACCTCGAAATCAAGTCAGTTGATTGAACCTTTTTCTTCCCTTTCCCATTCACTCTCTTAGGATAATCTCTCTTTAAATGTCCTTCATTACCACACCCCCAACAAGTAACACTAGCCCTACCTTTTGACTTACTCCGGTCTCCCCTTGACTCTAATTTTCCCTGAAAATTTCTCCATTTTCCCCTCCCTCTACCCTCAGCACTGTATGCTCCAGATGAATCTCCACTCTCCTTCCTTCGAATGCGCTCACTCAAAATCAGATCACGGACAACATCATAAACCAATTTCTCTTTACCAGAGGAATTACTAACAGCAGTTACAACAGTTTCCCATGCAGTAGGTAAGGAGGACAACAAAATAAGGGCTTTCACTTCATCCTCAAAGACAATATTAACCGAAGATAACTGACTTATTATTGAATTAAATTCATTAATATGTTCAGCAGCAGAACTACCATTATTCATCTCTAAATCAAATAAACGGTGCATCAGATATACCTTATTCATTGCCGAGGGCTTCTCATACATATCTGACAGTGCTTTAATTAATTCCGCCGTTGTTTTGATATCCTTGACATTGAACGCCACAGTCCGAGCCAATGTCAATCGCACCACCGCTAGTGCCTGCCGATCGAGTACCTTCCACTTAGCCTCTTCAATGTCATCTGGCTTTGCAGACAAAGGTTGATACAGATTCTTTTGATATAAGATGTCTTCTATTTGCATCTTCCAATATCCAAAATCTGTTCCATCAAACTTCTCAATTCTAATCTTTGCATCCTCCATTGTTAATTATTCTAGATCTAGACAATAAACCAACCTAGCTCTGATACCACTTGTAAGTCCTATTGACTATCAATCTAGAAATAACAACAAACAATAATAGAACAACAAATAACAAAGCAAGAAAGAACACACAAGAACTTTTACGTGGAAACCCAAGAACTGGGAGAAAAACCACGAATATGCACTAGGAATCGATGAATGTTCAAGAAAGATTACAAAAGCGCTCAAGAACTCTCTCTATAGCTTTTTCTCTCTCTAATTTGTGAATAATGATGAATAATTCATTAATGACGAATTAGGGCATCTATTTATACTCCTCCTTCGATAAAACGCGTTTTAGAATCAAAACCGCACAAAATGCACCCCCGCCCGATCGGTTACTTAAAGCCTTCTCATTACTCGTCTCGGGCCCGACCGGGCGAGACACGCCCGCGTCGTAATTCAGTGTCTCGCCCGATCTGGCGAAGTGGCCCGATGCCATCGGGCGATGGACAAATACACGCTGCTGACAATTTAGATGTGGGCCCGATCGGGCTCCCTCGCCCGACCCGATCGGGCGAAGTCTCAGACTACGTAAAACAGTCATAACTTTCTCGTTTCTCATTGAAATTGGGCATATGACCTATCGTTGGAAAGCTCTTGAAACAAGCTATCACCTCCAATTTGAATCATATCAAAACCATTTATAGATTGAAAAGATATGTGCATTCAAAGTCAGCCTTATGCCCCATATGACGTTTTCCCTTTACGCAACCTCATCTCCACACCCATACACCTCCATGAGCTCTATATGATGCCATATACCCAACAATCTCCCACTTGGAGATAGGTGTAAGTGAAGAAAACTTCATACCTTCATCATCCTCTCATTCATCTCAACTCCTACACACAACTCCCACTGCAAAAGCAATCTCTAGTCGTGTCCAAACCATGGCATACCTCAAGCATCCCATGACAACACATCTCCTCTATACCAAGGAAACTGACATTGAAGTTTGCACCATCTCCAATATAAAAGACATCAAAGTCTACACCGACTTTGATTCTTAATAACTAACCTCCAAAACATTGCACCATCACTCCATGAACCTACACACCCTCCTACCTCGGAGGTCGGATCACCTTAGAGACAAGCACAACCAAAATGAAGATCCCTTTCTCTGCAACTAAGGAAGATAACCACTTCCTCTCCAACCAAAGAAGCACATTGAAGTCTCATCCAACTTCAATAAAACAAATTACCACCTAAGCCAAAGAAGCTTCTCATTGTTCTAAAAGCAAACTCACATTGCTCCCACTCGAACAATACACCCTTTGTTCCACTTAGGATTTCCGGCACATCATGCTTGTGTGCCACCCTTCACCTTGTGCGCTTACCGGTCAATTTGCCACTGGTATACCGCTTCACCGTGGTTCTCATCCCTTGGCCCACTATCAATAGATTCCCGACCAAACGACACCTTACATGAAGTTTCCACCCCAATTCCGGGCCCCTTTCTTGTGCTTCCTATGGTGTAAAGTGTTCCATTTCGTGTCCCTCGAGCTATGACCATAGCTCCCTTGACAATCTTGCAAGAACCACCATCAAACACAACCTTGTAACCCGATTTAGCAAGTTGGGCTACCGATATCAAGCTTTTCTTCAACCTTGGGATAAACTTGACATTCTTCAACTCCAAAGAGCCACCATGAGTGAGTTTCACACTCACATCACCTTTCCCCATGACTTCCACTGCCTTGCCATCCGCAAGATAGACCTTTTTAAGTTTTCCGGATTTGAAATTCCGAAACAACTCCTTGCATGGTGAGGAATGATGAGAAGAACCCGAATCCAAGACCCATGATCCCGAGCACCCAACCGTCTCTTCCAGATCATCCATGCTTACCATCAATGCATCGGAATCGTACCTCGAAATCAAGTTAGTTGATGCATCTTCTTCATCATCACTTTCTTGAACCTTTTTCTTCCCTTTCCCATTCACTCTCTTAGGAAAATCTCTCTTTAAATGTCCTTCATTACCACACCCCCAACAAGTAACACTAGCCCTGCCTTTTGACTTACTCCGGTCCCCCCTTGACTCCAATTTTCCCTGAAAATTCCTCCATTTTCCCCTCCCTTTACCCTCAGCACTGTATGCTCCAGATGAATCTCCACTCTCCTTCCTTCGAATGCTCTCACTCAAAATCAGATCACGGACAACATCATAAACCAATTTCTCTTTACTAGAGGAATTACTAACAGCAGTTACAACAGTTTCCCATGCAGTAGGTAAGGAGGACAACAAAATAAGGGCTTTCACTTCATCCTCAAAGACAATATTAACCGAAGATAACTGACTTATTATTGAATTAAATTCATTAATATGTTCAGCAGCAGAACTACCATTATTCATCTCTAAATCAAATAAACGGTGCATCAGATATACCTTATTCATTGCCGAGGGTTCTCATACATATCTGACAGTGCTTTAATTAATTCCGCCGTTGTTTTGATATCCTTGACATTGAACGCCACAGTCCGAGCCAATGTCAATCGCACCACCGCTAGTGCCTGCCGATCGAGTACCTTCCACTTAGCCTCTTCAATGTCATCTGGCTTTGCAGACAAAGGTTGATACAGATTCTTTTGATATAAGATGTCTTCTATTTGCATCTTCCAATATCCAAAATCTGTTCCATCAAACTTCTCAATTCTAATCTTTGCATCCTCCATTGTTAATTATTCTAGATCTAGACAATAAACCAACCTAGCTCTGATACCACTTGTAAGTCCTATTGACTATCAATCTAGAAATAACAACAAACAATAATAGAACAACAAATAACAAAGCAAGAAAGAACACACAAGAACTTTTACGTGGAAACCCAAGAACTGGGAGAAAAACCACGAATATGCACTAGGAATCGATGAATGTTCAAGAAAGATTACAAAAGCGCTCAAGAACTCTCTCTATAGCTTTTTCTCTCTCTAATTTGTGAATAATGATGAATAATTCATTAATGACGAATTAGGGCATCTATTTATACTCCTCCTTCGAGAAAACGCGTTTTAGAATCAAAACCGCACAAAACGCACCCCCGCCCGATCGGGTCGGGCGACCCACGCCTGATCGGGCACTTAAAGCCTTCTCATTACTCGTCTCGGGCCCGACCAGGCGAAACACGCCCGCGTCGTAATTCGGTGTCTCGCCCGATCGGGCGAAGTGGCTCGATGCCATCGGGCGATGCACAAATACACGCTGCTGACAATTTAGATGCGGGCCCGATCGGGCGAAGCCTCAGACTACGTAAAACAGTCATAACTTTCTCGTTTCTCAGCGGAATTGGGCATATGACCTATCGTTGGAAAGCTCTTGAAACAAGCTATCACCTCCAATTTGAATCATATCAAAACCATTTATAGATTGAAAAGATATGTGCATTCAAAGTCAGCCTTATGCCCCATATGACGTTTTCCCTTTACGCAACCTCATCTCCACACCCATACACCTCCATGAGCTCTATATGATGCCATATACCCAACAATCTCCCACTTGGAGATAGGTGTAAGTGAAGAAAACTTCATACCTTCATCATCCTCTCATTCATCTCAACTCCTACACACAACTCCCACTGCAAAAGCAATCTCTAGTCGTGTCCAAACCATGGCATACCTCAAGCATCCCATGACAACACATCTCCTCTATACCAAGGAAACTGACATTGAAGTTTGCACCATCTCCAATATAAAAGACATCAAAGTCTACACCGACTTTGATTCTTAATAACTAACCTCCAAAACATTGCACCATCACTCCATGAACCTACACACCCTCCTACCTCGGAGGTCGGATCACCTTAGAGACAAGCACAACCAAAATGAAGATCCCTTTCTCTGCAACTAAGGAAGATAACCACTTCCTCTCCAACCAAAGAAGCACATTGAAGTCTCATCCAACTTCAATAAAACAAATTACCACCTAAGCCAAAGAAGCTTCTCATTGTTCTAAAAGCAAACTCACATTGCTCCCACTCGAACAATACACCCTTTGTTCCACTTAGGATTTCCGGCACATCATGCTTGTGTGCCACCCTTCACCTTGTGCGCTTACCGGTATATTTGCCACCGGGATACCGCTTCACCGCGGTTCTCATCCCTTGGCCCACTATCAATAGATTCCCGACCAAACGACACCTTACATGAAGTTTCCACCCCAATTTCGGGCCCCTTTCTTGTGCTTCCTATGGTGTAAAGTGTTCCATTTCGTGTCCCTCGAGCTATGACCATAGCTCCCTTGACAATCTTGCAAGAACCACCATCAAACACAACCTTGTAACCCGATTTAGCAAGTTGGGCTACCGATATCAAGCTTTTCTTCAACCTTGGGATAAACTTGACATTCTTCAACTCCAAAGAGCCACCATGAGTGAGTTTCACACTCACATCACCTTTCCCCATGACTTCCACTGCCTTGCCATCCGCAAGATAGACCTTTTTAAGTTTTCCGGATTTGAAATTCCGAAACAACTCCTTGCATGGTGAGGAATGATGAGAAGAACCCGAATCCAAGACCCATGATCCCGAGCACCCAACCGTCTCTTCCAGATCATCCATGCTTACCATCAATGCATCGGAATCGTACCTCGAAATCAAGTTAGTTGATGCATCTTCTTCATCATCACTTTCTTGAACCTTTTTCTTCCCTTTCCCATTCACTCTCTTAGGACAATCTCTCTTTAAATGTCCTTCATTACCACACCCCCAACAAGTAACACTAGCCCTGCCTTTTGACTTACTCCGGTCCCCCCTTGACTTCAATTTTCCCTGAAAATTCCTCCATTTTCCCCTCCCTCTACCCTCAGCACTGTATGCTCCAGATGAATCTCCACTCTCCTTCCATCGAATGCTCTCACTCAAAATCAGATCACGGACAACATCATAAACCAATTTCTCTTTACCAGAGTAATTACTAACAGCAGTTACAACAGTTTCCCATGCAGTAGGTAAGGAGGACAACAAAATAAGGGCTTTCACTTCATCCTCAAAGACAATATTAACCGAAGATAACTGACTTATTATTGAATTAAATTCATTAATATGTTCAGCAGCAGAACTACCATTATTCATCTCTAAATCAAATAAACGGTGCATCAGATATACCTTATTCATTGCCGAGGACTTCTCATACATATCTGACAGTGCTTTAATTAATTCCGCCATTGTTTTGATATCCTTGACATTGAACTCCACAGTCCGAGCCAATGTGAATCGCACCACCGCTAGTGCCTGCCGATCGAGTACCTTCCACTTAGCCTCTTCAATGTCATCTGGCTTTGCAGACAAAGGTTGATACAGATTCTTTTGATATAAGATGTCTTCTATTTGCATCTTCCAATATCCAAAATCTGTTCCATCAAACTTCTCAATTCTAATCTTTGCATCCTCCATTGTTAATTATTCTAGATCTAGACAATAAACCAACCTAGCTCTGATACCACTTGTAAGTCCTATTGACTATCAATCTAGAAATAATAACAAACAATAATAGAACAACAAATAACAAAGCAAGAAAGAACACACAAGAACTTTTACGTGGAAACCCAAGAACTGGGAGAAAAACCACGAATATGCACTAGGAATCGATGAATGTTCAAGAAAGATTACAAAAGCGCTCAAGAACTCTCTCTATAGCTTTTTCTCTCTCTAATTTGTGAATAATGATGAATAATTCATTAATGACGAATTAGGGCATCTATTTATACTCCTCCTTCGAGAAAACGCGTTTTAGAATCAAAACCGCACAAAACGCACCCCCGCCCGATCGGGTCGGGCGACCCACGCCCGATCGGGCACTTAAAGCCTTCTCATTACTCGTCTCGGGCCCGACCAGGCGAGACACGCCCGCGTCGTAATTCGGTGTCTCGCCCGATCGGGCGAAGTGGCTCGATGCCATCGGGCGATGCACAAATACACGCTGCTGACAATTTAGATGCGGGCCCGACCGGGCGAGACACGCCCGCGTCGTAATTCGGTGTCTCGCCCGATCGGGCGATGCACAAATACACGCTGCTGACAATTTAGATGCGGGCCCGATCGGGCGAAGCCTCAGACTACGTAAAACAGTCATAACTTTCTCGTTTCTCAGCGGAATTGGGCATATGACCTATCGTTGGAAAGCTCTTGAAACAAGCTATCACCTCCAATTTGAATCATATCAAAACCATTTATAGATTGAAAAGATATGTGCATTCAAATTCAACCTTATGCCCCATATGACGTTTTCCCTTTACGCAACCTCATCTCCACACCCATATACCTCCATGAGCTCCATATGATGCCATATACCCAACAGAAAGAGAGTATGTTCCTGAATTCTAGAAAGTCAAATCATTAGACCTTGATTTTTTTTTTAATGAAGCGGTCGGACCTCGAGATGAGGATTCTTACGTATCCTTGCGGAATCAGACCATTCGTAGTTCTGGATCTGATTAAACTTGTTTTTTTTTGTGCCCTAACTTTTGCCTAGGCCGCCTTTTCGGGTTTTCAACCTAGCGGGCTTGGACATACCTTGGAGAAGGAGTTAGGGTTGATGAAAGGTCGAAAAGTTTAAGGTTTTCGGTTTTGATGAAGATTCAATTAATTGGGCTAAGGTAGGATCATGGATTTGGATTGTATGGGTTAAGGTTTTGATGCATTGAAGGATTTGAATGAGGGGTAGAACTTGTGTGCAAGCCCCATAGCTCGACTTATTCTTTTGCCTTTAGCTTTTTCTTTTTGCATTTTTTTTCTTTTTGTCATGTGCGTTTTCTTTTGCTTTCTTCGCACTTTGAATTTATTTACTTTTTTATTTTATTTTTGCCTGGCATTGATTTTTGGTTTTTTTTTTATGTACTACGGCTTGCACACAAATATTTGGTTTAGGATATTGGAAGGCTTGAAGGATAATATTTTGCGGGGCTTTGATTTGAAAGGCTTGTTTGGCTTATGGAGATGATGCCTCAATTGATTTTTTTTATTTTTTTTATTTTGGTTGCATGAGATGGTTTATGGATGATGGCTTATTGGAATGACGGAGGGAAGAGGGAGGTAACTCATAATCCAAAGTATGTTAATTTTTTTATTTTTTTTTATTAACCAAGGTCATTAGAGACATTTTGATTCGAGTTTCATCATCGAATTCGAAGCATAAATAAAATGATGGAAGGCCAATGAAAAACAAAAATAAAAATAAAATGAAATGAAAATGAAAACGGAAAGGCCATAATAAATGAAGTCCTATAGTGACATAGACATGGAAAATGATAGAAATGGCTTAGGGTAAGGACTCTGACTCATCCTAGGAAACCAAAAATAAAAGACTAAGCCTTTGAATTGTTGATGCACTGCCTAAGGGCTTGTTGCTGATGTTAATTCTCATTGTAGCAAGTATTAGAAGTTTATTGTCATCGACCAGGTTTCGCAGCGCATTGATGGTATTTGACACTGGATCTCAGGTGGAATTTACAGTAGAAGTTTAGGTTTCATCGTTTGGATTTTTCCTTTCAGGTGTAGGGTTTAGAGTAAACCCTATAAAAGTTATCACACCTATATTGTGAAGGCGGTCAAAAGTAATCTTCATGACTTTAAATGAAGTCGGAGTGGTGATAGTGCGATTGATGAGCTCTAGAATGGGCTCACTTTTCGTTTCTCCATTAGGCGTTCCCTAAGTTGTAATCTCTCGACCGGTCATGAACAGAATCGAGTGGACCTCGCTTGTAAGATTTTAGAAATGAATAATGAGAAATGGAAATAGGAGATGAGAAATAAGAATGGAAGTGGGAAATGGAAGTGGGAAATGATTTTGAAATGGAGGGTATTGAACTAGTATGGGCTTCACTAGTAGAATAAATGCGTATTGTTGCGGTCTTAAAGTGGCCTATTGCTGCGGATTTTGCACCGCCGCAAATCAAGGCGCAACAATAGAGTTAATCTATTGCTGCGATTTTAAACCGCATCAATAGATTAATCTATTGCTGCGGTTGTGGCGCAAACCCGCAGCAATAGGTTCAGGTAAAAAAAAATTTCATTTTTTAAAATTTAAAATTTAAAATTCTCCAGTAGTTCTCTAAAAAAAATTACAACAAACAATGTAGTGCCGAATGAATTTATATATTCAACAAAAAATAATATTTTTACAAACTCAAATTACAAACAATATATAAAAATTATAAAAAAACCAGAAAAAGCAAAGATTACAAACAAACGAATGTCTCTAATTAAAAAAAAAAAGAACTAAGAACTAAAAAAAAAAGAACTAAGAACTAAAAAAATTAGAACTAAGATCTGCGACGGATCAGATCCGTTTTCCTTTGAGGTTTTCCTCCATATGCGTTCGACGGATCCCCACCGTTTTCCTCCGCATGCGTTTGACGGATCTCCGCCGTTCCCTTCGAGGTTTTTTTCGGGCGAAGACGAGAGGAGTGAAAGATTGAGAAGACGAGAGGACCGAAGAAGATGACTGAAGAAGACGAACAGAGAAGACGACTAAAGAAGAAGAGAGGAGGAGGGAGGCCGGTGAAGAGCCGAGAGGGAGGCCGGTGAAAAGCCGAGACGAGTGAGAGAGGGAAAATTGAGAGGAGTGAGAGAGGGAGAATTGAGAGGAGTGAGAAAGGAGGGTGAGGACCACGAGAGAATTGGTGAGGAGTGAGGCTATGAGGCATAAAGAACGGCGCCCGCTAGAAATAAGAAACTCTAATAATAAATGCACCTATTGTTGCGGTTTGTAGGTAAAACCAAAAACCGCAGCAATAGATTAAAATATTAAAAAAATATTTATCTATTGTTGCGGTTTCTCCTATGAACCGCAACAATAGATTGTTTTTCACGCTTTTTTTTTCCTTCTTACACAATCTATTGCTGCGTATGGATAAAACCGCAACAATTCAATAGCAGCAATAAGCAATTATTCTACTAGTGCTTGACCATGATGTTGACATGGGCCTAACTATATGCATATGCAGATATGGACTGGACTATGCAAGTAGACTGGACTAGACTTTGAACTTACAGGAGAGCAAGCAGGCTAGGCCTAAGGGTATGAATTGATCTTTTATAGTCTGAAGACTTGACTAGGGCTTAAACTAGACCTAGGATTGGGCTTTTATAGTCCGAAGACTTAACTAGGGTTCACATAGAGATGCAAACTAGACCTAGGAAATGAATTAATCTTTTATAGTCCGAAGACTTGACTAGTGTTTACATAGAGATGCAAACTAGACCTAGGGTTGAACTTTTATAGTCCGAAGACTTGACTAGGGTTTACATAGAGATAGAAACTAGACCTAGGGAATGAATTGGACCTAAATGGACCTAAGCTTTGAATTGGATTAGAAGTAGACTTAGATTGGAATGGACTATGAATAATCTTGGACTAGGCTTGAAATATCACATAAAGATGCAAATGGGCCTAGATTTTGACATGAACTAGACTTATATGGGCCTAAGATCGACTCTAATGCTAGTGAATGTATGGACTCAAATTTAGATGGGCCTAGAATGAATGCAAAATGGACTTTAATGGATATGGGCCTAAAAATGAATGGAAACGGATTGAGTTGGGTTGATTGGATTGTATTGAATGAAGGTGTTTGGACTAGGCTTAGAATTTTTGAAAGTCGTTTTTTTAAAGGAACCCCTTGTTTTTATCTTTTATTAGGAAAAGACGATGGATTAATTTTGAAAATATAATTTTTTTTGAATTTCTTGTATGATAATGATTAGTAAATGCTTTTGAGAAATAAGATAGAATATATAGACATGGGTGTAGGATTGATTTTGAAAAATGTAAGTATTACAACCCGGATTCTCCCGACCAGCTTACAGAGGGTTAAGCACAGCGAAAGAGACTCTGACCGAGTTAACCCGAACTATTACCATCACACTCACCGAACTACATCGGAGAGTGTGGAACTCAAATCCCAACTCTATTAAATCCGATTAACTATTACACCAACGCCCTGATTCTCATATTCTATTTTAATAAATCCCTATAGAAAATTCGGCAGATTTCCCTTTGAAAATAGGACAACCTTAAAGCAGGAAATAATTTAATCCAACTCCTAAAACTCAATAAAATATTTCCAACTCCTAAAACTCAATAACCTAAAAGCTTTCGCGGAACAACGCCAAGAGAGTCAGGAGCACAAACAACTCTTAAATAAAGAAATAGATTATAAATAATAAACGATTAACTATTACAAAGTCGAGCGTTCTCGCCTCGAAAACAAATACAACTCTACTCCAGCTCGTATCAGATTCAACTTGCAAAATATTAACTCACGACTTCAACATGAAACATTTAGGATACTGCCACCCACCAAGTGACAGGCCACAGAAATGACAAAACAACATATACACACATTAGCAAAACTGAGTACTAAACCCGTAAACAAGATTAAAACATGCTTTGGTGGCTTTCACTTGAAAACGACTCACATATCAACATGATCACAACATTGGCATTCATCACAACACGCAAAGCGTAAACTCTCGTTGATCATAAATATAGAATATCTTTATTCAATTACTTTTTTATAACACATCATGATTCACAGCAAAGACGTACTTTTAACTCTCATCGGGACTCTAAGTTCGCCAATTGAGATACATATAACATACTTTATCTCCTTTATTCAATTTCTTATCAGAATTCCAAACTTAAACTTTAATACTCTATCAATCATTTTCTTATCCTTTTACAAACAATTCCTTATGAGGAGTAAATAACATGACAACTTTCACTATAACGATTCCTTATTGGGAATCTGATCACACGATACGATTCCTTACCAGGAATCCAATACCAAGATATGATTCCTTATCGGGAATCCAACATTAACGTAACTTACCATGATATGCTTCCTTATCAGGAAACTAATATCGATATTCGAATTCAAACACTAAATAAACATTCATTACCTTACCTGATATGATTCCTTATCGGGAATCCAATATCGAAACAACTTACTTGATACGATTCCTTATCGGGAATCCAATATCGAAATAACTTTCGTAATTCGAGATAACTTTCTTTCAACCAGGGGGAAAGAGAATGCGATGGAGGAGACATAGCTTACACTTCGACAGTGGGGGTCGTAACCTAACCATTCGTTTACTTTTGGCCAATAACCGCGACTAGTTCGGAGTTCATTTTCTGCTGATTTAATCAGTTATCCACAGGTTTCGCATTACCTCATATATCGCCTGATTATCGCCCCACAGAGCAATGGACAGGTTTCCCTGTGGGGCCCACAAGGTTCACAATCCATGGGGCACTGTTCGTGTCACCTCATCCGTCGACTCAGACGAGGCTACTTTCCCCTTTAAAGTACTTTCAATTATCATTCATAACCCAATCAGATCGTTCTTGGAACTCAACCATTATTACTTTTAATAATTCTTAACAAACTTTGAACAACAAACCAATTAGAAGACTTTTCCTTAGAGAACTATAATCGCTTAAGTATTTCAAGGCCAATATATTTATTTATTTAGATTCAGTTAAATTACAACAATTATAAAACATACTTACCACAACGAATAAACAATCGTATTATGCAACTTACCAACCACAGTGACAAAAGGTCTCTCGCTTAGAATTAACTAACGAGAGTTACTAAACTAGTTACGCACAACATATGCTTTTGCATATATATAATTTATACTCTTTTACACTTTATGATCATCAATCTACATTTATCTCAACGATGATAATAACAGTTATCAAGCACCACCAACATATACAATAGGTCTCTCTCTTAGAATTAACTAAGGAGAGTTAACATGAACTCCACAACTCGAGATTAATTAATCAAAGGTTAATTCCAATTAATCACTTATTGTTCACGTGTCTCATAAGTTTAATTCCAATTTGCATTATAAATAACAACCCTTAATGGACCATACTCATAATTGGATAGAGCAAGTCAACCTCATTCCTAATTAGAAGTCTTTCAACTATAAAACTAAGACTACATTAAAGTAACACATGAACTTACACTTACTTGAGCAATCTCAAGTATTAACGTACATTTGTGACGGCTAATTAAATAATATAACAACTTGATTATATTACTCCATCTACCAATATCAAAGTGAAATCTTATTTTACATAGCCTAAACAATTGAGTCCATAATTAATTAAGCTATATCAAAGAATCAACATATTACCAGCAATTATTGAGTAATGCTTTTCCAAAACTATTTCTAGCACCAACAAACACATCTTTCATTTAAGAGCCGACTATACCGAATTCTCATAAGTTAACTTTAATTTTTTCAACTGTTACTACTTAATTATTTGACCAAGAGGTGGATGATATCACACTGTAGAACATTTAGCCGATATGAAAGTAGCTTACTGAACTATTAGCTTTACATAGTAAGTAATACTAAAAGAAATAAACTGATTAACTTCCTTTTAGTGAACTCTTATCAATTTCCTAACTTTACTATATATATTAATCCATTTATAAGGTTATCCCCTCACCATGTTAACTTAACCAATTTTATGACAAGACATCATGACCTCTATATAACCATCAACAGTTATCTAATTCCTTTGTTAGCTAAATAAACATATAAGATAAGTTGTAAACTTCTTAATTATACCTCCAAGATTAATACCACATGACTACCTATCCATTTGAATGCCATTATAAATTCATCAAATAACAATAATAATAATTAATCATTTCCACTCAATTTCAAATAGTTGAACTAAATCTTCTCAACATAAATACATTTACTTAATTAGAACCTTTTTACATGATATACTAACTGATCTATCTTCTTAATTAACCCAATCCAGTTATTTCACCTCATTAACAGTAAAAGAATATCAACAACCATTCCTCAATAAATATAATTAAAGAAACTAATCCAACTAATTATCTTAATATTAATCATTCCTCTAATCTAAGGACAGTCTCAAATTGAGAAAATTAATTCAATTAGTACTATTCAATATAACTAGGATTACAAGTGAAATTATTCAACAAATATATCTTGGAATTTTTAACATCATTTCTTAGCTTCAAATCCAATAAATTGACTTACAAACCACATAGGTAAAACTAACCGAATGACCAAGACTAAGTTATCAATCAACACGAACAACAATGAAACTAAATAGTATCCATTCTCCTTAAATATCATATGAATAATTATTTTGATCAAACTCTCTTAATAGAAATTATTTGAACAATGGACTAACGTCCTCCTTTTCTAATTATAACTAACTAAACTCTAAAACTTAAGATAACACATTTCTAATTATTCCATTCATACTATTACTAGTCACAATTTAAATGGAACATCATGGTCATGATCCTAAATTCAATAAAATACCACAACACCTTAACTTAATAAACTGATTCTACATCTTATAAAAACATGAATCTAAACTATCAACTTACGTTGATCAAACTTAGCTTACAAACCTTATCACACTAACAAAAACTGATTTAATTTTATAAAGAATCGCATAGATACATGGGTTTGTGTTTGGGCCCATTTCTTGGACCAGCCCACCTATGACGAAGTTACTAAAATACCCCTACCTCTAGGGAAGACAATCCTCCACCAGCTGGAGCTGACTAAAATACCCTCATTTATTGGAGGTCCCATCATCTATAAATAGCGGTTGCCTCATCAATCAGAGGGTAAGCAATTCTAAGCTACAAAACCCAGAGCATCTATCTCTACATTGATCACTTTCTCTCTCTACCTCAATCATTTACTAACTTGAGCGTCGGAGGGGCGATCCCGGGACCAACCCCGGGGTATGCTAACCTTGTTTTGCAGGTTTTCGGCGTACGGACAACGGAGCTCAGGTGTACCTTCTTGGGGCCCACATCAAATCACTCAACATATTACAATCCTTAATTTCTTAGCGGAAACAGTTTGGCGCCGTCTGTGGGGAAGTTACAAACAAAGTTGCTTCGCCACCACTCAGTAAGAATCACCTCATTGCCACTCAGCAATGGCCCCAACCAAGAAGACACGCTCCCAAGCCAACCGTTCCGGGAGAGCTTAAGCATCCCATCATGCACCTACGGTGCTATTAGGGGTGTGCAAAAAGATCCGATCCGAATGATCCGATCCGATTATCCGTTGATCCGATCCGAAATTTTGGATATCCGATCCGGTTTTTGGTTTTCGGATATTTCGGATCAGATATCCGAAAAAATTATCGGGTTTTCGGATCGGATACGGATCGGATTTTTTTCCATTTCGGATTTCCGAAAACCCGAAATTTTTTTTACACAAAAAATATCCAAATGGGCTGCACAGTCCACAGTCCATGAGTCCACATTGCAGTTTACTAGCTTAGTGAGTTTACACTTTACAGTTAACTCAGTCTCAAAACATCCCGAAACCCTAACCTTATTTGCTTATCGAGCTGCAGCTAAATTAAAAAATAAAATGTCTTACTTCGCTTGATTGTGATGTGAAGTCGACCAAGAAGTTGTTGCTGGGACTCTTGCATTGATGATAGATGCTACGGAAGCCTGTCTACTTTCTGTTTGGAGGAAGTTGAGAATTTGTGAAGAGCTTTTTAGTCATTTTCTCTCTGGAGTTGTTCAGATAGCAATTGAAGAGCTTTGTGCAACAGTGCAAGTCTGAACTTTGAATAATGGCCACTTATAACTCATGGGACAAAGTGGCAGCAAACTTGAAACTACTATATAATATTATCATTTATCATTATGACATTATGTATGTAATATCAAAGGGCCATAAGCCCATATGGGCTGCCTCCTGCCAGCTCTAGCAAAATGACAGTAGCACTCTGCCATATGATTATGAATAATGGGCTAGTGGCTTCGAATCAAATGAAAATAAAGTTTCGGATCAATTTTTCGGATATTCGGATCGGATATCGGATATCGGATCCGATCCGATCCGATCCGAAATCTCCGGATATCCGAAATATTCGGATCGGATTCGGATCGGATTTTTGGCGATCCGAAATTTCGGATCGGATCGGATCGGATCGAATATCCGATTTTGCACACCCCTAGGTGCTATCCCCCAATCCCAATGATGATGATTCCACCCCAATGGGGAATCCATTGGCATCACGAAGTCGGTCATCCCGCAGCCTCGGGTCAGATATAAGCAGCTGACCCTCCTCCCATAACTGCAAGAGACGTCATCTTGATTCCAGCTCAAATTCAACAAACTCTCCAGCAAAGTCGGATTGATATAGTTACCACTCTCATCACGAAGAGATCATTCGTCCCTCCCTAGATGCTAAGCCTAACCGGCTGGGACCTAAACAGAGGGAAGAACCACATCAGCTTTCAAGGGGAAAATCAGCCAAGGAGAAGCAAGCTACTCACGCCTCTTTAAGGCTCCTCAGAGACATGTCATCAATCGGAAGAATTTATCTCGAAGAGCACGACTCATGAATACCCAACCGAGAAGAGGGGTATGGTGACTCGGAACTGCAAAACCCCTCCAGAATAAACAGTTTCACTCTCAAGTTTACGGTCCGGCTCAGCCACACATACTCACCAACGGTACCTGCTCATTCAAGGTACCCACTCATCCTTGGTGCCAGCTCGGCCAAGGAAATGTGCTCGGCCATAGGTGCCTACTCATTAAAGGCACCTACTCAACAACGGTACCTGCTCATTCAAGGTACCCACTCATCCTTGGCGCCCATTTAGCCAAGGATATGTACTCGGTCATAGGCGCCTACTCATCAAAGGCACATACTCATCAACGGTACCTGCTCATTCAAGGTACCCACTCATCCTTGGCGCCCACTTGGCCAAGGAATATACTCGGTCATAGGTGCCTACTCATCAAAGGCAACGGTACCTACTCATTCAAGGTACCCACTCATCCTTGGATGCCCACTTGGCCAAGGAATGTACTCGACCATAGGTGCCTACTCATCAGAGGCACCTACTCATTCACGGTACTTCCATCAACTTGGCGTGTGCGAGCTACCTCCATCCAAGCACGACCCCCCTTGGTCTAAAGAGCGAACTCGGACAAAGTAAATGAACTGCACATCAGGGCACCTAATTTAAAGCGACGCATAATCCCAAGTCCCCCCTTCGGGACTGGCAGGGTACCCCAGAACATGGGTCTCTCTCGATTTCCTCTGAACGACCGCCTCGGGAAGGAATGATGCTACCCTATCCGTTGATCCAGCGTGGGGCTAATTACTTGGCACCCCTCAGCTGGAAATATGCTCAAAGGAGGAAGGATGGGGCTAATAAGCCTCAGAAGTCGATAATTTCTCCATCAGCACCTCCTCAATCATAAGAGGAGCGTCCTACTAACTTAGCCAAAAAAGGCTAATTATCGTTAACTAGTACCTACTCAACGTCCGAGTAGCGTCATGAGACCTCCTCGGAAAACATGGAGGTCCTAAACTCCCCCGAGTCGAGAAACATATTCATTGGTACCTCCTCAGCATTTTGAGGAGCATCACTCAAACACTTAGTCAAGAATGGCTAAGTACTTACGGCACCCACTCGGACAGCATGGGGCTCATCAGTCCTCATCCGAGCGGCGTCCTACTCACTTGGCCAACAGGAGCTCCTCTCCGTTGTCGAGTCGCTTTTATACCTAGTCAAATATGGCTAAGTATCAACTAGCACCCATTCGGACAGCTTGGGGCTCATTAGCCCCTCATCCGAGTGGCTTCCTACTAACTCGGCCAACAGGAGCTCCTCTCCGTTGCCGAGTCGCTTTTATACTTAGTCAAGTATGACTAAGTATCAACTAGCACCCCTCGGTCAGCATGGAGTCCACGTACTCTTCTACTGAGCCACTTTATACTTAGTCAAGTATGGCTAAGTACTCATGGCACCCACTCGGAAAGCATGGGCTCATCAGTCCTCATCCGAGCGGCGTCCTACTCCCTCGGTCAGCATGGAGTCCACGCACTCCTTCACCGTACTCACTCGGCCAACAGGAGCTCCTCTCTGTTGCCGAGTCGCTTTTATACTTAGTCAAGTATGACTAAGTATCAACTAGCACCACTCGGTCAGCATGGAGTCTACGTACTCTTCTACCGAGCCACTTTATACTTAGTCAAGTACGGCTAAGTACTCATGGCACCCACTCGGAAAGCATGGGCTCATCAGTCCTCATCCGAGCGGCGTCCTACTCCCTCGGTCAGCATGGAGTCCACGTACTCCTCTACCGAGCTGCTTTACACTCAGTCAAGTATGACTAAGTGCTCATGGCACCCAGTCGGATAGCATGGGCTCATCAGTCCTCATCTGAGCGGCGTCCTACTCCCTCGGTCAGCATGGAGTCCATGTACTCCTCTACCGAGCCACTTTACACTTAGTCAATTATGGCTAAGTACTCATGGCACCCACTCGGACAGCATGGGCTCATCAGTCCTCATCCGAGCGGTGTCCTACTCCATCGGTCAGCATGGAGTCCATGTACTCCTCTACCGAGCCACTTTACACTTAGTCAAGTATGGCTAAGTACTCATGGCACCCACTCGGACAGCATGGGTTCATTAGCTCCTCATCCGAGTGGCGTCCGATACACTCGGCCAGTAGGAGATCCCCTCTCCTTTGCCGAGTCGCTGCTCATACTTAGCTAAATTCAAGCTAAGTGCCTCATTGGCACCCACTCGGACAGCATGGGCCTCATTTGCCCCTCATCCGAGTGGCGTCCGACCCACTCGGCCAGTAGGAGATCTCCTCTCCTTTGCCGAGTCGCTGCTCATACTTAGCTAAATTCAAGCTAAGTACCTCATTGGCACCCACTCGGACATCATGGACCTCATTAGCCCCTCATCCGAGTGGCGTCCGACCCACTCGGCCAGTAGGAGATCCCCTCTCCTTTGCCGAGTCGCTGCTCATACTTAGCTAAATTCAAGCTAAGTACCTCATTGGCACCCACTCGGACAACATGGGGCTCGTTAGCCCCTCATCCGAGTGACGTCCGACCCACTCGGCGCATGAGACTCCTTTGTTCTTTGCCGAATCGCTTCTCATACTTAGCTAAATTCATGCTAAATGTACCTTATGGGCCCCCACTCGGTCAGCATGGGAGCCCCTTCTTGATACCCCCTCGGATCGGTGCATGACACTTCATTATACTCCATCGGCTCGGGAAGGAAGCGAGAGAACCCCCCTCGGTACAATAAACCGCGCTCAGCGCAATGGTCCACGCTCGGCCATCTCGTACAGCTCACTTGCCTCGGCTCACTAAAAGAACCCCTCGGCGCATCTACCCCCTCGCCGCATCCAACCTCGCTCGGCAAGTTGGGGTGTGCTCAGATCGAGACTCGATCGGCTCGGGAAGGACCAGGAGTTGAAATCGGCGCAGCAGGCCTCGCTCGGCGCAGCTGGCCTTGCTCTGCATGTTGGCCTGTGCCCAGCTCGAGACTCGGTCGGGTCAGGATAGACAAGGAGCTGCGCTCGGCGCAGCAGGCCTCACTCGGCACGTTGTCCTGTGCCCAGCTCGAGACTCGGTCGGCTCGAGAAGGACTAGGAGCTGCGCTCGGCGCAGTAGGCCCCGGTCGGCGCGGCGGGCCTCACTCGGCATGTTGGCCTGTGCCCAGCTCGAGACTCGATCGGCTCGGGAAGGAGCAGGAGTTGCGCTCGGCGCAGCAGGCCTCGCTCGGCGTATCAGGCCTCGCTCGGCGCAGCAGGCGTGTGCTCGGCGCAGCAGACTTACTCGGTTCGGCCAAGTGCCCAAGGGCATCACCTCGGCTCGGCCAAGTGCACAAGGGCACCCACTCGGCATCTGGGGCCTACAACGCCCCCTCGACTCGGCCAAGTGCACAAGCGAGACCCCCGTGCTTGGTTAATACTAGCGGCAGAAGATTTTTTCCACCACGATCCGGCTTGAAAATTCGTGGGTCCCGCTCAACATCGGCAAAAATGCAAACACTTCATTCCGCCAATCAACCGAACTAAAAATGGTGATTCTCACTCCGATTACTTGGCGTGGGGCTAATTATTTGGGCCCATTTCTTGGACCAGCCCACCTATGACGAAGTTACTAAAATACCCCTACCTCTAGGGAAGACAATCCTGCACCAGCTGGAGCTGACTAAAATATCCTCATTTATTGGAGGTCCCATCCTCTATAAATAGCGGTTGCCTCATCAATCAAAGGGTAAGTAATTCTAAGCTACAAAAACCAGAGCATCTCTCTCTACATTGATCACTTTCTCTCTCTACCTCAATCATTTACTGACCTGAGCGTCGGAGGGGCGATCCCGGGACCACCCCCGGGGTACGCTAACCTTATTTTGCAAGTTTCCGGCGTACGGACAACGGAGCTCAGGTGTACCTTCTTGGGGCCCACATCAAATCACTCAACATATTACAATCCTTAATTTCTTAGCGGAAACAGTTTGTTACAACCCAACAACAACATATAAACAACATCAACACAACAACCAACAATAATGACAACACTCACAACAACAACACCACACACACGAAACATAAGGAAGGAAAGTACCGATCGATAAGGGGAGTATATCAGTGGCAACACCACCATGACCAACACCGCAACAACATGGTGGCAGTGACGAGACGGCAACACACGGGAGCAGCAGCGGCGACGAGAACAACATCAACGAAGAAGAGGGAAGAGGAACTGGGGAACCACATGGTTAAATTGTAAAAGGACAACAAAATCAAGTACGACAAAGCATGGTGGTGACTGCAGCATCACCCAGCCGCAGTGGCGGCACCCACAGTCAATGAAAGGAGAGAGAGAGAAAATTGGGGAAGTAGCACAACACAACTCCAACCACGAACAACTGAGAGAGAACGAGAGTAACACGCGCAGCTCCGACGAGATGACGCACAAGGCGGTGGCTACAGCACTAGCGAGGTTCCGGCGAGGCAGGAAGCAGGCGATACGAGATATAGAGATTGAGGATTTGGGGTTTTTAGTTTTGGGTTTTTGTTCTTCAATTGAAGGAGTAATCAAGAATGAATTGGGGATGACTTGATTTAAAGTAGAAGAGCCCATCTCCCGGGCAAATGAAGATGGAGGCACGAAGAAAGAAGAGGAAGGAGGAGCTAGGTTTTCCTCATGAAGACACGAAGAGGGTGAGATGAGATGAAGGAGGAGTGAGAAAATAAAAGATGGGTATATCTTACAACACTTAATTTAAATAGTCTCTCTTAATTTAAACACGAGATAAATTAACTCTATAACTTAGAATATAATTTTAATAAATCATTTTCAAATATTATAATGTAATATCAACACCAATACAATTATAGAGAGTTTGCTAATATAAAATTCATGTTTCAACTTAAATAATACGAGTAATTAGACTATAATCTAGCTTAATATTTTAATTAACAATAAATAAGACAGTTTAAAAATTAGGGCTATTACAATACGTTTTTTGAAATCGATTGAATATGATAGGGTAGGATTGATAGGGAAGATTAGTTGGATAGCAAGGAGAAGGTAGACATGCATCTGGTTTTAACTCTACCATGACCACTTTTATTGATGCTCTTTTTAGGATAGACTCGACTTTAGGTTATATGCATGAAAAGAATGATTTTTATGTTTGAATTAGGTGAGACCCCTAGAATGACCATGCTTTTATGCGAATGCAGACGGACCGAACATATGATCGACCACCACGATGACTAAATCGACGAAAATCATGCGATGCACAGACTGCGTGCCGTTCAGCATTACTGCGCGCGACATAGACGTGCGTCTAGCGCTGGAGCTGTGCGCCAGACGCAACTTAATGCGCTTAGCGCACTGCTCCCCGACATGTTTTTCGGAGATTTAGGTGAGGTTTTGGCCAATGGACGATCTTTTATTTGTTTTTCTAGACGCGATTTTAGACGCAATGCATAATGATAAGTGTGTTTCCAACGCACTTTATGATCTCCTTTTGGTTTGGTTTGATACTCTTTTTACCCTTTTCTTTCCTCTTTCTTCCTCATTTCCCTCTCTATTTCTTTCACTTGATCATTGTTGATCATTGTGACATTTCACTAGATTTTCGGTCAATTTTGATTGGATTTCTATTACATTTGTTTTCACTGTGTTTTCCCGTGCTTTGATTGCAGGTATGATCTTTTCTAAGGTCAAGAGTTGGGAGATACGGTAATAGGCGGGAGTTTCGAGGAGTTTGCACGCGCGAAAATGGAAAAAAGGAAGCATGAGTTGAGAACTATGGTCTGTCCGCACTCCCTAAGAAGTGCCCGCACACATTGGTGCGCCCGCACCCGGCATCGGTGCGCTCGCACCCGGCATCGGTGCGCCCCACAGATTAAGCACCCTTAATGTCAGTCAACTAGGTGCGCCCGCACCAGCTCTGAGGTGCGCCCGCACTATTCCGGCGAAGATTGGCCACTATATCAGTAGCCTTGGTGCGCCCGCACCACCTATTTTCGCCAGAAAATTATAATGCTCGTGACTATTAAAAACAATAGATTGTTATTATTTTGGACTTATGCTTTTATTCTAGAGTTTAGAGAATATTATTAGGGCTTACTTTAGAGAGATAAACACTTAGTTTTTTTATCAAGATTCGTAGATTATAGTTTGAGATTTCTACAACATTGAAGGTACTTTTATTCGATTTAATTTCAAAGTTTCAGTTTTTGTTCTCTCTTTTCATTGTTATTATTTGTTCTTCCATTTTATTAGATCTCCTTTATTATAGTTTCATAGTTGTTACTTTCATTAGATTAATTATCTTTTAATCATGTTTATCCCTAGATTAGTTATAGATTTCATGTTTTATTGCTTAGAATCCATGATTAGTGAGTAGTTTCCTATCTAGGGTTAGGGTGAAAGTATGAATTAGGGTTTAAATGTATTGTTAATGTGATTGTGATGATTTAAAGACGTTTATGCATTGTTCTTGGTGTTTGAGGCCTCAGGATAGATATTGATCACATTTGTGCTTTGGTATTTTGATTTCAAATGCTTAATTGAATTATGAACTCTTTTATCATCCCCATGAATCAACTTAATTTCTAGGCCAAGATATTGGGTAGAAATTAAGGGGATCCTATATTAGGGGTTTTCCAAATTATTTGGATCTCTTAATCAATTGACTAAAGACCATTCGAGAGAGGATTTAGTTGATTGATTAAGCGATCATTCTCGAGGACCATTCGAGAGAGGACTCGAGTATTTTAGAGGAAAACTAAACCTTGCCTAATCGTCACATTTGATTCACAATTGCATTAATAAACGTTTTCCACTTTGATCCATACTAGTAACCTTAACTCTAGTGTCTTCCTTATTCATATTTTCATCTCATATTATTTGCTACTTCTTTGATAATAGTTAGTTTTAGTTGTTACAAAAATCAAATCGGGTTGGTTTAGTTTGGGGGGAATTGTATTTAGTCTATTAAATTCGGATGGATTCGGTTTGGGTCATACTGATTCGGGTCACTTCAAGTATTGGGTCAATTTTGGGTCAAGTTCATATAGTGTAGGTCTCGGTACGGTTCGAATTTTTCAGGTTTCGGGTTGTTTTTCCCGTTATCTTTTCGATTTGAATCGAGTCTCAATTTGGATCATTTGGTTGGGGTTTCCGGGTTCGTGTCAACTTTGTTAGGTATACTCTCTCCTATGTCTCTCTCCTACATGGACGATTAGGAAATCATTTTGCCTTTGGAATAAAGTAGAAATTTTTTTCTAAAGAAACATTAATTTGAGAAAAAGAATCAATAATATTGATATGTTCTTTTATTAAATTAATTTGATTTTTTTGGAGAAATTATGCACAAAGCTCGATTTTTTTGGTTTGAGGGGTATGAGAATTAACTTGCGTACACAGGAATGAAAAGAAACGAGCAAAGTAAAGAGAGAGACCAAAGTAGGAGAAATCTAAATTTAATATAATCCAAATATCATATCATATATCTAATATATAAAGCAGAGTACAAAAGCCAACTCACGAGGTCGCGACATTTGGCATCCTCATTGGATGCCATTTGTCGCGCTAATTAAGTGTCACGTCAATTTTTTTTTTTCATAAATAGAATTCTAAATTGATACAAATACAAATAGAATTTAGGATAAGAATAAATAGAGTGGGGTTCACAATGAAAACTTAAATATAGTAAATTGATTATAACTTTTAATATATAGTTCGTAAAATTGTAATTTATGTACCATTAGAAAGTGTTTAAAAAGTACTTTAAAATAAGATCGATTTATACTATATTTAAAATTTTATATTAAAGTAACATATAAAAGGAAATATTGACTATACTAACGTATTAAAGTAATCTACTGCAATTGGAATTAGCGATTCAATTAGAATTTCGCGACATTTGGTGTCCTCATTCGACGCTATTTGTTGTGCTTATTAAGTGCCATGTCATATTTTTTTGAATATAAATAGATTTCTAAATTGATTAAAATACAAATAGAATTTAGGATAAGAATAAATAGAGTTGGGTTCACAATGAAAAACATTAATATAGTAAATTGATTGTAACTTTTAATATATAGTTCATAAAATTATAATTTTTGTACCATTAAAAAGTGTTTAAAAAGTACTTCAAAATAAGATCCATTTATACTATATTTGAAATTTTATATTAAAGTAACTTATAAAAGGAAATATTGACTATACTAACGTATTAAAGTAACCTACTGCAATTGGAATTAGCTATTCAATTATAATTAGGGTTAAAGTATTAAAGAAACCTATTGCAATTAGAATTAGGGATTCAATTAGAATTAGGGTTGTTATAAGAGATTCAATTAGAATTAGGGTTGTTCTACAAAACCTATTCATGTTAGAATTAGAATATTCAAAGTTATATATACTAGATTGTCAGCGGTCAACGTTGCACATTGCTAATGAATTATGGATTAGGGTTTTATTTTTAATGTTTTAACATGCAGGAAGATGTAGGTTGTGTAGTATATCGTGACATATGCTTTAACATATAAAAATATATGGTTTCTGCATGATAAAGTGAATGTTTGAATCATATAGTGAGTTTCTGCATGATATAGTGAGTGTCAAAATGATATAGTGGATTGTTCAGAAATGATGTAGTTTTTGCATAATATAGTATATTTCTGAATGATAAAGTGGGTTTCTTCATGACATATAAATTAGAAACCAACGTTAAAGATAATGACAAAATCACATTATAACTTTTAGTTGTTCTATGTCAAACAAAAATAACGGCCAAAAATAGGAGTGTAAATATTAAAAACTCTACCTCTTCTTCACGAAAAAGCTCGGGCATTTGCCCGGGTCCCAATACTAGTAACTAATATATAAAGCAGAGTCCAGATGCCAGCTCACGAGGTCGCAACATGTGGCGTCCTTATTGGACGCCATTTGTCGCGCTTATTAACTGCCATGTCTTTTTTTTTAAAAGATAGAGTTACAAAGTAATAAAAATACATGTATAGAGTTTAGGATAAGTATAAATAGATTTGGGTTCACAATGAAAAAATTAAGTAAAGTAAATCAATAATAACTTTTAATATATAGTTCGGAAAATTATAATTTTTGTACCATTGAAAAGTGTCTAAAAACGACTTTAAAATAAGATCCATTTATACTATATTTAAATTTTATATTAAAGTAACGTATAAAAAGAAATAGTGACTATACTAACTTATTAAAGTAACAAACTACAATTAGAATTAGAAAGTCAATTAGAATTAGAAAGTCAATTAGAATTAGGGCTTTTCTACAAAACCTATTCAGGTTAGAATTAAAATATTCAAAGTTGTTACATTATAACTTTTGTTGCTATATGTCGGACAAAAATATATTCAAATAGGGTATGTGAAAATTTCACGAAGAGAACTGCATTTGCCCGTGTAACACCCCGACCCATACGGTGGAATGAGTAGCATGCTAAATCCCTTTAAAGCAACCATGAGGGGTATTACAGCCCGGGTCCCAAATACTAGTATATATATAAAAAGGAGGAAATTTTCGAGAGCATAGGAAGCTCCTTAAGATTTCGAGAGCGTAGACCGCGCCATCTAAGCATGTCATGTCATTAATTTTTATTTTCTACATAGATTTAAATACGTATAAGGAGTTTTGGATAAGCAAAACTTACAGTTTGGTTTTGAATGAAAAACCTAAACTATTATATTATGTAAATTGTATACAACTTTTGCTAATTTAGAATATTATAATTTTTGCAGCATTGGAGAGTGCTCGAAATATGCTACGAAATAAGATCCATTTACAATATAGTTCTGCAACTTATGAAATATAGAACGCATCACGTAGGATTGTCATATCATAAATTATTATTTTAAATATTTTTAAAAAATAGATAATACATATATTTATATACATAAATGGAGTTTTAGATAGGGGAAATTATATATTTTTTTGAATAAACAACCTCAATTATTATATTATGAAAATTGAGTATAACTTATGCTTCATAATTCAAAACATTATAATTTTTTGTACCATTGGAGAGTGCTTGACATATGCTTCAAAATAAGATCCATTTACAATATAGTTTTACAACTCATGAAAATATATTTAATTAGATGAATTTGTTGAACCCTAGTTTTGATGATGACAAAGGAACAAAGATACAAACTAAGTATTGAACTAACAAGTTGTTAAGTGAATGGATTTTACAAGGTATCAAGGAAAGGAGCAAAGAGAATACTAAGTCAAAGAAGAAATCAAGTTTGGATTTTGAAGACTAAGTGAAGATGCTCAAAGATTTGGTACTGGAGAAACTTTGGAGCAAGAAGAACAAAGCGAGGCTTTTTATTTCTAGTTCCAATGTAAAGGAACGAGTAAGAATGGTAAGGAACTGTGGCAATTTAAAATGAGAATGAGTGTTTGTTCCTTTGCAAGGAATAGATAAACTGGCACTGTCATATTAAGTTAAAGGAACTAATTATTAAGAGGAACTTAGACATAGGATGAAGCTGTACAACGGTTAATAATGTTGCTTGAGTGATATATGCCTAGATTCTAGGAAACCGTTTTATTTAAGTAAAAATCTGATTTTAAGGAATATTTTTCTAAGGAAAAGATTTTATTTTTATTAGATGATAAAAATCCTTTTTCGGTTTTATGGAAAGTATTTTTAAAGATAATATTTTGATAAAAGGATTTAATTTTGGTTTTATTAATTAAACCAAATTTTTGGTTTACTGCCTAAGTGGTTGCTAAATTTAAGGAATCAGTAAAATTTCCATAACCCCCATTTAACATAGATCATGGAGATCATGGGTACTAAAAAGGAACGTGTTCCTCTAGTTGAGGAACATCATGGGAAAATGCTTTTACCACTAACACATGAATTTATCCCACGTTCTAAGTTATCACTGCTATAAATACTAATGTCTAATTAAGTTCCAATTTGTGACTGACCATGTGAATTAGTGAGTTTAACTAAGTAAAGTGTCTGTGCCTTCATTCTCTCATAAAAGCCATTTGTTCTCTGTCTTCTTACTCTATTCCACTAAGTTATTATTGATCATTGTAATTTTGGTTTTGGGGTAAGGGGACTTTGAGTGAAGTTTTGTAAGAGAGAAGCTTTGAGTGAAGCGAGTTAAAGTGAGTAAACTTCAAGTGAAGTTGAGAGGAACAGCTGTTAAGGGAACAGTTGTTCAGGAACTTGAGTTTCGGAACTAAAGGTGTGGCCTGTGAGTAGAATTAGGTTGTAACAAAGTTGTTTGGCCTAATTAGTGAAAGTGTTGATTCGAAAATCCCTAGTGGTCGAGGTTGTTTCTTCTTGTTGGGCCCAAGAAGTTTTTCCTTGTAAAAATCCCTTGTGTTCCTTTAGCTTGTTTCTTTGTTTAAGTTTTAAAATTCCGCAAAAAGTTACGTTTATTTCTACAAATATAATTCACCCCCCTCTTGTATTGTTCCTAGTGAAATAACAATTGGTATCAGAGCTATAACTCACGAAAAATAGGAAACCCTATTGAGAAAAAGATCTAAGGAACAATGAATACCACCGAGAAACTTAAGGAAGGTTACTCTACACAAAGGCCTCCTATGTTCAATGGAAAGTTCTATTCTTACTGGAAGAACATAATGGAGATTTTCATCAAGGCCGAAAACTACCAGGTATGGAGAGTCATTGAAGTTGGTGATTTTGAGGTCACAACTACTAATGACAAGAATGGGGTAATTCCTAAACCCTTCTCTGAATATAACAAAGCTGACTTTGAAAAAATGGAAGTGAATGCTATGGCTGTTAAACTTTTGCATTGTGGAATTGGACCCCATTAACACAATAGAATCATAGGATGCAAATCCGCAAAGCAAATATGGGATTTACTTGAAGTAACCCATGAAGGAACTAATGAAGTCAAGAGATCTAAAATTGATTTACTAATGAATCAATATGAACTGTTCTCCATGAAGGCTAAGGAAAGCATACATGAGATGTTTACTCATTTTACTAACATTATTAATGAGTTAGCTTCTCTTGGAAAGTTTATTTCATCAAAGGAACAGGTTCGAAAAGTTCTTGGGAGTCTTCCTAAGGATAGAAGGATGGCTAAGGTCACTGTCTTTGAGTTTCTTATCTCACTTAGGATGTGAATGAATGTTTGGTTTTCGATTCTAAGAAAGATCTAGCTCATTTCCCTAAGCGTTCTCTGGGTACATATGTTGATAGTTTACCTATTATCTTCATCGTGTACTTGGAGAACTGTAGGGAAGTCTTCTCCGGATTTTTCTTAGAATTGAAAAGCAAACATTCATTCACTAGTGAGATGAGAAACTCAAGGATGGGTTAGGTTGGAGTGATAAGGACCCAGATGTTCATGACTGCATTTGATAAGACACTTTGAATGATGTGATCGATATATTGTGTTCTTGTTTGGTGTCTCTAGTGTATGAATATGGATCAAACCTGGATGTATGGTAATCAGATTTCGGCGACATTTCTACAAGGGGTTGATGAATTTATCAGGGTTGCGTTAGAACATCAATCGCAGAATGGGTCAAAGTTAGTCTTGTGTCCTTGTTGTGATTGCAATAACTCTAGGGGGTATCGTGATGTGGATCAAATTAAGGATCATTTGATTCGTCGTGGGTTTAAGAGCAACTATACTAGGTGGACATGGCATGGAGAGTTTTATGATCAGGGTATGAGCTCCACTAGCTTGTGTGATGATTTGCATGTTGATCACATTGATGATGAGGTTGAGGTTGATATCGAAAAAGGAGAGGATAATAATGATATTGATAGGGTAGATGATGAGAATGATAGGGTGGATGATGAGAATGATAGGGTGGATGATGAGAATGATAGGGTAGATGAAATGTTGCACAATTTTAGAGGATGAAGGAACCGATCGTCCGAATATGTATGATAATATTTTAAGTGCAGCGGATAAACCTATGTATCCGGGGTGTAAGAATTTCACTAAACTTTCTGGCATCCTTACATTGTTCAATATGAAATCGAAGCATAGTTGGACAGATAAAAGACTAAGTGAGTTGTTCACTTTTTTACAAGAATTGCTACCTGATGGGAATGAAATTCCCAACTCTACCTATGAGGCAAAGAAATTGTTGTGTCCATTAGGTATGAAATATGAGAAGATACATGCATGTCAAAATGATTGTGTGTTGTATCGAAATGAGTACAAGGATTTGGGTGAGTGTCCAAGGTGTGGAGAGTCTCTAACAAGACAAAGGAGGATGATGAAGGGGTGAGAAAGAAAGAAACTCCGGCGAAGGTTCTTTGGTATCTTCCAATCATTCCGAGATTTAGGCGTTTATTTTCGGATGAAAATAATGCTAAATTATTAAGGTGGCATGCGGATGAGAGGAAGAAAGATGGGATGCTTAGACATCCGGCCGATTCTCCGCAATGGAGAAATATCGACCGAAAGTTTTCCAGTTTTGGTAAAGAACCTCGAAATCTTAGGCTTGGACTTTGTACAGATGGGATGAACCCATTTGGCACCCTAGGTACCCAGCATAGCACTTGGTCGGTTCTACTGACTATTTATAATCTGCCCCCCTGGTTATGTATGGAGCGTAAGTTTATTCTGCTATCGCTTCTTATCTCGGGTTCTAAGCAACCCGGAAACGACATAGATGTGTATCTTGACCCATTCATTCAAGATCTGAAATTGTTGTGGGATGAAGGTGTTTCGATGTTCGATGTGCATGCGAAAACTGAATTCACATTACGTGCCATGATATTCTGCACGATTAATGATTTCCCGGCTTATGGGAATTTGTACGGGTATACAGTTAAAGGAGCAAAGGCATGCCCTATTTGTGATGAGGATATGATTGATGAGCGGTTACATCATTGTGGGAAGAATGTATACCTGCATTATCGTACATGGCTTCCTTTAGATCATCCATTTCGTAAGAAGAAAAAGTTGTTCAACGGAAAAGTGGAGATGAGAGAAGCCCCTGTACCCTTACGTGGAAAACAGGTTTTTAGGCGGGTAAAGGATATTGAAATAGTGTTTGGCAAGCCCTTTAAAAGTGTCTCAAAGAACTTATACAATAAAAGGTCTAAGTTCTGGGACCTCCCATATTAGGAATGTTGAGAAGTCAGACATTGTCTTGATCTAATGCACATTGAGAAAAATGTTTGTGATGCCATTGTCGGCACATTGTTGAATATGCCCGGGAAGAGAAAGGATGGAGTTAAAGCTAGGAAAGACATGGCTGAAATGGGCAGACCAGAACTAGCACCTCAGGAGCGGGGACAACACTATTATCTTCCACCAGCTTGCTACACTTTATCTAAGAAGGAGAAAACGAGTTTTTGTGAGTCTCTACATAGGTTAAAGGTCCCTGCTGGATACTCGTCAAATTTTTGAAACCTTGTCTCACTGAAGGACTTGAAACTCGTTGGTTTGAAATCTCATGATTGTCATATCTTGATGCAGCATTTATTACCTGTTGCAATACGAGGAATTTTGCCTTCCCAAGTAAGATACACGATAACAAAGCTATGTTTCTTCTTCTGAAGTATCTCTAGCAAGGTGATTGATCCTAACACTCTAGATAACTTGCAAGCTGATGTAATAGTGACGATGTGTCGATTTGAAATGTACTTCCCACCATCGTTCTTTGACATCATGCCTCATTTGATAATTCATCTTGTCCGAGAAATTAGACTTTGTGGGCCTATTTGTATGAGATATATGTGGCTTTTCGAAAGACATATAGGTACTTTGAAGGGCAAAGTGATGAATCCAGCCAGACCAGAAGCAAGTATTGTCCAAAGAACAGTTGCAGAGGAAGTATCTGAATATGTAAGTCAGTATTTAGTACGTGCACAAGCAATTGGATTGCCAAAATCTAGACATGAAGGAAGACTTGATGGTTGTGGTACCATTGGTAAAAAAATATTGTGTCTTGATTGAGAGTTGAAAAGAAAAGCAGAATATTTAGTGTTAGAAAATCTGAAACAAGTTCATCCTTACTTAGATGAGCACGTGACTGTTCTTAGTGTTCAGTATCCATTGAAGAATAAACGTGAGTTGGTGATTGAGCATAATCGTTCGTTCGTTGATTGGTTTAAAGAACGAGTTATGAACCAATTATCTGACCCAAAAAATGATGTATCGGAGACGTTGAGATAGTTGGCATATGGGTCAAAGATGCAAGTTCTTTCCTATGAAGGGTATGACATCAATGGTTATTCATTTTACACTAAGCGGCAAGATGACAAATCCACGATGCAAAACAGTGGTGTTACGTTGGGGGCTTTGTCATCAGAGTATACAAGTAGAAGGGATAGAAAAATTGTTGAGACAATGAAGTCTTACTACGGGTTCATTGAAGAGATATTAGAACTTGACTACGTTGATTTCAAGATTCCGCTTTTTCGATGCAAGTGGGTTGATATTCGTCGTGGTTTAAAGAAGGATGAACATGGCTTTTTTACATTAGTCAATTTCAGCCGGTTAGGGCATCATGAAGATAGTTTCATATTGGCATCACAAGCAAAACAAGTTTTCTACATGGTTGACCCTGTCGATTCGAAATGGTCTGTTGTCATTGAAGGAAAAAGCAGAATACTTGGAATTGATGATGTATACGATGAAGAAGAATACGATGCACAATTTAATGAAGTTATTACTTCGTCGGTAGTCATTCCAAGTACATTAGGGGAAGATTTGGACCCAAATTACATTCGTCAAGACCATAATGAGGGATTTTACGGTGTCAAAGAAAAAACTGATTAATAGGTAATTTATGTAATATTATTGCAACTACTATTGTTTATAATCTTTAATTTTATACTTTATGCATTGTTAAAATAACTTTGTAGTACTTCATTTATGAATCAAACATGTCTTTGGTTGGTATTTGTATTTGGTTTCAGGTGTAGTGATGGAAGATGAGATAATGCATGATGCATCAGATGATCGGCAGCCACGTTCTGAGGCCGAGATTACTGATGGAGGTAGTAGGAAGAAAAGAGTGAGTAAGGCTAGAGGTCCGACAAAAGGGATTCGTTCCATACCCGGGGTTCAAAGAGTACTTCAGTGGGATGAGCTGATGCGTCCGATTGGGGAGCATGTTGGTGCGTACAAGACACATTGGGGTGAAATCAGTAGAAGCAAAGTGTCTATCTTGTACGATAGTTGGGATGATGTTCCAATAGGCCTTAAAAATAGTTTATGGGAAGATGCTAAAGTAAGTAACCCATGTATTTTAAAAGTCATTTTTTTAATTTAATTGAGATCTTGTTTATTAGTTACTAATCGTGTATTATTTTGTATATTGAAGAGAGAGTTTGGAATACAAGAGAATGAGAGGAAGAAACGAGATGTGTTGACTACTTGTGATAAGCAGTGGAGGGATTTCAAGTCAAAATTGGTGAGTCGATGGATCACAAAAAAGAGGAAGGGGCCTAACAATGATAAGCAACCATATGTGCTCTATCCTTTCATCACGGAAGAGATTTGGAAGCAATTTGTGACAAAGTGTAGCTCTGATAAGTTTAAGGTATATAATATGTACGTTACAATCACATAATATGTTATAATCAATTTTTTATGTTGTGAATATTGACTATTTACTTGTTTTTATATTAGGCTAAATGTGAAAAAGCAAGAATGTCTCAGTCTGCCAACATTCATCCTCATATTCTGGGTCAAAAGTCATATGCGGAGATTGAGTGACTGAGAACAAGTTCCTAGAGGAACAGAGAAGGTCCATTAATAGGTTGTAAAAGATAGAGTCTTTTGGCCTATTATAGTAATGAGACTTTGAGTCAAAATCCCTCATGGTCAAGGTTTTTCTTCCTATTGGGCCTAGGAAGTTTTCCTTGTAAAAATCTCGTGTGTTTGTCTCTTTCTACTTTCAAATTTGTTTTAATTCCGCATTACAAATCGAAAATTTCCCCTCAACTACAATTCACCCCCCCTCTTGTAGTTGGTCTAGTGTTCATACTAGAATAACAATTGGTATCAGAGCCTAGTACCTCCAGAATCAGCTAACACCGAGGAGATTGTACCTGGAACAATGAACACGACGGGAGAAAAGCTTGATGAAGGGTATTCAACTCAACGCCCACCTATGTTCAATGGCAAACATTATCCATACTGGAAGAATTGTATGGAGATATTTATTAAAGCTGAAAATTACCAAGTATGGAAGGTAATTGAAATCGGTGACTTTGAAGTCACAAAGAAGAACGAGAAAGGGGAGCTGGTTCCAAAACCCCTTGCCGAGTTTGACAAAGAGGACTTCGACAAAATGGAGATGAACAACATCGCCAAGAAGCTACTCCATTGCGGTCTTGGTCCCCATGAACACAATCGAGTCATGGGATGCAAGACTGCAAAACAAATGTGGGAACTCCTTCAAATTACTCATGAAGGAACAAGCGAAGTGATACGATCAAAGATCGATATGCTCATGCATAAGTATGAATTGTTTCACATGAAACAAAAGGAGCCTATTCAAGATATGCTCACTCGCTTCTCAAACATTATAAACGAACTTGAATCTCTGGGAAAGATAATCTCTCCAGAGGAACAGATTCGTAAGGTACTAAGGAGTTTACCACAAGATGAAAAATGGATGGCCAAGACAACGACACTGTTGGAAACTAAGGACTTCACAACGTTCAACATTGAACAACTTGCTGGTTTCTTGATGACCCATGAGTTACACCTCGAAACTCATGAAACTAAATCATCAAAGCCTAAGGCTCTGGCCCTCAGGTCTGAGGAACAAGAAGACTCAGAAACTGATGATGAAGAAGCTGCAATGATTGTTAGAAGATTCATGAAGTTCTTCAACAAGAACTATAAAGGAAAGGTTACCAAGAAACCAACGAATCTAAGTTGTCACAAGTGTGGAGGCCTTGATCATTTCATCAAGGAATGTCCTCAATGGGAAAACGAGAAAGCTAAAGGAAGATACAAAGAGAAGGGCAAGGAACAACAATGGTCATTTTCGAAAAATGATACTTCCTCCGTTTCTTTTTACTTGCCACGGTTTGACTTTTACACTATTCACCAACTCTACTTGGTTTATCTTTGGTGATTTATAGTTAAGGAAAAACATATTCATGTGGGATCTTGTTACATTCGTTTCAATGTATATTTTCTGGATATCTACTTTTTATTATTTTTAATTATCGGTAACTAAAGATATTAATGGTTGAACTTACGGTTTTTTCACCAAATGCCCCCGAGTTTTCGGTTTATTCACGAGGTACCCTCGCACTTTTCAAAATACATGGGGTACCCCTCAGTTTCAACATAATACACCCAAATGCCCCTAATAACTAACGGTGTTAACCGCCGTTAGTCATTAACCTTAATTTTCTATTTTAAATCCTAATTAACCCTAACCCTAACCCTAAACACTAACCCTAACCCCTAAACCTAAACCCTAACCCTAACTCCTAAACCTAAACCTTAACCCTAACCGCTAAACCTAAACCCTAACCCTAACCCTCCCCCCACCCTCCCACCACCCCCTCCCCCACCCCCCCTACCACCCCCCCCCACCCCCCCACCCCCCCCCCCACCCTCCCCCCCCCCCTCGTCGACCCTCCCCCCCCCCCCCAACACCCCTCCCCCCCACTGTCCCGCCAGCCCCCCCCACCACCGCCCAAGAACCCCCCCCTTCCTAAACCCCGCACATCTCCTGCCCCTCCCCCACCCCAATACCCCCTCGTTGCCCTCCCCCCCCACCCCCCGCAGCCCTAACTCGATTTCCCCCCACCCCGTCGAATTTTCGCAGCAAACCCCTCCACCCCGCCAATTTTCGCAACCCACGGTGTGAGTAGAGGAGAGAGAGAAAAAGCAACGCCGGGGGTAGCCGAACCGATTTCCGCAGCGTGAGTAGAGGGAGGGAGAGAAGAAAGCAACGCCGGGGGGTGGGGGAGCGAAAATCGATGAGGGTCGGGGGTGCGAAAATTCGACGGGGGTGGGGGAAATCGAGTTGGGGCTGCGCGGGGGTGTGGGGGAAGGGGCGCAGAGGGGGTACGGGGGTGGGGAGGGCGAGGGATGCGCGGGGTTTGGGAAGGGGGGTTGTTGGGCGGTGGTGGGTGGGGGGGCTGGGACAGTGGGGAAGGGGTGTTGGGAGGTGGGGCGGGGGAGGGTCGACGGGGGTGGGGGGGCTGCGGGAGGGTGGGGGGGGGGGAGCTGGCTGGGGTGGGGGTGGTAGGAGGGTGGGGGAGGGGTGGTGGGAGGGTGGGGGAGGGTTAGGGTTAGGGTTTAGGTTTAGGGGTTAGGGTTAGGGTTTAGGTTTAGGGGTTAGGGTTAGTGTTTAGGGTTAGGGTTAAGGTTAAGGTTAATTAGGGTTTAAAATAGAAAATTAAGGTTAATGACTAACGGCGGTTAACACCGTTAGTCACTAGGGGCATTTGGGTGTATTATGTTGAAACTGAGGGGTACCCCGTGTATTTTCAAAAGTGCGAGGGTACCCGGTGAATTTCGTGAAAACTCGGGGGCATTTGGTGAAAAAACCGTTGAACTTATGCATTGGCAAGCGTGAAAGTCAAACTGTTGCAAGTAAAAAGAAACGGAGGAAGTATGAAGAGAGCCATGGTGGCAGCATGGGGAGAGTCTGACTCAGAGGAGGAGCAGGAACAAACTGAGGAAGAAACAGACCATCTATGTCTCATGGCAAATATCGAGAACAAAGTGGAATCATCAAACCCCAAGGTAAGTCTTGATGCCATTGAAGAGGAACTTACAGAATTGAATAAAAGCCAATTAATAAAACTTCTACTAGAAACCTTAGATGACTACAAGGATGTATGCGCAAAAAAAGATTAACTAATGCCTTGAATCACTAAGAACCATTCAAATTGGCTTAACTCACTAAAATGTGACACTGAAAAAAGATTCTTTGAACTTTTTGACAAGAGTAGAGCTTCTCAAGAGGCATTTGAAAAAGTCAAAAACGAAAATTATCTTTTGAATTTGGAATTGGCAGATTTGAAACTGTTTGTTCCTGAAGGAACAATCTCTTCATCTAATACCAAAAATATTGCGGAAAATATGAAAAACGATTATGACAATATTTTACAAGAAAACCTGGTATTAAGGAAGAAACTGGAGACCTTAAGGAACAAGCTTCCTGACCCAGTCACATGGATACAAAAGTATCAAAACAAAGGAACAGATGGTCTAGGTTTCAATCACAAGAAGAAGGACAAAACAAAAAAATATGTTGATCTACCAAGTAGTAAAATATGTTCTTACTGTGGGAACAGTGGTCACATTGTGTCTGACTGTTCCACCAGAGAAGAACGTATTGAGAGGAACACGTACCTAGTGAAACAGGTTTGGAAAATTAAGAAAGGCTCAAGTCCAACAAAGGAACCCAAGCTAAACTAGGTTCCTACCACTAACTAGTTTGCTATGGTACAGACTGAATTGAGGGGGAACAACCTGTGGTACCTCGATAGCGGTTGTTCTAAGCACATGACAGGAGATAGATTAAAATTTCTCTCACTTTCAGTCTTCAATGGAGGAACTGTGACCTTTGGAGACAATCTTATAGGTAACATAGTTGCAGTTGGTAAGATTGGTAAATCTCAGTCACATTCCATAGATAATGTATTTTTGGTTGAAGGTTTAAAGCATAGTTTACTTAGAATATCTCAGTTTTGCGATAAGGGAAATTCAGTGAAGTTTACTAATGAGTCTTGTGTAGTCAGCAATGAAAGTACAGGAACCAAGATCCTTGAGGGAACAAGGAAAGGGAACACCTACATGGTCGACCTGAACCTTGTTCCTAGGAATAATCTCACATGCTTAAGTGTGATCGAAGCTGATCCTTTTCTGTGGCACAAACGGTGCGGTCATGCAAGCCTGTCCCTATTGCATAAACTAAGTGGAAATGACTTGGTGGTTGGTTTACCAACAATTAAGTCACTAAACCATGATGTTTGTGATTCATGTGTTAAAGGCAAGCAAGTGAGATCCTCATTCAAATCCAAGAAAATGGTAAGCACACAAAGTCCATTAGAACTTCTTCACATTGACTTATATGGCCCTGTATGCATCCAAAGCCGATCCGGTAAGAAATATGTATTAGTTATAGTAGATGATTTTTCGAGATACACATGGGTTATTTTTCTTCATAGTAAGGATGAAACATTTGATGAATTCCTAACCTTTGCTAAAAAGATTCAAAGAACAAGTGGTTTTAAATTAAAGCATTTAAGATCTGACCATGGAAATGAGTTTGAAAACTCCAAGTTTGATGAATTTTGTAGCAATGAAGGTTTAGATCATAATTTTTCCAGCTCCAAGAACACCTCAACAGAATGGTGTAGTCGAAAGGAAGAACCGGACCCTTCAGGATATGGCAAGGACGATGATTATTGCAAGCGATCTTCCGAAGAATTTTTGGGCTGAAGCAGTGAACACGGCATGCTACATCATCAATCGTGTCATGCTAAGACCAATCACCATGAAGACACCTTATGAGCTCCTTAGAGGACGAAATCCCAATATTTCTTATTTTCGTGTTTTTGGATGTAAATGTTTTGTACATAACAATATAATGGAAAGGACAACTTAGGAAAGTTTGATGCTAGAAGTGATGAGGCTATTTTTCTAGGATATGCCTTAAGTAGTAAAGCTTATCGTGTCTACAATAAGCGAACAATGTGTGTCGAGGAAAGTGTCCATGTTATTTTTGATGAGACTAACTCCCTGCAGGAACAGAGTCACAATGATAACTTTGAAATTGGTTTGACTAATCCTGATGAGTTTAATCAATATGATGAGGAACTAACCTCTGCAGGAAAAGAGAAGAAACAAGTTCCTGATCCTGATAACCCAGTGCCTGATCCCCATGAGGAACAAGCAACAGGAAGAACTCAGGAGGATCAAGGAGCTCATGATCCAGAAGAAGATCAAGTGAATCAATTACCTCAGGAAACTCAAGAAGCAACTAGGAGATTTGATCCAAAGCCTTGGAGACACCAAAATTCTCATCCTTTCGAATTGATAATAAGTGACCTTGAAAAGGGAACTCAAACGAGATCCCAATTGAAGAATTTTTGTGCCTTTCACGCTTTCTTATCTATGACAGAACCTAAGGACCATATGGAAGCGCTCAAGGAGGCTGATTGGATCAACGCTATGCAAGAGGAGCTAAATGAGTTCAAGAGGAACAATGTATGGCACCTGGAGACTAAACCAAAGAACCAGAAGGTTATAGGACTTAAATGGGTCTTCAGGAACAAGCTTGATGAGCATGGAACTGTGGTAAGGAACAAGGCCAGACTTGTTGCCAAAGATTATAATCAACAAGAAGGTATTGATTTTGATGAAACCTTTGCTCCTGTTGCTAGAATAGAAGCAATTAGAATTTTGATTGCCTTTGCTGCCTTTATGGGATTTAAGTTGTACCAGATGGACGTCAAATGTGTATTTCTAAATGGTTTTTTAATTGAAGACGTCTATGTGGAACAACCTCCTGGATTTGAAAATTCGGAACTTCCAAATCAAGTCTATAAGCTTGATAAAGCTCTTTATGGGTTAAAACAAGCTCCTAGATCTTGGTATGAAAGGTTGTCAAAATTCCTGCTTTCACATGATTTCATAAGAGGTAAAGTTGATGGAACCCTGTTCCTTCGATCAAAAGGAACAGACATATTAGTAGTCCAGATTTATGTTGATGATATAATTTTCGGTGCTACTAATGATCTTCTTTGTAAGGAGTTTGCTGATCTTATGAGTAGTGAATTCGAAATGAGTATGATGGGAGAGTTGAACTTCTTTTTGGATTTCAAATCAAGCAAACTGAAAGAGGAACAATGATCCATCAACAAAAATATGTCAAGGAACTGCTTAAGAAATATGGACTGGAACATTAAAAAACCAACCACACTCCCATAGGAACAGGAACAAGGTTAGATGAAGATTCAAATGGTAAGTGTGTAAACGAGAAGCAATATCGAGGTATGATTGGTTCATTACTTTACTTAACAGCAAGTAGACCCGATATTTCTTTTAGTGTTGATTTATGTGCTCGGTTCCAATCAAATCCCAAAGAATCTCACTTAACAGCAGTTAAGAGAATTCTAAGGTATTTGAAAGGAAGCGATGACTTATATTTATTCTATCCTCGAAGTGATGTTTTTGACCTAGTAAGCTATTCGGATGCGGATTATGCTGGAGACTTGATTAACCGCAAGAGCACATCAGGCATTGTCCAGTACCTAGGAACAAGCTTGGTCTCATGGAGCTCAAAGAAGCAAAATACTGTTGCCTTATCCACTGTAGAGGCAGAGTATGTGGCTTCTGCTGCATGTTGTTCCCAGGTCCTTTAGATCAAGCAACAAGTAAGAGAGTTTGGCATTAAGTTTAAGTGTGTTCCTATCTATTGTGATAATAGTAGTGCAATTTGTATTTCTAAGGATCCAGTTCATCATTCAAGGGTCAAGCATATTCACATTAGACATCATTTCCTTAAGGATAATGTAGAAAAAAGTCTTATTAAAGTCGAATTTTGTCCAACTGAAAATCAAATAGCTGACATATTGACTAAACCACTTCCTAGAGAAAAATTTGAGAAAATTCGCTTAGAGCTAGGGATGATTAGAATTCATTGAGTGTGCTACTTCAAATAAAACCCTTAGTTACAAGATAACATTAAGTGGCCAGCAACATTTTGTGAATTTAATCACTTATTACAAAGTCATTGTAAAGGACTCATATTAGTCTTCATAATACTCCTCTTATTGTCCATGCATATACTTGAGTTAAAATAGAAAGGTTGCTGTACATATAGTTTGAACATGTAACATGCATGAGTTCACACCTTCTATTCTTTTCTTTCTTTCCACGTAAATATTATCTTTATTTTATTTTATTTTTTCTTCTTCCATTTATTATCTTTAATTTCTTCATTCATCCCCCAAAATATGTTTTTTAGTGGCAACGCTTCACCAGCATTCATGTACAAACCTAAACCTAAAATGATTCACCGGATTTAAAGAAGGAAGGGAAAAGCCGCATTTAATTCCTTTTACAATCCCCCATAAATTCCTCCCCAAATAAAAACCCATCAAATCAAACCAAAATTTACTCAGCAATTCATCTCATTTACCCAAAACCATTAACTCTGCAAACCGCCTTTCTCTCTCTCTCTCTATCTCTACACAAATCTGTCAACTTCATCTTCTTCACCTAAAACCCTAAATGGCTCCCAAAAGAAAATCCTCCGAAGATACCAAAAATTTTCCGGCTGAAATATCTTTACCTCTGGTGGATTACAACGAAAGCGAGAATGAATCTTCCAACTCAAATGAAGATTCCCTGGGTTCTCAAGCAAATTCGGCGGAAAATGAAGTGCTCTCTCCAAAGAAAGAAGACGATTTGGATGATGCTGAAACAGAGCAAGAAAAGGAAATCTTGGTACCTACGAAAAGGGGTAAGAAAACAAAATCTTCCAAGTATATCATTGGGTTTTGTGTCGATTTCACCTGGTGCAAGAAAATTAAGTGGAGTCAGTTTCTTGATCTTGTTAAGTTTCAAAAATGGGTAAAAGTGTTGAGTTTTGATGAGGGTCTGTATGAGAGTGAGATGAGCAAATTTGTTGCTAGTTTTGATAATACCGAGGGTTTATGCATGATTGTCGTAAATGGCAAATTGGTCAAGTTTAATGAAAAGAATATGGGTGAATGGTTTGATGTACCTACTAAGGGGTACAAGGAATATGTAAAGGGTAGGGCTAAGTTAAATGTTAATGGGGCTTCCAACTCTACCATTTTGAGTTACTTTGGGGGTAAGGAGTCTGACCAGTCCCTAGATCAGAAAGATCTTTCTCCTTTTCACAAATTTTTGTTTCACTTAGTTTGGCGCTTTATTTTGCCAAGGACTTCCAAGAGGACTCAAGCGAGCCTCATGGATCTTTCTTTGATGTTCTGCCTTGCTAAAAATATAAAAATCAACTTCCCTGCTTTAATGATTTCTCATCTTTCCTACTGCATCTCCCACAACACAAAAGTGGGGTATGCCAATCTTATTTCTGTTATCCTCAAGAAGAATCAAATCAAACTCCGATCTAGTATCTCTTTTGATCTAGAGCCTGATAACTATTTGACCAAAGAGACTTTATCTAGGCTGTCTCTAAGGGTACAGGGTGGGAAGTTAGCTAGACTTTAAGGTTGCAGAAACTAAGAGGAAGGTTGAAATTGGGATAAAAAGGAAGTCAGAGGAGGAGGTCAGTGCTGAAGGACCTAGGTCAGTGCGTAAGAGTCAACGGATTGCTGAGACCAAGGCTCCCAAGGAACAGGGTCCGGGTGCTGTTCATATTGATCTTGAGGAGGATCAAGGACTGTTGATTTTCCCCTTCTCTCCACCACTGGTCTTTATGGTATACTTCACTCAATTCAGGAGTCTCTGTCTCTCCTGCACACAAGAGTCCAGGGTGTTGAAGCCAGGATTGCCCAAGTTGATCTTCAGCATGAGCAGATCCTAGCAGGAGTGAAGAGAGGAGAAGCTGTAGTTCGGGAGAAGATTGACGCTGTGGTCGCTTCTTTCGTTGTTCACCCCAATCCCTCCAAGCCCTAATCCCCTTCCCTTCTATATAATCTGATGAAATAATGATAATTTTTTGGTTGGTTTGTATTAAACAATGGTGACTTGCTGTTACTATCTTTTATCACCCATCACTTTTTGGTGATAAATTATTTTGGTTTATTTCTTTTATCTTATTTTATCTTTTATTCTCTTACTTCTCTTCTTGCTTTCTTTTCTTTCTTTTATATTCCTCCTGAACTCAGCTTGTGCATTTTTCGTGACTATGTGCATTGATCTCATCTTAATATGCTCATTATAATGTTTGGATGGCTAGTATTATTAGATGATTGTTTGAGCTACTACGCCTTGACATTGTTGTATCTGATGCACTCTTAGAGTACTGTTGGGTACTTAGTTGTTTTTGATGATGACAAAAGGGGGAAGAAGTAGAGTGGCACATAAAACTTCAATTCTAGTCTTCTTAGGTTCTAGGTGATGCTCTTTGGATTTTTCTTTGCCTTATATTCAAGACTTATTTATGTTAGTGTAGTATTAGTTTTCTGTTAGTTTAATGCTAGATTTATTAGATTTATTTTATAAGTCTTTTGTTAAGTCATTAGCTCTTGATTCTTTTGCTCTAGTATTTTAATTTTCTTATTCAGTTTATTCATTTTTTGTTTTTATATGCCTTATATTTGCCATCATCAAAAAGGGGGAATATTGTTGTATTCCATGTTTTGATGATGCCAAATACTTAGGTTAATTTTATTATATAGTTTTTATTTTGCGAAAAATATAAAATACCAAAAATAATGTAATGTTTAATTTTGCATTTATATCTTGTGGAGAAAGATTATTTATTTAATCTAAGTCAAGATGTTATTTTATGCACTTTGAATTTTTTATCATATGGTATGTTTAATATACAAGTAACTTAGAATCATTGATTAAAAGATTCTTCAAGTTAGTAGATATTTTTGATGTTGTTGTTTGTGCGTGAAAATCAGATGGAATAGGCGTGGCATAAATTGTGGAGTTAACTCCATGAAGCTCTCCAACTAACTTGATCCACTTGCGCATTACTTGCTGGAGGTTAGCTCACTAACGGATAGTGGAGGGTAGTTAGTTACCGTTGCAATATTCGTGGAGATATGCAGCGAAAATCAGGCCATGATCTCCATTACTCCACTCGCACTATTTGAGGAGAACATGAAGCACAACATGTCCAGATAAAGGAAAATCTACAACAGCTATATAAAGAGAAATTACTTGTTGAAAAAAAATGACTTTCTTGAGCGAAAATTAATTATCCACTTAGAAAGTTTTCATGTAATTTCCTCTTGTATTCTACATACTTATTGTAATATTCATAGTGTGTTGGTGAGAGAAAATTCAGAGAATATCCTTGTATTCAAGAGAGAGAAAGAAAGAGATAAAAGAGAAGACTTCGAGTGAAGTCAAGAGTGAGTGTCATCAATTCAGGGGGAACTGAGTGACTGCGAACAAGTTCCTAGAGGAACAGAGAAGGTCCATTAATAGGTTGTAAAAGATAGAGTCTTTCGGCCTATTATAGTAAAGAGACTTTGAGTCAAAATCCCTCGTGGTCAAGGTTTTTCTTCCTATTGGGCCTATCATCTGTTGACTCATCCACATCTTCAGTTTTTTCCTCCTTACCGGATCGAACTTTGCCATGGCTTCTCGCAAGATCGAAAAAAGATAAGGAAGGAAATCTTTTCTTCCCTAATGAAGAAACACAAAAGATAAAAGAATCCATTGTAAGCATTTTTCAAATTTTATGATATTTTCTTGTCTAATTACTCGTATTCTACTAATCATATGAATTTTTTTAATTGGACGCAGGATGATTGGAAAAGGAAAGAAAAGGAAGGAGAGTTTGTTCCAGGTCGGATGGATGATGCTCTATCAAGTGCTCTATAGAGGAAAGACCGTCCTGGGCGTGTGTTAACTGCCGGGCGTAGCATTGGGATTACATCTGTTTGGGGAGATCCTGATCGGAGTAGTACTGCTCGAAAGGGTAGGGGCATGGATGATGAGGAGATGCAGGAGTTCGAGGCTAGAGTGAGCCAAAGAGTTAGAGAACAGACGATGCAAGAGATGAACTCGAAGATAGATGCAATAGTTCAAGAAAGGTTGATGGCTTTTGCTGTGCAATTAGGTCTTCAAGTACCAAATCAAACAAGGGAAGATGCGCCGGTCCGAAGTCCTCACACTCCAGTTGATCCTAGTAGCTGTCACTCGGGGGACAATGATCCATTTGTGAACTTGCAGGTATAAGTTTATTTTATATCTTTTAAGATTATGATATTATGCTTCTAAAACACTTAATTAATGACATTGTGTTCTCATTGGATGTTAAGAGTCAAGTTCCATGTCGTTTGGCATTAACGGATGTCTCGGGGCCGATCATTGTAGCTGAGGGTACCGTTTATCCACAACTGGGGTCATCATCACATCCTACGACCGTGAAAGTGAGTGTTGATAATTTTTTTCCGGACTACGCAGATGCTCCAGTTCCACTACCTACTCCATACATCGTGAAACTCAGTCAAGCTGAGGGTTCATTGATAGAATGGCCGAAAGAGTGGTATTTTTAGTCTCAGATAATCAGATAACTTATGTTTAATATCTTGATTTATATACTACGTAAGCTTGATTGATATATGAAATAATCTATATACATATATTGTATAATTAAAAAGAAGTCGGATTGAATTAGGAACATTTGCCTAAGGAAGGTGCGATGAAGAAGAAGAAAAAAATTATTGGTAGTGATCTTTGCACCGATGAGTCTGCACATAGGTACATAGATCCTTTTATTAGTATACCACTAGAGGATATGGATAATATTGTCAAGGATATGCACCGATTATTAGTTACTAATCGTGTATTATTTTGTATATTGAAGAGAGAGTTTGGAATACAAGAGAATGAGAGGAAGAAACGAGATGTGTTGACTACTTGTGATAAGCAGTGGAGGGATTTCAAGTCAAAATTGGTGAGTCGATGGATCACAAAAAATGAGGAAGGGGCCTAACAATGATAAGCAACCATATGTGCTCTATCCTTTCATCACGGAAGAGATTTGGAAGCAATTTGTGACAAAGTGTAGCTCTGATGAGTTTAAGGTATATAATATGTACGTTACAATCACATAATATGTTATAATCAATTTTTTATGTTGTGAATATTGACTATTTACTTGTTTTTATATTAGGCTAAATGTGAAAAAGCAAGAATGTCTCAGTCTGCCAACATTCATCCTCATATTCTGGGTCAAAAGTCATATGCGGAGATTGAGTGACTGAGAACAAGTTCCTAGAGGAACAGAGAAGGTCCATTAATAGGTTGTAAAAGATAGAGTCTTTTGGCCTATTATAGTAAAGAGACTTTGAGTCAAAATCCCTCATGGTCAAGGTTTTTCTTCCTATTGGGCCTAGGAAGTTTTCCTTGTAAAAATCTCGTGTGTTTGTCTCTTTCTACTTTCAAGTTTGTTTTAATTCCGCATTACAAATCGAAAATTTCCCCTCAACTACAATTCACCCCCCCCCTCTTGTAGTTGGTTTAGTGTTCATACTAGAATTTTCGCAGCAAACCTCGTGTGTTTGTCTCTTTCTACTTTCAAGTTTGTTTTAATTTCGCATTACAAATCGAAAATTTCCTCTTAACTACAATTCCCCCCCCCCTCTTGTAGTTGGTTTAGTGTTCATACTAGAATTTTCGCAGCAAACCCCTCCACCCCGCCAATTTTCGCAGCCCACAGCGTGAGTAGAGGAGGGAGAGAAGAAAGGAACGCCAGAGGGTGGCTGAACCGATTTCCGCAGCGTGAGTAGAGGAGGGAGAGAAGAAAGCAACGCTGGGGGTGGGGGAGCGAAAATCGATGAGGGTCGGGGGTGCGAAAATTCGACTGGGGGGGGGGAAATCGAGTTGGGGGCTGCGAGGGGTGGGGGGGAAGGGCAGCGAGGGGGTATCGGGGTGGGGGGGGGAGGGCGGGGGATGCGCGGGGTTTGGGAAGGGGGGTTGTTGGGCGGTGGTGGGGGGGGGGCTCTTTGGGGACAGGTGGGGGAAGGGGTGTTGGGAGGGCGGGGGAGGGTCGACGGGGGTGGGGGGGGTCAGGGAGGGTGGGGGAGGGGGGGAGCTGCGGGGTGGGGGTGGTAGGAGGGTGGGGGAGGGGGTGGTGGGAGGGTGGGGGAGGGTTAGGGTTAGGGTTTAGGTTTAGGGGTTAGGGTTAGGGTTAGGGTTAAGGGTTTAGGGGTTAGGGTGAGTGTTTAGGGTTAGGGTTAAGGTTAGGGTTAATTAGGGTTTAAAATAGAAAATTAAGGTTAATGACAAACGGCGGTTAACACCGTTAGTCACTAGGGGCATTTGGGTGTATTATGTTGAAACCGAGGGGTACCCCGTGTATTTTCAAAAGTGCGAGGGTACCCGGTGAATTTCGTGAAAACTCGGGGGCATTTGGTGAAAAAACCGTTGAACTTATGCATTGGTAAGCGTAAAAGTCAAACTGTTGCAAGTAAAAAGAAACGGAGGAAGTATGAAGAGAGCCATGGTGGCAGCATGGGGAGAGTCTGACTCAGAGGAGGAGCAGGAACAAACTGAGGAAGAAACTGCCCATCTACGTCTCATGGTAAATATCGAAAACAAAGTGGAATCATCAAACCCCAAGGTAAGTCTTGATGCCATTGAAGAGGAACTTACAGAATTGAATAAAAGCCAATTAATAAAACTTCTACTAGAAACCTTAGATGACTACAAGGATGTATGCGCAAAAAAAGATTAACTAATGCCTTGAATCACTAAGAACCATTCAAATTGGCTTAACTCACTAAAATGTGACACTGAAAAAAGATTCTTTGAACTTTTTGACAAGAGTAGAGCTTCTCAAGAGGCATTTGAAAAAGTCAAAAACGAAAATTATCTTTTGAATTTGGAATTGGCAGAATTGAAACTGTTTGTTCCTGAAGGAACAATCTCTTCATCTAATACCAGAAATATTGCGGAAAATATGAAAAACGATTATGACAATATTTTTCAAGAAAACCTGGTATTAAGGAAGAAACTGGAGACCTCAAGGAACAAGCTTCCTGACCCAGTCACATGGATACAAAAGTATCAAAACAAAGGAACAAATGGTCTAGGTTTCAATCACAAGAAGAAGGACAAAACGAAAAAATATGTTGATCTGCCAAGTAGTAAAATATGTTCTTACTGTGGGAACAGTGGTCACATTGTGTCTGACTGTTCCACCAGAGAAGAACGTACTGAGAGGAACACGTACCTAGTGAAACAGGTTTGGAAAATTAAGAAAGGCTCAAGTCCAACAAAGGAACCCAAGCTAGACTAGGTTCCTACCACTAACTAGTTTGCTATGGTACATGCTGAATTGAGGGGGAACAACCTGTGGTACCTCGATAGCGGTTGTTCTAAGCACATGACAGGAGATAGATTAAAATTTCTCTCACTTTCAGTCTTCAATGGAGGAACTGTGACCTTTGGAGACAATCTTATAGGTAACATAGTTGCAGTTGGTAAGATTGGTAAATCTCAGTCACATTCCATAGATAATGCATTTTTGGTCGAAGGTTTAAAGCATAGTTTACTTCGAATATCTCAGTTTTGCGATAAGGGAAATTCAGTGAAGTTTACTAATGAGTCTTGTGTAGTCAGCAATGAAAGTACAGGAACCAAGATTCTTGAGGGAACAAGGAAAGGGAACACCTACATGGTCGACCTGAACCTTGTTCCTAGGAATAATCTCACATGCTTAAGTGTGATCGAAGCTGATCCTTTTCTGTGGCACAAACGGTGCGGTCATGCAAGCCTGTCCCTATTGCATAAACTAAGTGGGAATGACTTGGTGGTTGGTTTACCAACAATTAAGTCACTAAACCATGATGTTTGTGATTCATGTGTTAAAGGCAAGCAAGTGAGATCCTCATTCAAATCCAAGAAAATGGTAAGCACACAAAGTCCATTAGAACTTCTTCACATGGACTTATATGGCCCTGTATGCATCCAAAGTCGATCCGGTAAGAAATATGTATTAGTTATAGTAGATGATTTTTCGAGATACACATGGGTTATTTTTCTTCATAGTAAGGATGAAACATTTGATGAATTCCTAACCTTTGCTAAAAAGATTCAAAGAACAAGTGGTTTTAAATTAAAGCATTTAAGATCTGACCATGAAAATGAGTTTGAAAACTCCAAGTTTGATGAATTTTGTAGCAATGAAGGTTTAGATCATAATTTTTCCAGCTCCAAGAACACCTCAACAGAATGGTGTAGTCGAAAGGAAGAATCGGACCCTTCAGGATATGGCAAGGACGATGATTATTGCAAGCGGTCTTTCGAAGAATTTTTGGGCTGAAGCAGTGAACACGGCATGCTACATCATCAATCGTGTCATGCTAAGACCAATCACCATGAAGACACCTTATGAGATCCTTAGAGGACGAAATCCCAATATTTCTTATTTTCGTGTTTTTGGATGTAAATGTTTTGTACATAACAATATAATGGAAAGGACAACTTAGGAAAGTTTGATGCTAGTAGTAAAGCTTATCGTGTCTACAATAAGCGAACAATGTGTGTCGAGGAAAGTGTCTATGTTATTTTTGATGAGACTAACTCCCTGCAGGAACAGAGTCACAATGATAACTTTGAAATTGGTTTGACTAATCCTGATGAGTTTAATCAATATGATGAGGAACTAACCTCTGCAGGAAAAGAGAAGAAACAAGTTCCTGATCCTGATAACCCAGTGCCTGATCCCCATGAGGAACAAGCAACAGGAAGAACTCAGGAGGATCAAGGAGCTCATGATCCAGAAGAAGATCAAGTGAATCAATTACCTCAGGAAACTCAAGAAGCAACTAGGAGATTTGATCCAAAGCCTTGGAGACACCAAAATTCTCATCCTTTCGAATTGATAATAAGTGACCTTGAAAAGGGAACTCAAACGAGATCCCAATTGAAGAATTTTTGTGCCTTTCACGCTTTCTTATCTATGACAGAACCTAAGGACCATATGGAAGCGCTCAAGGAGACTGATTGGATCAACGCTATGCAAGAGGAGCTAAATGAGTTCAAGAGGAACAATGTATGGCACCTGGAGACTAAACCAAAGAACCAGAAGGTTATAGGACTTAAATGGGTCTTCAGGAACAAGCTTGATGAGCATGGAACTGTGGTAAGGAACAAGGCCAGACTTGTTGCCAAAGATTATAATCAACAAGAAGGTATTGATTTTGATGAAACCTTTGCTCCTGTTGCTAGAATAGAAGCAATTAGAATTTTGATTGCCTTTGCTGCCTTTATGGGATTTAAGTTGTACCAGATGGACGTCAAATGTGTATTTCTAAATGGTTTTTTAATTGAAGACGTCTATGTGGAACAACCTCCTGGATTTGAAAATTCGGAACTTCCAAATCAAGTCTATAAGCTTGATAAAGCTCTTTATGGGTTAAAACAAGCTCCTAGATCTTGGTATGAAAGGTTATCAAAATTCCTGCTTTCACATGATTTCATAAGAGGTAAAGTTGATGGAACCCTGTTCCTTCGATCAAAAGGAACAGAACATATTAGTAGTCCGCATTTATGTTGATGATATAATTTTCGGTGCTACTAATGATCTTCTTTGTAAGGAGTTTGCTGATCTTATGAGTAGTGAATTCGAAATGAGTATGATGGGAGAGTTGAACTTCTTTTTGGATTTCAAATCAAGCAAACTGAAAGAGGAACAATGATCCATCAACAAAAATATGTCAAGGAACTGCTTAAGAAATATGGATTGGAACATTAAAAAACCAACCACACTCCCATAGGAACAGGAACAAGGTTAGATGAAGATTCAAATGGTAAGTGTGTAAACGAGAAGCAATATCGAGGTATGATTGGTTCATTACTTTACTTAACAAATGCCAAGTAGACCCGATATTTCTTTTAGTGTTGATTTATGTGCTCGGTTCCAATCAAATCCCAAAGAATCTCACTTAACAGCAGTTAAGAGAATTCTAAGGTATTTGAAAGGAAGCGATGACTTATGTTTATTCTATCCTCGAAGTGATGTTTTTGACCTAGTAAGCTATTCGGATGCGGATTATGCTGGAGACTTGATTAACCGCAAGAGCACATCAGGCATTGTCCAGTACCTAGGAACAAGCTTGGTCTCATGGAGCTCAAAGAAGCAAAAAATCTGTTGCCTTATCCATTGTAGAGGCGAGTATGTGGCTTCTGCTGCATGTTGTTCCCAGGTCCTTTAGATCAAGCAACAAGTAAGAGAGTTTGGCATTAAGTTTAAGTGTGTTCCTATCTATTGTGATAATACTAGTGCAATTTGTATTTCTAAGGATCCAGTTCATCATTCAAGGGTCAAGGATATTCACATTAGACATCATTTCCTTAAGGATAATGTAGAAAAAAGTCTTATTAAAGTCGAATTTTGTCCAACTGAAAATCAAATAGCTGACATATTGACTAAACCACTTCCTAGAGAAAAATTTGAGAAAATTCGCTTAGAGCTAGGGATGATTAGAATTCATTGAGTGTGCTACTTCAAATAAAACCCTTAGTTACAAGATAACACTAAGTGGCCAGCAACATTTTGTGAATTTAATCACTCATTACAAAGTCATTGTAAAGGACTCATATTAGTCTTCATAATACTCCCCTTATTGTCCATGCATATACTTGAGTTAAAATAGAAAGGTTGCTGTACATATAGTTTGAACATGTAACATGCATGAGTTCACACCTTCTATTCTTTTCTTTCTTTCCACGTAAATATTATCTTTATTTTATTTTATTTTTTCTTCTTCCATTTATTATCTTTAATTTCTTCATTCTTCCCCCAAAATATGTTTTTTAGTGGCAACGCTTCACCAGCATTCATGTACAAACCTAAACCTAAAATGATTCACCGGATTTAAAGAAGGAAGGGAAAAGCCGCATTTAATTCCTTTCACAATCCCCCATAAATTCCTCCCCAAATAAAAACCCATCAAATCAAACCAAAATTTACTCAGCAATTCATCTCATTTACCCAAAACCATTAACTCTGCAAAACCGCCTTTCTCTCTCTCTCTCTATCTCTACACAAATCTGTCAACTTCATCTTCTTCACCTAAAACCCTAAATGGCTCCCAAAAGAAAATCCTCCGAAGATACCAAAAATTTTCCGGCTGAAATATCTTTACCTCTGGTGGATTACAACGAAAGCGAGAATGAATCTTCCAACTCAAATGAAGATTCCCTGGGTTCTCAAGCAAATTCGGCGGAAAATGAAGTGCTCTCTCCAAAGAAAGAAGACGATTTGGATGATGTTGAAACAGAGCAAGAAAAGGAAATCATGGTACCTACGAAAAGGGGTAAGAAAACAAAATCTTCCAAGTATATCATTGGGTTTTGTGTCGATTTCACCTGGTGCAAGAAAATTAAGTGGAGTCAGTTTCTTGATCTTGTTAAGTTTCAAAAATGGGTCAAAGTGTTGAGTTTTGATGAGGGTCTGTATGAGAGTGAGATGAGCAAATTTGTTGCTAGTTTTGATAATACCGAGGGTTTATGCATGATTGTCGTAAATGGCAAATTGGTCAAGTTTAATGAAAAGAATATGGGTGAATGGTTTGATGTACCTACTGAGGGGTACAAGGAATATGTAAAGGGTAGGGCTAAGTTAAATGTTAATGGGGCTTCCAACTCTACCATTTTGAGTTAAATGTTAATGGGGCTAAGTTTAATGGGCCTCATGGATCTTTCTTTGATGTTCTGCCTTGCTAAAAATATAAAAATCAACTTCCCTGCTTTAATGATTTCTCATCTTTCCTACTGCATCTCCCACAACACAAAAGTGGGGTATGCCAATCTTAATTCTGTTATCCTCAAGAAGAATCAAATCAAACTCCGATCTAGTTCCTCTTTTGATCTAGAGCCTGATAACTATTTGACCAAAGAGACTTTATCCAGGCTGTCTCTAAGGGTACAGGGTGGGAAGTTAGCTAGACTTTAAGGTTGCAGAAACTAAGAGGAAGGTTGAAATTGGGATAAAAAGGAAGTCAGAGGAGGAGGTCAGTGCTGAAGGACCTAGGTCAGTGCGTAAGAGTCAACGGATTGCTGAGACCAAGGCTCCCAAGGAACAGGGTCCGGGTGCTGTTCATATTGATCTTGAGGAGGATCAAGGACTGTTGATTTTCCCCTTCTCTCCACCACTGGTCTTTATGGTATACTTCACTCAATTCAGGAGTCTCTGTCTCTCCTGCACACAAGAGTCCAGGGTGTTGACGCCAGGATTGCCCGAGTTGATCTTCAGCATGAGCAGATCCTAGCAGGAGTGAAGAGAGGAGAAGCTGTAGTTCGGGAGAAGATTGACGCTGTGGTCGCTTCTTTCGTTGTTCACCCCAATCCCTCCAAGCCCTAATCCCCTTCCCTTCTATATAATCTGATGAAATAATGATAATTTTTTGGTTGGTTTGTATTAATCAATGGTGACTTGCTATTACTATCTTTTATCACCCATCACTTTTTGGTGATAAATTATTTTGGTTTATTTCTTTTATCTTATTTTATCTTTTATTCTCTTACTTCTCTTCTTGCTTTCTTTTCTTTCTTTTATATTCCTCCTGAACTCAGCTTGTGCATTTTTCGTGACTATGTGCATTGATCTCATCTTAATATGCTCATTATAATGTTTGGATGGCTAGTATTATTAGATGATTGTTTGAGCTACTACGCCTTGACATTGTTGTATCTGATGCACTCTTAGAGTACTGTTGGGTACTTAGTTGTTTTTGATGATGACAAAAGGGGGAAGAAGTAGAGTGGCACATAAAACTTCAATTCTCGTCTTCTTAGGTTCTAGGTGATGCTCTTTGGATTTTTCTTTGCCTTATATTCAAGACTTATTTATGTTAGTGTAGTATTAGTTTTCTGTTAGTTTAATGCTAGATTTATTAGATTTATTTTATAAGTCTTTTGTTAAGTCATTAGCTCTTGATTCTTTTGCTCTAGTATTTTAATTTTCTTTTTCAGTTTATTCATTTTTTGTTTTTATATGCCTTATATTTGCCATCATCAAAAAGGGGGAATATTGTTGTATTCCATGTTTTGATGATGCCAAATACTTAGGTTAATTTTATTATATAGTTTTTATTTTGCGAAAAATATAAAATACCAAAAATAATGTAATGTTTAATTTTGCATTTATATCTTGTGGAGAAAGATTATTTATTTAATCTAAGTCAAGATGTTATTTTATGCACTTTGAATTTTTTATCATATGGTATGTTTAATATACAAGTAACTTAGAATCATTGATTAAAAGATTCTTCAAGTTAGTAGATATTTTTGATGTTGTTGTTTGTGCGTGAAAATCAGATGGAATAGGCGTGGCATAAATTGTGGAGTTAACTCCTTGAAGCTCTCCAACTAACTTGATCCACTTGCGCATTACTTGCTGGAGGTTAGCTCACTAACGGATAGTGGAGGGTAGTTAGTTACCGTTGCAATATTCGTGGAGATATGCAGCGAAAATCAGGCCATGATCTCCATTACTCCACTCGCACTATTTGAGGAGAACATGAAGCACAACATGTCCAGATAAAGGAAAATCTACAACAGCTATATAAAGAGAAATTACTTGTTGAAAAAAAATGACTTTCTTGAGCGAAAATTAATTATCCACTTAGAAAGTTTTCATGTAATTTCCTCTTGTATTCTACATAATTATTGTAATATTCATAGTGTGTTGGTGAGAGAAAATTCAGAGAATATCCTTGTATTCAAGAGAGAGAAAGAAAGAGATAAAAGAGAAGCGAAGTCAAGAGTGAGTGTCATCAATTCAGGGGGAACTGAGTGACTGGGAACAAGTTCCTAGAGGAACAGAGAAGGTCCATTAATAGGTTGTAAAAGATAGAGTCTTTTGGCCTATTATAGTAAAGAGACTTTGAGTCAAAATCCCTCGTGGTCAAGGTTTTTCTTCCTATTGGGCCTAGGAAGTTTTCCTTGTAAAAATCTCGTGTGTTTGTCTCTTTCTACTTTCAAGTTTGTTTTAATTCCGCATTACAAATCGAAAATTTCCCCTCAACTAGTAGTTGGTCTAGTGTTCATACTATAATAACAGAGATGATTCCTTTTTGGAAAAAAAAAGGTATATCCCTTCATCATCTACAGCATCATCTGTTGACTCATCCACATCTTCAGTTTTTTCCTCCTTACCGGATCGAACTTTGCCATGGCTTCTCGCGAGATCGAAAAAAGATAAGGAAGGAAATATTTTCTTCCCTAATGAAGAAACACAAAAGATAAAAGAATCCATTGTAAGCATTTTTTAAATTTTATGATATTTTCTTGTCTAATTACTCGTTTTCTACTAATCATATGAATTTTTTTAATTGGACGCAGGATGATTGGAAAAGGAAAGAAAAGGAAGGAGAGTTTGTTCCAGGTCGGATGGATGATGATCTATCAAGTGCTCTATAGAGGAAAGACCGTCCTGGGCGTGTGTTAACTGCTGGGCGTAGCATTGGGAATACATCTGTTTGGGGAGATCCTGATCGGAGTAGTACTGCTCGAAAGGGTAGGGGCATGGATGATGCGGAGATGCAGGAGTTCGAGGCTAGAGTGAGCCAAAGAGTTAGAGAACAGACGATGCAAGAGATGCACTCGAAGATAGATGCAATAGTTCAAGAAAGGTTGATGGCTTTTGCTGCGCAATTAGGTCTTCAAGTACCAAATCAAACAAGGGAAGATGCGCCGGTCCGAAGTCCTCACACTCCAGTTGATCCTAGTAGCTGTCACTCGGGGGGCAATGATCCATTTGTGAACTTGCAGGTATAAGTTTATTTTATATCTTCTATGATTATGATATTATGCTTCTAAAACACTTAATTAATGACATTGTGTTCTCATTGGATGTTAAGAGTCAAGTTCCATGTCGTTTGGCATTAACGGATGTCTCGGGGCCGATCATTGTAGCTGAGGGTACCGTTTATCCACAACTGGGGTCATCATCACATCCTACGACCGTGAAAGTGAGTGTTGATAATTTTTTTCCGGACTACGCAGATGCTCCAGTTCCACTACCTACTCCATACATCGTGAAACTCAGTCAAGCTGAGGGTTCATTGATAGAATGGCCGAAAGAGTGGTATTTTTAGTCTCAGATAATCAGGTAACTTATGTTTAATATCTTGATTTATATACTACGTAAGGTTGATTGATATATGAAATAGTCTATATACATATATTGTATGAATTAAAAAGAAGTCGGATTGAATTAGGAACATTTGCCTAAGGAAGGTGCGATGAAGAAGAAGAAAAAAACTATTGGTAGTGATCTTTGCACCGATGAGTCTGCACATAGGTACATAGATCCTTTTATTAGCATACCACTAGAGGATATGGATGATATTGTCAAGGATATGCACCGATTATTTTGCAACCGGCCCTCAGATGAGCCTTTTAGTATGTAAGTTATGAAGGGTACCGTCTTCAACTATGATAGTGATCAGATGATCATTCTCTCGCGACAAGATGTTTTTCAATTTCTCACGGGAGCATGGCTTAATGTATCCATTTTGCAAATATTTATGATGTGAGAATTCTTAAACTCTAAACTAATTAACATTAATATTTATTTTTATTGTTTCTTCTAAGTATAAGTATTTGGAGTGTAGGCATTTGGAAGAGGAGTCTGAATCAGAGGGTACCATTGGTTTCGCGTGTCCAAGTATGATTTCGGTGACCATGATACGCAATCAACCAGAAGCCGTGATAAACTACATGGCAAGTTCAATGAAAGCGAATCAAAATATGCGTTTCATCCTATGTCCATATATTCAAAAGTATGTTAGTTAAACTAATCTTTACTTTGTTTTATCTATATGAACTTGTGGTTATATGAGCATCACATTTTGCTTCATGCCTTAGGGAACATTGGATTCTTCTTGTCATTTGTCTATTTAAGAAAGCGGTATATATATATGATTCGCTACAGAGAGAGAAAATTAGCTATCAAGATACCGCTGAATACGTAAGTTCATAGTTGTTATACATGTTAATTAATTTACATGCATTATATGATATTTTAAATAATTTACAAATGTTTATAGTAATTAATTGTTACAAAATTTCTATATTTAGTGCATATACAAGTTTCACGCGCCTTGAAGGATCCAATAAAGGAACTAAATTATCTTGGATAACGATCCCGGTAAAACTCTTATGGTTTTGTATTTGATAAACATTTTATAATTCTATTTAGGATTTTATTTCTGATTTTAACATATATCTTAAATTTGGTGTAGTGTGCTCAACAATCGAGAGGAGCGGAATGCGGCTATTTCGTGATGAAAAACATGCTTGAAATCGTCCGCATGCACTATGATTCAGATAATTTACAGGAGGTATATGTATGTCGTAAATTCGTTATTTATACTTATAGAATTTTCAAGTATATTAACTAATTTAATATATTTCTAGGATTTTCCACCAAGTCCTCAGCCATACTCCGCAACTGCAATCGACGAACTTAGAGAACTTTTTGCAAAATACTTTGTAGAGGTCGTCAAAGCTGCAAACTAACTAGTTAGTATATGTATTTATAGGTTGAACAATATTTTGTTGATTGAACCTTGTTGGTTTCCTGATTGCAATTGATTGCAATATTGGTTGCTTTGAGATGTACTGGAACAGGTTTTGGTTATATATGCAAAATTCTCCCAAAGATTTCTTGGGTTGTCCAAATTACAAAGGAGACTCTGTCGAATATTCTGCTCATAATTATTAATATAATGTTCGTTTAGTTTTGAAGTTTAAGGTTTTGTATATGAAAAAAAAAACAAAAAAGAAAAAAAAAACCCCAAAAATCATCATTTGCGTCGCACCTTGCTCTATGTGCGACGCAAATGACTTACTATCTGCGTCGCACATTGAGCAGCATGCGACGCAGATGGTAGTTGAGCTGCTGGCGCTGTGGCTGCAGGGCACTGCCATCTGCGTCGCATGCTGCTCAATGTGCGACGCAGATAGTAGGTCATTTGCGTCGCACATAGAACAAGGTGCGACGCAAATGGTGAAGCCCTGCATCCACAGCAACAAGCAGCCCAAGAGTTATTTGCGTGGCGTGGTAGTCTGGGTCCGACGCAAATAATGAGAAATCTGCGTTGCATGCTTGTCCGACGCAGATCATGTATCCTGATTTGCGTCGAGAGCTGTGCCGTCGGACCCACGTCCGACGCAAATGGGCGCCTCGCATCCGACGCAAATCGTCAATTCTGTACTAGTGTCACCAAGTTCGACTTGGAACAGCTTGCTGGATCACTTATGACTCATGAGCTCCACCTTGATACTGAGTATGGTGAAAGCTCTAAGTCAAAGTCCATTGCCCTAAAAGCAGATAATGAAGATGACTCTGACTCAGAAGAAGAGGAAGCAACTTTCATGGTTCGAAAATTTCGAAAGATGTATAGGAACATGAAGAATGGGAACTTTAAAGGTAAAACTAAAAAATTTTCTAACAAAGCTGCTTGTCATAAATGTGGTAGTACAGATCACTTCATCAAGAAATGTCCGCTTTCGGAAAATGACAAGACCAAAGAACGGAACAAGGAACGTTACGCTGAAAGGAACAAGGAAGCTAAAGCACCTTTCTCTAAAGCGAACGTTGGAAAAGCTATGATAGCAGCTTGGGGAGATTCAGAGACTGAAGAGGAAGAGGAACAACAAACTGAAGAAACTGTAAATCTTTGCCTAATGATAAACACTGACATAAAAGAAGATGAAGAAAATGCTGAGGTAAGCCAACATATACTTGAATTAGACTTAGAAGGAAAAACTAGGACTGAAATTTATGATGCAATTCTTGAATGTAGAGATGAACGTGAAAAACGTGAACAAACTGAACATGCTGTTAAAGTTTGTAAAGAACATATAGAATGGCTTAAGAAAATGAGAACTGATGTTGAAAGTAGGTTCATTGATTTATTTGATAAGAACTTAAAAATCAAGGAACTTTATGAGAGTGTGAAAAATGATAATTATCTAATCAATTTAGAAATTTCACACCTAAAGGAATTTGTCCCTGTTCTAAGTTCCTTTGATATAAGATCAACTCCTTTGAAAGGTTACATATCTGAGATCAAAAATTTGAATAAAGAAAAAATTATCTTAAAGGAACAGATATGTAATCTTAAGAAGGAACTTGTTGTTGCAAGAAACAGAGGCAAAGTGATGGTTGTTCCTAAGTGGATTGAGAGACCACAGACTAAAAGAAAAGAAGGTCTTGGTTTTGAAAACCATAAGAAGAGGAACAAGTCTAAGAAATATGTTGACCTACCTAGTGACAAAATGTGCATGTATTGTGGAAAGATAGGTCATTACATAACTCAATGTCAACTAAGAACTGGAATGATTGGCAAGAATGTGAAATTAAGCAACATGAAATGGGTTACTAAAATAAATGCTAGTCAAGAACAGGAACCCACGAAACAAGGGGTTCCTACAACTAACAACTAGTTGATTTTTTGCAGGTTGGAGTAAGGGGGAACAACACTTGGTATCTTGATAGTAGTTGTTCTAAGCATATGAAAGGAGACAAATCTAAGTTTCTCTCACTCTCAACCTATGAAGGTGGAAGTGTGAATTTTAGTGACAATAAGAAAGGTAACATAGTTGCCATGAGAAAGGTTGGTAAGTCACCATCACACTCCATTGATAATGTTTTTCTAGTTCAAGGTTTAAAGTATAATCTCTTAAGTATTTCCCAATTATGTGACAAGGGAAATGTTGTTAAATTTAATAGTGAAAAATGCTTAATCGTTAACATTAACTCTAAGAATGTCATCTTGGAAGGAACAAGGAAAGGGAACACATATATTGTGGATCTTGATCTTATTCCTAAAAACAACTTGGCATGTCTTAGTGTTATTGAAGATGACCCACTCTTATGGCATAAGCGTCTAGGACATGTTAGCTTTTCGTTACTTGACAAACTTCGATCAAAAGATCTTGGTTTGGGATTACCATCTATAAAATTTCATATCGATTAAGTTTGTGATTCATGTGTCAAAGGTGAGCATATTAGATCCTCTTTTAAATCTAAAACTGTTGTGAGCACCACAAAGCCGTTGGAATTAATTCACATGGATTTGTGTGGCCCCATGAGAATTCAAAGTAGAAGTGGTAAGAGGTATGTGCTAGTTATTGTTGATAACTACTCAAGATACACTTGGTTATTTTTCTCTCTAGCAAGGATGAGACTTATGATGAGTTCATTGTCTTTGCAAAGAGAGTACAAAATTTGAGTGATCATAAATTGATGCATATTAGATCCGATCATGGTAAAAAATTTGAAAATTATAAATTTGATGACTTAAGCAGAGACCATGGCCTAGATCATAATCTTTCTGCCCCTAGGACACCACAACAAAATGGGGTTGTAGAAAGGAAAAATAGGACTTTGGAGGAAATGGCTAGGACTATGCTAATTGCTAATGAACTTCCAAGGAACTTTTGGGCTGAGGCTGTTAATACTGCTTGTCACATAATAAAATCATGCCATGATGAGACCTATCATTAACAAAACTTCTTATGAGCTTTATTTTGGTAAGAAACCCAATATTACACATTTCAGAACAGTTGGTTGTAAATGTTTTGTTCATAATAATGGGAAAAATAATCTTGGAAAATTTAATGCAAGGAGTGATGAAGCAATATTTCTAGGATATTCATCACATAGTAAGGCTTATAGAGTTTACAATAAAAGAACTATGTGTGTTGAAGAAAGTGTAGATATAATCTTTAATGAATCTGACAACTTTAATCCAAGCAAGCATGTTGATGACTTTGAAATAGGTTTGGTTCGTTCAAATGAAAAAGATGCAGATTCAATTGAGGAAGAAGGAATAAAAGAGGAAAGGAACGAAGAAGATGAAAACTTTGATAACAATGTTGTTCCTATTCCTCAAGATGATGGAGTTGTTCCTGTTCCTATTAAGAATGAAAATGTTGAAGGAACTGATTCAACAATTGCTGAGAGAGGAACAAATGAAAAAGGCTCATCATTCTCTCATGAAACTCAAGAGGAACAAATGAAAAAGGCTCATCATTCTCTCATGAAACTCAAGAGGAACAACCTGTTCCTATAAGGGAGTTTCAACCTAAACCTTGGAGACATCAAAAATCACATCCAGTGGAACTCATAATAAGTGACATATCCAAAGGTACGCAAACTAGATCTCAGTTAAGGAATTTTTGTGCATTTCATCCGTTCCTATCTATGATGGAACCTAGAAATCATGAAGAAGCCCTAACTGATTCTGATTGGATCATTGCTATGCAAGATGAGTTAAATGAGTTTGAAAGAAACAAGGTGTGGCATCTAGTTCCCTCTTCTAAACAACAAAAAGTGATTGGCTTAAAATGGGTGTTTAGAAATAAACTAGATGAGTATAGAACAATTGTAAGGACCAAAGCTAGACTTGTAGTAAAAGGTTATAATCAACAAGAAGGAATTGACTATGAAGAAACATTTGCTCTTGTTGCTAGACTTGAGGCTATTAGAATACTAATCGCATTTGCTGCATATATGGGATTTAAACAGTATCAAATGGATGTCAAGTGTGCATTTCTTAATGGCTATTTAAATGAAGATGTATATGTTGAACAACCCCCTGGATTTGAAAGTAATGATTTCCCAAACCATGTCTACAAGCTTGACAAGGCTCTTTGGGTTAAAGCAAGCGCCTAGGTCATGGTATGAGAGATTATCTAAGTTCCTTTTAGAAAACAATTTTAAAATAGGAAAAGTTGATAAAACTTTGTTTCTAAAATCGAAAGGAACTGATATACTTCTTGTTCAAATATATGTTGATGACATTATCTTTAGAGCAACTAATGAGTCATTATGCAAAGAATTCTCAAACCTTATGAGTAATGAATTTGAGATGAGTATGATGAGTGAGTTAAATTTCTTTCTTGGGTTACCAATTATGCAAACAGAAAAAGGAATATCATTCACCAACAAAAATACATAAAGGAACTGTTAAAGAAATATGGCCTCGAAAATTCAAAGACAAATCACACTCCTATGGGAACATCAACTAGATTAGATGAAGATTCCATAGGAACAAGTGTTGATCAAACAAAATATAGAGGCATTATTGGTTCTCTTTTGTATCTAACTGCTAGTCGTCCAAACAAAATATAGAGGTATTATTGGTTCTCTTTTGTATCTAACTGCTAGTCGTCCAAACATAGCTTTTAGTGTTGGTTTGTGTGCTAGATTTCAAGAAAATTCCAAGGAGTATCATCTAACAGCAGTAAAGAGAATTCTTAGCACTAGTGGAAAAAAACACAAGGGCTGCTATGCAAGGGCTGCGTTTATTGAAAAACGCAGCCCTTAATAGTGGAGGGCTGCGTTTAGCCCAAAAAGCACAGCCCTTCGTATTACGAAGGGCTGCGTTTTTTAATTAAACCGCAACCCTTAACTAAAGGGTTGCGGTTAGCTCAAAACCGCAGCCCTTTACCACTAAAGGGATGCGGTTTTTGGGCTAATCGCAGCCCTTGGGCCTTAGGGACTATTTGGCTACACTCCCTCCCATTTTCCCTTGTATTACCCCGCGTTAGGGTTTTTAGGCCTCATCTCTCTCCTGCCCCTCATCTCCTCTCTCCCGCCCCTCATCTCTCCCACTCTTCTCAGTTTTTTGGCCGCATCCCCCACCACCGCAACACCACCATGCCACTGCACTACCCTGCTGAACACCAGCACCGTTGACTCATCTCTCTCCTCGTTGAAACCCTAACCCTCATTTCTTCTTCGATTTCCTGCTTCTTTTTCGCTCTTCAATTATAATTTTTTGTGCTTTTATTGTTGTTGTTGATTTCGTTGTTGTTGTGGCTGATTAAAAGAGTCGATTTCCTCTTCCTTAGTTGATTTCCCTCTGTTCTTCGATCTCCTGCCCCTCGATGAGCTTCGCGGCAAACTTCATGTAAGTTAATTACTATACCCCGACTAAAATTAGGGTTTTTGAGTTTTTCGAACTAGGGGAATTAGGTTTTTAGTTGTTATCCTACTACTACTAGTTAGGGTTTTCATGTGATGTTAGTTATTTGTAGTCATTTTCTATGTCAAACTTGAATAGATATTTCCTATTATTTTGTGGATTTGATTTATGGAGAAAAGTATGATACGTTAATGTTTATGCTCTGTAAATCTGTGATTCGTTTATGTGGCAAGCTTTTGAGCATTGCTTAGGGAGATGAATCTACTGGAAGCTATGATGTTAGCTGGATATAAAAGATGAATATACTGTAAAAAGGAGGATGTTTAATGTGAAAATAGAGATATAAAAGAAACATTTTACTAGGAGCACTGCTTAGGGAGATGAAACATTTTATTGTTTATTTTACTAGAATCAAATCTGAATATGCTTAGTCATAGATATGTGTTGTGCAATTGGCGTTTTGAGATGAAAGTCCTGTGAATTTTAGGCGATGGCCGAGCAGGTTAATTATAAATGTGATTCAGTGAATGTAGGTTGTTAGAGCTCTCTTCCTGGTGCTCTTAGGTGGTATTTTAACAATGATCTGAATGTGGTAGATTGTGCTAGGCTAGCAATTTCTGATTTGCAATTTGTATAGCATATGAATAGTTTGAAGCAAGAGGAACATTCATCGTTGAAGCTAAGATTAGGGCTAATTGGATATCTCATTAACTTGGGGGCCTAATTTTCTTGTTCCTTAGGTGGTTTACTAATTAGCTAGGATAAAGTTTAGTATTTAGTGTGTAGACTTGTAGAGTGGATATTCTCTGATAAAACTGAACTATATGAAGGGTGGCTATCTGGTGATTTACTGGGGGATTAAATATTGAAACTTGGGATGTCTCAGGGATGATTTGATAAATTAGCTCATGATGTGTTTGTCAGTCCGCTTCTCACTTGTTGGTCATGATAGTTGCAAAACTCCCGACTGCCAAACTTAACACTTATGCGGTTGCGGTTTGTTCAAACTTCGAGTTCGAAAATGGTGCCTTGGTGGGAGCACAAAGACAACCTGCACAACCGAAAAAAAAACAGCGAAATCGATGTCGTCTTCCGCGGCAGCAATGAAAGAGTTGCAGCACGAGCTAGAGAATAAGGCAAACGATCTCCGTAAACTTCAAAAAGGTAAACTTAAGCCCCTTAATTTCCCCCTTTTTTACACTCCTAATCCTAATTTCTACAAAAATTATTGTTGTTGTTGAAGGAGTTGTATGTTATAGTTCTCGTAATTTATAACAGAATTATTTGATGAACTAAAATTGGTATAAAAGCTTAAATAGATGATTCTCACATGCTGAAGAAAGCAAGTAAAATGTACTTAAAGGTCTTCTAAACTGTGATCATTATTTGGGCATTGAAACAACATCTAAACTTGAAGATGAATATTTTGGCAGGGGTAAATATTCAAATAATAGGAGCAGCATCTAAACAACATCCAAGCTTCAATAATAGGAGCAGCAACCGATTTTGTGAAGGAGCGGGAGCATAACCTACAAAGTCTGAGTGCTAAGAAGCAAATGAAAGAGAATCTTAATGCAGATGGTAGTAGTTCAAGCTCATCTTTGCCCTTTAATTTGGATAGAGACTAATATGATAGTGTATTATTATAGTCATGAGGGTTGAGGACTCAAAAATACATAGTTTTTAACACTCTATATATTGTATAAAACATGATTTTGCAATGAAAAATGATACTTATATATGTATATAACTGTTTGGGATCATTTAGGATTAAAAAATGCAAAAAAAAAAAAATTGTTTTTTTTTGGGTCAAAAGGGCTGCAGTTTTGGTCAAAACCGCATCCCTTTGTACAACGAAGGGCTGCGGTTTAGGCCCAAAACCGCAGCCCTTCCATATTTGAAGGGTTGCGGTTTTAAGCCTGAACCGCAGCCCTTCGTTGTGAAGGGATGCGGTCCAAAACCGCAGCCCTTCATTTTTGCCGAAGGGCTGCTACGGTAAGGGCTGCTGGCCAAAAACGCAGCCCTTAGGGCTGTTTTGACCGCAGCCCTTGCGTTTTATTCCACTAGTGTAGATATCTCAAAGGAACAGATGATCTTGGACTTTTCTATCCAAGAAGTGACACATTTGAATTAAGAGGATATGATGATGCTGACTATGCTGGAGATCTTGTAAATAGGAAAAGCACGTCAGGTATGGTTCAATTTCTTAGTCATAGTTTAGTTTCTTGGAGCACCAAGAAACAAAACACAATTGCTTTATCCACTGCTGAAGCAGAATATGTAGCTGCTGATGCATGTTACTCTCAAATGCTTTGGATAAAACAACAACTTTGTGACTATGGAATAATGTTTAATTGTGTTCCTATTTATTGTGATTATACAAGTGCCATTAGTATTTCAAAAGATCCAATGCATCATTCAAGAGTTAAGCATATACATATCAGACATCACTTTCTAAAAGGAAATGTGGAAAAAGGTTTGATTAAACTTGAGTTTTGTCAAACTGAAAATCAAATTGCTGATATATACTAACCAAGTCTCTACAAAGAGATAGATATGAAAAATTAAGGCTTGAGTTAGGTTTGATAAAACTTAAGTAATTGTTCCTATTCCAATCCCCCGTGTCTGAATTGATTTGTCTTACTCTATGTGATATTAAGTGACTATGATTAATTGCCTAAGACCATTGCAAATTAAGATGTTCAAAACATAAATATGGAATCAAAGGAATAAAGCTACTCACAAATGTCACATAATACTCCCCTTATTGTTCCTAAGTGATAGAAACATGCATGATTTGAAGAATGTTGACATTTAGCATAAGTTGTTCCTATAGCATAAGTTCCTTATTTTTTCTTGTCTTTCCATAAATTAAAAAGTCCATAAAAATCAAAAAAATCCGAAAATTCCAAAAATATAGGAATCAGCTTTATCAAGTATTGATTCTCTTATTATCTTTTCTTTTCTTTTTTTATTTTTATCTTTTTAATTTTACGCGTGTAACTCTTCGTTTAATGTTACATGCATCTTCTTTCTTTTTCTTTCTTCCCTTCCAAAACCGTGTTCCTTAAACACTTCAACTTCACCATTGTTCATCTCCTTCACACCTCTTCACACCAAATAAAACCTTAATTTCTCTTCACCAAATGGCAAAAACCTCTCTCAATTCGCCTTTTCCAAAAGTAAAAACTCCCACAAACTCTCAAATGGAAAACCCCTCTTCTCCATCTAAAACCCTAAAAAACGAAAATTCTCAAGAAACAAAAATGGCAGTAGAAGAGCGAAAATTGGAGTCACCAAGGAGAATTGTGAGAAGAAGGAAACTGATTGGGGAAGATGATGAAGAAGAAACCCCAGAATCAGTTGAGGGGGAAGAAGAAGCTACACCTGTTCCTTCCAAAGGAACTGCTGCTTCTTCCTCCAAGAAAAGAGTGGAACGAAGTGATTCGAGGTATGTGTTAGGATTTTGTGTCGATCTAGAATGGGCCAAGAAAGTTCAATTCAGTGAACTACTTGAAATTCTAAAGGAACAAGGTATGGAATACTTGTTTGAAACCGCACATAACAATGCCTTAGTTCCTTTAGCCATGGATGAGTTTTGTGCAAACTTTAATAATACTAATGGAGTATGTGCTACTGAAGTTAGGGGGAAGAAAATAAAATTTTCCCAAGAAACTTTAGGAAAGATATGGGGAGTTCTTTGCAAAGGAACTGATCTGTATTTTAAGAGGAAAGGAACTGTTTCCTTTTCTAATTTCTCCCAGGATGATATTGTTGGATCCTTTGGGGGGACTGCTCGCCAAACAAAACTCAACCACAACCTCCTCTCTCCTATCCATAAAATTTTGTTTAACCTTGTTTGGAGAGCACTCATTCCTTGAACTGAAAAGAGAAATGAGGTAGGTCTCCTAGATATGTGTTACATGTTTTGCCTTGACCACCTGGTCGGTCCTAAAATATACCCAAATTTCCGCAAGTGTACGGGTCAAGTATAATAGTATAGGTGAGCAAGGTATCGTTTTCCCACAAGGAGGTATAATCAACTATCAAATTAAGAGGTTCTAATATGATTTAGACGATCCGGAAATAGTGAATGGTAGTGATAAACTAGACTAATAAAATAAGAACTATGCTAATTCTAACACTAAATACGTCAGACAATAGGTAAAAACCAAATATGAGAGATAGTTCTAGGATTTAGATTTCGTCAATTACCTTCTACAATGAAATTAAACTAGTTGTCGGATTAAAAGCTATTGTATTGCAATTATCGAACTTCCTATGATATATTATCTCCTCTTCCAAGGTAGAAAACGTGTATTTATAGTAATCTTACGCCTACTTCCGTGGTCATAACAATTAATATAAACCATTACGAACAAGAAATTCATATAAAAGACCACCCCAAGTGTATAACTATTCCTAAACTTATACTACTTGACGTTTAATAATCCCACGAACTAATACTGAACTTTCACTTCCGCTAATAATTCAATACCTTAAACATATAATCAACTGGCCATATTAATCATATAAAAACAAACCAAGATTATCAAATTGCAATTATAATAAATCAATCCAAACAATTTAATTCAAATCATTAACAGAAAATAAAAGACTACATCTAGTCCTAGAACGTGGAAATTTAGCTAGACATCGAAACTAAATTAACCCAACTAATTGAAAAAAAAAATTTGAAATTAAACATAGTAATAACGAAATTAGATAACATAAAATAAGAGAAAAGAGAGATAAACTCCAGATTCATATGACGAATAGGATGAATGTTCGTCTTCTTTCTCCCGCGTCTTTTCATCCCTCATGTGTTTGTCTTCTTTTTTCCGTCGTTGTCTTGTATCCCCTGCCCTCCTTGTATTGCGTCCTCTTTTATATTCCTCATGGGCCTCCTTCTCAGGTTTTTTAAATCCTTTCTTATCCCCTCCAAAAACCTTAGTCTTAGGTTTTCCTTTTTTTCTTTCGTGGCTAGTTGTAGCTCTCCCAATGTGTTAGTCTTTTGGCCCCATAATAAAAAAAAAATTCCCTTTTTTTCATTCTCTCTTTTGTTTCTTTTTCATCATTTTACCTACAAACAAATCAATAGAGTAATGAGCTTTAAAATAAAATATTTGCATAGTAAAAATATACTACTATTATAAATATTAAATAAATAAATTAGCAAGTATAACTAGTAGTAGAATCAAGCAAGTAATTTATTGAGTATATTTTTCATATTTTAAATCAACTATGTTACTTAAGTAACTGAACTCTTAAAACGTTAAAATATGAGAAGAAAACCTATTATAAGTCTCATAACTTATACCAAAAAGTAATATAACGGCCTAAAATCATGTATAAAATATAGCCTTATCACCACCACATCCAAATTAACTTTCCTTCTCTGTTTATCCAACACCTTACTCATTGCATAGAGAATCATTGTGTTGTTGGTTATGGTGCTTTGATCACCTCTATTCTCTCTCACTTCAAAGTCAAGACCATTGGTTGGCCTACATTGGGAATTAAGTAAGGTAATATATTAAATGAGAAAACTGCCAAGAAGGACATGTTCCTTCAAATGGTAATATAATTCAATACCTTAAACATATAATCAAAGCTCTAGGTTGAGAATTGCTAAAACTACACATGTTCCTTCAAATGAGGACTCTCCTTTAATCCTATCTGATGAAGAGGAACCGCCTAAAAACTCACCTAAGGAACCTACTCCTCCATCTTCACCAAAAATATCAATTACCCTAACCATAATTCCTTCCATCTCTCCATCCTCCTTCTATGTTCCTTCCAGTTATGAACAGATGAAGGTTGCAATGAATGAACCAAACCCTTTTTCCTCTATATCCACTGACCTTCCACCACAACCTCCATTTCTTCATTCCCTTTACAGCACCACTTCACCTTCTGTTCCTCTCACAGGAACAGCAGGACCATCCCAAGAAAACACCCCAGTTCCTCCACCTAACCCACCTACTGACTTTGGTTCAAAGGGAAAGGAACAAGTTACTTCGGATGATTTTGGTTGGGTAAATGAGGTGTGTGCCTCCCTGCTCAGCATATGATCAAGTTCTACAATCACCTACACTGGACTTTGGATGATAAAACTGATAAGATGATGGGTCTAATGAAAGTCCTTAGTGATACGGTGATTAAACAACAAAAGAATATGGAGATGATGGCCCAAGCAATCAACACCTTGAAACAGCAACTGGATGGGCATCATGAGGAGGTTATGAAGAAGTTGGAGGAGGTGGTTAAAGAAGAAGTAATAGAGGAACACAACTCCCCTTCCCTTCCCTTCCTAAGGTCTAGTTCCTATTTCTCTTAAAGGAACAAGAACTCTTAGCTTTTGTTTGTTTTCTTTTCTTTTCTTCCTTTTTATCTTTTGTACTTTTATGGAACAAGCGCTATAAATACAATGACTTTTGCTATAATTGTCTTCTTTTGTGATTTGATTGCATAATTTCTTACTTGGAATGACTAGTATTATGTGATTGATGTTTGAGCAAGTCTACCCTTTGCACTTTCTAACTTAACCATTTTTTTGGTGCTTGTTAATGGTCTAAAGATCTTGTAAATATTAGTCTTCCCAAAATCAACAAGAGTTTGATCTTTTTGACGATGACAAATGGAAAAAAGATACCAAGAACAAACTAAGTTGAAAAATTGACAAACTGGAAAATTTAAATCCTTAATCTGCTTTAATAAAATTATATAACTTATTATTTTATCTTTTTCATTCTCTTATGTTATTTGTTGTTTTCCTTAGTTTGTAACTTTATTGTCATCATCAAAAAGGGGAAAATTGTTGAACCCTAGTTTTGATGATGACAAAGGAACAAAGATACAAACTAAGTATTGAACTAACAAGTTGTTAAGTGAATGGATTTTATAAGGTATCAAGGAATGGAGCAAAGAGAATACTAAGTCAAAGAAGAAATCAAGTTTGGATTTTGAAGACTAAGTGAAGATGCTCAAAGATTTGGTACTGGAGAAACGTGGAGCAAGAAGAACAAAACGAGGCTTTTTATTTCTAGTTCCAATGTAAAGGAACGAGTAAGAATGCTAAGGAACTGTGGCAATTTAAAATGAGAATGAGTGTTTGTTCCTTTGTAAAGAACAGATAAATTGACACTGTCATATTAAGTTAAAGGAACTAATTATTAAGAGAAACTTAGACATAGGATGAAGCAGTACAACGGTTAATAATGTCGCTTGAGTGATATATGCCTAGATTCTAGGAAATCGTTTTATTTAAGTAAAAATCTGATTTTAAGGAATATCTTTTTAAGGAAAAGATTTTATTTTTATTAGATAATAAAAATCCATTTTCGGTTTTATGGAAAATATTTTTAAAGATAATATTTTGATAAAAGGATTTAATTTTGGTTTTATTAATTAAAATACTTTTTAATTAAATCAGATTTTTGGTTTACTGCCTAAGTGGTTGCTAAATTTAAGGAAGCAGTAAAATTTCCATAACCCACATTTAACAGAGATCATGGAGATCATGGGTACTAAAAAGGAACGTGTTCCTCTAGTTGAGGAACATCATGGGAAAATGTTTCTGCCACTAACACTGAATTTATCCCACGTTCTAGGTTATCACTGTTATAAATACTAATGTCTAATTAAGTTCCAAGTTGTGACTGACCAAGTGAATTAGTGAGTTTAACTAAGTGTCAGTGCCTTCATTTTCTCATAAAAGCCATTTGTTATTTGTCTTCTTACTCTATTCCACTAAGTTATTAGTGATCATTGTAATTTTAGTTTTGGGGTAAGGGGACTTTGAGTGAAGTTCTGTAAGAGAGAAGCTTTGAGTGAAGCGAGTTAAAGTGAGTAAACTTCAAGTGAAGTTGAGAGGAACAACTGTTAAGGGAACAATTGTTCAGGAACTTGAGTTTCGAAACTCAAGGTATGACCCGTGAGTAGAATTAGGTTGTAACAAAGTTGTTTGGCCTAATTAGTGAAAGTGTTGAGTTGAAAATCCCTAGTGGTCGAGGTTGTTTCTTCTTGTTGGGCCCAAGAAGTTTTTCCTTGTAAAAATCCCTTGTGTTCCTTTAGCTTGTTTCTTTGTTTAAGTTTTACAATTCCGCAAAAAGTTACGTTTATTTCTACACATACAATTCACCCCCCTCTTTTATTGTTCCTAGTGAAATAACAAAATTGTAACACATTACTTAGTCTTTATTTTAGATAAATACTCCCTTCGTTTTCTTTCGTTGTTCTTGTATTCCCCATTGGGAAATTTCAATATGTTGTTCCTATTTTGAATCTTTCCATATACAGTATAATTTATGAATTAAATTTCCCATTACTTTTGAGTTGCAATAAATGTGTTCACACTATTGAGTAGCCATTTTTACCTCTTTATTCCTCAAACTTTTGTCTAATTGGTTGTCTAACATATAGTAACTCAAAGAGCAATAAATGTGTTAACACTAGTTTGTAGTTACTTTATTCTTTTATCCCTCAAACTTCTTGTATCATTAGTTGCTTAACATAGAATAACTCAAAGGGTTAGAATCTTTATTTTTAGTTAATTTAATATTATTTAAAATAGTGGAAGCTTGCCCTTTTTTGAGTTGCATTGGTTTCCTCCACGATTCCAAATAGGAATAACAAAAGACTACGAAGGGAGTATAATAATAGCAATAAGTACAGTGTACTATATGTGATGGATCATAGGTCCAATTTATAGGATTAAACATATTATCTTTCAAAACCACCGCCTTACTCAACTGAACCAAAATAATTTAGTATTGCAACAAATTTAATTAAAGAAACTTTGTTGTTACAACAAAAATTAAAATTTATAGAGATAAAATTCATATATATTAGAGTTTTGGATGATGAAAAAGTTAGAATTTTATTTTAAAAAATAACCTTAAAATATTATAGAGAGCTCCACATAAGCATGCCATGTTATTCTTTTTAATTTTTAGTTTTTTTTTTAAATAGTGTTCAACATAGACATTAATACATATAAGGTGTTTTGGATAAGTGAAGATTAGAGTATGATTTCGATTTTTTTTTTATATATATATAAGAAAAAAGAAACTAGGGAGGTTCCCACGTAGTGGGCCACCCTAAAACATCCTTTCGGGTGATTACAGAGAAAGGGAAATCAGAAACTTCAAACCAAAAGTGACATTTGCCGTGGAATGACCCCGATGGACCAACTAATCAACAACAGCATTTGCTTCCCGGAACACATGTTGAATTTGAACTTCTTCAAACCTTTTAAGATCTTCACCTGCATCTAAAATAGTAGTATTAATTGTCCACGGTATTTTCCAGATATTTTTAATAGCTTGGATGACAGCCAAGTTATCCCCTTCTATAATAATTTCTTCACTTCCAAAGAAATAGCCCCCTAATCCCTTTCCGTATACCTCTGGTTTCAGCAACTAAAATAGAATCAGAACTACTAAGAGCACCAGCACCACATAACTTAAGATTACCATTCTCGTCTCTAATGATAAAACCAAACGCATAATGGTCATTAGAGAGTTTAGACCCATTAAAATTAATCTTAATAAACCCAGACTCTGGAGAGTCCACCCAATCATCTCTCTACTCTTTTTCTTTTCACTAAAAGTCGCAGTCTTCCTCTTCCCATAAGAAAGAAACACCCCCTCCGACTCGAAACTAGATGACCCTACCTTACTAATTTTGTCCAAATAAGCACCTATCATACTACTAATCTTGACTGCAGAACAAGCCTCTTGCCGAAAAATCACACCATTCCTATTGTACCAAATAAACCACCACGAAATAAAAAACATTTCTATTTCTATCATAGAAAACTTCTTTTTAAGAGAGCCTAAGAACTCAACAAAAGACATACCTTCACTGAGAATATCCGGGCTTGGCAAATTTATCTTTTGGGAAAGATCTTCAAACACATCTCTAACTAAGGGGCAATGAGAAAAAAATATGAGAAGCATCTTCCGAATGGAAATTACAGAAAACACATTCTAAAGGAAGAAAAATATGACTAAGTTTCAACCTTTTTTTTGTAGGGAGCCCATTATGACAAATTTTCCAAAGGAAAAATTTAATTTTAGGAGGGACTTTAAGTTTACAAATCCAATTAAAAACATAATGGTCATGAACCTGGGAATTAATACCCTGAAGCAAACTAACCCCCGATCTCACCCTGTAGTTTCCATCAGGGGAAAGACCCCAAAACAACTTATCCGACATTTGATTGCTTGGAATATAAATACTCTTAATATCATTAATAATGTCCCTAGGAAACAACTGTGATAAATTATGTATGTTCCATTGGCGATCCTGAGTAATAAAGTTACTAACTAGAAAGCTTTCAGACCCAACGATAACCTGGCATTTATCTGCTAATGGAAAATCATAAACCCAATTATCAAACCAGAAAGAGATTGATAGACCATCTCCTATACTCCATCTAATTCCTTTTTTGAAACTACTACGTAAATTCATAAGTTTACGCCATTGCCAAGAAACATTGGCTTTAAGTTTATAATTAAATAAACTTTCCCCTTTTAGGTATTTTTTTTACAAGACTTACCCATAAATTATCTGGGGCTGAAAGGATTTTCCAAAGAAGTTTGAATTGGAGAGCTATATTATTAACCTTGGCCTTCCGGAGCTCCAACCTCCTAATTTCTTTGGTTGACAAATCTTATCCTGACCTATTAAGTTAGGGGATTTCGAATCCGGAGGTTTATTCCAAAAGAAGATTCTATAACTCTTATCTAAAGAAGATAAAATTGTTGGGGGCAAAGTGAAACTCTGCATCTGGAAATTGGCTTTTGTTGCTAAATTAGATTGAATAAGAATTGTTTGACCTGCTTGGGAAAGAGAATTAGCCTTCTATTTTGTCAATTGAGACGAAACTTTTTCTTGAATATCCACAAAAGTTTGATTTGTAACTTTAGAGCAGATAATAGGACAACCCAAATAATTACCTAACACTAGAGTTTCTTCCATTTGGAGAATACTGGCTAAGTCCTTAGAGACAAAACCATCCACATTATGCGTACATTGAAAAGCAGATTTATGGAAATTTACAAATTGACCCGGACATAGAGCAATATTTATCCGGGATTTCCTTTATGATATGACAACTATCTTCCGTAGCTCTAGCAAAAATCATTGTATCATCCGCAAAAGTTAGAAAAGGGATCTTAACTCTAGAATGCCCTAGTTTAACCCATATATCTCTTGAACCTGATAGACTTGCTTGGTGGAATTTACGGGCTAAAATTTCTGCACAAAGAATGAAAATATAGGGAGACAACGGATCCCCTTGTCTGATTCCCCGGGATGGGGAAAAAAATCTCTTCAGGAATACCATTTACTAGTACTGAAAAAGAGACAGTAGTAATACATTGTCTTAACCAATTAATCCATTTATCACTAAAGCCTAACGTTTCAAAAACCTTAAAAATATAGTTCCATTCAAGTCTATCATAGGCTTTTTTCATATCTAGTTTTAAAGCAATCCAACCCTCTAATCCTTTTTTATTCTTAAAAGAATGAAAAACTTCATGTGCTATCAAAATGTTATCTTAAATTAATCTTTCTGGGACAAAAGCCCCTTGAAGAGGGTGAATAATTTTACCCAACACCTCTTTTAATCTATTCGCCATTACCTTTGAAATAATCTTATAGATAGTAGAGCATAGACTAATTGGCCGAAAATAGTTGGGATTTGAAGGGTTATCAATTTTTGGAATAAGGGTAATAAAGGAATGATTAACCTCCTTTAGGAGATTTCCTGAGTGAAAAAAAGCCCTTATAGCTCTAAATAACGATCTTCCTACTAAAGTCCAATACTTTTGAAAAAAAAAGGGGGAAATCCATCCGGACCAGTTGATTTATCAGGTGCTAAACCAAAGGTAGCTGCTTTAACTTCCTCAAACGTAACCTCTTTACTAAGAAACTCATTATCTTCATCTGAAATTATACGTTATAATAGATCAAAATCCTCCTGATTGTTAATAGAACAATTAGTATTCCTCAAAAAACGCTGTCTAAATGCATTAGTAATACACTCCTCAATTCTTGCAGGATGAGTAATCAAATTATTTTGCTCATCTTAGATTGAGTTAATTAAATTACGATTCCTTCTAATAGTGGCACATGCATGATAATAACTAGTATTTACATCGCTAAATTTTAAATGATTAGACTTACCTTTTGTTTTCCAATGAATATCTTGGAAAAGTAAAAGCTTATTTTGTTTGATTAAAAACTTGTCTTGCAAATCAATAAGGTGTTGATATTCTCCTTCTACAATTAATCTTTCTTGAATAGAATTTAATTTCTCCTCAACTACTCTAAATTGCCGAAAAATATTACCAAATCTTGTAGTAGACCAAATTTTTGCTTTTTCCTTTAACAGTTTACATTTACAAGTGAAACAAAACATATGAAATCCTTGGAAACGAGTACTCCAAGATTTTTTTATTAAACAATCAAAGTCATTTCTCGAAGTCCATAGTTTATTGAAACGACATGGAGGAGCCTTCCTAACTTGATTTAATTTTAAGGATACTGAAATTGGGCAATGATCTGAAGAAGTGAAATTATGATGTTTAACTTTTGAACAAGGAAATAAATTCATCCAATCCAAACTTACTACACCTCTATCAAACCTTTCTAGTATATTATTGGGCCCATATGGCTTTTTTCGCCAAGTATAAGTGATGCCTTCAAAAGGTAACTCAACACATTCAATTGATTCAAACAGTAAATTCATGTAATTAAGTTGAGAAAATCTCAATTGAGCACCTCCTAATTTATCATTACTTGAACTCAACTCATTGAAATCGCCTAAAATCATAAAAGGCAAATCTAATGAACTTATATAAGCAATTAACTCCTCCTAAAATTCTTGTTTTAAAGCATGGTTGGGTGGAGCATATACAAAAATAGCAATAAAAGAGCAATTCATAGATAAAACTTCAATCGAACAAGCCATAAACCGACTAGATTTATGAATCACTTTCAAAATAAATGGATTAGATGGGTTAGCTTTCCATAAACACCATAATCCACCTGCCACACCAATAGTGGGGACATAATCAAAATTAGTGAAACCACAATGCCTTACACTCCCCTCAAAGGGAGAGGATTGCACTTTGGTTTCACAAACAACCATAATTTGCACATTATTACATTTACAAAAGTCTTTAACTTCTTCCATTGCAAGATACCTCTTGCATCCCCTAATGTTCCAAAAGCTTAGATTCATCAAAAAATATGGCAGGTGGAAGACAGGGCTTGACTAAGCCCTGGCCCTCTTCAGGCCAAATGAGACAGAGTCATACTCCCTGTATTCCTTTCTCCTCTTGGCTGAGCTTGATGAAGAAACTGGATTCATATGGCTAGCCTCTTCAACCTCCATTCCCTCAATTTGCTTGATCATAGATGCCTCAGAATTAATAGAATGAAAAGAGTTTTTAGGCTGTGACATATAGCCATCTATCATAGCATCATCTTCATCCTACTGCTCATCAATAATAAATGTTCCATCTTCAACACCAGAAAAGGTGTCATCGATGTCAAACAGGTCATTCTCCTCAGGGAGAAAAGTATCAGCATCATCATTCTAATTCCCAACAAACAAATCTTCTGGGTACACAACTCTCAGAGGGAAAGGAGAAATTATTTCATCATTGGCAAGGGGAAGAGGGAGAGGCAATAGCCCAGAATCAGATTCAGTTTCAATACACTTCACAACAACCAAAGACTTAACATGGGGGTCAAGAGATGGATCTGGAGAGGGAGTTAAAGCCTCACAATTAGGCTCATCATCAGAGGACTCCACATCAACAAAGATCAAAACCATTAAAGATTTACCTTTCTCATTAGCCTTTGGCGACTCAAAGCAAGAACTTTCCCGTAACAAACATTTTCACCATCATTAATCACAATTCCCTTCGACCGAGTTAAATTTCACACCATAAAAGACTTTAGGGGAAATTTCTTTCTAGCGGACTCGAAAAACACCGGGTCCAACACCAAGTAACATGAGAATTTCTAGGAACATGCTTAGGCCTTGCCTCTACTAAATAAGCTTGCTCAGTTGTAGTGAGAGGCTTAACTTGCCTTGAAGCATTTTCAAGGAATTCTGCCAACCATTTTCTTTTAGGATTCTTAAGTAACCTAACAGTTACTTCTTTTTGAGGAGGATAAAGCAAATTGCACTTCTCAATACTATGATCTTCACCACCACAAAATGAACAGCCAGTAGAAAAATCCTCATACCACAAAACATAGCCACTAGTACTACCACCAGCCCTAACAATTTCAGCATATTCTAACAAAAGTTCTGTTATATCAACCCTAACACAAACCCTAGCAAACTGGATTTTATGCTTTAAAAGAGATCTTGCATCAAGATTAACAAAAGTTCCCACATTATTATATGCCAACATATTAGCCATAGATTCGGGATTTAACAATTCAACAGAAACCTTGGAATCCTAACCCAAAGCTCCACCCATTTCAACTCCTCTACATAAGGATCAAAATTAGCACGCCATGGTTGGAGAACAAAAAGTTCCCCCTATACATGCCATGGTCTTTCAGACCACACAAGATAAAGATCCCTAGAATTAGCAAACCTAATCATCACCTATTGATTACCCGTATCCATGAACTCAATTTCACCCTTACAAAACTTCCATTCAACTTTAGTTCTAGTAACAATAGTACGCAGATCAATAGGATTACGTAGCATCTTACCTATCAAACAAGACTTAGAAAGATCCTCTACATCTTTTTTAACTTGAGGCAAATCATCAACATTAATGACATCAGGGAAGAAAGGGGGGGTCAGAACAGTCACTTACACTCGCCTAGCTTAGCGGTAACCGTAAACATGGGAAGACCCAAAGAACGCATCGAATCAGGGACAACCACAGCAATAGGAGAAGTGGTATCCAAGGACATACCATTACCTCCAACAAGCTCGTAGATAATAACATCTTTAAAAGATTTAGGAGCTAACATGATAGCAGAGCACTCTAACTCACAAAGACAATTGCAACAGCAAAACAAACAATCACTAAGCAAGAAGATTTTTCGAGAGAAAGACAAGATAAAAGAACTTGGAGTGAATTGAAAAATTACCTGAATTCTCCACCTTTTATAGCAGAAAAAATTAGGGCAAAATCTCTGAACTCCACTTCTGAATTAAACTTACCAGAGAAATTTCCAATTACATTTAGTGCATTAGTTGAATTAATGGAGAAAACTCCACCAGATGCAAAAGAATTTTGCTTTTCACATAAAGCATACTGCTCCCTTGGAGAAATGATGACCTTAAAACCAAAAATAATGAAGACACCAGAATCCAAGCACTCACAAAGAAATAAATGAACACTCCCATCGATAAACAATAAAACCGTAGCCCTCTTCCGATTTTTGTACTTAAAGCTCATGAATTGGAGCCACCTAATCCAAATTAAGGACGAATTAGGTAGCGAAATGATGAAAATAGGCTCAATTACTCTTCTCTTAGGCTCATAGCCCTGACATTGAGTGGTTTTAATGTTAACCACTCTACTAATTTTCGCAGATCTAAAGTATTTTTCGCAGATGAAAGACGAAGAGTTATCTACTTTTGTAGATAACTAGTTGATAAAAACAATCATCAGTAACGAGATAGTTACAACAATCACAAATTTCTGGTTGAAAGAGCTTGAAATCAGGAATTTTTTCGTGTTCTTAGGGCTAGGTTTTCTAATGGAATATGAAATTGGGGCAAAAGGGCTAGAGTTTCTCTCTCCTACTTTCTCTCTCATGTTTTTCTTTTCCTCCTTATTCTATGTATAGAGTATGATTCCGAATAAACAACCTAAATTATTATACTATGTAAATTGAATATAACTTTGCTATATAATTCGCAATATTATAATTTTTTTTACCATCTAAAAGTGCTCGAAATATGCTTCGATATAGGATGCATATACAACATAGTATTACAACTTATGAAAATATATTTATTTAGATGAACAATAAGGTATTATTTATTCTTTATTTCGATTAATACATATAAAAATAAATATAAAATAGCGTATTATATGTGATAATAGCAATTATGTCTTTCAAAATAATATGTATAGCTTCGTATAGTGAAAAGTCAAGGTTTGGTTTTGACTAAACAACCTAAAAATATTGTATAGCTTTTGCTTCATGCATGATTAGAAAAATTATAACTTTTTAAATCATTTGAACTTGCTTACAACTATAAAAACAAAAAATTTAGATTAATATTTTATTTTTGACAAATGCATTGGATCATATAATAATAAAGAAGTTATAAGAAGAGTATGAATTTAATATAATAAGAGGTACTACATGATTTGGTAAGAATAGAAGATTTAGAATTACTAATCGAAAAAGGAGTTTGATTTCCACCAAAATTATCTAAAAATCAATATTATAATTAAGTATAATTACTTTTGCTACATACTATAAAAAATCACAATTTTATTATAATTGAGTAGAGCTTGAGATTTGCAGCAAAACAATAATCATTAATTAGAAATATTTGTATATTACTATAACTAATACAATCATGATCAGATGTCTCTCAATAAGTACTTCCTCTGTTTTCGAGTAGTTGCAACAAAGGGGTATTATTTGTGAGACATAAAAAATTTCTGTGTTGCAACTAAATGAAACGGAGGAAGTATGTAATTTATCTTATTTATTATCGCAACACTAATGAAATGAATATAATTCAATTACATAAGAAAATAACCATGCATCGCACGAGGTTCTAAATCTAGTAAAGAATAATAGACAAACCATTCGAAGTGAGTCAATTATATCTTCAATTGGATGAATGGTTTTGATTTACTTAGGATCTTCTTTTATCGTTTTCAACAGCTTTCCTTGGTGAAAACCTAGTTGTTTGTAGTGGTCAAAACCACATCTTGATCTGCTTCTTTTTCATAGGGATCATACTCCAGATAATATTAATGGCACCGCTCGGATAAGAGACAGGTATACTAATATCACGAATGTCCAGAGGAGTTATTGCGTAAGAGATGGGTGAATATAGTCTAAAAAACTGAAATGGAGCATATCTGGGATGCTGATATATTAGCGAGAGCAGTTAAGAAGGGGAGCATGGAGACCAACGTATTCCGCCATTTTTCAACATCACCTTGGGAGTAATTAAACGTTGCTCGTGCAAATATTATTTTTGAACAACTATGTTTATGTTGTAACATGAGGCCTCTAAGGGCAACTACTACTGCTCCATGATCTGTATTAAACCTTATTAGCACTCTTTAGTATATTGCTCCAGTTAACAAAAAAAAAATTGACACTCCTGCTGACAAAGTGGTTTTGAGTCCTAACTGAGGTGGAATCTACCTTCTCTTGACTAGACCTGGTTATTGGACGAGATAGGCCAATAACAAAAGGGTTAGGGTCAAATTTTTAAACAAGTCTTTAATGGACAAGGTCGTTATTAGACAAGATCATTATAGGGCCAATAAAATATCCCAATAATTTCGCAAAATAAAATAGATATAGTAAAACATACTTACATATACGAATTTGTATTCAGTTATACTCACTTTTGTCTCTCTCGATTCACTATTTTTTTTGCCCGTTTACTGACCCTTCCATTATCGACCCGCTATCGGTCTGTGTCCCACTTTGACCTTTTGTGAGGTGGCCCTTTCATGACCCGACCCATTTTCGACCCGCGTCGACCTTGACCCGAACCCCCAATAACCCGGTCTACTCTTGACACATCCAAAATCTATGTGCACTCCTCTACATCGGCTTGATCACTCCACGTGGAAGTGTGATATTCTACTCCCATCTATTCGTAAATGATATGATTTGAACCCGACTAGAATAACGCATCGGTCAAATGCGGCTTGAGTGAAAATTGATCGACTCGCGTGTTCTAGAAACGAGAAAGGATACATTTACCCCTAGGACATATCCCTTACTATCGTAGGTCTAATAAATGACTTCATGCTTTAACAACTGACTGTAGGGCGTATTCGGCAACAGTAGTTGTGGTGGTAGCTTTTTAGTTGTGAGAGTAGTTGTTAGTTGTGCTGGTTGTTGTTAGTGGTTGGTGTGTAGTTGTTAGCTGTTAGCTGTCAAAGTCGGTATAAAATATTGATGTTCGGTAAAAGAAGTTTTCAAAGTAGTTGTTTACAAATAAGTAGTTAAAAACTCAAAAAAAAGAAATATAAAATTTGTACACCACTGAACACTACCCCAGAAGCTATAAATTGTAACTTTTGACAAACACTAGCAAAACACTACTGCTACCACTAAAAGCTACTTGCACCACTAACTAACCAAACACTCCTATTTATCTTAATTAGTGTTTTGACTGAGTCAAAACACTAAAGTTTGCCTCTGAAATTTGCCCCGAACAAGCCTTATATTAGCAATATAAGTAGGAGTCGCATTTCTCATTGGAATTAATTAATACACACTTGTATTAAATTTTTTGAATTTGTTTAATTACTGATCAACTTTTAAATCATTGAATCTATCTATACAACCGAACAAGCCTTATATTAGCAATATAAGTAGGAGTCGCATTTCTCATAAACAAGGAACTGTGCCACGTGGCGCTCTCCCTAAGGGTGTTTTATTACATGTAATCCATGTACAACAACAAAAATTAGAAAGTGCATAGTATAGGGTTTGATCCCGTGACCTCAAGTTTATATACTAAAGTCTTAACCACTACACCAAGAGATATTTAGTGTTATCATCTTAAAGTATAAGATTAATAAATGAAAATCTTCCTTACCCGGGACATAGCCCGGGCCTAATAACTAGTTTAAAGTAAAAAAATCAATAAATTAAAACCTCAATGAATGCCTCGGATTTTACCTAGTTGATATACAACTATCAACTATTTGTTTTCAATTCTCTAGTAAGTAACGTTCACTAAAATTCCTCAAGCCCCCAAAACTTTTGAGAACTACCTAAATCTGGCTATGAACAAAACTACATTTTGTTATCATTATGAACTCGACAACTCTTATACGTCTATATTGAAAGAAAATGATTAATATATTGGTAAATCACATGACAAAGAATTGGTTAGGTAATGTATTATGGTCAAATTGTATCATCATCTCATAATTGATGATACATACATGATTACATATAAAAAACAGAGTTATATTTAAACTTTGCAAAAAGTCTAAAATAATACTCCTGTTGGGATAAATTAAGGAATCACAAGCAAAAAAAATTAATTTTCTAAATCAGTTACTATGCACGTACCTGGTCTAACAAAGCTTACCGCAGATTGATTGAGATACATTTGACTTAATAGATAGTGTCTCATTAGGATTTGTGACAGCGTCCAAAAATATTCGTCCGTCTAGCTAGTTTTGGATCAAAGTGACTAAGTGAGAGCTTTTCAATTACAGAAACAAATATTTCCTTCAACAACATTTTGACACTCACTTCAAAGAGAGAAAAATATTTGAATTTTATGGCGGCTAATGCACAAGTTTAATCTTAAATAAATTGAAGATACCATGATATAAGAAATTATGGAAAGTTATTGTTTTGAAAACATTTATTCATAAATTAGAAAACAAATTAGACTTGTTCATTTCCAAAAGATCTTACTTTTAGTGGTTGTTTGGTATACATGGGAATTTAATTCACATGGAAAATTCAATTTCCTAGGAAGTTATTTCCCTTATGTAATTCCTACGAAATTGACTAATGTGTTTGGTTGACATCGAGAAATTTGGACTTCCCGTGAATTGATGTGAGAATTTTGAATGACCAAGGGGGGTTTAGGTGAACAAATTCCCACGTTTGTGGGATTTCAATTTCCAAGGAATTTTCATTGCCCCCATTTTCCCCACTTCCTGTCAACCAAAGAACTACTCAATTTAGAAAATCATGGGAATTTTTATTGCCAACATAATTTCATGTATACCAAATAACCACTTACTTTATTCCTTGATTCAAAGGTTTGTTCTTTCTTCACACTACTATATCCCTCTTGTTGCACCTACATCATTCTACACCATCTTTACAACTCCATTCATTCTCTTGTGTAAATAAACAATGCAAAAGAACCACTTTTATCCGCTCTCTGCTATTTGCCCTGGTTTTTGTTGTTACAGGAAATAAAAAGATCTTTATTGAATTGAAAAAGTGCTTTTAGTTAAAAATTTCTGACCAAATCTAGAATTTGAGTAATGTCAAAAGTCAAAATGTTGCAACTAAACTAAGGTATTATTTTTTGAAAAAAGCAAAAACAAAGTCCAAACTATATCTCATCTTCTTTAAGCAATCTTCATTCTTGAAAGGCTTTTTAATGACAATCTAAATGATAAATTACTAAGTCAAAATTGTCCCAACTTTATGGAGCGTTATCCAAAAACAGTTTTACATGACTTATATATAGCCTGTTAAACAAAGGGATATAAATGAGGGAAAAGAGGAATTCTTAATTTTTTTGTGCATGTTTAATAGGTTCAAGATAGTACAAAACTGCTTCGAAAAAACAATTTTACAATAAGTAATACTACTCTGATTGTTTTAGAATTAGGAGTTGGAGTTAATTAGGATGGCTGATGCTAATCTTGGTGAGAACATAAACAAATATCTCTTTTGTTGCTAATAACATAAACAAATATTAGTGGTACTATGTTATTACTCCATAATTAAGACATGTGAGCTGGATACGGGCCGACAAACTGAAAATAAAATTCTTCTACATCGAATCCTGACATAATACTATTCTAAATTGTTTACACCGTTTTTGCGTCAATAATGATGCGGGTTGAAATGTATCTCTCTTAAAATATATGCCAACCATAACTATAAATATATTAAAGTTGACCACGTAATCCAATCAAAACGAAATACACATTGATCCTTTGCTGCAAGAAATAAGTTACACTTCTTGTACGATACACAACCAAAAATCACAACTAAACTAAAATACTAGCTAACAGCTACGATTTATCTAATTTTACGTTAGTTTTTTTTTTTGTTTGGTTAAAATTTGGATTTCATGCCGTATTCCCTAACGTTAAGTATTCTAATTAATCAACCAATTGTTTTACGGATCTACAACTATTATATTGAATCAATAATGTCATTTGGAACTTTAATTTGTTATGTATGCATTATATCGTCATTAAGATGGCAGTAAAAATCCTAAGAGCATCTCCAATGGTATATAAAAGGGACTTGCTTGCAAATTAACTAAAATTTTAATCAGGTAGCTTGCCGTTGGGGTGGAAAAATTTCCAATGGTATATAAAAGGGACTTGCTTGCAAATTAACTAAAATTTTAATCAGGTAGCTTGCCGTTGGGGTGGAAAAATTAGTTGTAGCTGGAATGAGCAACATGCACAAACAAGCTACACTGCTCGGTTAAAATAAAGAAAACAACCTTCACCTAAAATGTGATATTGTATAATTGTCAAAGAATAAGTTTTGGGTCGGGTAGAATATTTTGTGGTTATGAGCGAAACACAAAGTTCCAAACACCTTAATAGCATCATAAGAAGGAGAATTTCGCGTTAAACATTTAAAAGGTGTTTTGTTGTTTAACAAATGAGTAGGTGTTCGGTTAATTAAGTGAGCTGCAACAACAATACATTCACCCCAAAAATAAATAGGAAGGTGCGATTGAAAACGCAAAGCACGACCTACATTCAAGATATGTTGGTGTTTACACTCAACTTTGCCATTTTGTTGAGGAGTATGAACACAAGAGGTTTGAAAAATAATTCCCGTAGCAACAAAATAATCACGAAGACAATTAAACTCGGTGCCGTTATGACTGTGTACAATTTAAGGGTTTGAGAATATTGTCGTTTAGCCATGGCAATAAAGGATATGAACATGCTAAACACTTCAGCTGTATCAACCAACAAATAAATCTACAAGGCACGAGAATAATTATCCACTATGGTAAAAAAATAACGAGCACCACAAGAAGAAGCATGTTTATAAGGTCCCCATTATTCACAATGAACTTTCTCAAAAATACAAGTGATTTTAGTGTCACTAATTAATAAGAAATTGATCCCTAGGATGTTTAGCGTAGAAACAAATGTCACAAGCTTTATTGAAACTACCCTTAAGATGACTAACAGGAGGAAGCAACTTTACAACTTTCTCGGAGGAAAGCCCCATATGTCGATGCCATAAATCCAAAATAGATGCTTCACCAGAAACAGAGATATGTTGAATGGAGTCGGTGCCGCCAAAGTAATAAAGTCCATCCCACTTAACACCCGTTCCAATCAGCTCCATCGATGGGTCCTGTATAACACACATATGAGAATCAAATTTGACAGTTTAATGCAAATCATCACCCAATTGAGCTAGAGATAAACAACAAGTTGCAATGAGGTTGAGGCACATAAAGCACATGAGTAAGAACAATGGTGCTGGATAACCAAACAGAGCCTTCTTGATTAGATATAACAGAACTGCCGTTAGGAAGGCCAACATGGAAATAAAGAATATTATGAACATCAAATAACCAAGTAAGATCGCCAGTAACATGGTGAGTAGCCCCCGTATCAAGAATCCATGAACGAGTATCAAACATACCAGTTAATCGGTTTTTAGGAATTTTAACATTACCAACCATTCCTGCGAGAACCTTTCATTGATCGGCCGAGAAAAGAGAAGAAAGAGATCCTTTAGTGCTCGAAGAAGGCTCGGGTGTGCTACCAAGGGTAGCAGTGTTGGTGCAGGCTGGAGTCCCACGACCTCTGCCGACATTTCTACCACGACAACGGCCACCCATGTCATGCCAGTGAGGCAGGTAACCAATAATTTCAAAACAAGTAGCCATGTCGTACGTGGTTGGTTTTCTTGCAATGAGTATAGACCAAGTGAGAGCGATCGGAGCGATCGGAATGATCCCCTCAACCACGACCACGAGAAGGATTTGCACGGATAGAAAAAACAACGGTATACATCCGACAACTGAGATCCAGGTGGCTGGGTAGCAAGATGGACCCCTCTCATCTTGAATAACCATTTGATAAACTTGGTCAAGAGAGGGAAGACTTTTGAGGGCAAAAATTGCAGTACGAGTCTGGGAATAATATGGGGAATGAGCCCCATTAAAGCTGATGAACTTTACGTTCTTCACAGCATTTGGCATGGCGTCTGCCAGTGTCACACGCGGAACAACACGAACAGTCAAGAAGAGGCTCATGACGGTGCAACTCTTCCCACAAAACGTGCAGGTGAGAGTAACAAGCTGTGACACTCATGGCCTTTGTATGTTCACACTTCGCTATAGAAGCATGAAGTGATGTATTCAGCGGTCGTTGGCCACGACATAGCGAGCTTTGAGGGTGTCCCAAAGTCGGCGAGGATCTTTAAATTTAGATATGGAGGTTTTTACCTCCGAAGTGATTGTATTCACGAGCCACGAGATAAAGCTTGACTTGATGAGCCGCCCAATCCGAGGCCGTACACGGGGAAGAGGGCAAAGTAATACTGCCATCAATGAAACAGAACTTGCGACGGGCTTCAGGAGCTGTTTGAATATCGGCACACTAGTGAAAAAAAACAGAAGGGCTGCGGTGCAAGGGCTGCGTTTTTTAAAAAGCGCAGCCCTTAATAGTGAAGGGCTGCGGTTTTTGCATTGACCGCAGCCCTTCGTATACGAAGGGCTGCTGTCAATGCGAAAACCGCAGCCCTTTTAGTGAAGGGCTGCGGTTAGCCCAAAACCGCAGCCCTACAAGTAATAAAGGGCTGCGGTTTTGGGTCAACCCGCAGCCCTTTATATTTGTTTCTCGCGCGGGCTTATGGGCTATATTGAGCGCACAAATAATGAAACCTAGCTATAATTCTCTCATTTTCTCTCATCTTTATCTCTCCTCACTCTAACCTCTCCCTCTCTCTCTCATTCGTCTGGGCTCTCAAATTTTCACCCCACCACCTCACATCTTCACCCCACCACCACAAATCTTTGCAACCCCACCACAAATCTCGTATCTCCTCTCACAAATCTCGCGGCACCCACCACACCACACCACTCGCCACTCATCGCGCACACCACCACCCCACTCGCCTCCTTCCTTATCCGGCAGAACATACCACAACAACACAACAACAACTCAACGACGCAAACAACAAAGCACGAACAACGGTAGAACATATACCACTCGTCGCGCACATCGGAACGAAGCACCAGCGACACAACAACTACTCCACCGGAACGACAACGAAGCACCAACGTGCCATCAACTGGCGGCGGCGCAAATAAGAACGAAGGAGAGAGTTTTTCAGTTTCAGATCTAGAAATTTTTGTTTTATTCCGAAAAATTCAATTTTTCAGTTTCAGATCTAGAATTTCTTTTTTTTTTTGTATTTTCGTTCCGAAATTGGAATTTAGGGTTTTTTCTAGCGATTTATGAGTGATTTAGGATTTTGTTTGTGATAATTTATCCAGAATATTCGCTGGGATTTTGTTTTGGATTTATTTGTGATAATTTATCCAGATCTTGTTGATTTCATTTCATGAATTTATATTTTGTGATGTTCTTTTTATAATTTGGTGATGCTCAAATATAAACATATACTCAGTAATTATTTTTGGATACATTTAGAACGTAAAACAAAATTTTTTTTTTTTTGGGTGACAAGGGCTGCGGGCTTTAGCAAAAACCGCAGCCCTTTCTACAAGGAAGGGCTGCGATTTAGGCCCAAAACCGCAGCCCTTCCATAGTGGAAGGGCTGCGGTTTTGAGCCTAAACCGCAGCCCTTCCTTGTGAAGGGCTGCGGTCCAAAACCGCAGCCCTTCATTTTTGCCGAAGGGCTGCTATAGAAAGGGCTGCTAGCCAAAAACGCAGCCCTTAGGGCTGTTTTGACCGCAGCCCTTTCGTTTTTTTCCACTAGTGCTTTACCTTTCTCATTAGCCTTTGGCAGACTCAAAGCAGTAACTTTCCCAGAACAAACATTTTCACCATCATTAATCACAATTCCCTTCTGACCAGAGTTAAATTTCACACCATAAAAGACTTTAGCAGGAAATTTCTTTCTAGCAGAATTCTGAAAAACACCAGGTCCAACACCAGTAACATGAGAATTTCTAGGAACATGCTTAGGCCTTGCCTCTACTAAATAAGCTTGCTCAGTTGTAGTGAGAGGCTTAACTTGCCTTGAAGCATTTTCAAGGAATTCTGCCAACCATTTTCTTTTAGGATTCTTAAGTAACCTAACAGTTACTTCTTTTTGAGGAGGATAAAGCAAATTGCACTTCTCAATACTATGATCTTCACCACCACAAAATGAACAGCCAGTAGAAAAATCCTCATACCACAAAACATAGCCACTAGTACTACCACCAGCCCTAACAATTTCAGCATATTCTAACAAAAGTTCTGTTATATCAACCCTAACACAAACCCTAGCAAACTGGATTTTATGCTTTAAAAGAGATCTTGCATCAAGATTAACAAAAGTTCCCACATTATTATATGCCAACATATTAGCCATAGATTTAGGATTTAACAATTCAACAGGAAACCTTGGAATCCTAACCCAAAGCTCCACCCATTTCAACTCCTCTACATAAGAATCAAAATTAGCACGCCATGGTTGGAGAACAAAAAGTTCCCCCTATACATGCCATGGTCTTTCAGACCACACAAGATAAAGATCCCTAGAATTAGCAAACCTAATCATCACCTATTGATTACCCGTATCCATGAACTCAATTTCACCCTTACAAAACTTCCATTCAACTTTAGTTCTAGTAACAATAGTACGCAGATCAATAGGATTACGTAGCATCTTACCTATCAAACAAGACTTAGAAAGATCCTCTACATCTTTTTTAACTTGAGGTAAATCATCAATATTAATGACATCAGGGAAGAAAGGGGGGTCAGAACAGTCACTTACACTCAGCTAGCTTAGCAGAACCAGAAACATGGGAAGACCCAGCAACAGACGAATCAGGGACAACCACAGCAATAGGAGAAGTGGTATCCAAGGACATACCATTACCTCCAACAGGCTCAGAGATAATAACATCTTTAAAAGATTTAGGAGCTAACATGATAGCAGAGCACTCTAACTCACAAAGACAATTGCAACAGCAAAACAAACAATCACTAAGCAAGAAGATTTTTCGAGAGAAAGACAAGATAAAAGAACTTGGAGTGAATTGAAAAATTACCTGAATTCTCCACCTTTTATAGCAGAAAAAATTAGGGCAAAATCCCTGAACTCCACTTCTGAATTAAACTTACCAGAGAAATTTCCAATTACATTTAGTGCATTAGTTGAATTAATGGAGAAAACTCCACCAGATGCAAAAGAATTTTGCTTTTCACATAAAGCATACTGCTCCCTTGGAGAAATAATGACCTTAAAACCAAAAATAATGAAGACACCAGAATCCAAGCACTCACAAAGAAATAAATGAACACTCCCATCGATAAACAATAAAACCCTAGCCCTCTTCCGATTTTTGTACTTAAAGCTCATGAATTGGAGCCACCTAATCCAAATTAAGGACGAATTAGGTAGCGAAATGATGAAAATAGGCTCAATTACTCTTCTCTTAGGCTCATAGCCCTGACATTGAGTGGTTTTAATGTTAACCACTCTACTAATTTTCGCAGATCTAAAGTATTTTTCGCAGATGAAAGACGAAGAGTTATCTACTTTTGTAGATAACTAGGGGATAAAAACAATCAGCAGTAACGAGATAGTTACAACAATCACAAATTTCTGGTTGAAAGAGCTTGAAATCAGGAATTTTTTCGTGTTCTTAGGGCTAGGTTTTCTGATGGAAGATGAAATTGGGGCAAAAGGGCTAGAGTTTCTCTCTCCTACTTTCTCTCTCATGTTTTTCTTTTCCTCCTTATTCTATGTATAGAGTATGATTCCGAATAAACAACCTAAATTATTATACTATGTAAATTGAATATAACTTTGCTATATAATTCACAATATTATAATTTTTTTTACCATCTAAAAGTGCTCGAAATATGCTTCGCTATAGGATGCATATACAACATAGTATTACAACTTATGAAAATATATTTATTTAGATGAACAATTAGGTATTATTTATTCTTTATTTCGATTAATACATATAAAAATAAATATAAAATAGCGTATTATATGTGATAATAGCAATTATGTCTTTCAAAATAATATGTATAGCTTCGTATAGTGAAAAGTCAAGGTTTGGTTTTGACTAAACAACCTAAAAATATTGTATAGCTTTTGCTTCATGCATGATTAGAAAAATTATAACTTTTTACATCATTTGAACTTGCTTACAACTATAAAAACAAAAAATTTAGATTAATATTTTATTTTTGACAAATGCATTGGATCATATAATAATAAAGAAGTTATAAGAAGAGTATGAATTTAATATAATAAGAGGTACTACATGATTTGGTAAGAATAGAAGATTTAGAATTACTAATCGAAAAAGGAGTTTAATTTCCACCAAAATTATCTAAAAATCAATATTATAATTAAGTATAATTACTTTTGCTACATACTATAAAAAATCACAATTTTATTATAATTGAGTAGAGCTTGAGATTTGCAGCAAAACAATAATCATTAATTAGAAATATTTGTATATTACTATAACTAATACAATCATGATCAGATGTCTCTCAATAAATACTTCCTCTGTTTTCGAGTAGTTGCAACAAAGGGGTATTATTTGTGAGACATAAAAAATTTCTGTGTTGCAACTAAATGAAACGGAGGAAGTATGTAATTTATCTTATTTATTATCGCAACACTAATGAAATGAATATAATTCAATTACATAAGAAAATAACCATGCATCGCACGAGGTTCTAAATCTAGTAAAGAATAATAGACAAACCATTCGAAGTGAGTCAATTATATCTTCAATTGGATGAATGGTTTTGATTTACTTAGGATCTTCTTTTATCGTTTTCAACAGCTTTCCTTGGTGAAAACCTAGTTGTTTGTAGTGGTCAAAACCACATCTTGATCTGCTTCTTTTTCATAGGGATCATACTCCAGATAATATTAATGCCACCGCTCGGATAAGAGACAGGTATACTAATATCACGAATGTCTGCAGGGAGTTATTGCAGAAGAGATGGGTGAATATAGTCTAAAAAACTGAAATGGAGCATATCTGGGATGCTGATATATTAGCGAGAGCAGTTAAGATGGGGAGCATGGAGACCAACGTATTCCGCCATTTTTCAACATCACATTGGGAGTAATTAAACGTTGCTCGTGCAGATATTATTTTTGAACAACTATGTTTATGTTGTAACATGAGGCCTCTAAGGGCAACTACTACTGCTCCATGATCTGTATTAAACCTTATTAGCACTCTTTAGTATATTGCTCCAGTTAACAAAAAAAAAATTGACACTCCTGCTGACAAAGTGGTTTTGAGTCCTAACTGAAGTGGAATCTACCTTCTCTTGACTAGACCTGATTATTGGACGAGATAGGCCAATGACAAAAGGGTTAGGGTCAAATTTTTAAACAAGTCTTTAATGGACAAGGTCGTTATTAGACAAGATCATTATAGGGCCAATAAAATATCCAAATAACTTTGAAAAATAAAATAGATATAGTAAAATAAACATACTTACATATACGAATTTGTATTCAGTTATACTCACTTTTGTCTCTCTCGATTCACTATTTTTTTTGCCCGTTTACTAACCCTTCCATTATCGACCCGCTATCGGTCTGTGTCCCACTTTGACCTTTTGTGAGGTGGCCCTTTCCTGACCCGATCCATTTTCGACCCGCGTCGACCTTGACCCGAACCCCCAATAACCCGGTCTACTCTTGACACATCCAAAATCTATGTGCACTCCTCTGCATCGGCTTGATCACTCCACGTGGAAGTGTGATATTCTACTCCCATCTATTCGTAAATGATATGATTTGAACCCGACTAGAATAACGCATCGGTCAAATGCGGCTTGAGTGAAAATTGATCGACTCGCGTGTTCTAGAAACGAGAAAGGATACATTTACCCCTAGGACATATCCCTTACTCTCGTAGGTCTAATAAATGACTTCATGCTTTAACAACTGACTGTAGGACGTGTTCGGCAACAGTAGCTGTGGTGGTAGCTTTTTAGTTGTGAGAGTAGTTGTTAGTTGTGCTGGTTGTTGTTAGTGGTTGGTGTGTAGTTGTTAGCTGTTAGCTGTCAAAGTCGGTATAAAATATTGATGTTCGGTAAAAGAAGTTTTCAAAGTAGTTGTTTACAAATAAGTAGTTAAAAACTCAAAAAAAAGAAATATAAAATTTGTACACCACTGAACACTACCACAGAAGCTATAAATTGTAACTTTTGACAAACACTAGCAAAACACTACTGCTACCACTAAAAGCTACTTGCACCACTAACTAACCAAACACTCCTATTTATCTTAATTAGTGTTTTGACTCAGTCAAAACACTAAAGTTTGCCTCTGAAATTTGCCCCGAACAAGCCTTATATTAGCAATATAAGTAGGAGTCGCATTTCTCATTGGAATTAATTAATACACACTTGTATTAAATTTTTTGAATTTGTTTAATTACTGATCAACTTTTAAATCATTGAATCTATCTATACAAATATATTAAAAGACGTTCCTAAACAAGGAACTGTGCCACGTGGCGCTCTCCCTAAGGGTGTTTTATTACATGTAATCCATGTACAACAACAAAAATTAGAAAGTGCATAGTATAGGGTTTGATCCCGTGACCTCAAGTTTATATACTAAAGTCTTAACCACTACACCAAGAGATATTTAGTGTTATCATCTTAAAGTATAAGATTAATAAATGAAAATCTTCCTTACCCGGGACATAGCCCGGGCCTAATAACTAGTTTAAAGTAAAAAAATCAATAAATTAAAACCTCAAGGAATGCCTCGGATTTTACCTAGTTGATATACAACTATCAACTATTTGTTTTCAATTCTCTAGTAAGTAACGTTCACTAAAATTCCTCAAGCCCCCAAAACTTTTGAGAACTACCTAAATCTGGTTATGAACAAAACTACATTTTGTTATCATTATGAACTCGACAACTCTTATACGTCTATATTGAAAGAAAATGATTAATATATTGGTAAATCACATGACAAAGAATTGGTTAGGTAATGTATTATGGTCAAATTGTATCATCATCTCATAATTGATGATACATACATGATTACATATAAAAAACAGAGTTATATTTAAACTTTGCAAAAAGTCTAAAATAATACTCCTGTTGGGATAAATTAAGGAAACACAAGCAAAAAAAAGTAATTTTCTAAATCAGTTACTATGCACGTACCTGGTCTAACAAAGCTTACCGCAGATTAATTGAGATACATTTGACTTAATAGATAGTGTCTCATTAGGATTTGTGACAGCGTCCAAAAATATTCGTCCGTCTAGCTAGTTTTGGATCAAAGTGACTAAGTGAGAGCTTTTCAATTACAGAAACAAATATTTCCTTCAACAACATTTTGACACTCACTTCAAAGAGAGAAAATTATTTGAATTTTATGGCGGCTAATGCACAAGTTTAATCTTAAATAAATTGAAGATACCATGATATAAGAAATTATGGAAAGTTATTGTTTTGAAAACATTTATTCATAAATTAGAAAACAAATTAGACTTGTTCATTTCCAAAAGATCTTACTTTTAGTGGTTGTTTGGTATACATGGGAATTTAATTCACATGGAAAATTCAATTTCCTAGGAAGTTATTTCCCTTATGTAATTCCTACGAAATTGACTAATGTGTTTGGTTGACATCGAGAAATTTGGACTTCCCGTGAATTGATGTGAGAATTTTGAATGACCAAGGGGGGTTTAGGTGAACAAATTCCCACGTTTGTGGGATTTCAATTTCCAAGGAATTTTCATTGCCCCCATTTTCCCCACTTCCTGTCAACCAAAGAACTACTCAATTTAGAAAATCATGGGAATTTTTATTGCCTACATAATTTCATGTATACCAAATAACCACTTACTTTATTCCTTGATTCAAAGGTTTGTTCTTTCTTCACACTACTATATCCCTCTTGTTGCACCTACATCATTCTACACCATCTTTACAACTCCATTCATTCTCTTGTGTAAATAAACAATGCAAAAGAACCACTTTTATCCGCTCTCTGCTATTTGCCCTGGTTTTTGTTGTTACAGGAAATAAAAAGATCTTTATTGAATTGAAAAAGTGCTTTTAGTTAAAAATTTCTGACCAAATCTAGAATTTGAGTAATGTCAAAAGTCAAAATGTTGCAACTAAACTAAGGTATTATTTTTTGAAAAAAGCAAAAACAAAGTCCAAACTATATCTCTTCTTCTTTAAGCAATCTTCATTCTTGAAAGGCTTTTTAATGACAATCTAAATGATAAATTACTAAGTCAAAATTGTCCCAACTTTATGGAGCGTTATCCAAAAACAGTTTTACATGACTTATATATAGCCTGTTAAACAAAGGGATATAAATGAGGGAAAAGAGGAATTCTTAATTTTTTTGTGCATGTTTAATAGGTTCAAGATAGTACAAAACTGCTTCGAAAAAACAATTTTACAATAAGTAATACTACTCTGATTGTTTTAGAATTAGGAGCTGGAGTTAATTAGGATGGCTGATGCTAATCTTGGTGAGAACATAAACAAATATCTCTTTTGTTGCTAATAACATAAACAAATATTAGTGGTACTATGTTATTACTCCATAATTAAGACATGTGAGCTGGATACGGGCCGACAAACTGAAAATAAAATTCTTCTACATCGAATCCTGACATAATACTATTCTAAATTGTTTACACCGTTTTTGCGTCAATAATGATGCGGGTTGAAATGTATCTCTCTTAAAATATATGCCAACCATAACTATAAATATATTAAAGTTGACCACGTAATCCAATCAAAACGAAATACACATTGATCCTTTGCTGCAAGAAATAAGTTACACTTCTTGTACGATACACAACCAAAAATCACAACTAAACTAAAATACTAGCTAACAGCTACGATTTATCTAATTTTACGTTAGTTTTTTTTTTTGTTTGGTTAAAATTGGATTTCATGCCGTATTCCCTAACGTTAAGTATTCTAATTAATCAACCAATTGTTTTACGGATCTACAACTATTATATTGAATCAATAATGTCATTCGGAACTTTAATTTGTTATGTATGCATTATATCGTCATTAAGATGGCAGTAAAAATCCTAAGAGCATCTCCAATGGTATATAAAAGGGACTTGCTTGCAAATTAACTAAAATTTTAATCAGGTAGCTTGCCGTTGGGGTGGAAAAATTAGTTGTAGCTGGAATGAGCAACATGCACAAACAAGCTATACTGCTCGGTTAAAATAAAGAAAACAACCTTCACCTAAAATGTGATATTGTATAATTGTCAAAGAATAAGTTTTGGGCCGGGTAGAATATTTTGTGGTTATGAGCGAAACACAAAGTTCCAAACACCTTAATAGCATCATAAGAAGGAGAATTTCGCGTTAAACATTTAAAAGGTGTTTTGTTGTTTAACAAATGAGTAGGTGTTCGGTTAATTAAGTGAGCTGCAACAACAATACATTCACCCCAAAAATAAATAGGAAGGTGCGATTGAAAACGCAAAGCACGACCTACATTCATGATATGTTGGTGTTTACACTCAACTTTGCCATTTTATTGAGGAGTATGAACACAAGAGGTTTGAAAAATAATTCCCGTAGCAACAAAATAATCACGAAGACAATTAAACTCGATGCCGTTATGACTGTGTACAATTTAAGGGTTTGAGAATATTGTCGTTTAGCCATGGCAATAAAGGATATGAACATGCTAAACACTTCAGCTTTATCAACCAACAAATAAATCTACAAGGCACGAGAATAATTATCCACTATGGTAAAAAAATAACGAGCACCACAAGAAGAAGCATGTTTATAAGGTCCCCATTATTCACAATGAACTTTCTCAAAAATACAAGTGATTTTAGTGTCACTAATTAATAAGAAATTGATCCCTAGGATGTTTAGCGTAGAAACAAATGTCACAAGCTTTATTGAAACTACCCTTAAGATGACTAACAGGAGGAAGCAACTTTACAACTTTCTCGGAGGAAAGCCCCATATGTCGATGCCATAAATCCAAAATAGATGCTTCACCAGAAACAGAGATATGTTGAATGGAGTCGGTGCCGCCAAAGTAATAAAGTCCATCCCACTTAACACCCGTTCCAATCAGCTCCATCGATGGGTCCTGTATAACACACATATGAGAATCAAATTTGACAGTTTAATGCAAATCATCACCCAATTGAGCTAGAGATAGACAACAAGTTGCAATGAGGTTGAGGCACATAAAGCACATGAGTAAGAACAATGGTGCTGGATAACCAAACAGAGCCTTCTTGATTAGATATAACAGAACTGCCGTTAGGAAGGCCAACATGGAAATAAAGAATATTATGAACATCAAATAACCAAGTAAGATCGCCAGTAACATGGTGAGTAGCCCCCGTATCAAGAATCCATGAACGAGTATCAAACATACCAGTTAATCGGTTTTTAGGAATTTTAACATTACCAACCATTCCTGCGAGAACCTTTCATTGATCGGCCGAGAAAAGAGAAGAAAGAGATCCTTTAGTGCTCGAAGAAGGCTCGGGTGTGCTACCAAGGGTAGCAGTGTTGGCGCAGCCTGGAGTCTCACGACCTCTGCCGACATTTCTACCACGACAACGGCCACCCATGTCATGCCAGTGAGGCAGGTAACCAATAGTTTCAAAACAAGTAGCCATGTCGTACGTGGTTGGTTTTCTTGCAATGAGTATAGACCAAGTGAGAGCGATCGGAGCGATCGGAATGATCCCCTCAACCACGACCACGAGAAGGATTTGCACGGATAGAAAAAACAACGGTATACATCCAACAACTGAGATCCAGGTGGCTGGGTAGCAAGATGGACCCCTCTCATTTTGAATAACCATTTGATAAACTTGGTCAAGAGAGGGAAGACTTTCGAGGGCAAAAATTGCAGTACGAGTCTGGGAATAATATGGGGAATAAGCCCCATTAAAGCTGATGAACTTTACGTTCTTCACAGCATTTGGCATGGCGTCTGCCAGTGTCACACGCGGAACAACACGAACAGTCAAGAAGAGGCTCATGACGGTGCAACTCTTCCCACAAAACGTGCAGGTGAGAGTAACAAGCTGTGACACTCATGGCTTTTGTATGTTCACACTTCGTTATAGAAGCATGAAGTGATGTATTCAGCGGTCGTTGGCCACGACATAGCGAGCTTTGAGGGTGTCCCAAAGTCGGCGAGGATCTTTAAATTTAGATATGGAGGTTTTTACCTCCGAAGTGATTGTATTCACGAGCCACGAGATAAAGCTTGACTTGATGAGCCGCCCAATCCGAGGCCGTACACGGGGAAGAGGGCGAAGTAATACTGCCATCAATGAAACAGAACTTGCGACGGGCTTCAGGAGCTGTTTGAATATCGGCAGTACGAAGAAAATTAAGGGTAAGAAAGTTACCAGACCGGAATTGCGGACCAAGATAATAAGGAGAAGAAGTTTCGATTTTTGATGGTGGTGGTGGGGTTGCGGCGTCATCGCCGGCCATGACTGGAAGTCTGGAAGTGATGAAGGACGGACGTAGACTGATACCATGTTAAAGAATAAGGTTTGGGTTGAATATTTTTCCCTGCCTTTAATTTTCTCATTGATAATTATAAATCGTGGTTTGTATTCTAAATTATTATTTTTTGAAGTGATTGTATTATAAACTAACAGGTGGCTGGGTAGCAAGATGGACCCCTCTCATCTTGAATAACCATTTGATAAACTTGGTCAAGAGAGGGAAGACTTTCGAGGGCAAAAATTACAGCACGAGTCTGGGAATAATATGGGGAATAAGCCCCATTAAAGCTGATGAACTTTACGTTCTTCACAGCATTTGGCATGGCGTCTGCCAGTGTCACACACGGAACAACACGAACAGTTAAGAAGAGGCTCATGACGGTGCAACTCTTCCCACAAAACGTGCAGGTGAGAGTAACAAGCCGTGACACTCATGGCTTTTGTATGTTCACACTTCGCTATAGAAGCATGAAGTGATGTATTTAGCGGTTGTTGGCCACGACATAGCGAGCTTTGAGGGTGTCCCAAAGTCGGCGAGGATCTTTAAATTTAGATATGGAGGTTTTTATCTCCGAAGTGATTGTATTCACGAGCCACGAGATAAAGCTTGACTTGATGAGTCGCCCAATCCGAGGCCGTACACGGGGAAGAGGGCGAAGTAACACTGCCATCAATGAAACAGAACTTGCGACGGGCTTCAGGAGCTGTTTGAATATCGGCAGTACGAAGAAGATTAGGGGTAAGAAAGTTACCAGACCGGTATTGCGGACCAAGATAATAAGGAGAAGAAGTTTCGATTTTTGATGGTTTGCAGCGTCATCGCCGGCCATGACTGGAAGTCTGGAAGTGATGAAGGACGAACGTAGACTGATACCATGTTAAAGAATAAGTTTTGGGTTGAATATTTTTCCCTGCCTTTAATTTTCTCATTGATAATTATAAATCGTGGTTTGTATTCTAAATTATTATTTTTTTGAAGTGATTGTATTATAAACTAATTAGGATACTATCTTTACAAATTAATCTTCCTAAAAGATAATATTAACATATTAACTTATATATATCTTAACAATAATCAACCTATTTTATTTATTTATTTTTCAAGCAAGTTACAATTTGTAATAGCTAATCCTTAGAGTTTGTTGTAGCTTAAAAAACTGATGTGGCAAGTCAAGCTACAAAGTGTTGTAGCTTAGTATATATTGGAGTTGCTCTAATATACATATTATTATAATTAGATTTTCAAGCAAATACACAGATAATACTTAATAGTAATATATTTTTAAGCACCATCAACAAGTATCAGATATTTACTTCAAACTTCAACTCTATTACTAAAATTACAAGAATACAAGTAATTGTTCGTTATTAGTTAATTTAGGGGTGGTACAATGCTTTTCTTCTTGTTAAATACTTCCTCCGGTTTTTTTAATTAGTTATTTTGCGTCTTGCATGTGTTTCAACTTTCAACCCGTTGTCTTCGTGCTTCTTTCTGTGATGAAGTTGTGTGTTATGCTATGATAAATTAAAATTTTCTTAATAGTATGGTCCACCTAGCTAATTAACCTCTGCTCTAAGCTTGAAAGTTGAACCATAGGGGTGGAGTGGGCCTTCAGTTTTTGTCTCAACAGTTATTCATCACGCGCTAAGCCAGTTTGCAAGATTCAGATGAATAACGATCGTTCTTTGTCGTATATATCGATGGTCCAGCATGCAAACAAAGTAATAACTGGAATAAAATTCATTTGCTTAACGTCAAGTAGATTATATCTAGCTCAGAATTATGTGTGTTATTCGATGTACTATATTGATCTCTGAGTTATTCTTGAACATTTTCAAATATCTATCTTGATCTCCAGCTCCAATCGCCATTATACTATGCATCGTCCCTTGTACATGTTCGTAATGTTCTAATAGTTGAGAAATAAAAATAGTTTCGGATAAGTTCTTAAGAATTGAACTACTATGTCAGGTTCTTTTTTTAAAACATATTATGACACGAATTAGTCTTGCGTCCTGGTCCACAATAATATTATTATGGATCAAAACCACTTATTTAACATAGTGACCTTTTTTTTCCATATATAACTTTTTCAAATTTTAAGTTACATCTATACGATTACTATCTACCATAAATGACCGTTTTTTTTTAATATAAGTAACTCTTTTTCAGATTAGTTTATCACGATGAAATTTTCACTTTGTGACATAATATCTTTTTTTTTCATAGTCAAACTTCATAATTTATATCTATTCATCTTTTATATATTTTTTTTTTTATATAGTGATCCTTTTTTTTCATAAATAACATGAATTAGCATTAGGTCCACACTAATTTAGTGTGGACCAAGTCCATATAAGTTTTTTTACTTATTACACATTTTTACTTTTCTCTCGTTGCTTTATTCCATTATAATATTTTATTAAGGCTTACTTATTTTGCTAACTATGACAATGATATTATAATTATTAACACTTAAAATTAAAGCGTGAACTTTTTTAATAAATAAACAATAAGAGAAAGCATCCTGAGATACCATAAAGAAATTGTGCGACCTAGAATTTCTACTCCCTTTATTCCCGTAATCCTGTTGTTTGTCTCAATTCAATTTTATTACTTTTTGAGACTTGTATTGAGTGGTTAAGTAGTTTTGTCTTTTTTATATGTGGGGTAGGAGAAAAAGTATAGAAATTATAGGGATTATATCATATATATATATATATATAGGAAATACAGCAATCTTGTAGAACAAAGAAAAAATGAAGCAATCTATTAGAAACGAAGGCCTAATTACTGTCATCCACAAAAAGCGTGAAACTCTCAATGGCCATCGCAAATGGTCCCGTCCCTCTTTTCCTTGGAAAGCTTTGAAATTGAAATGGTCCTGTTATATTATTCTTTTCCAATTACTTAACCTTGGTGCAGAAAATATTCGACCTTGGTGATCCTTGCATGAATATTCACATGTCATGGTATTGTACTTAGGTGAGCTGTCCACATTTTTTGCCAATCAATAATCAATTCAAGGAGTTCACTAAACTTGACTAACGTGATGTTGAGCGGACTTCGAATTAAGTTGAAGTAGTTGCTTTTAACCGGCAGGTTCTCATCCACGTATTTTGGCGCAAATTTAACTCATGCTATTTTTAATAGAGAAATGTTTCAATTACAATAATTCATATTACATTTTCTTTCCATCCATAAAGGTTAGAACATTTATCCTAGTAATCTACACTCTTTTTCTAAGAGTTTAATTTGTACAAAAGTACAAAACAAAACTTGCGAGTTGCAACCATGCATATAGTGGTGTCAAAACAGGTTCTCAAACAGGTTCTGGGTATACCCACGGCGAACCAGGTCAGACCCGGACAGGTCAGGATTCTGATGGTCAGTGCCTCAGGTCGTGATTGGTCAGGTTTTGTTCAACTGGGTCGATCACATTTGAATCATGGGATTGCTGGGTGCCGGACAAGTGTGGGCGTTCCATTTACAAGTCGATCTATTCTCGGGTATGATCGCCCGTGGACATTTTTTGTCCGAGTTTGCGTAGGTCGTATTTGGGTTTCATGTACGCTTAGGTAGAGTCAAGTGTACTCGGGTTGAATCACTAATGACCTTAGTTCGATCATTATGAAGCATCGGGTCCATTCGCTATTGACCGTCGATTCACCATCGGTTAACTCCTGGTCGGGTCATTTGATTTTGTTATGAATTTTGTAAACGAATCATATTATTAAAACTATTAAGATCGATATATATACATATGTGTGTGCGATAAATATATGGATGATAACGAAAAACTAATAAAAACACTATATTGTTTACCGTGATGTTTAGTGTATTCTCTTAGTCAACTCTTATTTCGACTAATCAACTGCGCAAAACCACTCTAATGAGTAAAGGAGTAGAACGACTCTTCATTTGTTCTAATATTATATATTATTACCAACGACAATAATAACGAGTAGACGATCAATTCCAAACTTTATATAAATGATTTATTATTATAAGCATTATGATTGATATATAAGTTTGTAAATAGCTATGATGATAATGAGAATAATAGTAATGATAACATAAAGCGATGATGAAAATAGTAATAATACAAATAATAACAGTAATAGTAACAATGCTAACAATAGCAATAGTAATACAAATAAGAACAGGAATACTAACAATAACAATACAAATACTAATAGTATTACTCAAATTTGTTAGGTTGAATAATAGCGTACATTTGTTCTTGTTCTCAAATTTGTTATTTTAGATTTGTAATTATCATATTTGTTGTGTTAGATTTTTTAATTCTCATATTTGTTATTCCTTATGTTGTTTTGTATTACTCAAAGCAACAGGAAAATTAATAAGAAGACATTTAATAGTAAGCACTAAGAAACTAACAGCTAAAAAGCGACCAAATAATCTCATCGACACTTAAAACACTATGACATGTACCAAAATTACATCAAAAGTTTAGATACTTTAGAAAATTGTTAAAATACCACGTATATACATACATGTTGTGACTTGTGAGTTGTAGCCTATATGATATATACATCTAGGGGTGAGGTTGAGGTGGTGGAGTAGTGACATCGCTTCCCACCTCATATCCATGAGGTTTAGGGATCAAACCTCACGGGACTCATTTGAGGATTTCCCCTTATCCCCCCTCAAATAAGTCCCCTTCATCTTACCTTAAAAAAATATACATCTAGGGGTGTTAATGAGCCAGGGTAGCTCGCAAACTATTCAAACTCGGCTCGGTCAAAGCTCGGCTCGTTGGGGCTCGACTCGAGTTCGGGATCGGCTCGAGACTATAACGAGCCGAGCTTGAGCCTCCTTGAGTTCGGCTCGAGAGTTCGTGAACAAGCTCGAAAATATTTTTGATTGTTTTTATGTAAAAAGTAAAGTCCCACATCGATAGAAAAAATAAACACCAACCTTGTTTTCCCTATATAATCTTATTACCCTTTAAGTATTTTCTTATAATTCTTGTTTGATTTGTCTTATATTATAAAATTGGACAGTCATTAAATATGCAAGGCCCAAAAACTTGGACTAGTATAAAATTTATTCTTCTACTATAAATATAATTCCATCACTTTCATCTTGGAAAAAAGAACACAACCTATAAACATTACATATTTACATTTGCAAATTAAATTAATACACCTGCAACCATCAAACATTACATGCACTAGCAAACATTTGTATATTTGCACCGTAGTATTGAACATGCAGCAGAGTTGATGAATTGATTTTGTTGGGGTTTATGAATCCCACATCGAAGAGGCAAAGTAAAAACATCATACTTGCAAGTATAAAACGGACATGATTCAAAATTACAAATGTATCTCTTCTTGGTTCTAGCACTAGAACCATTAGCGGACCTCTTGTTTGGGATTTTCAAAGTCCCACATTGGAGAGGAAGTAAGAGTAACAAGGGACTCTTTGTATTAAAGGGGCTTGTATAGATAGTAGAATGTATGGTTGTTGGGCCTTACATGTTTAATGTAAATCAGCCTGACATCCATATTCATCAAGAGTTTGACAAGATTTTATTGGGCTAGCCTAAAGGCCCGGTGAATGTTAAGCTGAACTTTTTTTAAAATTTCGAGCCGAGCTTAGCTTTGTTCTTTTCGAGCTCGAGCCGAGCTCAAATTTCTGAGCTCGACGAGCTTTGAGCTCGAGGCGAGCTCAATCTCATCTGCTCTCGAACCGAGCCGAGCTTGGACATGTTCGGTCTCGGTTCGGCTCGTTAACACCCCTAAATACATCAATATATGTCAAATCAAAACAAGAGAGCAATGTACACAAATAATTCAAAAATAAATGAAAATAAAAATATAAACAAGTACATGATATTCAAAGTTTAACCTAATTTAATTTTTTATTTAATTAATTATTAAATGTAAGCAATTTTATAAATTAACATATTTCAATAATTTTGTAGATATAAAAAAATAATTGAATTTTAGTAATATCTGGTTGAGTACGGTCGGGTTCGGGTTTGAATGCAGGTCTGTCTGGTCAGGTCAGGATATAATCTTGCCAGATGCCGGTCAGGTCTGGGTAATCCCAGGTCAGGTTTCGGTCAGGTCTGGGGACTGACCCTCACAGGTCGAACCAGGTTCAAGTCAGGTCAGAATCAGGTTGACCCAGCGGTCAGATCTGAATCTGACACCACTACATGCATACGTCTTCAGTCTTACATGCTGTGTGAATTCCCATGCCACATTAAAATTAAGAACTTTTTATTGGGAAAGACCTATTAAAATAGATATTTTGTTAAGAAAGACCTAATAAAAACTTTTTTGTTGAAAAAGACCTATTATAATACTTTCATTTGTTACTTAAGACCACCTCAATATTTTCCGGCCAAAAAGTCAATTTTTCCCACATTTTCCCCCTCCTTTTCTCAGTAAATGGGACCAACCTTTTTTTTTCCTACCATAGTCCCTTAAAATGGGAAGCAAGAGGAAAGGGTTTGGTAGGGTTAAGGGATAAGATATAAAAAAATATGTTGGTCTCATTTAATGAGAAAAGGAAGGGAAGAAAAGTCAATCCATAAAATTGACTTTTTGGCCCGAAAAGATTGAGGTGGTCTTGTGTAACAAAGGGAAGTATTATAATAGGGTTTTTTTAACAAAAAAAGTTTTTATTAGGTCTTTTCCAATAAAATGGCTATCTTAATAGGTTTTTCCCAACAAAAAGTTCTAAAATTAATTAGACTTACTTTTGAGGGATGATAAATGTCTAACCGGTAGACATTTATCATTCATCTAACAGCCAAGTGTCAGCACACAAGTGGCTCCAATGGAACTCTCCACTTTTTACATGTCATGCTATTATTTGTCCAAAAAATATTACTTTTGCAATTTTAAAACTTGTATATCTCAAAAAATATATATATTTTTTTAAAATAAAAATTACCAATATTCATATATTTTTATTCTCTACAAATAGACATCCATTTTGATATAATTTCATCGTATATTTATTTTACCCTTCTCTAACTATTATTTAGATATATAGAAAAAATAATACAAACAGTATTTGTGTATACACAAACAACATATGTTGTGTACACAAACAACATCTGTTGTGTACACAAACAACATATAGTGTTTGTGCATAAACAGATAGTGTTTGTGGTTAGAGCAGGGTAAAATAAAAATGTGATGAACTTCTCTAACTATTATTTAGATATATAGAAAAAATAATACAAACACTATTTGTGTATACACAAATAACATATGTTATTTACACAAACAACATATATGTGTACACAAACAACATATAGTGTTTGTGTATAAACAAATAGTGTTTGTATTATAATGGTTAGAGCAGGGTAAAATAAAAATGTGATGAAATTATATCAAAATGGATGTCTATTTGTAGAGAATAAAAATATATGAATATTGGTATATTTTTTATTTTTTTTAAAACATATTTTCTGAGATATACAAGTTTCAAATAAGCATAAGTAATATTTTTTGGACAAATAATAACATGACATGTGGAAAGTGGAGAGTTCCATACTTCCATTGGAGCCACTTGTGTGCTGACACTTGGCTGTTAGATGAATGATAAATCTCTACCGGTTAGAGATTTATCATGGCTCCTTACTTTTGGGTATATAAGGAGAAATCCTTTTTTATTTCTTTTTTTTTTACAACGGAAAAATTTGCATTAAGTAGAATTGAAGAGCAAAATGACTGCAAATATTGCACTGAAATTTAGAGAGAAATGCTGATCATCTCATTCACATAAAACCTAGCTATTGAAGTCTATTTCCCCTCTCTTTTGTACTCTGCGGCAGCACTGATATTCTAGGAGAATTGACAGCTAATTACTGGTGACATCATGGACTAAATGATGTCACATTACAAGACAAAATAATGGAACTAAAGGAAAGAAACGAGGAAGCTTCCTATCATAAATATTTGGACTTATTACAATATTAAGCTAGGTACTAGGTAAGATAAATAGAGTGATGACAGAAGTGGGCCTGAGGTCCATCATTCTACAACACTCCCCCTCAAGCCAGGAGTGGTTGGGGACACTCCTAGCTTGGACATGAGATCCACATGCTTAACTATAGGCAGAGGTTTTGTTAGGATATCAGCTACTTGATGTAGAGTTGGCACATACTGTGGTTGAATTGTTCCATCTGCTACTTTTTCTCTCACAAAGTGACAATCAATTTCAACATGTTTAGTTTTCTCATGTTGAACAGGATTTGCTGCAATTACCAGGGCTGCCTTGTTGTCACATTTTAGTATAGTTGATTTAAGATTTTTGATGCCTAAATCCTTTAGAAGTTGAGTGGTTGAAGTGACCTCACAAGTTGTCAGTGCCATGGCCCTATACTCAGCCTCTACTGTTGACCTGGCCACAACTTGTTGTTTCATAGACTTCCATGATATAGGAGATGACCCTAGGAAGATGTAAAAACCAGTTATAGACTTTCTAGTCATAGGGCATCCAGCCCACTCACTGTCACAATATGCTGTGAGAACAACAGTGGAGTTGGTTGCAAGAAGAATGCCCTACCCAGGACAAGATAAGAGGTATCTGAGTACTCTCATTGCAGCCTGCATATGTGCAGTTGTTGGTCTATGCATAAATTGGCTCAACAGGTACACATCATAAGTGATGTTTGGTCTTGTGATTGTAAGGTATATCAATTTTCCCACCAACTTTTGGTATTCAGTTGGATTAGGTAAATCATCACCAAGATCTACAATAAGTTTAACTTGGCTACCAACTGGTAGCCTGAGAGGTTTTGAATTGTGCATTCCAAATTCTTTCAGTAAGTCTTTGGTGTATTTCTTTTGAGAGAGGAAGAATCCCTTTTCAGATCTGTCAATCTCTATACCCAGGAAATATTGAATGTTTCTAAGATCTTTCATGAGGAAATGTGTAGAGAGAAAGGTATTTGTTTGAGTGATTGCTTATTGATCATTGCCAGCAATCAATAAGTCATCTACGTAGATCAATACAGCCACAAATGATATGTGAGTGACTTTTATGAAGAGTGAGTAGTCAGTTTTGGATTGCTCATACCCAAACTCCTTCAATGTTGTGGTCAATTTTGCAAACCATTTTCTTGGAGCCTGTTTAAGGCCATATAATAATTTTTGCAATTTGCACACCATGTTCTTATTCTTGAACTCCCCCTTTCTAGCATATATTTTCCCACCTATGCCTGAGTATCCAGGTGGTAAGGTCATATACACATCCTCCACTAAATCTCCATGTAAGAAAGCGTTTGTGACATCCATTTGACACACTGTCCACTCCTCCATTGCAGCAACAACCAGAATAGACATCACAGTAGTGAGTTTGGCAACTGGGGCAAATGTCTCAGCATAGTCCATGCCTTCCCTTTGCCTACACCCTAGGATCACCAACCTAGCTTTGTGCCTCTCCACTTCTCCATTTGGATGATACTTGGTTTTGTATAAACCACTTACATCCTATAGCTTTCCTGCAAGATGGAAGCTGAGTGAGAGTCCAGGTTTTATTTTCTTCCAAGGCTCTTAATTCTTTATTCATAGCCTGGATCCAGCAGTCTTGCTTCACAGCTTCTTTAAAGTGCACTGGATCTTGAGTGGGAGTTATGATACTGAGAAAAGCAGCAAACATGGGTTGTATCTCAGTGTATACCATGTTTGCAACATGTTCAGGAGGATGTTGTGAAGTCCCAGCTTCATGAACATAGCCATCAAGCCATTCAGGTGTCTTGTGAGTTCTACTGGATCTCCTGAGAGCTGGTTCAGGTGGAGGTAAATTGTGATTATTGTGTGGTGGTTGGTCAGTTTCAGGGTCATGAGCTCTCTCTGCTCCTGTTGGGTGATGCTCAACATCATCATCCCACTCCATATCAGTTTCATAGGTGGATTGATTTGGTGTTTCAGGCATGGGTACAGGTAGGGGTAGGTTATATGTTTGGTTAGGATTGGAGTTGTTGTAGGAGTAAATATGTTCATGGAATTTGACATCTCTGGATGTGAATGTTTGTTTTATTTGTAGTTAGGTTTAGGAGTCTGTATCCCTTTTGTGTGAGAGGGTAACCCAGGAAGACACAAGGGACCCTTCTTGGTGAGAATTTGTCTTTGGTGGTTGTGGGATTATAGGCCAAAGCTAATCAGCCAAAGGCTTTCATATGCTCATATGAAGGTTTCTTGTTGTGAAGCTTCTCATATGGTGATATGTTGTCTAACACAGGAGTTGGCAATCTATTCATGATGTAGGTGGCTGTGAGAATACAATCACCCCAGTAATGCAAAGGTAAGCCAGCTTGGAACCTTAAGGCTCTTGCCATTTCTAGCACATTTCTGTGCTTTCTCTCCACTCTTCCATTTTGTTGTGGTCTTTCCATACATGAAGTTTGATGGAGTATGCCCAGATCACCAAAGTATCCTTTACATCTCTCATCATCAAATTCAAAGGCATTGTCTGACCTCAAAGTTTTCACAATGCCTTTAAATTGATTTTTAGCAAACAACACGAATCTTCTCACAGCAGAATAGGCATCATATTTAGCTTTCAGCAAGTTTACCCAAGTTGATCTAGAGAAGTCATCAACAATTGTCAAGAAATATCTATAATGTCCCTTTGTTGTGACTTTATAGGGTCCCCAAATGTCAATGTGTACATGTTCAAACTTGTTTTTAGCACATGACTTACTGTGAGTGTAAGGTAACTTGGTGAATCTAGCCATGGGACAAGTGAGACACACACCAGGTCCTAAGACATGGCCATTCTTTTCAATACAACCAGTTAACTTAACCTTGGCCATAGGAGTATGGCCAAGTCTGTTGTGCCACAGGACACACTGGTCCAGTTCAGTAGCACAACTCCTGGGTGCATCATCTTTGCTCACATAACCAGTCATTCTGGTGTGTTTTTCCTTCATCAGCTCCTGTATCTCTCTTTTTCCTGCCTTCTCATCAAGATAATACAATCCATTCTTCATTCTTCCCACAGCTTTTCCTTCGTTGGTGCAACTATCCACTATTACACAACACTCAGGTTTTAAAACTACCTCACAGTTCTCATTTTGCAATAGTTTACTAACAGACATTAGATTATGCTTGAACTCAGGTACATACAACACATTTCTCAATTTAAGACTATTATTGATGCACACACTGCCTATATGAGATACTCAGCAGTCTTGCCATTTGGTAAGTTGATTCTAGGTTTATTGCAAGCCACAAGAGGATTGATTAATTGATCATACCTTGTTGTCATGTGGTCTGAAGCACCCGAGTCAATAATCCACTTGTCATTTTGTGCCATTGCAGTGTGACAATAGATCATACCAGCAAATGAGTTGTCTATTTCTTCATATGTGTCACAATTAGCTTTGCCTTTTGATTTTGAGGGAAGAAGCTTGAGAAGCTGTTCAAGCTATTGAGGGGTGAGAGATACTGTTTCTTCTTGATGATTTACATTTGCTGTAAACTTTAGGTTTTGATTGCCCTTGTTTTTGTTCCACTTTCCACCATTCACATGATTCCCTTTCTGCTCTTTGTTGAGATATTGTTGTTGTTGCTTTTTATACCGTGGATGCCATTTGGGGAATCCACCTTTCTTCCAACACTTCACAATTGTGTGATTTTTTCCTCCATAGTATGTACAACCAGGATCTTCCTTGCTATACATAGCTGTGACTTCAGGGTCCTCCTTGTGCTTCAGCACCTCCCTTTGAGCTTCTTCTTGTTGAAGAATCCCACATACAACTTCCACACTTGGTAGTTTGGTGGTCATCAATATTTGACTTCTTTGAGTGTTATACTCATCATTCAATCCATTCAAGAATTGAAACAAGTGTTGCTCTTCCTTTTGTTGGTTAAGAGCTGTCACAAAGGCTGTAATTTCCTCAATCATGTCTTTCAAAGGTGGAAGATAGTTCAGGGCTTCAATCTCCTCCCAAAGACTGCTCATACTAGTGAAGTATTCACTTATGGATTTTCCATGTTGCTTGAGCTCATAAACCTCTATGTTCAATCTATATTTTCTAGAGCCACATGTACTGGTATGAGCAAATCTAGTTTCTAATTGCTTCCACATATCCCTAGCCAAGGTTACAAAGAGAATGGATTGTTTGATGTTCTCAGATACAGAGATCAGTATCCAAGATGAGACCATACTATTACATGTGTCCCATTGCTCTCCCTTTACTTCATCTATGGGATCTCTCTCAAGAGTTCCATTCACAAAACCTAACTTTCTTTTTGATGTTATGATCTCCATAGACCTTTTCCATTCTCTATAATTGCTTGAGCCAGCTAGTTTCTCAATCCCACTCACAGTTGCAGGGCCATCAGAAGGATTGAGGTATAGGGGGTTCTGAATGTCAGCTAGTCTGGCCATGATGCTTCACTCAAAGGTTAAAAAAACTTTTTTGAGATTGGAAAAGGAAGAAGGAGAAGAATAGAGAAGGGGTTCAGAAGAAGAAAAGCTAGACGAGGTTTAGAGAATAGAAACAGCTAAAAAATCTCACTCAAATAGGTTCTTCTGTAATTTGCAGCAAAAGAGAAAAAGCTGCTCTTTGAGAATGTTTGCATAGCTTTCAGTAACCTAGCTCTGATACCATGAAGAGCAAAATGACTGCAAATATTGCACTGAAATTTAGAGAGAAATGCTGATCATCTCATTCACATAAAACCTAGCTATTGAAGTCTATTTCCCCTCTCTTTTGTACTCTGCGGCAGCACTGATATTCTAGGAGAATTGACAGCTAATTACTGGTGACATCATGGACTAAATGATGTCACATTACAAGACAAAATAACGGAACTAAAGGAAAGAAACGAGGAAGCTTCCTATCATAAATATTTGGACTTATTACAATATTAAGCTAGGTACTAGGTAAGATAAATAGAGTGATGACAGAAGTGGGCCTGAGGTCCATCATTATTCAACAAGAATCGAAAGTACAGCCTAATGCTAATACAACCAAACATAAAACAAAGCAAACAGAAAGTAGAGGAGCATCATCTGCTCTTACAAACTCTATGAAACAAAAACAAACTATTACATATCCAAACCAACTTGGACTTAGCTCGAACGATGGTAGGTTGGATTGTGTTATATGTCTTGGTGAAGAGGACCTGATATGAGAGGGAACTTGTTGAAAGATGACACCTAGAGGTCCTAGACGATCTTAAGAAATAGATTGTCGCAACTCAGCTAGTAGACCCTAATGTCTACTAGACACTAAATCCCAGGGCCCTTGAACAGAACCAACTTCCTGGGATCCTACTGATTGAAGTAACAAAGAAGTCACGTCCATTGATGACTTCTGACCCTACTTCAAGGGTAACCAGAGTTGAGTCTCGCGAGACTGAAACTCAAAATCCGTGGAGGTCGAAACTTACTCCAAATTAAATTGGATGGCCTCACATGAACCTGGGGCGAATGAAATAATTCACCCAACCTACAGATCCGAAGATCCAACCTTGCAATCTCTAGCCTAGAAGATCGAACCATGCAACCTTTTTTGGGTGTACATATATGGTGTCATATATGAGTACTATCAGGGGCATAATAAAGATTTTAATTTTGGGCGGCACTGAAATAATCAACCCAATAATATACGAGAATGCACTCCAACTTATGTTTCTTCTCTTTGAAATTGTGGATAATTATCAATTTCTTGAGTCAGGGTTATTAATTGGTGAACACAATTGTTTGAGATCTATAAGCATTTAGCGTAGAAGAATCTCTAGATTCTTTGTTAATTCTTTTTGAAAAGAAACTGGTAATATCTCTTGATTTGTTCTCTTCATATGAAATTTATATTAAAACTTTAATTACATCATGTATTTATCAGCCACTTATTATAATATAATAATAAGACAATAATATAAAACTAAAATCATACAATTCAATCTCTTTTTAAAATTTACAAAAACATGAAACGCAAATTTAAATTTTAGTGATTTTAACACATAAATCGAAGGCGACCACTTATTAAAACGTGTCATTTTGATTCTACAAAATAAAACAGAACTAAGCAACTACAAGTTTTGAATGTAAAACAAAACAAGGGAAATAAAAAGTAGAATAGATATATAGTAGTATAGTTTTATATAGCAAATAATAATTACAATTTCTTTAAATGCATATACTGTTACACATATCCTCATAAAGTAGTACTCGATATATTTGTTTTTCTTAGAGCAACTTCAACGGTTAGCTAAAATGGTACTTGGCTAAAGATGCCACATAATTTTCCTTAGCTAATTCCGTCTTTAGCTAACTTCTCTTTAATGGTTTAGCTAAACTATTTGTTACTCTGGTAGGTCCCACAATCACCTTTTCCTTTTTTTATGTATATAAATTATAACTTATGGAAAATCTATTTGTTGTGTGGGACCCAATGTTTTGGCTAAGCCAATTTACTCTGTAGAGTAAATGGTAGGTTATAAGAAGTAACAAGAGTAGTTGTTTTGTGGGAAAAAATCAAAATAAGAAGAATGAAAGAATACACCCTGAACAGAGAAGTGAAAAAAAATACATAGTTTCTTTTTAATCTATACAATTTGACGTTCACGCTTGCTTGCCACCGCAAAATTTTGACCATTAATATCTTGAATTGCGAATAAGTAAATATTATTAAAAGTTGATATTTGAAAAATATATGGCGAGACGAATCTAAAAATATGTCACATAACTATATTTATCTTTATGTGTAAATTACTAACGGTGATTATGTAGCATGTGACTAACGCTTTTGACTTTATTCCAACTATAGGCTATTCTGGTGGATTATGGTTAATGTGGAAAACTTTTAATATCCAACCATTTAGTCTCTCTATTATATATATAGCTGCTAGATTTATGTCTCGTTTAATTCATATTGCAAGCTCTAATATTAGCTATATTGCCATTTTCATTTATGCACCTGCCAAGAAAGAATTCAAGGAAGAATTCTGGTCTGAACTTATTGCATATGCCCTTTCTCTTCAACTCCCTTATGTAATATTAGGGGATTTTAATGAAATTTCAAACGCAAATGATAAAAAAAGGGGGTGCTACTGTATCTGCTTCTAGATTCATTACCATGAATAATATTTTGAGTAATCTCCCTTGTATAGAACTGCCCTTTTTAGGCCCTCGGTTCACATGGAGGAAAAAAAATCGGGTGATAACAACATTCATGAAAGACTTGATAGAGGTCTAGCATCAACTTTGTGGGTTTCTTTATTTCCACAAGCTAGATTAATTCACCATGTCTTCACTTCGTCAGACCATTGTCAAATTGTCCTTAATTATCTCCCTTCTAATAATTCAAAGGCTCCTCCTTTCCGATTTGAAAAAATGTGGTGCCTTAGAAAAGATTATGACACCCTTGTAAAGAAAACTTGGTGCACCCATTTTGATGGTTCACATATGTTTAAACTAGTTAAAAAATATAAGTTATTAAAAGATAAGTCCAAGAATTGGAACAAATCTCAATTTGGCAACATTTTTCTCCAATTAAGGAAAGTTGACGAACGTTTACAGGAGATCCAATATTCCCTCCTCGCTAACCCTTCTAATCTTACCTATCAAACTAAACAAGATCTATTTCTTAAAAAACGTTCCAGTTTATTAACTTTTAGCAACAAATTTTGGAAACAGAAGAGTAAAACTGATTATCTTCTCTTGGGAGATTCTAACTCATCTTACTATCATACTCATGCGTCCATTAGACGTAATAGGAATCAAATTAGAGAAATAGTTTCTTCAACAGGTGAAGTAATCACCAATCCCGATGCTATATCTCAAGAATTATCTAATGCTTTCAAAGCTAGATTGTCCTCTGATAGCTCAGTTTATTTTCATCCTGACTATGATTTTTCTCTTTTGGATAATATCATCTCGGAAGAAAATAATGCTTTCCTAACTTCGACAGTCTCTGGAGACGAAATTAAAGCTGCTACTTTTGATCTAGCCCCTGATAAATCCCCAGGACCAGATGATTTTTCCCCGTTCTTTTTTCAAAAATACTAGACCCTAGTAGGTAATAGTGTAATAAGAGCAGTTCAAGCTTTTTTCCATTCTGGAAAATCCTTAAAGAAATAAATCATACTTTTTTGGCCCTAATTCTTAAAATTGATAATCCTTCCTCTGCCAACCATTTCCGACCCATTAGCCTTTGTTCAACTAACTATAAAATAATCTCAAAAATCATCACTAATAGATTAAAGGAAGTCATGGGTCAGATTATCCATCCCCTTCAAGGTGCTTTCATTCCTGATAGGTTAATTCAGGATAATATTCTTATTGCCCATGAAATCTTTCAATCTTTTAAAACTAAATCGGGTTCTAATGGTTGGATAGCCACTAAACTGGATATGGAGAAAGCTTATGATAGATTAGAGTGGAATTATATCTTTTCTACTATTGACAGATTGGGTTTTTGTCTGCGATGAATAGGTTGGATCAAGGAATGTGTATCTTCTTCATCCTTTTCTGTCTTAGTAAATGGGCTTCCAGGTAATAAATTCTCCTCTTTTCGAGGGTTTAGACAAGGTGACCCTCTTTCTCCTTATTTATTTATTAATTTATTTATTTATTTATTTATTTATTTATTTATTTATTTATTTTGTGTGCTTCTCACTAGATTACTTTCTTCAGCTGCTTCTGACCCTACTAAACCAATTGGAGTTCCCATTGGTAAAACAGGTATGCGAATTCCTTTTCTTACCTTTGCAGATGACACAATGGTTTTTGCTAGTCAATTATCATAATTCTTCTTTCCAATGTACTGCTAATATCTCAGAGGCAGAAAAATGTGATTTTGCCTCTATCCTTCAAATGCAGGAAACTAATGATCTAGAGGACTATTTGGGCTGCCCTATTATTCATTCTAAGGTGACTAAAGAAACCTTTAGTTCTATGGTTAGTAAAACGACTAGCCAACTCCCTCAATGGAAAGCCAATGCTCTTTTCCAAGCAGGTAGGTCAGTTCTTCTCCAATCAAATCTTGCTGCTAAGGCTAGTTATCAAATGCAAAGTTTTCTATTGCCTAAATCTATTCTGGTGAATCTGGATAGAACATATAGAAATTTCTTTTGGAATAAGGAAACCATTAATAAATCCCCTAACCTTATTGGTTGGGATCGAATTTGCAAACCAAAATCGGCGGGTGGATTAGGTTTCCGTAAAGCTGAAGCTAACAACCAAGCACTCCAAATGAAGCTATTGTGGAGGATTGTTAAAAATGATAACAATTTGTGGGTGAAATTAGTTCTAAAAAGGTACATAAAAAATAATAGTATTTTTTCTGTTAAAACTTCTAAATCAGCTTCTTGGCAATGGCGTAACCTCCTAAGTTTACGTGATATTTTTAAAAAAGGTTTATGTTGGCAGATTGGTGATGATAAAAGTATTAACTTCAGGATGGATAATTGGGTTTTCCAATACTCTCTAAAGTCTATCATTACTCCTATTCCTGGTTCTGAAAATCTGACTGTCAATAGACATATCCTGCCTTCTGGACAATGGGACTCTCAGATGCTTCTTTTCCTTGTCCCCCCACCCCACATTGTTTCCTAGATTTGTTCTATTTATATCCCCTCTGTGTCCCCAACCAGATAATCTCATCTGGGGTCTTACCGCTGATGGTGAGTACTCGGTTAAGAGTGAGGCTCTTCTTGCTCGAGGGATTCTTCCTTACTCTTTAGAAAAAGTTGAGTTTAATTGGATTTGGAAGCTTAATATTCCTCCGAAAATAAGAAAACTTTCTTTGAAAAGCTTGTAATGATGGTATCCCGACTAAATTGCGTCTTGAGAAAAGTCATATTTTTTTGCCGCAGCAATGTGTGTTCTGTAATAATGCAGGTGAATCTATAGGGCCATCTTTGTTTTGCCTGCCCTTTTACTTTAGATATTTTTCCCATCTTAAGGCCTCGTTTTATTGGCCGAGCCCCCCTTCTTGTTTAGTAAATATAGATCTTACTTCTTTCCGTTCTGTTTTGGAAGCTTGTCTCTCGTTGTCGTCAAAATCAGAAATATCACTTTTTTCCTTTGTTTGGTGGTTTGTGTGGTTTTTCAGGACTAAGCTTGTTTTTAATGATGAAGTGGTTTCCTCCAGGAAGGCAAGTTTTATTATTAGTAATTTGGGATATTATCTCATATAACTCTGACATATAGGCCTTTTTCCCAAAAAAACCTTGACATTTTTTTCCCCAGATGACCCTAAACTTGTATTTTGTCATTAAACCTGACGGGATTGTTAACGACGTTAACTATTTTCTAACAAAAATACTTACTGCCTTTTTAAAAGAAAAAATAAAAAACTCATCTCTTTCTCTCTCTTGTTCTTCATCTCTTCTCAAGCATGGATCAATGGTTTCCACCACTTTCTCAAATCATTTCTCTACTCAAATCAACAACACTTCAGTATTGAATTGCAATGAAATGAATTAGAAATCCCCAAAATTTCTTCCTCTGTTTTGTTTTCGGCAACCACCAATTAACCATCACTCCACCAAACAACCACCGCAGCACCACTACTCGATCACCACCGGCGAACCTAGCTGCACCACCAAGGCCACCGTAGCGCACCACCCTTGCCCCTCTCCACTCGCTGCTTATTTTTATCCCCTTGGAACTCCCACTCTCTTTCCTCTCCTCTGAATCACCCTCGCTTCACTCTCTCTCTCCTCCCTATGACCCCACACGCACCGCCGCACACCACCTCGGCTCCAGTTGGTGGGTGATGGTTTTGGGCTCGAAGTGTTTTTTTGGGCTAGGTGGAGTTCTCAACGTGTTATTTGTTGTTGATTGTGGTCAATTTTGAGGGGCTTCTTTTTCTCTCTCATCGTAATCATCAACTCATCATCGTAATGGTATGAATGTATGATAGTCTAGTCTTAGATCTCATATGTGCTTCTAGAGAAAGCGATTACTTAATCTGATATGGTGGTGGTTATTTGATGAATGTGTTTTTGTTTTTGTTTTTTTAGTGAATTGAAGACTAAGAGAGAGAAATAGATGATTTGGGTTTTTATTTTTTCTAAAATTATTAATTATTTTTGTTTTGAAAAAGTTAACGTCGTTAACAATTCCGTTAGGTTTAATAACAAAATACAAGTTTAGGGTCATCTGGGGAAAAAAAATATGTCAGTGTTATTTGGGAAAAAGGCTTATATGTCAGGGCCATCTGAGATAATATCCCTAGTAATTTTGCTACCTCGTGGTCCAAAGCTCTTAATACGGAAGAAATGGGCTCTAAGCCTAATCTAGCTGCAAACACCAAGAGAGATAAACCTCGCACAGGTCCTGGTTCGGCCTGGTCCCCCCTGCGCCTGACTTCTGCAAACTTAATTTTGATGGCTCCAAATTAAATAATGGTAATGCTGCGCTGGGCTTTGTGATCCGGGACTCTTTAGGTGATGCTCTTATGGCTGGAGCCCGGTCGCTTGGTCCTAACATTTCCATCCTGCAAGCTGAAGCTTGGGGTCTCAAGGAAGGCATTATTGCGGCTTTGTCGCTTAATATTTCTAATCTAGAGATTGAAGGTGATAATCTCGCTGTCATTAATGCTGTTAGGAATATCTGGAAAGCCCCCCTAGGAAATTAATAATATCATATTAGATGTCAATGCTAATTTGGTTAAATTTGATATTTTTCAGGTTCAACATTGTTTTCGGGAAGCAAACAAGACAGCGGACCTTATGGCGCATCATGGACACTCTCACTTGGATATCGTCTATAATTATCCTCCTTATGATATTGATTTTTCTCTTTTCGTCCGCAAGGATGTTTTAGGTTAGCCCCCTGATTTAAGGGTCTTCCTAAGTTTTTGTTGGAACATTTATAGGGTGGTTTTATAAGCTCATATGATTATATACTAGAAGAGGAAGAGGTCTAGTATGCTAAGATTAGAATGCGCAAAATCACTTGAATGAATCAAGCAAGTCAGTAGGCTGGTCGCGGGTCGCGACCAGCGCCCTTTCGCGACTCGCGATCTGTATCGCGGGTCGCGACGTGTATACTGACTTGGGCGTGAAATTTTGCGTGGACGGTTTATAACCGTTGTATTGCATACGTTTTCCGTTTAATGATGATTAAGTATTCTTAATCAGGGGATTAAAGGGAGATCAATGCTGTAACAACTCTAATCAAGAGGGAATATGTTATATGACCCTTGTCATTCATATGAGAGAGAGGGAGAAAATCAGTTTTGATATGCTGTAACAACTCTAATCAAGAGGGAATATGTTATATGACCCTTGTCATTCATATGAGAGAGAGGGAGAAAATCAGTTTTGATATTCTAATCTTCTTGCTTTGCTTGAGAGAAAACTTGCTACTTTCTCTCTAGTGTTCTTCACAAATTACAAACTCAAAGTTCTTGTTGATTCACATAGAAGATCATCTTGTGAATTGTTTCTCTCCATTGTATCTCATTAGTTATTTCGTGTTAACCCGGTGATCCTAGAGGGGCGAAATTAAACTAATAGGAAAGCGTAGTTTCCGTGCCTTGGAGTGGTGTATCCGGTTCCCTTGTTTGATCACATATCTAACAATCTATTAGTTTAATTTCCTTTTTTTCGGATATGGCTCAATCACTCAAGGACATGACTATGAACTTCCAAAAGTTGGACAAGTTTGAGGGGGTGGGTTATCGAAGATGGCAAAAGAAGATGCACTTCTTGGTGACAACTTTGAATGTGGTGTATGTTCTTTCAACACCCATGCCACCATTCCCGAAAGATGGAGAGGAAGAGTCCGTGGAGACTACAAGGAAGAGAACAAAGTGGGAGAATGATGATTACATTTGCCGGGGTCACATCCTCAACTCTCTTACCGACCCTTTGTTCGATCTTTACCAAAATGTGGAGAGTGCGAAGGAACTTTGGGATGCTGTTGAGGCCAAGTATATTTCGGAAGATGCTTCAAGTAAGAAATTTCTTGTTAGTAATTTTAATTCATTTAAAATGACTAATGATCGGCCTATTATAGAGCAATTTCATGAAGTTCATCATATTTTGAACCAAATAAGATCACATGGTATGGTGATGGATGAGGCTATTGCGGTTGCCTCAATCATTGATAAATTACCACATTCTTGGAAAGAAACTAAGCATTCCTTGAAACATAGGAAGGAAGATATGTCCATGGAGCAATTAGGAACTCATCTTCGTATTGAAGAGGGTATCCGGGCTCAAGATGGGGTTAAGGATACTACTCCTAGTATTCCTAAGTCTACCGTGAATATGGTAGAGGTTGGTGGGTCTAGTGGGACCAAGAAATCCAACAATAACAACTCTAAAACCAACTTTGCAAACAAGAAGAGGAAGACCCTCACTTGTTGGGTATGCAATGGATCTCATCTCAAGAGGGATTGTCCTTCTAAGAAGAAGAAGACAAAGAATGGACGACCTAGTGTTGTTCAAAACCAAGGTAAAGTTGCACATGAAAATGTAATTGAAGAACTGAATTTTGTGGCTATGATTTCTGAAATTATGTTTGTGCAGGTTGATTATTCTTGGTGGATAGATTCGGGGGCCTCTACACATGTGTGCAATAATAAGCACTTCTTCAAGTCTTTGGAAGAATTGGATGATGGTCCAATCTTGTATATGGGGAATGATTCTACGGTAAAGGCCAAGGGTATAGGCCAAGTAGAATTGTTGTTAACCTCGGGAAAGACTTTAACTCTCCGGGATGTTGTTTATGTATCGAAAGTTAGGAAGAATCTTGTGTCGGGGGGTCTTTTGAATAAATTTGGTTTTAAAGTTGTATTTAAATCGGATAAGTTTATTGTTTCCAAGGGTGGTATTTTTGTTGGACAAGGATTTTATTGTAATGGGATGTTTAAATTCAGTATTAATAATGCAATTGATACTAGTTCTATTTACATGCTTGATGTTTCTTCTCTATGGCACAATCGTTTATGTCATGTAAACTATCGTAGATTATATGACATGGCTAAGCTAGGTTTAATACCTTCTTTCGATTTAAAGTTAGAGAAGTGTAAGACATGCATGCTAAATAAGATTACAAAGAATCCTTATCCTAGTGTGACTAGACAAACGGTATTGCTTGAATTGGTGCATAGTGACTTGTGTGACTTTCATAGTTCACCTTCTTTAGGAAATAAAAAATATATTGTGACTTTTATTGATGATTATTCAAGGTTTTGTTACATATATTTATTATTTACTAAAGATGAAGCACTAGAAAAGTTTAAGATTTTTAAGACCGAAGTGGAACTTCAACTTAATGGAAAAGTTAAAAGACTTCGGACGGATAGGGGTGGTGAATACTATAATCCTAGCTATTTTAGTTCCATTGGTGTAATTCATGAAACAACTGCTAGGTTTTGTTACATATATTTATTATTTACTAAAGATGAAGCACTAGAAAAGTTTAAGATTTTTAAGACCGAAGTGGAACTTCAACTTAATGGAAAAGTTAAAAGACTTCGGACGGATAGGGGTGGTGAATACTATAATCCTAGCTATTTTAGTTCCATTGGTGTAATTCATGAAACAACCGCCCCATACTCACCTCAAAGTAATGGTATAGCGGAAAGGAAAAATAGGGTTCTAAAAGAAATGGTTAACACCATGCTTTCTAATTCGGGTCTAAATGACGGTTTTTGGGGTGATGCAATTTTAACTGCATGTTATATATTAAACCGAGTTCCTAATAAAAGGAATAAGACTACCCCTTATGAACTTTGGTGTAACAAAAAGCCTAATCTCAATTACCTTAAGGTATGGAGTTGTAGGGCAATTGTCAAATTGACGGAACCTAAAAGGAAAACTTTAGGTGAAAAAGGAATTGATTGCATTTTTATAGGCTATGCGGTACATAGCAAAGCCTATAGGTTTTATGTCATTGAGCCAAATGATTTTGTCTCTATCCATACTGTGATAGAGTCAAGGGATGCAATATTTGATGAGACTCGATTCTCATCGATTCCAAGACCAAAGGACATGATACCTAGTACTAGTTCCAATGTTGTGGATGACATTAACAATGATCATGATACTACAACACCGGAAATTAGGAAAAGTAAAAGAATTAGAAAAGATAAATCTTTTGGACCAGATTTTCAACTATATTTAGTTGAAGGGTCAAGGGAGTCTATTGTGACTCAAATTTCATATTGTTATAATATGGAGGAGGATCCTACACTAGTGGAAAAACAAGGAAGGGCTGCGGTCAAAACAGCCCTAAGGGCTGCGTTTTTGGCCAGCAGCCCTTTCCATAGCAGCCCTTTCCATAGCAGCCCTTCAATATATAAGAAGGGCTGCGGTTTTTAACCGCAGCCCTTCACAACGAAGGGCTGCGGTTCAGGCCAAAAACGCAGCCCTTCTAAGTGGAAGGGCCGCGTTTTGCGAACCGCATCCTTCTCTAAATGAAGGGCTCGCGGTTTTAAGCCTAAACCGCGACCCTATATAAGTGAAGGGCCGTGGTTTAGGCTTAAAACCGCAGCCCTTCACATTCAATTTTTTTTTTTTAAAAAAATAAATTGCACCCCCCACCCCCGCCCACCCCCCGCCCCCAAAGACCCCCACCCCCGCCCACCCCCCACCCCTGCCCAAAGACACCCCCCCCCCCGCCCACCCCAAAGACCCCCCCACCCCCGCCCACCCCCGCCGCCCAAAGACACCCCACCCCCCGCCCACCCCAAAGACCCCCCGCCCACCCCCCGCCCCCCAAAGACACCCCCCCCCGCCCACCCCAAAGACCCCCCACCCCCGCCCACCCCCCGCCCGCCCCAAGACACCACCCCCGCCCCCCCCGCACTCCCACCCCCCGCCCCCACCCCCGCCCCACACCCGCCCACCACCTCGCACTCCCCCGCCCCGCCCCCCCACCCCACCCCCACCCCCTTCACTCCCCGCACCCCCCACCCTGACCCACCCTCTCGCCACCTCCTCCACCCATTCTTTGCTAGCCACCCCAAGTGACCCACCATGGCGACCCCCCCCCCACCCCACCCCCACCCAAAACCTCCATTCGACACAAAAAAAAATCGATCAAATTGCAATAATAATATATGACAAGTTTTTGAACGTAATATAATAATTAACTTTAAATATGTATATATTTAATAATGTAAAAAGTGTACATAGAATTGATACAAACTAGCTAGTAGATGTATCATAAGCAATCATTGCAAATGTGGGACGCCGACTTATCCCGAACTTCATGTAATTCGTCTGTGGTGAAGGCCCTCAAACGTGGTGTGTTATTCATATAAACCTTGCAAAACAACCAAGGAATAAACACATAATATAAGAATTCAATCATTTACCGTAGTTAGTAGTTCTAAAAATGACATATACCTTCCCGAAATTCAATCAAAAACAAATGCAAGCCTAAAACTCTACACACTAGTTATATTATACCTTATATTATCATATTGAAAAAGAATTTGGGGTTAAATGACTCGATAAGTACGATTTGGAAGCGAAAAGGCTAAAATAGGCCTAAAATGACCTTTTCGTTCCCGAAATGCAACCAACAACAAATGCAAGCCTAAAAATCTACACAATAGTTACATTATACCTCATATAATCATGTTCAAAAAGAATTTGGGGTTAAATGACTCGATAAGTACGATTTGGAAACGAAAAGGCTAAAATAGGCCTAAAATGCCCTTTTCGTTCCCAAAATTTAACCTACAATAATTGCAAACCTAAAACTCTACACAATAGTTACATTATAGCTCATATAATCATGTTCACAAAGAATTTGGGGTTAAATGACTCGATAAGTACGATTCGGAAACGAAAAGGCTAAATTAGGCCTAAAATGACCCGAGAATCAGGTCACATGGCAATGGAATGCCCATCAGCTGGTAGCGGCGGAGATAGTGAGAAGTGTTACAAATTTGGAGAGCATTCCATTGCCATGTGACCTCACTCTCCACATTTGTAACACAATCCCACCACCCCTGCCACTACTGCCCCCCACTGCACTCCCTCATTGCCATGTAGGCGTAAAATGACCTTTGATTTTCGTTTCCGAAATTCAACCAAGAACAGATGGAAGCCTAAAAATCTACTCAATAGTTACATTATACCTAAGCCCTCCCCCATCCCCCGCCCAAAGACCCCCCACCCCCGATAAGTACGATTTGGAAGCGAAAAGGCAAAACTAGGCCTAACATGACCTTTTCGTTCCCGAAATGCAACCAACAACAAATGCAAGCCTAAAACTCTACACAATAGTTACATTATACCTCATATAATCATGTTCACAAAGAATTTGGGGTTAAATGACTCGATAAGTACGATTCGGAAGCGAAAAGGCTAAATTAGGCCTAAAATGACCCGAGAATCAGGTCACATGGCAATGGAATGCCCATCAGCTGGTAGAGGCGGAGATAGTGAGAAGTGTTACAAATGTGGAGAGCATTCCATTGCCATGTGACCTCACTCTCCACATTTGTAACACAGTCCCACCACCCCCGCCACTACCGCCCCCACCGCACTCCCTCATTGCCATGTAGGCGTAAAATGACCTTTGATTTTCGTTTCCGAAATTCAACCAAGAACAGATGGAAGCCTAAAAATCTACTCAATAGTTACATTATACCTAAGCCCTTCCCTCATCCCCTGCCCAGCACCCCCACCCCCGAGAAGTACGATTTGGAAGCTAAAAGGCAAAACTAGGTCTAACATGACCTTTTCGTTCCCGAAATGCAACCAACAACAAATGCAAGCCTAAAACTCTACACAATAGTTACATTATACCTCATATAATCATGTTCACAAAGAATTTGGGGTTAAATGACTCGATAAGTACGATTCGGAAGCGAAAAGGCTATATTAGGCCTAAAATGACCCGAGAATCAGGTCACATGGCAATGGAATGCCCACCAGCTGGTAGCGGCGGAGATAGTGAGAAGTGTTACAAATGTGGAGAGCATTCCATTGCCATGTGACCTCACTCTCCACATTTGTAACACAGTCCCACCACCCCCGCCACTACTGCCCCCCACTGCACTCCCTCATTGCCATGTAGGCGTAAAATGACCTTTGATTTTCGTTTCCGAAGCCTAAAAATCTACATAGTTACATTATAAAACAAAAAAGACAATGAAAGATAGTAGTGATACGAAACATGGAGTTAAATGACTCGAGAAACATGAATTGGAGGCGAAAAGGCAAAAATAGGGCTAAAATCACATTTATGTTCCCGATATACAACCAACAACAAATGCAAGCCTAAGAATCTACATAATAGTTACATTATACCTCATATTATCATGTTCAAAATGAAATTGGGGTTAAATGAATCGATAATACGAATTGGACGCGAAAAGGCAAAAATAGGGCTAAAATGCCCTTTTTGTTCCCAAAATTCAACCTACAAAAATTGCAAACCTAAAAATCTACACAATAGTTACATTATGCCTCATATTACCATGTTCAAAATGCATTTGGGGTTAAATGACTCGATAAGTACGATTTGGAAGCGAAAATGCAAAATTGGAGAAATTACACAGACCTGAGTTTATGTCTCATGATTTATTGACCTTCCGCCGTTTCTTAGGATCCTCAAGTACATGTATCCCTTCCGTGTGATCTACACGCATATAGTTCTCCGACATATTCACATCATCTTCCACACTATTTTCAGGATAGGTAAAAGGGGGGAGGTCCTCAAATGCATCATATTCTTCCTCATTATCAACATCACCAATACCGAGGATACTCCTTTTACCAGGTACAACAATTGACCACTTATTATCAGCAGGATCAGTTACAAAAAAAACTTGCTTAACTTGTGATGCAATTACAAATGGCTCCTCAGTTTCACGTAGACGACTAAGGTCAACAAGAGTGAATCCGCAAGGATCATCTTTTCTTACGCAACGTCGATTATCGTCAACCCACTTGCAACACAAGAGGCTAATATTAAAAGTACAGTAGTCCAGCTCCCATATTTCTTCTATTCGCCCATAATAATTGCTTTCAGCATGTACATGCGACTTATCCTTCGAGCTTGCGTATTGTGTAGCTGACGCCACAAGTGAAACACCACTATTTTGTTGCGATTTTGACTTCAGATCTTGACGTTCAGTCCAAAACGTATACCCATTAATATCATAACCCTCATAAGAGCGTACAACTTCACGAGGACCAAATGCTAACCACTTGACTGTTTCAGGAACACTTTCATCCAAATCATTCACAACTCGTTTATGAAACCAATCAATGAAAGTCTTGTTATGCATTTGCGTCAATGCCCTAACTCCTTTTCCAGGATTGCTAACACGTAATTCCTCCATATGTTCATTTAAATAAGGATGGACAATTGCTACGTGATGCAATACAAATAAGTGAGCTTGTTTACGCTTTTCTACGGAAGGTGTGATCAATTTTGAACCAATTGTGCCCTTGCCCTCAAGTCCGCCCTCGTGTCGGGATGTCGGAAGTCCAACGGGATCAACACTAGCAAAATACTCGCCCACAAAATTACCGATCTCTTCACCCACAACCCCTTGAATTATACTACCTTCTGGTTGTGCAGGATTCCGAACTTTATCCTTCAAAGTGCCCATATATCTCTCAAAAGGATAGCACCACCTCAAAAACACTGGACCACACAGCTTAATTTCTCGAACTAGACGGACAATGAGATGGACCATAATGTCAAAGAATGCGGGGGAAAAAAACATCTCAAATTTGCATAGAGTTTCAACTACTCTGGCCTGCAAGGAATCGAGGGTCGACGGTTCTAGGACTTTGCTGCATATTGTATGGAAAAATGAACAAAGTTCGGTAATGGTGTGCCTCACATGCTTTGGAAGTATCCCACGAATTGCAATCGGTAAGAATACTTGCATCATGACATGACAATCGTGAGATTTCATACTCGATAACTTCAATTCACCATTTAAGGTAACAAACCGCTTCATATTCGATGAGTAGCCAGTTGGGACCTTAATGCCATACAATGACTCGCAAAAAATCCGTTTCTCTGCACGTGACATCGTGTAGCAAGCTGGTGGCAAATAATTCTTCTCCGAATCCTCCACCTTCTTTTTACTTTTCTTAGTTTTATCATCAACCCTTTCCTCCACTACTTTCTTCTTCCTTCCGTCCCTTTTCTGAGCCCACAACTCTGGTCGAAGCCCCTGTTTTTCCAAGTAAAGTCGTGACGCCTTAACATCTTTTGTCTTGCCCGGAATATTCATAAGTGTCGCAAGAATAGCTTCACAAACATTCTTCTCTATGTGCATGACATCCAAACAATGTCTGACCTTTAGATCTTTCCAATATGGGAGTTTCCAAAAAATGGACTCCTTTTTCCATAATCCCGTAGGTCGATCAACCTCACTAGCAGGTTTACCAAAGATTGTTTCAATGCCCTTCACCTGATTATAAACTTCAGTACCAGTTAATGGTCTATGAGCAACTTCTTCTTCAACCGTCCCATCGAATGCCTTCTTCTTAAACCTATAGGGATGGTCGCGTCTGAGGTGCCTTCGTGTGCGCATATACACATGTTTGCAGCCCTTAAGGTGTGTAGATTTCATGTCATCTACACAAATTGGGCAGAGTTGTTTTCCTCTCGTCTTATACCCAGATAAGTTCCCATAAGCTGGATAATCGTTCATAGTACAAAAAAGCATGGCACGCAGAGTGAACATCTCATTAGCATACGCATCAAATACTAACACTCCTTCGTTCCACATCTTCTGTAAATCTTCAACAAGCGGCTGGAGGTATACATCAATGTCATTTCCAGGTTGTTTGGGCCCCGATATAAGAAGCGACAAAGATCATGTACTTGCGTTTCATGCACAACCAAGGAGGCAAGTTATAAACCACTAAGACCACTCGGCCATGTACTATCTTTGCGAACCGAGATTGCCAAAAGGGTGCATGCCATCCGTACATAATCCAAGCCTCGATTCCTATCCTCATTACCAAATGCCTTATGCACCCTGTTGATACTTTTCCACTCAGGCGAATCAGCCGGATGCTTGAGCAGACCGTCTTTCTTCCTACGATCTGCATGCCACCTCAAATTCTTCGCATCTCCTTTAATTGAGAACATGCGCTTAAATCTAGGTATTATGGGTAAATACCTCAACACCTTAGCTGGTGGTCCTTCACTACCTCCAGCTCCTTCACGCTTGTACCTCGACAATCCACAACGTGGACACTCATGTAAATGCTCATACTCATTACGATAAAGCACACAATCGTTAGGACAAGCATGTATCCGCTCGTACTCTAAACCGAAAGGACACATCGGTTTCTTCGCATAATAGTACGACTTTGGCGGTTCATTTCCATCGGGGAGCATATCGCCTAAAACTTCCAACAACGATGTGAAACTAGAGTCCGTCCAACCGACTTTCGACTTAATGTTGAAACGGTGTTATCACCGCGGAAAGTTTGGTGTACTTTGTACAACTCGGATACAACGGCTTTTCGGCGGCCTCGGACATAGACTCAAAAATACGAGGTCGTTTAGACGATCGATCTTCAACCTCGTGTATCATCTCGTCTACCCGATCCCTATCATCATCTCGCAAACTCATCATCCAAATTCTCATCCCCGAACTCATCATCCTTCTTTTCTTCACATACATCGTTCATTACTCTAGAGCTTCCTATATACTTCCCCCGCTCACCATGCCAAACCCATACGTGGTATTGAGGCCTAAACCCACGACGAAAGACATGCTCCCTAACCACATGTATACTACTAACCTTGCTCACATTTCTACAATCGAAACAAGGACAATAAAAGTCGATCTGTCGAGAGGATGCTTGATATTGTAATGCGGTTGTACGTAATTCCGAGACCCCTTTCACAAACTCAATCGATTCACGACTACCATACATCCAAGTACGATCCATCTCATTCAAGAAGACCTCTAATAATTAAACACAACCATTCATTATAATGCATCAATCATTATTTCAAGTACATACACTCACATATCATCATATCACACACGTATAGAGCAATCTAAGATAGTGACATGTTCAATTGTATGCATGCGCCGAAGGTCCTTATCACTCCAACCTAACCCATCCTTGGACGTCTAATCTCACTAGTGAATGTGTGCCAACTTTTCAATTCTAAGGAAAATCCGGCAGCATTTCCCTACAGTTCTCCAAGAACACAATGTAGATAATTGCTTATCTACATATGTACCCAAAGAACAATGTAGAGAAACGATGAGCCAAGATTTTCCTCAGAATTGAAAAGAAGACACACATTCACCACCTAAGTGAGATCAAACGTCCAAGAACGATCCCAAATAGGGGACTATTCAAGACTTACTCCTAATGAGTAAGTCTTGAACGGGTATCTAGGCATATGATGACAATTCAAACAACTTGTAGATTTCATAGCTAAATTACATTGCGTTTTCATACAATCTCATATCAAGAAATATACATACATTATAAGAAATACATATATATATCAATAAATTATCATAACTTAATCAAATTGAATCACATGACAACTTTGTCTCATCAACAAATTAAATCAAACAAAAAAGACAACGAAATTAAACTAGTTACCTCTTAACACCAATGATAAGCAATGAAGAGAGTAGAGATAGTTGGAACTTTATTTGCCTTCCTAAGCCTCTTCTTCCTACAATTAACAAAACCCACATTGCACATTAATCATTTAATTCAATTAAGAAAAACAAAACTAACTTAAAAACATTAATTCATACTTAACTAAGCAAAAAATTAGCTAAACCCAAGAGCTAGCAATGAAGAAAGAGTAGGGCAGTGGTGGTGGTAGTTGTTCTTTGCCGCTTGTGGGTGGTGGCGGCTGCGTAGTGGTGGAGGAGCTCCACACCCTAAACCCACTCAAATGGTGGAGAAGAGAAGAGAAAAGAAGAGAAGAGAAGCTAAGAGAAGAGAAGAGAGGTGAAGAAAGAGAAGGGTTGTGGTGGTGAAGCAATGTGGGTGCTCCGGTGTCAGGGCTCCGGTGATGGGGCGTTAGGGTTAATGTGCGAGTGAGTGAGAGGGAGGGAGGGGTTTTTCGCTCGTCAAATGCGTGCAATGGAGGGAAATTTAGAAGGACTGTACATGTGTGTGTGCGCGCAAAACTGGAGATATGGGATGGGATCAGAAGGGATGCGGTTAGTCTAGAAAACGCAGCCCTTCGTTTATGAAGGGCTGCGGTTTTCAGGCTAACCGCAGCCCTTCATTAGTAGGGCTGCGGTTAGCCTCAAAACCGCAGCCCTTCATACTGCATGAAGGGCTGCGATTTCTTGTTAACCGCAGCCCTTCAATAAAAGGGCTGCGGTTTCCAAAGAAACCGCAGTCCTTCATACAAGAAGGGCTGCGTTTTTAATAAAACGCAGCTCTTCTTGCGCAGCCCTTCCTTTTTTTTCCCCTAGTGCTAGGACCTTTGATGAGGCTATGAAGTCTCATGATTCTGCTTTCTGGAAAGAGGCAGTGAATGATGAAATGGATTCAATAATGGAAAATCATACTTGGATTTTAGCTAATTTACCTCCCGGATGCAAACCTTTAGGTTGTAAGTGGATTTTTGACAGGCTAAAGTCGTATCACCTTATCAAAAATAACCTAAGGTCCACTAACAAGTAGTCAGGGAAGTCAGGATCGAATCCACAGGGAGAAAGTTATACTATTGTATCTGAACTCTAATATTATACTAACTAAATCAGATGAAAATGGTTTGTTTTACTGAACTAATAGGCAAATGACAAAACTAAATATGAAGGTAAGAATCAATTAATAAAGAACTAGGACTATGGATCACTATGCATACAATTCGGGGAATCAGAGACGAATAATAATCACCCAATAAGTCAATTTATCTAGGGCACATGTAATTTCTCTCGAACATTACCTCCCTCAAAGATCACCTAGCCGCTCTCGCATGGTCAAGGATCACTATGCCTAATGATTGAAAGCCTATACGAAATCTCTCCTCTCGAAGCAGATTCAATATTGCGATAGTAGAAGTACAAATCAGACCTAATTCATAAATCTAGCATGAACGATTCAATCACAGGAAACAATTGAAATAAGGGGTAATTATACTAATCTATCAATCCCTCATTGCATACATAGATCCCCACAATCCTAGATATAAAACTACTCACTCATGTTTAAGAATCCAATAACAAATTTCATATAAAAATCCATGCTTTAACTATTGCAAATAACTAAGAAACTAATCTAATCAATAATAGAGAAAGCAAATAATAATGAAGAGAACAAGGAAGAAGATTACCAAATTAATGAACTATATTAAACTTGCGAATAATCCAAAGGTTCAATCTTGAATCACAATAAAGAGTAGTAAAAAACTAGGGTTCTTGAGAGAAACTATGAGAATTAAGGACTAAAAACCAAGATAAAACCAAAGATCCTTAATAAATGTTCTAACTTTCCTATTTATACTAAGTGGCCCGAAAATCATTAAATGAACGCGCGCGGAGATAAGCCCGATCGGGCCAACCAGGCCCGATCAAGTCGGGCACAAAAATAGTAGCAGCGCTCAAAAGCAGACCACGCCCGATGAAGTCGGGCTGCCTCGCCCGATGAAGTCGGGCCGCCGATGTTCAGTGCTCAGCTCAGCTCCGCAGACGCATGTACACTCTCGCCAAGAGCCCGATGCTATCGGGCTGCCTCGCCCGATGAAGTTGGGCGATGGTACTTTGCCAAGGATTAGCGCGCAAGCCTCGAGCATGATCATAGCAGCAGCATGGCATTCGATAACGCCCGATGGTGTCGGGCCATCTCGCCCGATCGGGCTGGACAACGATACAACGACCGGGCAACGTCGTCCGATCGGGCCCGCAACAAACACTTTCTTGGCCATGATGGACGCCCGATCGGGCATCAGGAGCCCGATGGAGTTGGGCGAGGCACCGTTTAGGCATCTCTTGACTTTAGATGTCAAAGATTTACTTCTTCTTTTGTCCAGGGCCTCGGAAAGCATTCTCGGGACCTCGGAACTCATCAAATATGTCTTCGAACCTCTCCAGTCCAGTGTAATGGTCAGATAGTGGTAGAAAATAGAGAAATAACTCCCTAAAACCTGCAATCAGACACAGAACAGAAAACCACAACTAGATGGAGAGAGTTAGCATAAAATGGCCCCTAAGAGCACCATTGATACACATTTTAGCTCAAATACAGGGGGAAAACGCTATATAAAAGCATCACATCAAACTCCCCCAAGCTAAACCTTTGCTTGTCCTCAAGCAAAGCACAACAGGAATAAGAATAGGATTGCTTCACCCCTCAGATGGAAAAGTTTAAACTCAATTATTTCCAACTCAAAATCATTCAAGCAAGCAAAATTCAAGTTCAGTCGCTTAGATCACCTGACTACCAATCACTTAAGTAAACCATCAAACGCAGCTGCCCTACATATCATGCAAATCTTGGAAAGGTGCTCACCGTGGTGTCACTCCTCTCAATTTTGTGGCAGGCAAAATATGTGCCCGATCGCTCACCAACCCAACCATAATAGCCCTTCCCACTCACACTCTCATGTGTTTAGAAAGGTATAATATCGCTCATCCTAATCAGGTCGACTCAAATAACAGACTTAATCTTCGACTTTGGCATATTGACTCAATATTATTCCAATAAACAATCGAACACGTGCTCAAAAGGTCTTTTTCAGGGTTGTAATGGGGCTCGGGCAAAGGTATGGAAATTATTTGTGAAATGTGGTGGAAAAGCCAAGAAAGGGGAGCAAAAAAAACACTAGTAGGACTAGGTGTGGTAGAAACAACTCCCATGGCATCAACAACTTAACCAAGATAATAACCAACTTTTGAAATTTCACGAACCAACCAACAATTGTCATTTTCAACATAATTTCCAACACTTTTGATAGTTAACGAATGAAGATCATAGAAATTTTTCAGATTTTTCACTATCAATGATTTTTTTTTTCTTTCTTTTCTTTGTATAAACATATCATTATTTTCCAACCGCCCTACGGAATCAACCACACAATATGATATGAACTTAACAAATGCTCCCCCAAACTAGGCTTGGGACAATAGTCATTGCAAAGGCTCAAGGTGTGTAATGTGGTTTAATATAGATCCAAAAAGATGTCATTAGGCTCAGCGGGGCTAGGGGGAAAAATTCATTAAACAACTCTGAGGCTTAAAGATTAAACAAATGAACGCCTTTATCACAGCACATGCCTAAAGTCACCAGAACTCAACGAGTACAATGCCAAAACCAAAATAAGAATGCTACGAGGAACTAACACACAAGAATAGATCGGATATAGAGATAAATCCGAGGGCAAGAATGAATCCTCACAATCTAACCAATTCAAGCATGCAGTTAAAATAGGCGCTTTATTAACAAAATTCACTCAAGATCAAGGCAGTCAAAGATCACATCACAACGTCTCAATCACAAATGCCCAACTATCCAGTATAATGAGTTAAATCATTTTTCAAAATAAGTTCGGGGCACAGGGAAGCAATCAATCTATTCATATTCAACTCGTATTTTTGTGTTTTTTCAGCAATATTTCATTTTTCATTTTTTTGTGATTTTTCAATTTTTTTCAAAGCGATTAAACTAACTTAACTATCCAAAAAAAAACAGTAAAACGAAAAGGAAAAACAATAAAAACAAAAAAAAAAACACTACTAATACTTACAGAAATCCTCCCCCAAGCTGAACTTGGCAATGGCCTCATTGCAACAAGGGAAAGGAAAGGGACATGGGCATCAGCCGCCCATCAGCCTGGATCAAGAAGTTTAGTAGCCACATGTTGGACCACCTCTTGCGACCCGCGTTGAACTGGAATGCTAGTGTGGTGGCCCTCTTGTAGATGAATGCGGTGCTCATTATGATCAGGGTTGATTCCTGTCAAGTCATCAGTGCTATAGCCAATGGTCTTTTTGTGAGTCTGTAAGACCTTTAAAAAATGCTCATCACCTGCAATAGACTCGACAAGCACATCATGTGAAATAGCACGGGAGAGGGGGTAAGGCATGCAATCATGGATCGGTTCATCTATAATATCAACTCTATAACATGACTCCTCTAACATTGAGCTTTTAGGTGCATTGTTTAGGCTAAACATGACCTTATCATCCCCCACAGTCAGTGTCAGTTTCCCACTCTTAACATCTATCACCGCCCCAGCAGTATGGAGGAAAGGTCTCCCAAGGATAATGGGTGTTTGAGTGTCTTTGGCGATGTCTAATATAACAAAGTCCACAGGGATAAAGAATTTACCTACTCTAACAGGGACGTCCTCTAATATACCTAAGGGATATTTCACGTAACGGTCGACCATTTGCGAGTAATGGTAGTACATTTTAATTCACCCATGTTCGTTGCTTACCAGATAGAAAGAGGCATGACACTTACACTGGCACCCAAATCACATAAAGCTTTGTCGATAAATATGGTGCCAATGTGACAGGGGATGGAAAAACTCCCGGGATCTTTCAATTTAGGTGGAGACTGGTTTTTTTAAAAGAGCGCCGCATTCAGCGGTAAAAGCCACGATCTCCACCTCATTGAGAGTCCGTTTCCTCATCAACAGTTCTTTCAAAAATTAAGAATAAGCGAGGCACTTGATTTAATAATTCGAGAAAAGGAACCGTTACTGCAGATTCTTTACTACCTCTAAAAACTTACCATACCGGTGGTCGAGTTTCCTCTTGAGCATCCGCTCGGGGAATGGTAGCTTGATCACCGGAGGCACAGTTTTATCCTTAGTCACCTCCTTAGTCTTGTCTGCAGCTCCTTGCTCTACTTGAGGTTCAGCATCCTCAGGCACTTCTTGTGGTTTTGGTGATTCCACCTCTAGCATTGCCGGAGCATCGTACTGCACTCCACTGCGAAGGGTGATAGCATTGGCGGTGTCCCTGGGTTGCATTGGTTGTGAAGGTAGTGACCCAGATGGCCTACTAGCAGATGAACTAGCCAGCTGAGCAATTTGTGACTCCAACATCTTATTGTGTGTCCCTTGTAGCTTATTTGCGGGCATGCGAGGCTCTCAAATTGAGACTGGTATCTCGCTTGAAAGGAAATAATACCTTTCGCATCCGCAACATTAAACTTTTGAGTTCAAGAATAGCCGGGTCCGAAGGAGGTGTAGATTGATCTTTGTTGAAACCGAGTTCTCGATATCCGGGAGGAGCTTGTGGTTAATATTGTTGTTGTTGATGATGCTGTGGATAATGTTGTTGCTGCGGATTCATCACATTATTACTCCTATACGAGAGATTTGGATGATCTCTCATCCCGGGATTATAGGTATTGGAGTAGGGATTGAACTGAGGCTTGTGTGGTGACTGTAATGCATGCACTGCCTCACTAGAGTGTGAAAGAGCGGGGCATTCTTGAGAGTTATGTCCAGCTATCCCACAAGCGTCACAGATGAAAGCATTATGACCAGAAACACTAGCCATAGCATTGACACTCATGTGAGGGGAGGAATTGTTACCTAGCTTCAGAGAATCAATCTTCGGTGAAGAGCGACTAGTTGTCCTGGTCAATAAAGAAATGGCTTCAACTTCATGTTTACCTCCCTTTGTCATAGAGGAACGAATAGTAGACGCTTGGTGAGAAGCGAGTTTCTCCAGAAGTTCATGCCCTTCGTCTACGGCTTTATCCATGAAAAACCCACCTGCAGCTCCATCAATTACCCGTCTCGTATCTGCATCGACTCTAGTGTAGAAAATGTGGCACAGATACCACTTGTCAAAACCATGATGGGGGCAAAGACGCTGCAGATCTTTGAATCTTTCCCAAGCTTCATATAGTGACTCTCCAGGATCTTGGGTGAAGGTCACTATCTCATGACGCATATCTGCAGTCTTCTGGTAAGGGTACCACTTGATGAGAAAGATCTTTGAGAGTTCTGCCCAAGTGGTGATGGTGGAAGGCAGCTTATTATACCAAAATAAAGCTTTGTCGCGCAGAGAGAAACCAAACAAGATGAGTTTCATCTCATCAGCAGTAACACCAGTTTGTTTCTGAGTAGCACAACATTGTAAAAATCGCTGCAGGTGCTGATTTGGGTCTTCAGATGGTAACCCGGCAAACTGGTTATTCTGAACCATATTCAGAACATGAGACTTAATTTCAAAGTTTGCAGCAGCAATAGTAGGCAACCGTACCCCAGTGGGCACATTATCAGGAGATGGTTGTGCATAGTCTCTGAAAGTCGGTTTAGCCTCGTCACCCATTCTAGCAGTAATAGGTGATACAGGGAAGCCTTGTTGTGGTGAAGATGGTGGAGAAGGTGTCTTTTGGGAGGGTGTCCCTGCAGACAACTTGGTTTGCTTAGTTGTCTTTTTGAGTCTACGAGCAGTCTTTTCAATCTCCGGGTCAAATGGAATGAGATCTGGGGATTTCAATTTCCTACTCATACATCAAAAACACTAAAACAAACGTGAGATGCTCCAAAGAACAGGTGTTCTTCGGAGTAGAGGTTAGTGTAATACTATAATTCAGACAAAATAAAAATAAACCGTCTCCCCGGCAACGGCGCCAAAATTTGACAGGCTAAAGTCATATCACCTTATCAAAAATAACCTAAGGTCCACTAACAAGTAGTCAGGGAAGTCAGGATCGAATCCACAGGGAGAAAGTTATACTATTGTATCTGAACTCTAATATTATACTAACTAAATCAGATGAAAATGGTTTGTTTTACTGAACTAATAGGCAAATGGCAAAACTAAATATGAAGGTAAGAATCAATTAATAAAGAACTAGGACTATGGATCACTATGCATACAATTCGGGAAATCAGAGACGAATAATAATCACCCAATAAGTCAATTTATCTAGGGCACATGTAATTTCTCTCGAACATTACCTCCCTCAAAGATCACCTAGCCGCTCTCGCATGGTCAAGGATCACTATGCCTAATGATTGAAAGCCTATACGAAATCTCCCCTCTCGAAGCAGATTCAATATTGCGATAGTAGAAGTACAAATCAGGCCTAATTCATAAATCTAGCATGAACGATTCAATCACAGGAAACAATTGAAATAAGGGGTATCCCTCATTGCATACATAGATCCCCACAATCCTAGATATAAAACTACTCACTCATGTTTAAGAATCCAATAACAAATTTCATATAAAAATCCATGTTTTAACTATTGCAAATAACTAAGAAACTAATCTAATCAATAATAGAGAAAGCAAATAATAATGAAGAGAACAAGGAAGAAGATTACCAAATTAATGAACTATATTAAACTTGCGAATAATCCAAAGGTTCAATCTTGAATCACAATAAAGAGTAGTAAAAAACTAGGGTTCTTGAGAGAAACTATGAGAATTAAGGACTAAAAACAAGATAAAACCAAAGATCCTTAATAAATGTTCTAACTTTCCTATTTATACTAAGTGGCCCGAAAATCATTAAATGAACGCGCGCGGAGAGAAGCCCGATCGGGCCAACCAAGCCCGATCAAGTCGGGCACAAAAATAGTAGCAACGCTCAAAAGCAGACCACGCCCGATGAAGTCGGGCTGCCTCGCCCGATGAAGTCGGACCGTCGATGTTCAGCGCTCAGCTCAGCTCCGCAGACGCATGTACACTCTCGCCAAGAGCCCGATGCTATCGGGCTGCCTCGCCCGATGAAGTCGGGCGATGGTACTTCGCCAAGGATTAGCGCGCAAGCCTCGAGCATGATCATAGCAGCAGCATGGCATTCGATAACGCCCGATGGTGTCGGGCCATCTCGCCCGATCGGGCTGGACAACGATACAACGACCGGGCAACGTCGCCCGATCGGGCCCGCAACAAACACTTTCTTGGCCATGATGGACGCCCGATCGGGCATCAGGAGCCCGATGGAGTTGGGCGAGGCACCGTTTAGGCATCTCTTGGCTTTAGATGTCAAAGATTTACTTCTTCTTTTGTCCAGGGCCTCGGAAAGCATTCTCGGGACCTCAGAACTCATCAAATATGTCTTCGAACCTCTCTAGTCCAGTGTAATGGTCAGATAGTGGTAGAAAATAGAGAAATAACTCCCTAAAACCTGCAATCAGACACAGAACAGAAAACCACAACTAGATGGAGAGAGTTAGCATAAAATGGCCCCTAAGAGCACCATTGATACACATTTTAGCTCAAATACAGGAGGAAAAACGCTATATAAAAGCATCACATCAATTTTCGTAAGGAAAAGGAAGATCGATGGAACCATACTAAAACATAAGGCCCGGTTAGTGGTCCAAGGTTTTAGGCAAAGATATGGTATCGATTATTTTGACACTTATGCTCCGGTTGCTAGAATAGCTACCATTAGACTTTTGATAGCATTGGCTGCGATTCATGGTCTAGTAATTCACCAAATGGATGTCAAAACTGCCTTCCTTAATGGTGAATTGGAGGAGGAAGTGTACATGAATCAACCTGAAGGTTTTGTAGTCAATGGTCAAGAGACTAAGGTTTGCAAATTAGTTCGATCTTTGTATGGTCTTAAACAAGCACCTAAGCAATGGCATCAAAAATTTGATGAGGTCATTTTGTCTAGTGGGTTCAAAATAAATCAGTCCGATAAGTGTGTATATAGTAAATTTGATAATAACGGTAAGGGAGTTATAATTTGCTTATATGTTGATGATATGCTTATCTTTGGGACTGATTTGGAACAAGTGGAAAAAACGAAAGTCTTTCTCTCTTCTAGCTTCTCCATGAAAGATTTGGGTGAAGCGGATGTTATTCTAGGTATTAGAATAATGAGAGGTAAAGGGTCAATTTATTTGTCACAATCTCATTACATTGAGAAAGTGATTAAGAGGTTTAATGAATCGAATTCGACTCATTTTGCTACTCCGATGGATCCTAGTGTTCACTTGGTTCCGAGTAGTGGTACTCCTATTTCACAATTGGAGTATGCAAGCTTAATTGGAAGCTTGATGTATGCTATGAATAGCACTCGGCCGGATATAGCTTTTGCTATTGGTAAACTCAGTATGTATACTAGTAATCCTAGTATGTTGCATTGGCAAGCATTGAGAAGAGTGCTAAGGTATTTGAATAAAACCTTGGATTATGTCATAACTTACAAAGGAGAACCTTCTATTCTAGAAGGTTACTCGAATGCTAGTTGGATTTCCAATAAGGAAGATTATTCATCCACAAGTGGATGGGTGTTTCTTCTTGGAGGAGGTGATATTTCATGGGCATCCAAGAAGCAAACATGTATAACGGATTCAACTATGGCATCGGAATTCATTGCATTGGCATCTTGTTGCCAAGAAGCGGAATGGCTAAGGAATGTGTTGAGTGAGGTTGACTTGTGGGTCAAACCTATGTCACCTCTTGCTATTCATTGTGATAGTGCATCAACCATAGCTAAAGCTTATAGTGAAGTCTACAATGGCAAGTCAAGGCACATTGGAGTTAGACATAGCTATGTGCGTGAAATGATAAGGAATAGTTGTATAACTATTAATTTTGTTCGGTCTAGTTTGAACTTGGCGGATACGTTTACTAAACCGTTGTCAAGGGAACTAGTGAACAAAATGAACAAAGGGATGGGTCTTAAGCCTATTGATCAACCTTTAGCTAAGGAAAACTCAATTTGATGTCTAATACAACGTTAAATCTCAAATTCAATGAGGGTAGTACTTTTCTTAAAGGTTGGAAGCACTTGTGTTAGTTACATCCCGAGGTTAGTGCTTGTTACTACAATGATAAGAGGTTGAATTAAGTTTCTTAATAAGTCTTTGATAAGTGCTCAATTGTAGGAGCATGTGCGTAAAGATTTACCTATATAAGCTAGAGGTTTGGCCGCGTCACCAAGTCTAAGGCTTGACTTGGAACGCTTATGAATGGATATGGACACCAAGGCTTCATAGGTGTCGGAGGTTAAGAACTAAGTTTATGCTTATGTGTATTAGTATCTTCAATGATTTGTAGTGGTTATATGATTCAAAGCTTTGTCTATCATTATGATCGAAATTGTTGTAAAGTTACTTTTACTAAGTGGAGATTCAATCGTAAGATATTTCCATGATGCATGAGCATGTTTTGTTTGTGATTTATAGCAAGTTGAAAACTTTTTAACATTACCCTATAAATGGGAGGAGGATTGTTGGAACATTTATAGGGTAATGGGTTTTATAAGCTCATATGATTATATACTAGAAGAGGAGGAGGTCTAGTATGCTAAGATTAGAATGCGCAAAATCACGTGAATGAACCAAGCAACTCAGTAGGCTGGTCGCGGGTCGCGACCAGGAGGCCGTCGCGGGTCGCGACCAGCGCCCTTTCGCGACTCGCGATCTGTATCGCGGGTGGCGACGTGTATACTGACTTGGGCGTGAAATTTTGCGTGGACGGTTTATAACCGTTGTATTGCATACGTTTTCCGTTTAATGATGATTAAGTATTCTTAATCAAGGGATTAAAGGGAGATCAATGCTGTAACAGCTCTAATCAAGAGGGAATATGTTATATGACCCTTGTCATTCATATGAGAGAGAGGGATAAAATCAGTTTTGATATTCTAATCTTCTTGCTTTGCTTGAGAGAAAACTTGCTACTTTCTCTCTAGTGTTCTTCACAAATTACAAACTCAAAGTTCTTGTTGATTCACATAGAAGATCATCTTGTGAATTGTTTCTCTCCATTGTATCTCATTAGTTATTTCGTGTTAACCCGGTGATCCTAGAGGGGCGAAATTAAACTAATAGGAAAGCGTAGTTTCCGTGCCTTGGAGTGGTGTATCCGGTTCCCTTGTTTGATCACATATCTAATAGTTTTCTCTCTTTATAAAAAAAAAAAAAAAAAAAGTGTATAGAGTAAGGTGAAAGGGAGTATTTAAGAACAGAGAGACCACTAATTACCTAGCAGATACAGAGCTAGCAGTACATCAGTAGTATACTCCTAATCAGAGGTTCATCAACTGTTCAAGTATCATATACGACACTAATCAAGTAATCAGTATGGTCAGCAAGACCCACCTCACCAACAATAGGTTCAGTGGCGGATTTAGTAGTGGTCCCTATAGGTCACGTAACCAACTATTTTTGAAAAAAAAAAAAAAAAAAAAAATCATTTTCCTCTCTCACACGCGAACACTAACCCTCATTCCCTCACCCAGTTTCTCTTTCTCTCTCGTTCTCGTTCGCGAACGCCTCGACGGAGATCTTCCCTCACCCAGTAGCCGCAGTAGGCAGACGGCGACGGCGACGGTCGACGCCTCGACGGAGATCTTCCCTCACCCAGTAGGCAGACGGCAGTAGCACTTCACACTTCAGGGCCTCAGAGGCGCGACGTAGATCTGCGAAGTCGCGAAGTGTCGCCAGTGGCTGAGACACTAAACTTCACCCTTGCGACTCGTCGCCGACTCGCCGGTGACCCGTGACTGGTGAGTTTATAATTCTTTCAGTTTTTTTATCATTTTTGTTCGCCGGTGAGATTTTGTTAGGGTTTTGTTCAATCACTTCAAAGTTCAATGTTCGACTTCGATCTATTTAGGTTGATTTAGGTTCTTTGGTTCTTTGTGGTCGATCTATTCGAATGTCATTGAAGAAGAACTTGAGGTCATGGACAGATGGACTCATGGTTCGAAACTTCGAATTTAGGTTGATTTAAAGGTTCTTTGTGGTTGATTATTTAGGTTGATTATTTAGGTCGAATTTAGGTTCGAACTTGAGGAACTTGAGATCTATTTAGGTTGATTAATCTTGGCAGAGGGCTGCAGATTGGTGATGATGTTTGTGGTTGAATCTTACATCTTCACTTCTTCATGTCTGATTATAGGCGGCAGGCGGCAGTGGGCGGAGCGACGAGACGGCAGCGGGAGCGGCGCCAAACTTCAGGTGACAGGTATTCTTCTAATTCAACCTTCTTAATCTTCGCTTAATCGCTAGGATGTCAATTGGATTTCATTAGGATTTCATTACGATTGTGTTGTGAACTTGTGATTTGGGAATTAGATTAGGATGCCAAATTGACAAATGATTGTGTATTTATGTATTTTTGTCAATTGGATTTCATAACAATTGTGTATTTGTGTTGTGATTTGGGAGTTATATTAGGATGCGAAATTGACAAATGATTGTGTATTTGTGTATTTTTGTCAATTGGATTTCATTACAATTGTGTTGTGATTTAGGAATTAGATTAGGATGCAAAATTGACAAATGATTGTGTTGTGAATTTGTGATTTAGGAATTATGTTACTAAGGTTAGAAATTAGAATGTTTTAGAAATCATTTTTGAATGATGTATCATGTATTATGTGCTTGATTGTATTGTGTTGACCTTTTAATCTCATTCAAATTATTAATTTAATTTTCAGAATGAAAAGGAAAAAAACGAAGGATATTTCAAGTTTTTTTGTTAAAAGAACGCCAACTCAAAATCCACCTCCACCTTCTCCTCCACCTTCTCCTCCTCCATCTCCTCCTCCATCTCCTCCACCTTCTCCTCCTCCAAATCATTCACCACCTCAAGAAAATGAACAAAATCTTCCTCCTCCATCTCAATTAGATGAACAAAATCCTCCTCATCAACAAAGTGAACAACATTCTTCTCCATCACACAATTCCAAAACCCATCTTATTCCCAGATTGAGCAAATTTGAAATTGCTAATCTTCCACAAGATCCTGGGAAAAGGAGAAAGATGAGTGATTTTCATCCTGATGATAAAAGCATAGTAAGAAGAACATACCTTGATAGAAAACCTTGCCAACCTAAAAATTTTGCTTTTCCTCAAACACTTATTGGGCCGAAAAACCGTCGATTTAATGTGGATTGGTTTGACACTTGACCTTGGCTAGAGTATAGTGTTGAAAAGGATGCTGCATTTTGTTTTGCTTGCTATTTATTCATGGAGGACAACTCGGTTGGAAGAGATGCTTTTACTAGCAATGGTTTTAAGTATTGGAATAGATTGGATATAATAAAAAAGCATGTTGGTAGTCATAAGAGTGTTCATAGTAATGCTATGATTGCTATGGAACTTTTCAAGAACCAAAAGAGTAGCATTATTACTGGTTTATCAAAACAAACAAAAGAAACCATGAGTGCTTATCGAACGCGATTAGAAGCTTCTGTTGAAACTATCAGGTGGCTTTTGCTCCAAGGGTTGCCTTTTCGTGGTCATGATGAAAAAGAAAGTTCATTGAGTAGAGGTAATTTTGTTTCATTACTTACTCTTCTTTCACAACATGATCCTGAGTATTCCAAAGTTGTTTTCAAATTGGCACCTGGCAATTGTCAACTCACTTCTCCCGTTGTTCAAAAAGATATCATTAATGCTTGTGCAAAAGAGACAACTAAAGCAATACTTGAAGATATGAATGGTGGTTTTTTTGCTATTCTTGCTGATGAGTCCGCCGATGTTTCTGATAAGGAACAAATGGCTCTTTGCTTGAGATATGTTAATAAAAAGGGAGAAGTATGTGAGCGTTTTCTTGGTGTTGTGCATGTTCCCAATACTACTTCTTTAACTCTTAAAGGTGGTATTGAGTCATTACTCATGGAGTACTCTTTGACTTTCTCACAAGTTCGAGGGCAAGGTTATGATGGGGCAAGCAATATGCAAGGTTCAATCAATGGACTCAAAACTTTGATATTAGAGGAATGTCCTCAAGCATACTTTGTGCATTGTTTTGCACATCAACTTCAGTTGACACAAGTTGCACTTGCTAAAAAGAATTCAGATTGTGGTTGGCTTTTTGTTGATGTACTTGCACCTCTCTTGAATTTTGTGGGTGGTTCACCTAAAAGGAAAGAATTTATTCGAGAGAAACAAGCTCAACGAGTTGTAGAAGCATTATCCTTAGGTGAACTTGAATCGGGAACGGGTTTAAATCAAGAACGTGGCTTAGGTAGACCTTGTGACACTCGTTGGGGGTCTCACTTTAAAACAATTTTGAATGTGCTTGATTTGTATCCTTCAATTCTTGAGTCACTCGATAAAATTGGTGAAGTTTCTGATGCAATTGATTCAAATAAAGCATAAGCTCTTACACACTTGTTGATGTCATTTGATTTTGTGTTTGTGGCACACTTGATGGTTTCTATATTTGGAATCACAAATGCGTTGAATGTGGCTTTGCAAAAACGTGATCAAGACATTGTAAATGCTATGGCCATGGTTGATGTAACCAAGATCAATCTACAAAAGATGAGAGATGAAGGATGGGATTCTCATATGGAAAAAGTCACTTCTTTTATGGCTAAATATGACATCGAGATTCCAAACATGGAGGAGAGATATCATGTTCCGGGGAGAAGGATGTTTAGAGGTAAGAGCCCACAAGTTACAAATCTTCATCATTTTCGAGTTGAAGTTTTCTTAAGTGTCATTGATCTTCAATTGCAAGAACTTGAGAATCGGTTTCCGGAGATAAGTAAGGAACTACTTGTGTGTATGTCTTGTTTTAATCCTACTAACCGATTTTCTTCCTTTGACAAAAGAAAATTGATTCAAGTTGCCAAGTTCTATCCTAATGAGTTTTCAAGTACCAAAATGATATTTTTTGATTGGTCACTTGAAAATTTCATTGTTGATGTTAGAGGAGATGAGAGATTTTGGAATTTAAAGAGTCTTCACGAGCTTTCAATGAAACTTGTTGAGACGGGAAAGTCCGAAACTCATGATCGGGTCTACTTGCTTTTGAAATTGGTGTTGGTTCTTCCCGTTGCAACTGCAAGTGTAGAAAGAGTATTTTCTAGTATGACGCAAGTGAAAGATAAATTGCGTAATAGCATGGGAGATCAAATGTTTAATGATTGCTTGATTACTTATGTAGAGAAAGAAATGTTTTTGAAGGTTAGCAAGGATGATATTATAAATCGATATCAAAATATGAAAACTCGTCGAGAACAATTGTAATATTTGCTAAGTACTATTTGGTTGTAATAAGTACTATTTTTAGGTACTATTTTATTGTAATATGAACTATTATTAGTCATAAATTGATTTTATTTGAAGTAGTTTTTTTTAAATTCATGGATTATCTTATATGGATACGCGTATTCGAACCCGTACCCGTACCCGTCTCTGTGCAACCTAGTCGGTAGTGACCAACTATTCATAAATTCCTGAATCCGCCACTGAATAGGTTAAAAATATATAAAAAATTAAAAACCATGACAACTCAAATACTAATATAGTCAAGAAAAATCATGCATGTGCTTTTTATGATTCCCTCATAAAAATGGACCTATAAACCCAATTTTACACGTCTCGTACTTCTCTACTCCACCACCTTTCGCCTTTCCCTACTCTAAAATGGCACCATCACCATTGACGTTGACGCGGTGTTGCATCAACCTTCCACGGCGAAAGCCGCCGCCGTTGTCGATCGTGCCAATATGCTTAGCCTGTGTCACTAGCTTGCTCATACTTCTTTACATGTCTTTTACTTTTGACAACTTCTTTCACCTTGCCAAAAATAGTTCGTTGTCCTCTTTCTTTCATGTTGACCCTCCGTTTGTAGCAACAGATTTTATAGACCACGAAGTAATTTTTTCAGATCAAAATGGTCCTTTCATAACTCCTCCTTTTAGTGATCATAATTATAATTCAAGTAGTATTGCAATTGAAGATCATTCTATTGTCAATGATGATCTTCAATCAGTTCCTATATTGCCAGAGTTGACTCCTTCATCAAATGGTAAGTCTAAGTTTGTTTTCACTTTTTTCCTGTTTTTTTATCTATTTGGGTTTTAATGTTTTATTTATGTGTATAAAATCATTTAATACTTGATAATGTTATTTATAATTTGATTATCATAATCAAGATACCTTGAACATTCAAGTACTTGATAGATTTTTGTATACTGCTTCCGTACAATAGTTAGGATTTCATATCATCATGGTAAGTACCTGATAAAATACAAGTTTTGTAGGGAAAGACCTAATAAAAAAAATTTTGTCTAAAAAGACCTATTAAAATAATTTCGATTGTTAATAGCAACCAGTTTATGAATTTCAGGCCAAAATTACCATATTCCGGCGTTGACTTTTTGCAATTAGGACATTTGACAGGAATTTTATTGCTTGAAGATGATTTTGCATACATTTTCCTTCAATTTCTGAAAAAAAAATAGGGTTTTTTGGCCTGAAATTCATAAATTGGTTCCTATTAACAATTGGAAGTATTTTAATAGGTCATTTTAGACAAAAAAAAATTTATTAGGTCCTTTCCTACAAAACTTGTATTTTATTAGGTACTTTCTGACAAAAAATTCTATGTATAATAATGCCCATATATATTTTACTATCCTTGCAAAAGATAACAAATCACTATTTTTTTCATCAACCCCTAACAGCAACCATTTACATCTGATCTCTTGGTACTCCCTCTGTGCATCTAGAGCAATTTATTAGATGATTAGGATCATATACAATTTTCATAGTATGTATTAAAACAAGATAAGACTTACTCAAATTTTTTCCTATAAATCTGTGAGAGCATATGCGATAAGGTTGTCAGATATATAGTGGTTACTATAATATTGCATGTATTTAAAAGTATGTGTTATTAATATTTAACATAGTTCATAAAAAATAATTATGATAAGGTGGTCGATCGAATAGCTGCTAAATTCCGCCCACGGGATATCAAGGTACATATATTGAGCTAATAGACTAATATAAATTGAAGTATATATGATAAGGTGGTCGATCGAATAGCTGCTAAATTCCGAACATTGTTTTCACCTTGCTGCTTAAGAATTCAAACTTGCAACGTACACGTATCCTCTTACAATTTACTTTCTGGAGCGATTTCATGTCAATTTTAGTCAACACTTACCAAGCTAAGCTTGGCCTAATGGTTGAGATTGTGCCTTCCAACCTTGAGGTTGGGGGTTCAATTCCCACTAGGGGCACTTGAGGGTAGGTATTTTCCCTACCACCCCCCTACTTTTAGAATGTCTAGTCCGCTAATCTGAGTTGGATTGACCTGTGCGAAATTCTAATCCGGTAGGGCAATTTATCTTATCAATCCAAAAAAAAAATATAAAAAAATTTAGTCAACACTTTGGCCTTCTACTCGGCATTATGACTCGAGATTAAGGCGGGCAAATTTTAATTAAGGGGACCAGAATCTCCTACTTCTTCCGAAATTAATAATTGTAAGGCAAAATTTCAAAAAAACTACCTTTTTTCAAAAAAAACTACCTTTTATAAAATTTCTTTCAAAAAACTACCTTATATAACAAATTCATTTCAATATACTACAATTTTATGTTTATATTTAATAATAATCGATAAATGACAATCGCCGTAGGTGTTGCTGCCGGTGGGGTAGCGAGAAAAGAGGAAAGAAACGAGAGGGGAAGAAAGAAAAGCAATTTATGGTGACTCAATTATTAGTGATTAAACCCCATTATTGGTAAAATGGTAGTATATTGAAAGAAAATTTGTTATATAAGGTAGTTTTTTGAAAGAAAATTTTTAAAAGGTAGTTTTTTGAAAAAAGATGATTATAAAAGGTAGTTATATGAAATTTTTCCTAATTGTAATATACATTTTGTGGTCAATTTTCTACCAAAATTATAATTCTTTTGAGAGGTACCAAAATTATAATTTGATAAAAAATGATTTAATGAATGAAAGAAATTTATAATGTTTAATTTTAAAACTACATTCATGATTTACACATATTTAGTAAGATATACTCCATTTGTTCCTTTTTTTATCTTCTTATTTGGAATCAAGGCGAAAATCAAGGAGCGCCCGAGGTGGGAATGAATCTTGGTTTATATGTAATATTTTACGTATAGTTTTTACTTTTTAATAAAGTAAAAGTGAGAAAAGCGTAGTTTATTGGATAGTTGGAAAATTAATGATCCATATATATGGCCCACTTTTGGAACAAAAAGTAGAAAATTATTGTAGTAAATAATGACTTCAATGAGGGCAAGGAAAAAGAAAAATTAACAATAGATAAGATTCAAAGTAAGAAGAACTTTTGAAATGGCCTAAAATGAAAAACAAGAAGAATTAAACGCAACAAAGGAAGTAGTATTTATTAAGATATGAATAAATGTAATATATTTTCCATAAAGAAAAGAATAAATGTGAAAAGTCTTTTTACCAAAAAAAAAGTGTCTTAACTGTGATTGTGCCTATAGATTTTAGACCGAGTAGTATTATTAAAGGAAGGCTTTTTTGTCCCAAAATACCTTTAACTTTCAAGTTTTTGCGAGAAACTACCTTATAAAAAAATTGTTGTCCTAAACTACCTTACTTTACAATTTTGTTGTTGACAGCTACCTTATACCGGTTTCCGGTGTTGACTTTTGTTTTTTCAGTTCAAAATTGTTGGAAAAATAAAATTACCCTTGTGGAAATTGAGGAGGGTGATTGTTTCAATTTTAGTTAAAATATATAGAAGAGGAATTTAATGGTGGATTGGTGGTACAAAGTGTCACATAGATATGAGAGAGAGAGCACGTGCACACAGGGAAATGGGGAAATTAGAGAGGGAAAATTTTAAAAAAGGGTTTGAAGAGGTCAAGTGATATAACGTGACATTGAAAAACCGAAAAAAACAAAAGTCAACATCGGAAACCGGCATAAGGTAGTTGTCAATAACAAAATGTTAAAAGTAAGGTAGTTTGGGACACCTGTGTTTTACGAAATTCTAGGTTGTACACGACGTTTTTGAAATTTCCACGTTGTACCCCTAAGATTTCTTAACATTACACAAAATACCCTTATACACGATATCCAACAGTAGATTTTGGGACTTTCTTACCCTGTAGGCATAGAGTAGGATTTTTTAGCCTTGTTAGTTTGACTGAGGTTTGGGATATGATCTGATAAATTGAAGACTAAGTAAGGTTTGGAGTAGGATTTTCTATTAGTAAGGGTATTTTGTGTGACGTTTAAAAAGTTTAGGGGTACAATATGGAGAGTTCAAAAAGGTTGGGTACAACGTAAAATTTCGAAAAACACAGGGGCACTACGTAGAAAAACCCATTTTTTTATAAGGTAGTTTCTCGCAAAAACATGAAAGTTAAAGGTAGTTTGGGACAAAAAATCCTTAAAGGAACTTGGTATTGATGTCACAATTTGTTTGTTTTTGATCGGTGTACATACAATTATGTCAAAGCTACATACTTTTGAATTATTATTTTTCCTGTGCAGGTTCACTAAGGATAGAAATTAAACAAAAATAGATAAAAGAATATAAAAATTAACTACAATAACCCCTCTAGTGATATTTTCTAAATAATTCGAACTACATTTTAACTGAGAATAATCCCAACTATTACTCTATGTTCCTTCCCATAATTGTTTCCCAACTTTGTTAACCTGTTAAATAGGTAATTATGATGTGTCATTTGCTTCTAAACCCCCATTTTTTCCTTTTCATATTTTTCTTACTTTCTCTCTCCTCCCAAAGTTTAGTTATCCATAACTCAGCAGTCCCAGCAATCGGACCCACTAATTTTAATCTCTATCACACCAGTCGGTACGTCACCTCATTTTCCCATTTCCTTTTCTCTTGTTGAAGCCTATTACCCACCCCTTGATGGAACACCCAATTGGCAACCGCCTTCCATCCCTTCATTCATGATTCAACGAAACAAATCAACAATCTATTCAGTATTCTCCACCTCATCCCCTTCTAGAACCACATAACCCCACAATCATATTCACATATCTAGTTGAAGACAAATTCAATTTGTAAGTAGAAGTCTCTAGGATAATATACCATTGCCAGTTGAAGATAAATTCACATGTAAAACACTCAATTTGTAAATTGTTACGGTTATATCATATTCTACTTTATGCGCTGTTGTTGTTGGTAAATGTTATGGTGCGGCGGTTTCAAGGTTAGAATCTTAAAGAGACAAAGAGAGAAGGATATGTAAAATGCCTTCAATTTCTTTTAAAAAATATTAGAATAACCGGTTTTGTAGATTGCTAGTAAAGGTGGAATATTTTAGATTATATATTTATATTTTTTTTGTGGGGAATTATATATTTATATTGAGTTAAACAATACTTCCTCCGGTCTTTATTAGTTTACCCGTTTTTTTTACACAGAGTTTTTTAGGAGAAACAATGTTGTGGGACATAGAAAGAAAGAGAAACTATTAGTTTATATTAAAGTTGAATGTATGTGTGATAGAAAGTTAGTGGTCTCATTCCAAAAATAGCAACAAAAGAAATGGGTAAATTAATAAAGGACATCCCAAAAAGGAATACGGGTAAACTAATAAAGACCGGGGGAAGTAGTTCGGATTATAAAGAAGATTAACAATAATTTGGTTAACTGTTATTAATTAATTTTTCCTAATTAAAAACAAGAACAAAACAAAACTAAAACTGTGGACCTTACATTATTGTAAGATGACTAGCTCAAAATTATTGTACTTGTCGTGTTCGTGGGGCTGGTTTATAAGGACTTGAAACTTGAGATTGACTAGGAGGGTTCTTATTCTTATTCTTATTTTCTCTTCTCTATCTTTTTTTTCTTTAATAGGAGTAGATTCGTTACATTAAATAATTGTAGGATCGATTGTCATGACCTGTTTTTAACGAAAAAAGGACGAAAATCTCATAACTTATACTTCCTCTATTTTTGAAATAAATGAAATGGTTCTCTTTTTATGTGAGAACTCTTTTTTAAAGGAATTACTTTATTTATTTCAGTTTGGAGGAAGTATGAGAGATGAGAGATAATTATTGAACAGTGAAGAGTGGAAAATTTAGCATATATGAATTGATATTACAAGTCAATCATGAACCATGAAAAGGACTCCTGAGTCTGGTTCATGATGTTCTTCTATTCATTTATTCTTTAAAACTATTAATTAATGATAATTTTTATCTGAAATTTACCTGATTTTTACTCCATTTGTTTTGTTTTAATGTTCCTAGATTGATCTTAATTGATCTTTGAGCCTAAAAAGGAACTCAACTAGTAACTATAAGAGTGAACAGAGTGAGTATAATAAATTGATCATATTGAGATGAAAATTTCAGAATCTCAAATGGTAAATAGTTCCTATGTTTCGAAATAGTTGCACCATTTTGACTTTTACATTATCCTGATCAACAAACTATACTTTGACTGTATTATTCTAAATTTCAACATATTAAGTCTTAATTTAAAAGCAAAATTGGCCTCAACACCCTGAACTATAGCTCGGGTGCACCCAACGCCACCAACTATGACTAGTAGCCTAAACACCACCAACTACGGGGTGGGGTGCAGTTTGTACCACCAACTACGGGGTGCGGTGCAGTCGTCTGTACCATAAAAACCCACCGTCTTCGGCAGCATTTTAGGCTTCCGGCCTCATTTATGGTACGGAATGCACCCCACCCCATAGTTGGTGGTGTTTAGGCTACTAGTCGTAGTTGGTGGTGTTGGGTGCACCCGAGCTATAATTCAGGGTGTTGAAGCCAATTTTGCCTATAATTAATGATGATGACAATCAAACGTGATTGTCATTATCGCGCAACTATTCGCAATTTGTGGCAATAGAAACAAAATGCGTATGATTACTTTTATGTCAGATCATGACCAAAATTTGGTCGCTTACCAGTGTGCCCTCTTATGTTATAGTTCTATTTTCCCTTCTCATGATATATTCGAGTAATTAAACAGAATCATCATACTTGCTTGATGTTTTGATGCATAGGACGACCCTCCGTAAGCAAGAAAAACAAGAACTATGAAGAAGAAATTTACCATGACAAAGAAATCTTCCATGAGAACTACAAGGAAATGAAAGCAAACCTTAAGATATACATTTATCCTCACAAAAAGAGTGACCCTTTTGCCAATGCCCTTCTTCCAACATATGAACATTATCAGCCTAGTGGTAACTATGCAAGTGAAGCCAGTTTCAAGGATGAACTCTTCAAGAGCCATTTCGTCACCGACGATCCTTTAGAGGCAGATCTCTTCTACCTGCCCTTCTCCATCTCAAACTTGAGGCACGATCGAAGGATCAGTGTTGGTGGTCTCCCAGATTTCATCCTAAATTACATGATCAATATTACCCAGAAGTATCCGTTTTGGAATCGAACTGGGGGAGCTGACCATTTTTATGTTGCTTGCCACTCTATTGGAAAGCATGCAATGGAGAAAGTTGATCAACTGAAGAGTAACGCTATTCAAGTTACTTGCTCATCTAGTTATTACCTTTCAAACTATTTTACTCACAAGGATGTATCCCTCCCACAAATCTGGCCTAGGCATGATGACCCTCAGAATCTTGCTTCAACATCTAAAAGGTAAGAGGTGTACCTATTAGCAAAATTATAACATGTACATATTGCCGTTCACCTTTCTGTAACAAGGAAATGATATAGGCACATATACATGCATACACATATCACCTGGCCTTCACATACACATGCATACACATATCACCTTTGTGTAACTAGAAATAGATATAGGCACATACACATGCATACACATATCATGTGTGTTACATACGTACGCGTGTTGCACGTGTCATTTAGGTGCACACACTCTCGGGGTGTACAATAGATACTAAATGAAATATAGTTAATTCCAATAAAAAGAGTAAGCATTTAGGAAAAATGGATGAAAATACCCCCAACTTTGGCCCGTTCGCTTTTAATACCCCCAACTATGAGTTATTTCAGAATAACCCCAACTATATGACATGTCTTCCAAAAATGAACCGTGACCTGAATGAACCTGTTTAACAGGTTAAAAATGCCATGTGTTGAACTCTTATTGGCCATCTATTAAATTTTTTTGTTTTCAATTTTTTTTTATCACCCCCCTTTCCCTCTTCCTCCCCCACCCCAGTGTCATCCCCTCCCTCCAAAAAAAAGAACCCCCCACGCCCGCCACCCCCTCCCCGACCACCCCCCCCCCAAAAGAAAAAACCCCCACACACTACCACCCCCTCCACAACCTCCCTCCAGCGCCAAATGATCAGACACACTCAAAGCTCCAATTAGAATACAAAATTCACATAATTACTATCAAACTCCTCCTAATCTGCTTAATGTCAAACTCCAGAGTAAGAAAATAGACGATTAATGAAAAAACACTAATCTTACAACCAAATTTCATCAAATTATGAATCTCTAAACGTCGAAGAACTGAATTGCAATCAGATTGAAAATGCAAGTGAGGGACAAGAAATCTGACCGATAAAAATCGACGGATTTAAGCTTGGTAGAAGAAATCATGGTGTTTCCGATGAAAATAATTCCGCAAAAAATGCGGAGAATTGAAGAAATTGGAGAGTGTAAATGAGAATTAGGAATCTGAAATTGAGGAGCGAAAGAGATGGGAGATCTCAATGGAAATGGAAGCTTCGTTGTGTTTCACTCTTGAGAGATGAATATTGAATAGTGTCAAACGTACGTCGCGCGCGCATTTAAGCGCATTTAGCAGCGTGTATCATATGATATGGACTGTTGGAAACTTGGAATGTTGGACTGCATTCAACAATCTCATCTCATTCTCTCTCCTCCTCTACATTCAACAGCAACAATGGCGGCGGCCTATCTTCGATCGCTTCGACACTAATGGCGAAGGAACGAAAACGCTCGGGGGAGGGTAGGGGGGGGAGTGGCGCTGCGGGGGAGTCGGCAGAGGGGGGGATGATGCGGGGGAGGGCAGAGGGGGGCTGAGCTGGCAGGAGGCGTAGGGGAGGAAGAGGAATTTCAGAGACTGGTGGTGGGTGGGTGGTGGAAGCGGTAAGGGTGAAGGAAAGATAAACAAGAGGAAAATTATAAAAATTAGTCACCTGGGTACATTTTTGGCGGACCTACCAATAGTTGGGATTATACAGGAATAACTCATAGTTGGGGGTATTAAAAGTGGACGGGCCAAAGTTGGGGGTATTCTGATCCATTTTTCCAAGCATTTAAAGGATTTTGAGAAGGTATGACAAACAATCTACTAAGATATTCTTTTAGTCTATCGTTCTTTTCAACTTATGTTTGTTTATCTAAATTTATTAGACCTTATCTTAACCCGATCTGACCTGACCAACCCATTTGACACATATGATAGTTGTAGAAGTTAATTTAAGTATGTCATATGATTCTTGCTTCTTCTAACATATTTTTCTCACATTACATTATAACTCTCAGGAAGAAACTGGCCTTCTATGCCGGAACAGCCATCGCGCCACTAAGGAAAACCCTGGTAGAAAGATGGGGTAACGATTCGGCGATCCTCGTCCACGGTGGGAGGCTGAAAACGCCGTACAACGAGCAACTCCTTAGTAGCAAATACTGCCTGCATGTGAAAGGATTCGAGGTGAACACAGCTCGTATAGGCGATGCACTATACTACGGATGTGTCCCAGTTATTCTTGCTGACTACTATGATCTCCCCTTCATGGACATCTTAAATTGGAAGAGCTTCGCTGTTGTTATTACGTCCTCAGATATTCCTAACTTGAAGAAAATTCTAAGAAGTATTGGGTCTAAGAAATACGCGGCTTTGCAAGCCAATGTGTTGAAGGTGAGGAAGCATTTCATGTGGAATAGTTCTCCTCTTGATTATGATGCTTTTTATATGGTCATGTATGAGCTTTGGCTTAGAAGAAGCTCCATTAGAGTCTTGTCTTAATCATCTTTTTAAAGCGTTTCTTTACTTGTGTACATTTTGTGGTTCATTATTATGAAAATAAGGATTATAATTGTAGTGGTTATTCTTACATAAATAGAGCCCGTGTTACATGAATACATTACGTAAGCTACCAGTGGCATGTAAGTATTCTACAGAGGGTGTGCGTTCTGAGTTCTGACAGCAAATCTTGCCTGCAAAATAAAATTATTAAAAATACTGCTTTGCTTTTAATCAAATAGACTCCCTTTTTAAGTCACTATATGGTCCACTTTTGAATGAAAGTCACCTTTTATCTTAAATAAGTCGTTTCTTAAATGCATAACTTTTATATAAGTGACCCTTTTAAAGCAAAAGGTTATCCCCTGTCTTGCAATAGCTAATTTTGCATCCGTCTCATTCTAGAACTTGTAGCATTTTAAAACATAGCCCAGATTTATTTTATTGTCCAAGCAATATTAATCAGGCCAAGATTCTGGTGACGGAGGATACAGACAAGGTTCAAGGTTCAAGTAATTCGTAAAGTTGTAAGCAAGGGTTAAACCACAATGTAGTGGGCGAAGGTAACACCAAGGTAGCCTCACAACAAATAAGCTAAATGGGATACAAGTGAGAGATTCGATAAATCTGACAGAGCTAACTAAGCAAGACAAGAATGAGTATGGATATATAATTCTAGATAGAAAAGCCATAGTAATGTGGACACCAAAACCATATTTCACGTTCATCATCAAAGTAGATCTAGGCCTTGTTCTTTTGGCCTTAATTTCAGTTCAGTTCAATTCAGTTTAATCCAGTGCAATTCAGTTCAGTTAGTTTTCACTCACAGTTTTAGTTCAATTCAGCTCACTTCAGTGTAGTTCAGTTCAGTTGAACTCACTTCATTTTAGTTCAATTTAGTTCAGTCCAACACAGTTTAGTTTATTTTAGTTCAATTCAATTTAGTTAAACTCAAAAGAAGAGGGCCCTAAAGGGATATCATGCAAAGGGATGTGTAAAGGCCAGCCAAACCTAAATACACCTCCAAAACTTAATTTGTTTAGAATATTTAGAGGAGACTCCTGATTAGGGGATAGGATATCTATAAATTTAGGTGTTCAATCTTAAATAGTTAAAGAACAATCATTGGTCCAGTTTAGTAATTCAATATAATGCAAGATAGCTTAATTAAACATATAAAACCAGTGAATCATTCATAAAAGTCAACAATTTTTAAAGTCCACATGATGATGGTAAACCTGCTCAACGGGTTGGACGGTTCAAATTTGGTAAATACTATAGTCGGGTGTATTTTCACGGTAGGTCAAATTAAATACGGGTCGGGTTATACAGTTTGTGGATCAGGTCAAACCAGGCCCGTATTTGGCCCAGGGCGAACGGGGCGGAAGCCCAGGGTCCCCTGCCCAAAAAAAACGAAAAGCCAGTAAGTTGTAAGTATGACAGTAGTTTTTAAAAAAAAACAGAATAAATTTAAACTATTTCTTCTTTTCTGTTTTTATTTTTTATTTTTCAGTCTTGGAGCGAAGCTTCCTTCCGCCTCCGACAACGCGGTATGTTTTCTAGGGTTTATCATTCTTCGCTCATTTTTTTTCAATTTTTTTTTTAATTTTTTTTATTTTTTTTGTATTTATTTATAATTTTGTTGTTGAAATATGTGAATGCAGAAACCTTGAGATGTCGATGAGAGTGACGAGGATGATGTGGCGGAAGCAAAGCCACATGTTGAAGAAGTAGTAGAAGAAGAAGAAGAAGAAGAAGAAGAGGATGAAATTGTTGAATCTGATGTTGAGTTAGAAGGCGATATTGTTGAACCTGATAATGATCCTCCTCAGAAGGTCTTTTTTATCTTCTTCTTTTGTCTAATTTATATATTTGTTTCATCTAAGTATTAGAAATGTGTGATTGGATGTGTGCATTCAACTGTATATCACTTTTAATTTGTTCTAGAATTTTCATTGTATATCATTGATTTTACTTGTTGATTAGGGCCCAATTTTTGATTTCGCCCTTAGGCCACCGTATACTCAAAAACGGAGCTGGGTCAAACATGGGTCGGGTGATGAATCATTCATGAAAATCAACATTTTTAAAGTCAAGATGATGATGTTGATGGCGTAGCTCACTATCACCTAATCAAAAGTTAACCCTGATAATAGAACAAGTACAAATCCCATAACAATTAACCATAAAGGCACACAATCACTAATTATATTTCCGAATCTAACATAAAAAACAAGAGAATCACACCTGAGGGACGGAAAAGATTAGATGTACACTTAGAGCAACTCCAATGGTTGTAATCTTGGACTTGCTTGCAATATTTGAAAGTAGTGAGCAAGTTGCTCAACCATTGGAGCAAGATAATTGATCACCGCTGAGAAGAACACCCGCTCCACCAAGCCTACTTGCTTGACTTCAAAAAGGCAATATGGCTTGAAATAGGGAAAAAGGGAAGGTGATCTTCACACTCCATATGATTGGTGAGTGCATCTCCATCAACAATAAAGGCACAATTTTTTTTTGTTTCCTACCTAATTATAATTGAATAAAAAATTAAAGTTGAAAATATTGATTGAAATGTGGGACCATTCAAGCAACAATGTATTGTAGCTTACCATTGGAAGACTTTGTAGCTAGAAAGCAATATTGCTTAAAAAGCTGATGTGGCAACTCAAGCTACAAGGTGTTGTAGCTCACCATTGGAGTTGCTCTTAGTGTACTTCCCTTGAGGGAGAACAACATGACAAAAGAAGTAAATTCTAACTTCTCACTAGTGAAATCTAGTTTCGAGTGTACGAAATGAAGCAAGTCAAGTACCACACTTTTATTGCCATCGCTTGATTACGCCCACTACAACGACAGCAGCCAAGATAATAATGATTATAATTGCAATCCACATCAATTTTTTCTTTTGCAAATCTCCTTGAACATCGACCAAAACAGCCATATCTAGTAAAATCTGCAAGCAAGAAACATAATATGAGAAACTTTGTTAATTTCTCTACAATAATAGACATGGCGCATCAACTGTGACGTTAAGTTTACTGCATAGTCTCATCAAAATATTGAAAACTACTTCTAGAAAAATAATTAAACACAAAGAAGAAAAGAAATTACGCAGTGTTTCCTTACAATTTTGTGGATGTCTTCTCTCTCTTTCCCTTTCCTCTATTTATAAATTTCTTTTTTACATCTCTCCATTAGTCTACCATACTCTAATTATATTAACTTATCAAAGATTCCTCACTTCACTCTCCTTAACTTAATGAACAAACTTTCTGACTGAGTCTTTGTTTACTAATCTGCCCATATGGCTGTTTAGGCTGCCATATTGCGCCAGTGAACCCAATGTAGGATCAAAATGGGGCGTTGAAGAAGCCGTATATGGAAAAGGTAAATGGATGGTGGAGTACCGGAACAATAGGTTACCGGTAATGTCAGAGTATATCGGGAAACATGACCAAATTGTTGAATTTGTTTGAAATACATTGTAATTGATTATTATTATCGGTTTTTTCACCAAATACAGGTATCCCCATATTTTCAAAATTCACAAGGTACCCCGTAGTTTTATGTAAATACACCCAAATACCCTTAATGATCCGCCGTTAGTCTTAATCGTAATTAACCTCTAATTAAACCCTAATTAACCTAACTAAACCCTAAAACCTAACTCCTAACTAACCCTAACCTCAAACTTCTAACCTAACCCTAACCCCCCTCCCCCACCCTCCCGCCACCCCAGTCCCTTCCCCCCACCCCCACCCAACCCCCTCCCCCCCCCACCCACCAAGAACCCCCTCCCCCCCCACCAGCAGCCCCTCCTCCCCCCACCCCCGTCGCGAGCCCGGAACCCCCCGCAGCTCCCCCTCCCCTCACCCCATCGAGTTGTAGTCCAAAAGAAGGAAAAAAAATAGGAAACCCGCTCCCTCTTATTTTCTCTCTCCTCCGCTCGTGCCGCAGTCATGTTCTTCTTGTCGTTTGCTTCTTTGTGATGCACCGCCGATCTGCTAGGTGCTCTTTGTGTCGCCGTCGTCGCCGCTTTTGTCCCCCGTTGTTCTTCTCTTCTTGGTTGTTGGTGTTGTTACCCTGTTCTTCTTTTTCACCTCCGTCGCGCGTTGTTGCCGCCGTGTTCTTTGCGTTCTTGGTCATTGGGGGGGAATTCGACGGGGTGAGGGAGGGAGGAGGCCGCGGGGGTTCCGGGGCTCGCGACGGGGGGTTCTTTGGGGTGGGGGGAAGGGGAGGGCCGCTTGGGTGGGGGCTGCATGGGTGGTGGGAGGGTGGGGGAGGGAGTGGTGGGAAGGTACGGTTAGGGTTTTGGGTTAGGGTTAGGGTTTAGGGTTAGGGGTTAAGGTTAGGGTTAGGGGTTAGGGTTAGGGGTTAGGGTTAGGATTAGGGTTTAAAAAAGAAAATTAGAGTTAATGACTAACGGCGGTTAACGCTGTTAGTCATTAAGGGTATTTGGGTAGTTACATAAAACTGATGGGTACCATATGAATTTTGAAAACATGGGGGGTACCTGGTGAAATTTTTGAAAACTCGGGAGTATTTGGTAAAAAAAATCGTATTATTATTTATTAAATTAAAAGCGAAAGACCAGTCGTTGAGGTTGTTGTTAACTAGCCTTGTATGCACGTGATATGTGCGAAATCAAATAGAAACCTCAATTATGTAATAAGGCTCTGTTCTTTTGGACTGAATTTAAGGAAATTTAGTTCAGTTCAGTTTAGTTAATTTTCTCCCACGGTTTTAATTCAGTTCAATTCACTTCAATTCAGACAAATTAAGTTAGGTTAAGTTCAGTTCAGTTCTATCCAAAAGAACGAAGACTAATACATACGAAAAATTGTTCACAAAGTTCACTATATATATTTTTTCTTTTGTTTTTTTAAAAACCCAATTCATTTCAGTTCAGAAACCCTCCCCTCTTCACTTATATAACATATATAATAATACTTTTCCATACATATAATCCGTTGATAATATAAGTAAAACCTAATCTTTTGTGAGAGTTCAATTAACCCAACAAAAGGAACCATAACTTCAATTATTAGCCCTTAGTCTCCTAGAATGTAAATTAATCAAGTATAATCAACAACGAAGAACATCATAGCTAACAAAATACTATATAGTTTCCTTTATAAGGCAATCAAGTCGTAGCACAATTCCATTGTAGACAGGTTAAGGCATTTCTAAGATCAGTTTTTTTTCCCCCCTATGCAATCTAAGGTAGGTTAGATTTTTAATTTTCACGCAATCTATTTGTTGTGACAGATGCCATTAACGAAATAAATAACAATGAACATTCGACACACTAATTAACGTGGTTCACTTAGCTACGTCCACAGGCAGAGGAGAAACGATTTTATTAGGTTTAGGAGAGAGTACATATTAGAATTATATGGAGGCAGAGGTTAATAATAGGGTTTATATATTACCCTACTAATTAACCTAAACAGATGGGTCTAAACTCGAAACTAAAACAGACACGATATATTAAATAACATATAGCGAGACCCCCTTGCTAGGTTAATCCTAGCGCCAGATAAATAATTCAAGGCATATTTCAACACTATTAAAATAAGATAATTTAGTATTTTTTTAATGGCAAGATTATTGAGTACTTGTGGTTCCTCAATCTGATATTTCTCTCACATTATATCTCAATTTATCTCTCTATCTTTTTTTTTTGTTAGGGAAAAGGAGCATAATCAACTTAAATTAGAAATAATATTCTTTACATCCCTGGATGGCCTAGTAGACTGACCACCCGGGTCCTAGTTCAAAGTCATTGAACTAAGTTTTTCGATCAACTAAATAAATACAATCCGGGGGAGGGTGACTCAAAACTAGAGATGGCCAACAGTGCGGGCCAATCCAGACCATCCAGCCCAGTCCGCCCCTTGGGTCGTGTGGGCTGAGCCCGTGAAAAGCCCGGTCCAGCCCAGCTCGAACCGTGAAATTGGTGGGTGGACCGTGGGCTAGATTTTTTGAGCCCAACCCACGAAAGCCCGCTACTAAAACCGCCCAGTCCGGTCCAGCCCAGCCCATGAACCGGACCAGCCCAACCCATGAACCGGACCAGCCCAACCCAAGTAGTTATTCAACCAAATTGTGTATATTTTAATCAAATTGTATATAATTTAATCAAATTGCATATATTATAATTCAATCAAATTCAAAAATAATGAAATTATTCATTAATATTAATAATTGTATATATTTTATTAATTTTAAGGGTTTTATGTTACAATAATAAATGATTCCAATGACTAAATAATTTTGGAAAAAAAAATTCTCATGCCGGCCTGCCAGCCCGCTAGGCCCACGAACCGCCAAACCGCTTCCCAAACCATGAAAACCGGTAACAGACCAATGTGGTGCAAGATTTTTCAGCCCGTGGACCAGCCCGCCCAAACCGTGAATTTCACGGTCCGGTCCTGGGCCGTGAAATCTCAGCCCGGCCCACAGACCAGCCCGCCCAGCCCGCACCAGTGGCCATCTCTACTCAAAACACATAGATTATTAAATCCATCTGTTTTCCCCTTGCATTCCTAGCAACGCCATCTGCAAGTTTGTTAGCTCATCTTCCCTCGTGATGCAAGCTAATACCCTTTTTTTTATCTCGGAGCAACTCCTTGCAGGGAACAATCATATGTGACAAATGGTTATTAACATTGGACCATTGTTGTATGGCCATGATTGCACGAAGGCAATCTGTGACAACTGAACAATTTGTCCAGTTCTTCCTTTCAATCCACTAGAGGGCTAGGAAAATGGCCATAAGTTCTCAAGGTTTTGCTGACATTTGAGCTTGGAGGCTTTCTCGACTCTAGCTCTTCTTATAGTTTGGCAACCTTTTCTTGCGACATAGTGAAATCAAATGACAATCGTTCATCGAATTTTTTGATTTCTGCCATCTCCATCTTCGTTTGTTCGTACATTGCTATCATTTCAGGAGTCATTGGTGCGACCATTCCTTTCGATTGTTGAGAGAACATAAAATCTAGCTATGGCACCCACAATGGGAGTCAAATTGTTTTAGTCAAAATTTGCTTAAGAAAGACAATTGTTTGGGATGTCGACAACTAGACTAAATCTAATCGACAATGTGAAAGAGGGAATCAAGGGAATGACGCAAGGAATAATGACGCAAGGAATAATGACGCAAGGAAATCTTGACGCGGAAAAACACCAATGAAGATGGGTAAAAACTGCGAATGGATATGAGTCCACCAAACCATTTGATGCAACCGTAGTTGATTACTCACGACAATCAATACAACCTATTCAATGATCTCTAAGTGCAAGAGTTTGAGCTGGAAATGTAAACAAAGAAGAACAATGTAAGCAATCAATATATATAAATAAAGGAGGAACTTTTCGGGAGCATAGGGAGCTCCTCAAGATTTCGAGGCCATAGAGCGCGCCATGTAGGATTGCCACGTCATCAAATTTTATTTTTATTTTTTACAAAAAAAGAGTTCTACATAGATTTAAATACGTATAAGGAGTTCTAGATAAACTAAAATTAGAGTTTGGTTTTGCATGAACAACCTAAATTATTATATTATGTAAATTGTGTATAACTTTTGCTACGTAATTCGGAATATTTTAATTTTCGTTCCATTGGATAGTGCTCGAAATATGCTCCGAAATAAGATCCATTTACAATATAGTTCTAAAACTTATGTAATAGAAAGCGCCACGTAGGATTGTCATGTTAATAATTTTTATTTTAAATATTATAAAAAATAGAGTTCTACATATATTTAAATACATAAAAGGAGTTTTGGATAGCGAGAATTAGATGAATGTAAGGCATTGTTTAGTCTTTCTTTTAGATAAATATAATAATTGTTATAACTATAGTGTACTATATTTGACTATAGCATTTTATCATAGGTCCAATTTACAGGATTAAACATCTTATCTTTCAAAACCTCAGTCTTACGAGTCCATATCCTCTAGAGTTTTAATAAAATTCTACAAGGTAGAGTTGTATGTGAACCATACATTTTAAAATCAAGGGCGTGTATTGGTGAAAAGGGGGAAATAAGGGGGTAGATTTTGATGAGAAAAGATACATGGGGTTTTGGAAAGATAATATATGTGCTATTGATTTTTTATTCAATGGTTGATATTGCTCAAACTCTACATTGTAGAGTTCTTTTAGAACTCTAGAGGATCCAAACACCAGCCTTATTCAACTGAACCAAAACAATTTAGTATTCTAACAAAATTTATCATGGAAATTTTATTGTTACAACAAAAATTAAGTAGCGATAAAGTTACATATATATACATATTAGAGTTTTTGATGATGAAAAAATTAGAGTATAATTTTAAAAAACAACCTTAGAATATTATAGAGAGTTCCACCTAAGCATGACATGTTATTCATTTTAATTTTAATTTTTTTTTTAAAAATAGTGTTTAACATAGATATAAATACATATAAGGCGTGTTTTTAATAAGTGAAGATTACACTCTGATTTTAAATAAACAACCTAAATTATTCAATTATGTAAATTGAATATAACTTTTGCTTCATAATTCGCAATATTATAGTTTTTGTCCATCAGAGATTGCTCAAAATATATTTCGAAATAAGTTCCATACAAAATATAGTTTTACAACTTATGAAAATATATTTATTTAGATGAACAATAACGTATTATTTATTATTTATTTTAAATACATATAAAATTAACTATAAAAATAGCGTATTTTATGTAACAATAGCAATTATGTCTTTCAAAATCATACTTTTAAAAATTGAGTTATATAAAGATAAAAAAATACATACATATAGTTTTGAACCTATAGCATACCATGATGACATTACATGAAAAATCAAATGAAAGTTTGTCAACAACATTGCAGAGGTATTATGCAATTGACTAATTATTTTATTCCTAGAATATTTGTTGTATAAATAATTATTTATGGTTTTCTTTTTCATATATCTATATGTCAGATCTTATTCTTTTCTCAATGAACTTAATTCTACTAAAACTAATTGAGAAATCAAGGTTCGAGTTTCTAGACTGTTTGAGGTCGCAGATCATAAAAAAGAGGGAAGTTTGATAAGTCTTGATATGGTCATGATTGATGAAAAGATTTTTTCTCTTAAATAGTATTTTCGATTATTAATAGAGGTTAATTTTATATTTAATTTATTTTATTCATGATACCATCATTATGATATTCTTTTTGGCTTTTCCATCTTCTATTCTATACGCGTTGGTGTTTATGTGCTATATTAAATGTTGAAGTTGTGGCTGACACTCATATTTTTTTCTCTATTCTTTCTGTCCTGCATCTATTAAATTATTACCCTCTACTTTCTTAAAGTATCATTCGGGTATTTTCCATGTTAAAATTGTGTTAGCTATTGTTAGTCAAACCAATTATTGGGATACTATTTAATTATAGACTTAGCTACAATATTTAATAGAACATTAAAAATATAAAATTTATATATCACAATAACAAATCTCGAAATTAAAGTATAATGACAATTACTTTCTCTGTCTTTTTCTACTGCAACAATGGGTTTGGGCATGGTTTTTAAGAAAAATAAAAAAAATTGGTTGTTTAGCATAGAGGGGTTAACTAGAGTAGGGGATAAGTAAATCCTTAATAAAGTAAACGCAACTTTATGAGGCAATATGAGTAATTAATGATGGTTTTATTAACATAAAGTAAATGCAATGTTGTCAACTATAGTTGTTTTTTCACCAAAAGTGGAATGGTTTCAATAGATGAAACTACCCAAAGTGGTAATTGTTGCAATTGAAAAAGAATGAAGAAATTATATAAATACAATGGTGTTGAAAAATCTCATTTTACAGCAACAAAAAATCAACAATGTTAACAAAAAATTTGCAAAAAAATAAAATAAACAATAACCCGTGCAACGCACGGGCTTCAAAACTAGTATGAAAGTAATCTAAGTGTTAGCTTGAAAATGCTTGTAAGTACTCAGAGTGTTCTTATGATAGCTCGTGTATGTGTGATTTCAGCATTAGATATGATAATTATAGGCCTTGATCCACGCTTGTGCAGCTCCTATATTCAAGGAGGCAATCTCGATTCTCGGCACATCCCAACCTCCAACCTTCCATCGCTATTTTTTCTCTATACGTTGCTTCTCTTTGACTCGTTCAAAGATAGACTAAGAAGCTGCTCGTTCCAAATCGCTGACCAAGTCTTCCTTAATCATAGCAGTTTCGTTGCTCTTCTCTGTCTAGATCATTGTAGCATTTGTCGCACCGCAAGACATCTCTTCTGGACCTGTAAATTTTAGCCATGACAACTTCTTTCTTGCTTCTCTCGAACCCTCTACTACGATTTCTTCAGACATAACCCTTGTTTAGATTACAAATTTCTTATTTTCTTAATCTAGATCAATTATGGTACAATTTCGGAGAAGACTTCCCTAAATGTGTTTACCTAAAAACCCAAATGCAGGGGAAAAATTAGATAAATTAACTAAGTGATGATTGATAAAATTAGTACCACTATTCAATTATAAAGCAACACTAATTATGAACTCCTTAGAAATTATTTTTCTCAATTCGTCCGAGCGTGGCCAGTGGGTCGTGGAGGGCTTGGTGCACACAATTGAATTGGTTTTCGTTGATACTACCTTGGGCTAAAGAGCAAAAATACGTTTTAGTCCTTTCAACCTGCAAAATTTATTTGGAAAAAAAGGGGTATTGGGAGGCGTTAAAAGTCATTTCGTTAGCAAAATCCCTTTCCACCGTGAATTCAAAAAGCTTTTTTATAGGTAATCAAACCTTGGAATAATCGAAATCGAACTGACTCAAAAAAAATGGTATAACAAATGCTAAATACTTTGCATTTAGAATCAAAATATCTAAAATAAACGATTTAAATTGGGTTGTATTTACTAATTAATGTTTCGAACTATATAAAATTGTAACTTTTTTTCTTATGATATAACGAATAAGAACTCTTATGCCGACCCTAACATAGTCCTTTTTGTTTTTGTTTGAAAAACTATATATAGAGAAGATTTCATCACCTTTCTTTTTAGTCTATTCTATCATTTATAAGATGGGGATTTTTTCCCCATCAACCTCTTTGTTTTGTCACAATAAAAAAAAAAAAAAAGTTTTCCACCTATATAGTATATTTTATAAAAAAGGCAAATAGAAAATGGTTCAATTTGAACTTCCGGAAGTATTGTTTCTCGGAATTGCTATATTATATATTCGTCCATTTGAGATCAATCAAAAAAGCCCTTTACTCTAGTTTAGTTGAATATTATGCGTGAAGAATTTTATTATTTTGGAAATACGTTTCAATAGAAATCCAAACTTTTTTATATGACATATCCGGTTCAATACTTAACAGGAAAAATTTGACCAATTAATTCGTTTTGGATAAAAAACTACCTATTTACAAAAAAGAAAACCTGTCGACGCCGTGTTGAAATTGTGATAAAAATAGTCTATTTTTTATAATCTATGTATTTATTATTTGCTATTTTTGCAAATTGAGGTCTATCCTGGAATGAAAGATAGAATCGTCTAGTTACAAAGGGTCCATTTCAAGAAAACATAACCTACATGAAAGTCCATTGACAAATTAAAGCAGTACTATAAAAATGAAATTGACTTAAAATAACAAAAACCAACTAAGTAATATATAATTATTATGAATATGAAACATTTCAATTAATGAAGAAAAAAGGATTTGCAAATCGAAAAAGCATGTATTGAATTAATCTCGACGATTGAATAAAAACGGGTTATTATGATTTCAAACAAGCCGCTATGGTGAAATTGGTAGACACGCTGCTCTTAGGAAGCAGTGCGAGAGCATCTCGGTTCGAGCCCGAGTGGCGGCATGGCATCTTAAAATTCTCAAAAAATTTCAATAGCAATAGTCCTATAACCTATAATAAATAATGAAAATGAAATAATTTTTTCCTGATTTCTAATTATTGTTGTCAATGTCAAAGACACTCAAATACCAATAAGTTCAGTTTTACTTTAATTAAGTTATTGCTGTCAATAAGGATGTAATGGATCCGCTTCCAATTCCCGTTCAAAAAAAAGTGTATTGAGAGGATTAAGGAGATTTAAAACGTTAAGAAGGATTTGCAAATCAATTGAATATAGCGGTAAAAAAGAGATATATCAAAGGAAGTTTATAATTTTCAAAGTAAGGATAGTAACGAAAGAAAGGATATATGTACGAAGTATGCATGGCTAAGATTTATAATTTTCAAACCAAAATTTCACTCTTACTAGTCATAGTTAGCCTAAAGCGATGAACAAGTTACGGACTACTCTAATCGATATCTAGGAGTTCATTTTAAACTTGGGTATCACTTATTAGCATTAACCTTACTTAGCTAAATTAGTGATGTCATCTAGACTATTTTAACCGTAAATTTAACTCATTTGAATTTTGAACTAATTGTTCCAAAAGTAAAAATAAAGTGAGAAGAATACAACCCGAGTCCAAAGATACTAGTGACTTAGAGAATAATCTTGTGTGTTAATGTTGCGCAATAGTAAGAATATACATTCAGCTGAAGAGAACACCAAAACATTTAGCTGCTCAGGATAATCACCAAAACAAGGAACCTCTTTTGAATTTAGTCCCCCCTACAAGAAGGGAGTGGTAATAATCAAAAACTAAAAAGAATGATATTACATGAACAGAAAGTTGGGTCAGAAAATAAAAGAATACAGGGGAAAAAGCAGGTCTCAAGAACATGATATAAAAGGCAAAACCTAGGTTTGTAAATATTTGAACTAATAATTCACACAAAGCTCACCAAGTTACAAGAACAACAAATTCACATGATCTTGATCTCTTCTTTTTATGGAGGGAGGAGGGATATCACAAGATATATTATATTATGTATAGAATGTACGACAGGAATCAGGTCAAGCGCCGCCCTTTTGTTGCCATGGCTTGAGTACGCCCACGACAATGACAGCTACAATAATAAGAAGGATGATAATTGCAATGCACATCCATTTTCGCGAGTTCTTTTGCAGGCTTTTTGCTTTTTGCAAAGCTGTATTTCCTGTATTAACATGATCTACAGCATTTGAAACCTGGAAAACGAGAAGAAATATGATCATGGATTGCACTTATAAAAATTTGCCTACATAAATTAATTATACTGAGAGTACCCAAGGAAGTTATAGCTTTGTTTCATTTCTTTGTTACCTGTGATTCTATATTGTCGAGCAAATCCCCCTGGGCGTCGACCAAAACAGCCATATCTAGAAAAATCTGCAAGCAGAAAATATAATATGAGAAACTCTACTCAGTGCATACGAGAGTGACACCAGCTCTATGTGATTTGGGGTGAATGGGTTGAATTCTGATTCGCTTTCTGGTCTATTTCAGATTGTGCAAAAATATGTCAAAACAGTCTAAAACTTAATATACTTGCAAAATAAGAAAAATGGGTCAAATCAGGTTAATTTGGGTTGTTGGGTGACTTGGGTCATGTGGCTTAGGTTGGGTTCAGACTTCTCTTAGTAAATTCAGGTCGGAATCAGGTAAGGTCAGAGATTGCCACCTCCTGTGATGGCAATCCAGTTATGTTTACAACCTAGGTACATTATATTTGTAAAGTAATATCACCATTGATGAATACTAACATCTGAGATTTTGCCAAAGGAGCTTAATGCAATTTAGTGACACATATTTAATAAACTTCTCGAGCAAATGATATACCTGCTGTAGCTCAAGCAGCTTCCTCTCCACGTCTCTGACAGCATCATGTCGCTCTTGTATTTCTGCAAGTGTATCCATTACCTGCATATATAGATAATTATTTTCTCCTAGCAATTATTGTACTACATTTTTCTTAACAATCTCTTATTCATTATAGTTCTACTTAACATTTTGGGGACAGAATAAAGACGGCTTCCCAAGAACGATTATTGAAATTCTTTTTGCATATACAGTACATATTTATCTGAAATGAATACAAAAAGCTTTTGGTAGATTACACTTTTCCTTGGAAATCATGTAAACAGTTTTTGAAAAATAGTATTACAATGATTCTCAGGGAAACCTTAAGACCATTTGACTGAAGTTTACGATAAAAATAATCACCTAGCAAATGGGTAGAGCATGACTCATGCCACCACTGCACTAGATATTCCACAGAAAGACAAAAAGATTCTTCTACAGAATTAGGACGGTAATTCCATTCCCTTACTTCACTTCCATCTTGATTTTTATCGCATATGAAAATAAGAATACAAGACAAACCTGACCACGGCCTTGCTCTTGTATTGCTTTCTGAAATATTTGTTCACTATCACCAGTCTCGATTAATTGATCAATTTTCTACCACAAAGTACGAGGATCACACAAGTGAGCAGAAAATATTTTGCAGGTCATATAGATATATCACTACACAAGAAGAAAAACTGTTCACCTCTTCATCAGCTCTTTGACCCGTCACTGTAAATCATAGAACACCAAATAATTATATTCAATACATTTTCACGCTTCAAGCAAAAGAAAATATTTTTTCCCGAATCAGCAAGCCAGAGAAAGTACCTGTGTAAACACGGCGCTCGACAACTTCACGATACTCTTGATGAATATTTTCACGTAATACCTGTAGTTATAAAGGGCATGTTTGGTATGAGATGTTTAAGTGTTGAAAACGGAAACGGAATTCCATATACATTACATGTTTGGTATGAGGGGCAGGGCCATGGTTTCCGTTTCTTGAGGATACCTATTACCACCAATTATTACCCTACTTGACCCTATGGTAACACATTACATAACCCTCCTCAAATCCATACCTGTAAATGTTTCATAGTGGAATCAAACACCCAATAAAAAGTGAAAATTATTGTAACTATTTCTTCCTTGTTCCCTCTATTTGATTTTATGCCCTTTGCATTCCATAAGTCGAACCAGACATGCAGATAAAGTAAATGGAGAACTATATAGATAAAATTGGCCCTCATCTGAAAACTGTGATATTTACCTGAAATTCTGCCATCTTGTCTCTCAATCTCTTTTTTAAAGCACTGCAACCAACAATAGCAGAAGTTAAACTGAAGCACAACAGCAATAGCTAAAATCCCCACAAGAATATACTAAATCATAGAATATTCAGTCAAGGGCATTGAAGAAATGCCAGAACCCATGCTACCGGAGATTCAGTTTTGCACATGCATGTAGGAAGGCTGCATTACAAATGGAATGCACAACATTGTGCATCTCAAAAATCATTCAGTCTCAAGATTAATTTCAGCATATATTTCCAGCACCAGGCCCCTACAAAGCTAATTTTCAGAAAAGATGTAATTGCTTGAGAATCAGTACCACTGAAGTTACCGATAAATCTCAGGAGGATAATAGGATCAGATAATTTTGTTCTAAGGGGCAATCAAGGGTCAATGCTTGTCAGCTATTACAAGTATCCATGCTAGGACCACATTTTCAAAACAAAGACCACAAACCAGTATTGAAACCTGTAATTACTTCAGCCAGTGGAATGCACCTCTGGCTAATCGAAGGTTATAGTCCACTAGGAGACATTCAAACTGAAGTTTAAAGTTCTTTATGGTGGCAATCGACGTGTAAGCCAATTATAATGGAGAGAATACAATTACAAACTATAAAGAGAGAAATGGAATTGGCAGAACACATAAGATTATTCATCATTTCACCAGCTGGACTGCTTTGTCACAAGACTTACATTGTCTGTGCTGTCCTGGCCCGTTCAATGGCTGTTCCTTTCCCACATCCAGGCTTCTGCATGCTTGATAAATTCTGGTGAGAGAAAAATGTCAGATTGGAAGTTAAAACACACAAAGTCAGCCAAGAAAAGTAAAGCATCTTACATCTCTATCAAGTTCTTCAATTTTTGATTTTATAAGCCGGGCAATCTTTTGGACTTCATCTACATCTTTCTCCATGCGTTTCTTAATGGCTTCATAGCAGAGATAGCAGAATTTAATCAGACTTAATGTATGAATAATTTAAAAGCACATTGACCATGCATAGTTGAGTTCTGTTCTTTAAAATACAAGGAAGAATAAGTTGCAGTTTGTTCCTTATTACACGTACACATGCCATTTAAAGGCCCTTCCTTTCTAATTATTAAGTAACATAACAAATTCCTATTTTGAGATGGAAAGAAAATTGAAATCATTGATAAGGGAAAAAAATAAGCGAACAGGAGGATTAGCCGTTCTCGCGTATAGAAGAAACAATTAAAATAATAAAGCCTTTGAGTCTCGTTGTAGATCAGCCAAACACACACCGTCAAAGCCTTTTTGTACAAAAGCGCAGAGAGGCTTCACTCCTCCCTAATGGAATTAAGAGTACCAAACTTCAATCCATAAAACGTAAGAAATCCCCATATATAATTCATTTTCAAGAAGGCCCCATGCGTAAATTCTGAAATATATGGAAGAAGAACACAAGGGCAGAAATAAAATTACAAGCCAATGAGCATGATGCCAACAACCAAATTTCTCACCACAATTTTGGATAGCAGCAACTTGATTAACTTCTCAAATCAAAAGGACTCAACAATCACTTATAGCCAATCATTTTGACATGAGAGAGCCACACACGAAACTGGAAGCAAGTTTACCTTTCATGGCAGAAGCCTTTGTAACAGCTTTTGACTCCTCGTGCGCATCCTGCATGCAGGTTTTATAAAACCATTTAGAAGGAATACATCGGCAACTTATTTTTCTCCACAAGAAATTGGATACTGCTGAAAAATTAACAAGGCTAGATAGTATTGACGATAATACGTCTAATAAATCTCTACTTACCTGGAGCTTTCTTAAAAGCTCATTGATCTTATCATACTGCTTATCTACTTCTTGGACCTGGAAGAGAAGGAAGAAATTAAGATAGATTGACGAAGAGAAAGAGGCTTAGCATAGTTATCATCTGAAACATGAGCACACTTTATATCATTGCTTGGTTCCTATTCTAGGAAATAGACAAAGGTAAGGAACAAAAGGGGCGTAACTATCTATAATCACCTTCTTAGAAAAATTTTGCAAGCCTAATTCTCCTGAATTCTGAAGATTTACTCCCATCTCAAGATCACCACCTCTAGATGATTCCCCACGAGGAATCTCAAATGAATCCTGCATAGTATATTATAACAATGTAATTAGGAAAGAGTAAGAAAGCCACAAACTTATACACACATCTAATACTCCGAAATCCAATCCTCAAGATGAATGCTGATCCCTCCCAACAACCCCCCACCCCCAAAAAAAATTAAGGAAAAAACACATATATACATTACATATATCTCAAGACCGTGTCCACTTTGAAAGTTAACCTGTAAAACCTAAAAATCTAAGACAAAAATGGTGTCAAAAGAATTAAAGATTGATAGGCAAATCAGTACATGCTAGGACAAAATCTTGCTCAAGTATGCTGACAATAAGCACTAGGAAGAAAAATCATCTAGCAACTTGGACTACACGGGTGATAACCAGGCACATTTAAGCTCTAAAAACGAACTCTACTTACTAAAAGCCTGTTTAGTTTAATAATTCAGGGGTAACGAATCCGTAATTGGCGGTTTGTTTCAAGAAAGTATTTGTCCATTCAGTTCTACATTAACCCACTCTCCCAAATTCTCCCCCGAAAATGCCCCCCCCCACCCCTCAATATCCCCTGTCATCAACCCACCAACTCCACCAACCCACTGCTGCCACCTCCCTATGATCGAAAAACCAGCGAAATTCAGTTTATAATGAACCAAACAGGGTCTAAAATGGGGATACAACCAAGCTTAAGTCTAGAGCTACAAACAAAAAAAGGAAATTTGGGGAATGTTGACAATAGGAATTCCAATTTCAAAATTAGCAAACTTCATGTTAAATGCATTTCACAGCCTCAGTAGCCACAAAACTACAATTGAACACCTCGATCTATAATCCAATTAGAAGCATCATCTAATTTTACAAACAAAAAAGTAACAATATCCAAGATAACCTCATATCATAATCATACAATGTAAAACTTAATGAACCAACAAAAAAAATATACGAGCTTCAAAAATGCATAACTAAGCCAAAAAATATATAAAATCAATAACCCATATAACAGCGTGATCAAATTGAAACATCAATATATCAACCGAGCACAGATCAAAGATAACATATTTTTTGCACTCCCACATTAAAGTAAAGGGCAAATATTCAGAATCCAAAAAAAGAGAGAGAACTAGAAACTTACAGAAAGAAGGTTGTTCATGGTAACAGTAGGTGGGTCAAATCAATTGAAAATCTCCTCTTCCTCAGCAAAATTGATACCAAATTTAAAGTGGGGGATCTCTAAAAAACCCCTTTTTCCTTAAAAACTAATGAATTTCAAAAAGAACCCAATTTGGACAATGGAGGAAAGGATTGATTTTGTTCACCAAAAACGGAAGTTGTAGAAATTAAAAATCTTAATATCTAGCAATTGAAATTAGATTTGAGGAAATATTGAAAAGAAGAGAATTTTTAGAGTTGTTTTATTGTAATTAATTGAAGTGGTTGCAGAACCCCAAACAAACAAGTTTTGTCTGGGATTCCAAATGACCAGTAGAAGAAAATTGGAAGACAGCTGAGACACCCTGGCCGAAAAGAGAGAGAAGAAGAAGGTGAAGCTTGACACCGGATCTTTAGGAAAGATTGAATAAACCTTGCTACCTAAGTGAAGAAATGCGTTATTGAACGCAAAAAAAATAGGAAATATTTCACACAAATACCTTCTATAAGAAACTTTTTTTCAAAAATACTACCTTTCCATTTCTACAAAAAAAAAACTATCTTTTGGAAAAAAAAAATATCAAAAAACTACCTTTTACAAAATATCCTTTTCAAAATACTAGCAAATAACAGTTTCCTTTAAGTTTGATCGTTTAAATTTTCGTTATTGAAAGGAATGTATTGTAAAATGTGGTTTATTGAAAAAAAAAATTACAATGTAGTTTTTGAAAAGAGTTTCTTATATAAAGTAGTTCTTTCAAGCATAGCACCTTTTGGTTGTATGTTCAGAGAAAAAAAATTAGTATATTCATTGCAAAAGGTAACATATCTATATATTTCATGGAATCTAAAATAAATGAAACACTTTTTTCTTTTATGTGAGAGCTTTTCTAGAGAAACGTTCTGTTTATTTGAAAACAGAGGAAGTATTATATTAAAACACATGAGTAAGCATTGCACAACGCCATATGTCACCTCACCTTACTTGTAGTCCATAGAGTTGACAAAAGTTGTCACGACACGAACCAGATACGAAAAAAAAGGGTTATGTTAAGGATCTCCAACCTGTTTAATTAAATGGGTCAATGTGACACGACATGCCTTATTAAATGGGTTGGGCTAGTGTTGAGGTCTCCAACACATATATGACAAGAAAGTGGGTTAGTGTTGAGATATCTCAACACGTTTAATTAAATGGGTCAACAAAGATACAACACGTTTGTCAAATGGGTTGGATTAGTGTCAAGGATTTCTATACCCGTTTATATATGATACGGACACGACGTAAACACGACCTTTTGCCACCTCTTACACTTGACCTTATTCCCTTAGAAAATGGTCAATTTTTTTGCATAAGAGGTATCAAACCCGTGACCTCTTACTTTGTAATATCATGATCTTACCACTATACTTTGACTTGGGCTTGTGACAATATGTCAATCCTAAACTATACATGCTTTATGTTTTATCCCCTTTGTTTCTTTTTAATTGCACGATTTTCAAGACGTTTTAAACCCTTAATCTATATTTTCCTTTTAAGTAAAAATTATAAAAAAATTAATATTATGAATCTACACATCGAGACGAATCTAACATGACCACATATTACTATATTTTTACTTATAAAAAATTCAAAATAATAGGTCAAAGTTAGTAGTTGGATTTTCCAAAAATAAAAATATAGCAATTAAAAAGAAACGGAGAGAATATTAAATTACCTTGGGTATTGCCTGGGCACAACAACTAGTTTATATAAAAATGTAGTGTATAAAACCCAACACATAACCTGCTTGTTGATATATAATCATAGTGATGTTTTTTGATTCAATATACCACTTTATTGATTTAATGTACTAATTATTTTACTAGATATACTTTTTTTTGTTGATAATTTGAACAAAAAAATATGAAAAGGGTTATAAATTAGGCAAAGCTCCTGCCTAAGTGTTTCAAGCAAACACAAATTTCCCACAAAAAAAATGGACTTTAAATTTTTTTTAAAGGGAATCATAAGTGCATAGTATTATAAATTAATGGATAAAGAGTCCATAAGTACACAAGGAACTGCTTCCAAAGGATATGATTATTCCCACATTTGTTACACTGAAAAACGCACTAACTGAGCTAAAAAATTAGACTTTTGATTTCTTTTTGAAGGGAATCCCTGGTGCATATTATATAATAAATTAATGGACAAAGTTTTCATAAGTACACAAGAGCCACTTCCAAAAGATAGTGGTACCCTTAACATTGTTTGTATCCAAAAAGCTCTAACTAAGCTAGATGATGAGCAACATGATTGTCATCCCTATGCATATGAGACCAAACTATGGATTTTGCTATACATCATGGCATCTTCCAGAATATATAGTATCTAGATTATAGAAGAAAATTGCTCCTTAGAGAGGCTATAAACATGGGATTGACAATCTATTTCAAATAACACGTCAGAAAATTGATGAGCACAAGCTAGTTTCACCGCTAAACAATTGGGTTTTTCCATGCTCCACTTCAGGTGACCGCCAAGCTCTGACCCTCCAGGAAGCAACGAATAATATAATACAAAATGTGTTTTAACTGAAGCTAATAAACAACAAAGAAATAAAGAACAATCGGTCCATAAATTTAATGTGGTTCACTAACAATGTGTTAGCTACGTCCACGGGTACGGGGAAAGTGATAACATTATGTTTTGAGGAGAGAGTACAAAATACAAAATATGGAGGCGGACATTAATTAGAAGGTTTTTTTTTTCTAATTAACTTATATGAAATACGCCAAAATAGGGCCAAAAACAGAAAATGGAAAAATTGGGTTGTTCAAAGCGCCATACTACATATTCAAGGTATTCCAACAACACCCTTATGGTCAGGTGTAAGTTGCGAGACCCACCAATCCATTGTTTCCAACAATCGCATCCACATTGACCTTTACCCATCCAACTAACGATGGCTTCCACATTTTCGTGTTGTTGGGAGCGACAGTCTTCACCCCTTCATAGATTCGTTTATAGTAGGTGCCATAATCATTAGCAGCTCATCTCAAACTCCACTATAGAGAGTTTGGTTTTAGCACGTCCTCAAAGACAGCTTTAAACCACAATTACTATGCCATGAAACTTATACCCGCGGCCAACAGATCATCATTCACATCTTCCTGTTACATGAGTTAGGTACTCACATGAGCACTTAGAACTAGGGTTATCACCTTCAAAGCCTCAATAGTGCTCACAAGAGCAACTAGAACTAGGTGCTCTCTTTTATATCTTTTGTTGAATTTATATTTGCACATTTTACATTTTGCTCATTCGAGCAAAATATGTGACAAATGTGTGAAAATATGTGCTTAGGAGCACATAGTTCTAGGTGCTACCTAGAGCATCTTAGAAATTGTGAGGTAACTTAAACAAATAAAAATATGATTTATATTAGTATTTGAGCTAGCTTGAGCTTAAATGAACTTTCATAATTCTTGTCCAAGCTTTGCTTATTAAGAAATTGTTTGAGTGTCAATTTGAGTTCAAATGAGCTACAATCGAGCTTTAGTAAATAATGATTCCCTAAGTTATCTCATGAAATGAGGATTTATTTGAGAACTTTATCTATGTAATTAATTATATTGATGTTTTTGTCAATCATCCCATTAAAACTCATGTTTGTTGTACATTAATATGACAATTAGGTTGTATTTTTGTAAGCTTTTATTTTACTAAATTTATATACTTGAAATTTAGCTACCTTGATAATTTAATCTAACAGATATAGACTTAAGTTTATGTCATATGATAGTGGGAAAATAGGATATTAGAAAATAAAAATTTAAGCATGCATACTCGGTATAATGTTATTTTATATGCATGTTTACATTCCTCTAGCGTGCCAATGCCAAAAGTTGATATTATATAGTGTAAAATTTTCGCTCGTTGATCATATGTTCAAATGTGTATATGTACTGAAATTTTTTTAAACTATTCTTTTCTTTTGTCACCGTTAATAAATAATGCATTAAAAGTAAAAAATATTGTACGACAATGTCCCAAAATCATTGTTACAATGAGAAAAAAAATTACAAAAAGCAAAGAAATATTAGTATATTTCATTTTTCTTTGAAAGTACAGAATAGTTGTCTTTTTTGACATGATAATTTGATGCAATCTTATGAAAAAAATTTGAAACTCTTTCTGCTTACCAAAAAACCTAAAGTTTTAACAAAGATAAGAGTGAGTAGTTTTGTTTCTTGTCGATCCAATGTATTCAAATTTCTTCCCTAGACATTGTCAAAGGGAGTTTTTAATTCCTTCTATGTGCCAAAGTTCAAATTATTTCCTTGCATACCATCAACGTGGGACAACACGCCATAAATTTTATTGTTTTGTTTTCGACAAAACAAACCGCTACCCAGAGTAGCGGTTTACATTAATACATGTGATACTATGAGTAGCGGTTAATAACAGGACACTGCTACGACAACTAGCGGTTTATTACCTTAAATCGCCACTTGGTGTAGCGGTTTTCTTATGGTTATCTGCTGCTACCCAATTTTGGTAGCTAAATAACCGCTATATGGAGTAGTGGTTTATGTGAGCAGCCACATCCAACCCTTCTGTTTTCCCATTACTAGCCGAAGTGTCAGAATACATAACCTGCAAATTCATCCAAACTCCAATCACGCAGCACCAAATCAGGCAAACTACAATTTCATTTTACAATGCCAAATTTATCCAAACATTAACACCAAATTTATCCAAACATTAACACCAAATTTATCCAAACTAATGATGAAGCCAAGAATTTCATCATGATGAAGCCAGATTAAGAAAATAACATAAAAATTTCAAATAAGTGTAATAGTCCAAATAACTTTGAATAAGATATAACATAGTGCTAACTAACTAACTAACTAACTAACTATACAAACAAAAAGTGAAAATGCTAAGTCCCCCTCTTCTTTTTTTTCTTCTGGGTAGGTTTGGATGAACTAGGTGTTGACTCATCAAACTCCGCAATGACGTCAAGAGAAGACGGAGTGGTGATCGAACATCGTCGATACGTCCTCTGATAGACTGGAGGCAAAAGCAACGGTGTCGTGGTAGATGTAGGGGAAGCAGGCGTAGAAGATGTAGAATGGATATATGGGCAGCATAAGTTGGCATGGATTGTAAGATGTGGTTGTGTCCGACTCGGCCAACAGCGTCAATACAAAGCCCCCTTATGGTTTGCAATGTCTGCGCAAACAGTTGGCGCTCCATGTATGGAGGCAATGACTCAGCAGCCTCCAGCACAACCCCGCACCTGTGAGAAACATCAGATAAAGTATATGCCTGCATATAGAAATAAAAATGATATACAGTTTGAAAATTAAATAAAAGTACAAACTAAAAGTCACGTCACGTACCAGGACTATATCTGCCATACACGGGCTGTTAATGTGAAAGGTGGTCGCCTCATGGGATCAGTAATGCACAACCTCGTGATGCGACAATACCATAACATATACTCGTCCATCGCATGAGAATGGCCCCTGAATGGAGTACCCTGAACAAGACGTGTCTTGCGCTCACCCCACTACACTATGTAAGGCCAATATCTGAGTGAATAAATCTTGTTCTTCGACCGTCGATCTATGCCATGAAGAGTCATGCTCATATCACAAGGTGCTAGAATGGTCTGCTCGTATCGGAACTGCACTTGATCAGGAAAATGAAACTCCGCAATGTCGAAACAAATAAGTGGAGCGAGTGTGCGCCATACATGTCGATCAGATCGACAAATCGCAGGTAGCAACTTTCATCTCGCCTCAGTATATGACTGCTAAGTCATCTAAAAAGAAAGTTAAAATATTATGCATGTAAGAGTGGTCTACTAATGTACACAAGTTATGAGACAATAGGCCATAGGTACCTGCTCGTCCGTCTGATAATCAAGTGCTTCCCTGTAGTAAGGAAGTCCACCTGCTAAGTGGGACCTGGTGAGGTGTAACCGAAGCCAACTATAAAGAACTATACATTAATATCCTTTGAAAACTGAAAATGAATAACGTTAACAAATGTGAGACAGTGCTTGTTACCTGACGGCTAATGGCTCAACCCCGCCCCCCGGTACATGCTGGGAGTCTAAAATCGGAATGCCATCATCACCCTCAACCTGTGGAGCTGGGTCCCACACCCTCAAGATCACAGGCTTACTTATGTGTATGTGCTCCCATGCCTAGAGCTACAACAACACCATAGGTCCCCTAATTCCCTAGTACCCTTGTGGGATGCCCGATATAGCTATCGATACAAGTATGCAAGCGTCGCTTTACCCCGGCTATATATCCCTGCTAAGTCCAGATCAGCCAAGAGAAGGAGATAAATCAGCTGGATTGTATCCCCACTCTTGTCAGTAAAAAGAATGGACCCCATCAGTACAAGAATGTAGACCCGTGCGAATCTCTGCACAGTCTCCTAGTCAGCACCAATCGACAACAAGAAAAATTGTTGCCTAAGCCATGCCAACCTCAAAGACGAACCTTGGAGAACCTTGGGCTCATTCTCCTAAGTGGTGGGCCAAATCCCTAACAACTCGTACACTTGTGCAACCTAATTATCCTCGCTTGAACTAGTGATAGGTGACCCGTGCACCCTTAGTCCAAGGATAACGGCGACATCTTGTAAGGTAAGCGTCACATCCCCAACAGTCAAGTGAAACGTATGTGTCTCCTATCTCCATCACTCTTCTAACGCCGTCAAAAGTGGTCAATGAATCTCCAAACTGTCACCTACCAAAAAATGGATGCTGAGAAAACCACAGCGCTGGACATACCGAAGGACCCTATCTTCAACCTCCCAGTCATGTGTAAGACTGTGATGATGCAACCGACACGATAATACCGTGTCCTCTACTCCCCTCCAGGCATCCTCACTTCGATGCTTGACCTGAAGGGTGAGAACACTGCGATCAATGGGGCCGGGAAAGATGGACTGCGCCATCGGACCTAAGAATAAAAAATTAGCATAAGTTAATAATAGTGAAAATAAAAGGCGACTATGACAATAACAGTAAATTATGTCTTAGCGACTATGGTAATAACAATAATTTGTGTTTGTAATGTAAATAAATTTACCCAGATGTTCCTTCACCGCCCTTGTTAGGACATGTTTGGTTGTTATGTCCTGAAACTCTACAAATGCTACAGCTAATCTTGCCGCGTCTATCAAATTCATCCGTTTCATTTTTTATTTTAGTGGACCTCGGACGTCGAACTCCACGCTTTAGCGACTCATCAGCTACAATTTTCGGACCACAATATGGCGAACAATTGTATATGTCTGGCACAGGCTTAAAGTAGGACATATAAGTAGATCGATACTCGGTAGTCGTAAAAGAAGCGTCCACAAAACCACCATATGACAAGCTATGGTATCGACAGACCGCAAGGACATGAGAACACGACAACTTAAATATTCTAACTTTCTCACATGTGCATGTCTTTTGAATTAAGTTAACCGTGTGTTTTTTTTCACCTTTCTCTGCAATATGGCCCCCATGTCCTGTTGTGACTCAAATAACCCTCGTTCATAGTCAAACACAATCACCTCATGAGCACTTGCCTTCTCCATGTTTTTTAATGATGGCATTCGCCTTTGGACTATAATAATAGCCTTCCTCAAGTATCTTTCTACCCAATTCTCTCCTCGTAGCAAAATAAGAGTTGACACGACAAAATGTCATTGTTATCAAAGCAGTGATTCGAAGACATCATGCCCCTTTCAGGACACCATTAAACACTTCAGTTATGTTCATGGTCTGGACACCATATCTACATCCGCCATCATGATGAATTGACCATAGATAAAAGGTAATGTGCAACAGATATTTAGCCGCCTTGACATTAATGGAGCCAATTCGATCAATGTAGTACAAAAACTTCCTTTTTTGCCTAGCATATGCAACTTTCCGAAATAGATTCTTGATTGCAGCATTCTTAAACTTCATGGTCAAGTTGGAAGCAAGATATCGCATACAAAATCGGTGATGGGCATACGACTCTTCCCATCCACTTTGGGTCTCGTTTATAGCTGCAAAAATACCTAAATGACGATCAGAGTTGATACACAAACCCTTTCTATCTGTGACAGAATGTCTAATGCGAGCTAAAAACCAAGACCATGAGTCATTGCATTCCTCCTCCACAATAGCAAAGGCAAGTGAGAATAGTTAAAAATTAGCATCCGTGCCCATAGCAATCAATAATGTGCCTTTGTACTTCCCGCACAAGTGAGTACCATCTATGGTGAGTAGGGGTCGACAATGACGAAATCCGATAATGGAGGGTTTAAAGGTCGGGAAGAGTCTCCTAAAGATGTGCATAGAGGGATCTTGTGTCGGGATCGTACACCAATGCTCGATAGTGCCTCGATTGGACTCTTTCAGGGCTTGCAAGTACCTAGGTAACTCTTCAAAAGACTTCCCCCAGTCACCAAAAATGTTGGTTATTGCCTTTTTGTTTGGCAAACCAAGCTCGCTTGTTTTGTTATTGAAAAATGATACTCGTTCTTCACAAAAGTCAAAATGGATTAAACTTTGAATGCAAGATTGGTCCTAATGAAATCCTCGATGAGATCGGCAACGAAATCCGAGGAAATGAGAGGATGGTCTCCAGATCTTATGTCTCCCAAAAAATTGCTTGCATGCAGACCCCCATATCGTACAATTTAAATGAATACGACCGAGTCATGATTGCACGCAACCTCCATGGACAATGACACACTTCCTTACTCACACATTCAATGACTTACTTTGTTGGCTCTGACTCTAATACTTGAAACATATGGTTTCTAGAGATCGACCATGCTTTCACAAAATTCTTTAATTGCTGCAATGAGGCAAACTCTTGCCTAATCTCAAATTCAGAAGCCACTGTCAATGAGCTATTACATTTCCAAGTCATCCATGCATCTATTAACCTTCAACTTCGACAGTTCTAAGCCAATCTTTGTGAAGGAACACCCTCTTTTATTATCTTATCAGCTGCTTCTCTTGCATCATCGTCCTCCTCCCTATATATCAGAATCCACGTGCTCCTCCTCATTCCCAAAAAGTCCACATCAGTTCGATCTAGAGTATCAAGATGGAATGTGGATAACATGTGGGGAGAATAACCAGAAGAACTAAACTCATTCATGTGCTCATTGACATAATTTGGATCTCATAATATGCTAGTAAATGATCCAAATCGCATCTTAGGAGCTGATGTCGGTACTTCCATTGTAATAGCCTGACTTATTAAGCTTAGATTAGAGTCGATAATTCACGATTATTGGGCTAATGATGATGAATTAAGCTGTAACCGTTACGTTTTGAAATCTAAGAATTGAAATGACTGTTGTGTGAATTTTGTTGCCAATGTGGATATTATGTGTTATTAGCTAACTAATAACATGAGCTATGTGATAATTGAGTAATTCATGAATTATGTTAAGAACGTTGAGTATCTTCTCAGAGTTATGAGATTTGTAGTACTTATTGATATCGTTTTATTATTCGGGGAAGTGAGATTAAGGATTAATTAAGTCAAGATACTTCTATTAAGGTATATAATATACTTTTGGAGAAATTTAGTTAAGAATAATTAAGGATTAGGAAGTAATTGAGAAGAGAATCCAAGTTAAAAGCCTTGGAAATTCTAGTTAATTCATAAGCAAGGGAAATGACGATTCTACCCCTAATACTAAACCGAAAATTACGATTTTGCCCTTACCCATTCTCCATATATATGAGACTAAGGTCCTCATTCATTTTCATCAGAATCATTTCACAAGAAACACAACAAAAACACGTCTTCTCTCCTCCTTTCTCACACCATTTCTGGCGAGCAGCAGAGCTTGGCTCCTAGCTCTGATTCTTGCATGCAATCACTTCCCTAGGTCTATCAAGTTGTTCTCCATACTGGGCAAACGTTACTTTTGAGGTTCCATTGCAGTAGCATCAAGAAAAACCAAGGAAGGTGAGTTGTGGCTGAATTTCAGCATTATTGAGGTGTATTAGGTTGATACTTGATTTCTTTGGGTTAATTGCTAACTTTTAAGTGATGAATGTTTCTCTATGGTCCTAAGGAGTTGCTGTAGAAGTTATAAGAGTGGTTAAGTAAGATTTGACTCCTAAGCATCGAGTTAAGGTACACAAGAACCACCCTTCGAATCCTTACTTTCTAGTTTGTTTGTATAACACTCGTTTTATGGAAATTGTGGGAGCTTCGAGTGTGTATTTTATTGGTAACCTACTGATTTATTAATGAATTATAATTAGTTGATTTCAATGTGTTACATGTGAATTTTGGTAATGATTTCTGAAATATAAATCGTTACATGTCAAGTTCCTCTAAAACCGATCAAACCGTGCTTCTACTTTGATTGTATCTTTGATTAATTACCTTAAATGTTGCTGTCCTTTCATGGTATACTTCTGGAAAGTTCATATCTTGATTGTTAATAAACCTTTTTTTTCGTATTTTTCCTCTTATGACAAGTACAACCTTCGTTTGAGAAGTAAACAACACTTAAAACTCGACTTTTCGTTTCATTACACTAGTACAAAGTTGGTCAAAGGTAACATGTATGAGGTAACACTTTTGAAAATTCAAGTTTGTCGAGTATATATGTAACACCTTGGTAACACTTAATCAATATGTAACACTTAATGTAACACATTTTTATACGTAACATTTTGAAGTAACACTTTTTCAATTGAGTAACATTTTGATGTAACACTTTCAGATAGGTAACACCTTTAGGTAACACTTACATATTGTAACATTTTAAGGTAACACTTTAGAATAAGTATTTTTTTTAAAGAGTATAAGTATAATTTTGAATATATCATTATGATTATTTTAATTACTTCGTATTATTTCTTATAGGAGCAGTGTACTTAACAAACTCATCTTCCCTAAAAAAAAACAAAACCATATTAAATTAATTGAGTGTTGATCCCAAAATTCTTGTTGGCGCTTAATCAGCCGCCAAAGAGAATTTTACTCCAAAAAAAACAACATTTACTGTATTTTCAATTCTAATTACAAAGAACTGCTGCTTAGGTTTTAGTGTTTCACCACCAGTCTCCTTCTTCGTTCCAGACCGACTCGCTCGCTCTCTTTTTTCGTTCTTGTAACAAGCTTATTTTTAAATTTTTTTATTAAATGCTAATTATAATTATTACTTCCTCCGTTTTTTTACTCGCAACACTTTTTTTTTCATCAACTCCAATGCAATTTTTGGGTATGAGAGAGGTAGAGAGGAAAAAAAAGAGGGCCCATGTGATTGGAGAGAGATAGAGAGAAAGGAAAAGCAAAAATAGAAAGTGTTGCAAGTAATTAATTATTTCCCCTTTAGGAAAGTGTTACGGGTAAAAAAAAACGGAGGAAGTAATTTAATTATGTATTAGATATCCTCATTTTATTTTATTTGGAACATGAGTATTGATTTGTTATATTTTAATATATTTATTATTGTACTTTTATGAAGTTATTACAATCAATATTGTTATTATATATTTTCGATTTCAATTATTTAAATTTATTGAGTAGTATTTACCCCCAATATGAAACCAAATTGATGCGTTTTATCAATTTGGGTCGGTTTCCCCATCCTTTTGTTTAACCTTGTTGGTTCATTTGAAAACCCAAAACCGAACCCCCCATCCTTATTGTGGGTCAGCTAAACCCAAAGAAACCCCCCTAACCCGCCTTCTCTCTGCTCGCTTCTCTCACCTTTCTCTCTCAAACCCTTGTCTCTCCTTTGCCTCGCCAGTTTGCACTGCCTCACCGCCATTTGCCGGCGCTCAAATCGATGTTGCTCTCGTCCCTGATTACTCTCTCTCTCTCCTTGCATCTCTCTCTCCTTGCATCTCTCTCATTCCTCCTTGTTGATGCCGGTGCTGCTTGTTTTTTGTCGCATCTCTTCTTTTCCTCGTGGTGGTGTTGTTCCTCTGTTGGTGTTATCGCTGCTACTGCTGTCCTTTCTCTCCTCTCGCGGCCGCCGTTAACTCGTGCGGTTGTTGCCGTTCTTTGTTGTTGCTTGTGTCGGGTTGGGCCTGTCGTGACTCTGCTCCTCCTTTCTCTCGCTGGTTGCGCAGCTCGTGGCCGGTGGTGGTGCCGCCATCAGGCTTCTTCTTCTATTGTTGGTACTAATCCTCTCAATCTCTCTTGTGAATTGAGTTTTGTTCCATTGAAGTTGTGAAATTAGGTGTGAAAATGAAATTGTGCTCTGATTGAGTATCTGAATGAGTATGTTGAATTGGAGTTACTTGTTTCGAGAACTCGTTGTTGTTGTTGTTGTTGTTGTTGTTGTTGTTGTTGTTGTTGTTGTTGTTGTTGTTGTTGTTGTTGTTGTTGTTGTTGTTGTTCGTCGTCATTGTTGGGTTGTTGTTGTTGTTGTTCTCTTGTAAATGATGTTGTTACGGCTATTGTTGTTGTGTTATTGTTGTTGTTGTTGTTGTTGTTGTTGTTGTTGTTCTTGTAGTGTCATTGAAAATAATTGAGCATTTATTCTTATGTTATATATGTTGACTATCATATTAACCATAATTTTTGGTTATTGAACTGGATAGTGGCATATCGTATTGGTGTTAGTTCAATCTAGTTTGTGAGGTAAGTTCAGTTGGTGCTACTAGATTGTTGATATGGTTTTGAAATCTTGATTATAAGTTATTATGCAAAATTAGATTATGATTGAATCTTCAATTCTAACATTCTATTAAGATTTAGTTTGATTTGTTAGTTGAAAGAGTAGTCTACTTCGTTAGATTGAGAAGAAAATCACTTACATAATATGGAATTAAAAAATTAGAATGTAATGCAAATGAATTATAAATTAGGAATTAGTTAATGTTTTGTCGTATTTGAGTTAACTTTTGTATTATGAATTCATTTAGAAATATAGTTTATTATCGATGTTATTAGTTAGCGAGGTGAATTTAAAGATTGTCTAGCTAATTTGTGCTAATTTAGAGTTTATTGAGTCAGTTTATGCTAATTTGTATTTATGATTCAATCTATAACAAGAATTAGTTGGGCTAGGAAGACTCATTTTGTATGAAGTTCAATGTTATTAGTTAGTAAGAGGTAATCTAAGTTTCTTTGGGTTTAATATGAGGTTGATTGAAAGTTAAGAATTCCTATATAGTATTCATATTGTCTTAATTCCAGTTCGTTGTCGAGTTATAAGCTAAAAGTATCACAATTAAGAAATTATAAAGGTATAAGTCAATTAGTAAGAGTATCGAGTCTTTAAGAGTGAAGTGATTAGGTTAGCCAACTTAATTAAAGATAAACAACGGATTAGGTAAATGTTGATAATAATATTCAGATCATTAAAAATAGTTTCATTATCCCTAAAGATGATTAAAAAGCTTTATATCGAAATAGGTTCGAGTTTACGAGAAGGTAGATAATATGTCTAAATCTTTTGGTAATATATATACTAAACAAAATTAGTAGTTTAATAAACTCCTTTCATAATGGTTACTTGTTTTAGCTTGTGAGATTCGATTTAATTAGTTTCTAATGGAAAAGTGCTAGTAAATTGGTGAAGGTGGTTATTTTTAAGAAGGTTCATCAGATTAAATATAATAGGAATATCTACTAGCTCATGTCATTGCTGTTAAGATAAATTTGGAGGTTAATTGTGAAGAGTAAAGGAGTATATAATTCGATTATAGTTGTGAAACATTGGAGTGGACTTTAAATGTAAATTAATTTGATTAATTTCACTTTAATATCTGCATATAGAGTAATATAATAAAAGTCACTTGTTTGATTGGTGTTTACTCAAATAAGTTAGTTGTGAATTACTTAGAGGAAACTTGTTATATAGTTGAATAAGTTTGTAATTAGAAACGAGGAATCACTCGTTCTATGTAATCATCAGTTTGATTCGTTGATATCCATGTTACAAATATTCAGAATTGATAGTAGAGTGGGAGGAAATGTGGGAAACATGATGGGTTAATAATACCATCTGTATCTTTTGGAGCATGTGCTTCACACCCATCAAAAACCCATGTTAAACATGCACAGGGTTAGGAATTTCGACACTAGGTTGTACCCTTGCTGAATATTATGCTATTCATATAATGTAGTTTGACTTTGAAGATTCTTTTTTTTTTCTTATTGCAGGATGATGAAGATAATGGATTAGAGTAGCAAGTAGTCATGATGCTTCGGGAAACAAACATGCATGATAGGGCAATGGAATTGAAGAGGAGAGAAAGAAATGACCATAAGATTGATTTAGGTTATTTTTAGAGAGTTATATATATTATGACTGAATTTTCATGTCAACTATATATATTTTGAACGTAATAGTTTATTTTCAATTGATGAATACTATTGTTCGTCTCATTCTTTACAATAACTATTGAGTATTTATACTCATTTATAACTATAATATCATTCTACTTCCTCTTCGTTATTACGTTTGTAAGTTTTAGTATTAGTTTCATTGTATGTGTGTCGACAAATCTAAAAATGTTACTATAAAACTTGTGAAATAGAATGTTACGATAAAGCTAGCTTACGAAAAGTGTTGCCTAATATCTAACAAAGTGTTACATATGCTGACTTAAAATGATACATAATATCCAATAAAGTGTTACTATAATTCAAGAGATGACATATAAAATGCTACTATAGGTGAAAAAGTGTTACATAAAAAATTAGGAGGAACACTATAAAAATGCTACATTAGTCTTAAAAAAGTGTTACATTAGAAAATTTTGAGTAACACTTGAAAAAGTAAAACATTAGCATTGGAAAGTGTTACCTTAGAAAATAGGTAGCACGGGCAGATGTTTCACTTATAAAAGTGTTACCTATTGCCTAAAGCAACACTTTTGGGTCTTTAAGTAACACTTTTGGGGTGATACTTTAGGCCAATTATGCACTAGTGTTATTTTCTGAGCTAGTAAACCCTTGTTCTTTTGGTTCTTAAAATGCTTTTGAATGATGAACACCTAAAGCCCTATTCATGTATTATGGTATAAACCAAAACTTTGGCTAAACACAAGAGTTACAAGTGATCTTTGCATAAAAACCACTGTTCTTTAACATCAAACCGAGAACCATAGAAATTGACATATGTTTTACTTGTGTGAGATAATATTTCCATATATCAAGAGACCTTCTATAAACCTTTTATATACTGCCATGTCTTGATAATACAACCTTTAACCACCTCAACTAATCACAACATTCTTTCGATGCCTGATTGTTAAGTCACCTTTCCCAAAACAGTGGAACTTGACATAGCAAGCTTGTGTTTACGAAACTTGTTTTGATAAGTTAAGATGATTATTAAAGTTGGTTCCATCAAGTATTTGAGACTAAAGTTTTTGTATATTTGAGTATAAGTTTTGTAAGTATTAAAATTCTTGTTTTAGAAGGGAAGTAGCTGCATAAGCAGTGATGAACAACACTCACAGAGTGGGTTTGCTCTTTAAGTATTTAGAGCGGGTATTGTTCCGGAGCGGGTATTGCTCCGTTATGTAGGGTCATGACCTAGAAAGTCTTGCAAGCAGAAAATAAGAAAAGGTGGGGAGACGTCCCTTAAAAGTTTGGAGATTGGCTTTGCCCTCCATTCGTGTTCCTTCCCAGAGTTGGAAATATTTTGATTTATGTATAAAAATGTTTAAGTAATTGTTGAAAAGAGTATAAATGTTGCTCATGGAAAGTCACTCAATATGTTCATGATGTTGTTATTATTTCTACATTATTCAAAGGGAGAAAGTAACTTTATAATTAAGCGAATAAAAGTGTTTGAGACAACAGTTATGTTATTACTTCGAAATAAAGTCTATTTTCAGCCACCTTACTATTTTGCAACTGGTGGGACTTGTGTACCGGCGTAAGCTGACTTTTTTGTTCTCTTGAACCTGTCCTGGTGGGGGCAGATTCAGCTATTTTGCAGGACTAAAATGAAGGTTAAAGATTAGCTTAGTCTGGAATGTTCATGTTATGTGAACAGCCGTTGCGTTGTGTTTTCTGTATAATATCGACTATGTTATGTAACTTATATTTTGAACTCGGTGATCTAAATACTTAGACTATGATGTAATAATGAAATAATTTAGGTTGTTTTCATAATATGCTTAGATACTTCCAGATTTCCTAACCTCCCAAGGGCAGGGTGGTTTAGAAATCTGCACTAACAACATCTCTAATTAGCAGCTTAGCTCTTTAATTAATTATAGTTAGTCTTAATTAAGCTGCTATTTAGAGAGGGCTGTTACATCCATGCTACCTCTACAATATATCGTAGGAACATAGCCCACATTATCTTGGAGATTTATCTCCTTAGGAACTTGTTCAATGTAAACCTCCATCACCACGGCTGGCGTTTGTGTCACCGAAAGCCACATAGCACTTAGTGACTCGTCATCCTCCAGCGTAATTGGCACATATTTCCCCAGCATCGGATATCTCATAAATACTTTCCAATCCACAGACTTAAGATCACAACTGTAGGCGTGTTTATATTCGCCTACGTGGTGTGAGCGCGTATTTGACTACCTCATTGCAAAGGTTTTATTGAAAATGTTTTTGAAGTCGCCAACAAGTCTTTAAAGGAAGACTTATGAACCTAATCGGATATTGGGAAATCGTAGGGACAACTTAGGGGCTTATCTAATGTAGATTTCCCCGTCATGACTCCATTAATGGTCAATGAACCATAGATTTAGTTCGGTGGCGAGGGTACGAACATGGTCAGGAACCACATTCACCCATTGCTGGCATCTACTAAATAGCGATTCATATCAAAGTTCATCCTAAAGAACAAACACCCTAAAAATATTAGTCTACATTGGTTTATTAAACACATAAAAAGAGTACTTTTTTGTGACACATTATTAAGCAATCAAAATTACTGGGTTCCTAGTACTGCAAGTTGGGCTTACAAGTTTGTTTGTAATGCCAAGCAGGAAGCAAGTGAGAAAATTCAGGGAGATCAGTGGCTGTAATGTGCAAGCTTCAGCATAAAAAATCAGTACAGAAGCTTGAGTACTGAGAATACCCAGGTGCATTGGAGAAAATATGTTTGACGTAGGTATTCAATTCCAAAACATAGATTGATAATGTGGCTTGCGATTCAGAGGAGGCTGAAGACCAAAGATAGATTGCATCAGCATGGTGTGTGTGATAATGATAGATGCTCAATCTGTCAAATACAAACTGAAGACACAGAACACCTGTTCTTTGCTTGTCCATTCAGCTCTTATTGTATTCAGAAGATTATGGAATGGATTGGTATAAGGTGGAATGGAAGGAACATCTTCCAACTCTGCAGATGGATGAAGGATAGATACACTAGGTCGAAATTTAAGATACATGTTGGGATAGCTGCTATTTTGGCTACTGTATATATGATATGGAAGAATAGAAACTTAGCTTATTGGGATCCCGCTGTCCATACTATAGAGCATACAATTAAAGAAATTAAATTTACAGTAAAACATAGGATTTTACAGATTATGAGTGTGAAGGTTAGGAGTAATGAGCGGAGTTGGCTTCCTGATTTGTAAGAGCTGGGCCTGTCCAGTTGTGTGTTGGGGCTAGGTTTTGCTAGCTGCCATTAGGTGTATTGGTTTATGTTTTTAATGCTATCTCTTAATTACCAAAAAAAATTTTACTGGGTTCATAATAGGTTGTCCAAATTATCTGATTTAGTCGTTAGAACAATTTCTTAGATCTTGATTAGCAATAACAACATGTTGATGATGAAATCATAAGCTGGACAATCATAGAAAATATATAAGAAAAATTAGAAAGAAAGAGTAGAGATTAGAATGTCCAAAAGAATGATTTTTTTATCAAAGATCTACATCATGAAAGAAATCGTTAGTAACTTCAATAAAATAAATAAGAAAGATTTAAGGACCCTCAAGAATATACCGGTGGCTTGGGTATGAGGGAATAACAACCTATGAGCGCAGCAATCGTGAAGCCTTTCAAGGAAAGTTTGTGACGATCGATCAAAGTAAAAGTATGTGTTTATGTGTTTGTGTGTTTAGATATGAAAGTATGAAAGTATGAGAGTATTTTCGCCTTGAGAGATCGCAAGTATTCAGGTGTAAAGAGTGTATATAGATCCGGAAATCATTAGCTAATTTATAGGAAAACTTTTAACAAATAAATAAGAAAGAATAGTGCGCGTCGCGCAAAAGATTACGCGACATGCAAAGCCGTGCGTCACTCGCATTGCCATGCGTGCCACACAACGCATTGCGCGGAGCGCAATACACGCAAGTGCGCCAGACGCAAAGCGCTACGCCAGACGCAAAGCGCTACGCCAGACGCAACTGTGATCTGGACAACTTTTTTTATTTAACGTGGTTCTCTAAAGGTTCTTTTTATCTTTTATCTTCATATCCGGAAACCAGCTACTTTACGAGATTAAATCTGATTTCAACTTTAAAAATCCTTTACTTTAAGACATTTATTTATTTATGAAAATATTTATTAACATAATAAATAAATACAATTATTCATCATGAATAATTAATTGGGTTTTTCAAAGGTTTGGGCTCAAAATACAATTAATTATCTGGAATAATTTAATGCGCTTTAAAATTGGATTTTGGATCTTTAATACAAATAAATAGGTTTTATGCTTTAAAACGGTTTTGGGCTTGACTCTTAGGATTGCTCTCCCCTCGGGTCGGACCAATTAAGACCACGGTATGTTTCATCATTGAGTCCCTAATGGGGAGACTCGATTTTGTGTTTACAGAAGCCCCCACTTTGACTGAGGTTCAGGAAACCAAAATTCAAAGTATACGGTGTCGGGACAGAGAACGATTCTAAACGCTCTGCAGTTTAGAACTGATCTATATATCGTTGGTTTCTTCAAAACACAGTTAGTCTTTAAGACGATAACTACAACTAATCTGATTACCTACTGGAGAAGATGTTAGCAAATAGGTGCAAACAACTCAGATGATAATGTACATAATGATGCAAAGATGCAAACTTAGACTCTCTAAGGATGCATGAGACGCTATGCAAGGATCAAGGTTATGCAAAGTTAAGGAATGAAATGTCATGCAAGGTCAGGGTTATACAAGGCTAGGAAAGATGAAATGGAATGTAAAGTCAGGGTTATGCAAGATTAGGAGGTTTGGATAGGCAGAGAGATAGATTGGTAAATTTTCGAAAACTGTTTTGGTAAATAATTGGGGTCCGCAAGTGATATCCGTAGATTACAACTCTTCTGGAGTTTGATTTGGATGAACCACCACATATATAGGTAGCCCCTACTTCAGGGTAAGCTTGTCTTGAATTAGGCATTATGAGCCTAGATTGGTATGTACTTGATCTGTATTGATCATTTAGAGTTCTTCACTAGGGATTCTTCTTTGGGGAGTTTATACATGCAAAGTCAGATATCGCCAGAGATTATGGAATTGCCAGAGAGTCCTTCAGGGACAAGGAAAGTTTCGATTGAAAAAAAAAATAAAAAGTTTAAATTTGTGACTCAAATAGATGTAGGTGGGAAAAGGCTTTGACGTGGCTAGGTTCAGATTCGAGTCTATGTCGGAATCTAGAAAGAGCATGCTTCTGAATTATAGAAAGTCAAATCATTAGACCATGATTAATTTACTTTATTGAAGCGATCAGACCTCGCTATGAGATTTCCTACGTATCCTTGCGGAATCAGACCATTCGTAGTTCTAGATCTAATTTCTTTCTCTTTTTTCGTTTTTTTTTGTTACCTAACTTTTGCCTAGGCCACCTTTTCGGGTTGTCAACCTAGCAGGCTTGGACATACCTTGAACAAGGAGTTAGGAAAGGTTTAAAGAGTTTGAGGTTCATGGTTTCGATGAAGGTTCAATTGGTTGCGCTAAGGTAGGATCATGGATTTGGATTATATGGGTTAAGGTTTTGATAGATTGAAGGATTTGAATGAGGATTAGAACTTGTGTGCAAGCCCCCTAGCTTGACTTTTTATTTCTTTGCCTTTGGCTTTTTCTTTCTGCTTTTGCATTGCTTTGTGCATTTTCTTTTGCTTTTGCCTTTTTTTTTGCTTTTTTTTTTGCACTTTGAATATATCTTTTTTTTTCCGCATGGCATAAATTTTTTTTATGTACAGAGGCTTGCACATATGTTTTTTGTAGTTTAGGTATTGGGAGGCTTGAAGGCTATTTTATGGAGCTTTGAAGGGATTATTTGGCTAAGGGTAATGAAGATGATGACTCAATGGATTTTTATTTTTCTTGGTTGCATGGAGATGGCTTATGGAGGGTGATGGAGGGAAGAGGGAAAGAACTCTTAATCCAAAGTATGTATTTTTTTTTGTTTTGTTTGTATTTTTATTTTATTAATCAAGATTAAGTTGATTTAAATTAGAAGCATAATAAAAGTTGGAAGGCCAATGAAAATGAAAAGAAAATGCTATTATTTTATTAATTAGAAATAAATGGAACAAGGCTGATAAACATTAAAGTAATTAATGACATAGACCATACATGAAAGGAAATAAAGGAGCTAGAGAAGTAACTCTCCGACTCAACCTAGGAAACTAGCGCTAAATGACTAAGCCCCTTGCATTGTTGCGACGATGCCTAAGGGATTGTTGTTGTTGCTGACTTTTGCTGCAGTTGGGATTGGAAGTCTACCATTATCAACCATATCCTGTAGAGCATTCTTTAAGGCCCAACACACGGATGTTAGATACCCATTCCCTTGGTGATATTTGCAGTAAGCATTACGATTCAACTTCTTGGACCTATTCTCAAGTGCAGGGTCCGGAGTAGGACCAATAGGTTGGATTGCTCCTCTTGCATGAAGCTTGATGAAAGCTTCTTCTAAAGTCATTCCCAGTAGGAGTGAAGGTTCTTTGAGGCTTTTGAGAACCTCCCTTTTCAGTAGTTAGAGAATTGACATCATTGCTTTTGGAGCTAGAAGGGTTGTTGTTACTCTTCTTCAAAGAGTTGTTGTTATTGGAACCATTATTCTTTGAGGTTTGTACCTCTTCTTTAATTAGTAGGCCTACCTTGTAGAGTTTCGTGAAAGACTCCATAGGTTGGAATTTGATGTAATCTCTATATTTGGGCTGCAAGTTACAGATCACTAGTCGGACTTGGTCCTCTTCAGTCAGCCTGTTAGTCATTTGTGCGACCTTTTCCCTCCATCTATTAAGGAAGGTGACAATGTCTTCGTTGGAGTTTTGTTTGTTTAACTCCAACTCACGGAGACTAATAGGAAGTTGAGTGTTATATATGTATAGCTTGCAGAACTCTTCTTTGATGTAGTCTCAGCCGTTTAGCTTAGTTTTGTTTAGTGATCTGAACCACTTGGATGGATGTGCATCCAAGGTCAAGGGAAAGACATAAGCAAACAAGTCCAATCTCATGCCTTTGAGAGCCATAGAGATGGAGAAAGCTCTTAAATGATCATATGGGTCTTCGACCCCCTTGAATTTTAGGAGGTCACCCAATGTTGCCTTTTCAGGAAACTTTTCCCTCAGTTCAGGATCAATGATGTCATGGCCATGAGCATGACTCTCAAGTACAGGAATTGATTGGATCAATTGCTCGTGTTTTTCGATCCTCAAATCAGTCTTAAACTTGATATATAGGAGGTGGTGGTGGTGGAGTCTCATCTTATTCTTCTTCCTCAGTTCTCAACTTTTCTCTCAGCATCTTGATCTCTTTGTCTTGTTCCTCAAGACGAGAGTTCATAAGTTGGAGCTAATCCATGATTGCATTAGAGGTGTCTCCCATCTCGGATGATGATTTAGAAGTCTCAGAAGATTCGTCTGAAAAAATGAGAATTCGTTTGACGAGTCTGGGAGTAGGTTGACCTTCTTTCCTCTCTGTTGGACGTTCCCAAGTTATAACCTCACGACCTGTCCTGAATAAAAATCGAAGGGACCTTACTTGTAAGTTTTATGAAATGATTTTCAAAACAGGAAATGAAAATGAGAAATGGAAATGGGAAATGTGAAATGAAATTGAAAAATGAAAATGGAAAATGAAAATGGGAAATGATTAGAAATAGAGGATTAGAAATGGGTATGGTTTTGGACTAGTATGGGCTTGACCATGATGTTGACATGGGCCTAACTATATGCATATGCAGATATGGACTGGACTATGCAAGCAGACTGGACTGTGCAAGCAGATTGGACTCAATGATTGGGTTTTGCTGAATACTAGCCTTTGAACTTATAGGAAGAATAAGCAAACTAGACTCAAAGAAGATTACCTATGTGGACTTGAGGGAATACTAGATGAACTTACGGGAGAGTAAGCAGGCTAGGCTCACAGAAGATTGTGTATGTGGACTTTAGGGAACACTAGACTTTGAACTTACGGGAGAGTAAGCACGCTAGGTGATAGGAAAGACTAGACTTTGAACTTACATTTAGAGTAAGTAAGCTAAACCTAAAGTTGACTAGACTTTGAAATTACAGGAGAGTAAGTAGGCTAGGCAATAAGGAAGGCTAGACTTTGAACTTATATTTAAAATAAGCAGGCTAGACCTAAGGGTGATTAGACTTTGAACTTACAGGTGAGTAAGTAGGCTAGATCAAAAGATTAATAAGTTTAGAGTTTGGACTTCGATCTATGTGGGTTTGAAATTGTATTTAACTAGGGTTTACATAGAGATGCAAACTAGACCTAGGATTGAGCTTTTATAGTCTGAAGACTTGACTAGGGCTTACATAGAGATGCAAACTAGACCTAGGGTATAAATTGAGATTTTATAGTATGAAGACTTGACTAGGGCTTACATGGAGATGCAAACTAGACCTAGGGTATGAATTGGGCGTTTATAGTCCTAAGACTTGACAAGGGCTTACATGGAGATGCACACTAGACTTAGGGTATGAATTAGTCCTAAATAGACCTAAGTTTTGGATAGGGCTGGGATTGGACTGGGATTAGACTTAGATTAGAATGGCTGAGATGAGACTTAGATTGGAATGAGCTGAGATGAGACTTAGATGGGCCTAAGATGGATTATAATGCAAGTGGGACTAATATGAATGCATGGACTCAAATGTGCCTAATATGAATGTATGGACTTCAGCTTAAATTGGCCTAGGATGAATGCAAATGGACTCTAATACACATGTGCCTGAAATGAATGCGAATGGATTGGAATTGTATTGATGGTTTTTTATTGGAGATATTTGGTTCATTGGATTGGATTGGATGAAGGTGTTTGCACTAGGCTTAGAATTTTACGAAATTTATTTTTTGAAACGAAACCCCTAGTTTTTATCTTTTATTGGAAAAGATGATGGATGATTTTGAAAAGATTTCTTTTTTTTTAATTAGGTGGTATGATGAGGATTAGTAAATGTCTTCAAAAAAAAGGAGAGAAGAGGGTGTAGGATTAATTTTGAAAGAGATATGTTTTTTAAGGAGATGGAATATGATAGGGTAGGATTGTTAGGGAAGATATGTTAAAGATGGGATGAAATGGAACGAGGTAGACATGCATAACGACTCTAACTCTACAATGATCACTTTTATAGATGCACTTTTTAGGATAGACTCGACCTTAGCTGATATGTATAAAATAAAGATTGATTTTTATCTTTGAATTAGGTGAGTTTTGATTTTTGACAAAAGGACTCTAAGAACGATCATGACTCTACATGAATGCAGACGGAAAAAAAATACAGAATTGACCACTACGACGACTAAATCGACAAAAACAAGAGATGCACAGGATGCACACCTCACAACAACGTTGCACGTGGCGCGTAGCCTGTGCGTCCGACGCGAGAGCGGTGCGCCAAGCACAACTCAATGCGCTTGGCACACTGCTTCCCGTCATGCTATTTGGCGATTTAGGCGAGGTTTTGGCTAATTCCACATAATTTCGGGACGCGACGATAAACGAGACATTATGACGGATTTATTGACTTAAACGATAGCCGAATTGGCAATGGCATGAGAGCACTCGGGCGAAGCCTATGCGTCCGGCACAAGGTTGTGAGCTAGGTGCACCGAGGTGCATTTGGCGCACTGCCCTCCGGCATGCAATTTGCCAATTCGGCTAAGGTTTGGTTAATTTTGACGATCTTTTAGACGCGATTTTAGATGCAACACACATCAACGTTTTGACTAATTAATAATAGGCAAAAATCACAATCACATGCAAATGTCATATAACATGGATGAAAAAGTTCTCAACCTAAACTCCAGTTCTACGTTTCAACTATGGTCAGGTTTAGGTTAAGGCTGAAAAGGGTCCATGACTAAGAGATTGATCCCACGTTTCAACTATGGTCAGGTTTAGGTTAAGGCTGAAAAGGGTCCATGACTAAGAGATTGATCCCACGTTTCATACCTTGCTTAAAAAGGTGGCCACGTGTAAGACGCACTTCAGTTCTCAAGTCAAGAACAAGAGAACAATGCCATGGTTGGGTGGGTTTGCTTATGACTAAGATCCAACACTATTACTCAGGAAGCTTTCGGAAGGACAAAGCACAAACCCCCCGGGGGAGGCCTCACGCATTGACCATGCGCTAATGAGGCAAGGAAACTTGTCCTTATGGTGGCTCAAATTAGTTGCCATGCATATGCAATACTGTAATGTTATTTAAAAGCATAAAACAAGTATGAATCGTACTTTTCGAGTTTCACCCATTTATTTAAAAAAATTAATTTTTTAAAAATCCTCCCCAGTGAAGTCGCTAAATTGTAGGCGCGCTTTTATTTCACCTATGCGGTGTGAGCGCGTGTTTGACTACCTCATTCACTAGTGGAAAAAAGGCCAAGGGCTGCGGTCAAATAGCCCTAAGGGCTGCGTTTTTGGACCGCAACCCTTGGCGTAGCAGCCCGTGGGCATAAAGGAAGGGTTGCGGCTTTTGACCGCAGCCCTTCACAACCAATGACTGCGGTTTAGGCCCAAAACCGCAGCCCTTCCACTCTGAAGGGCTGCGGTTTAGGCCAAAAATCGCAGCCCTTGGTAGTGGATCGGAAGGGCTGCGGTTTTGGGCCTAAACCACAACCCTTTTTACATAGAAGGGCTGTGGTTTAGGCCTAAAACCGCATCCCTTTTGTTTCGGTTTTTTTAAATCGCAGCACCAGCCCCCGCATTCCCCCCCACCCACCCCCCCCCAGCCCCTCCCCACCCCAAAGCCCCCCCTTGCTAGCCCCTCCCAACCGGCCCCCCACCCTAGTACCTCCCCCCGCCCAAAGACACCCATACCGCCACCCGCACCGCCGCTTCACCCCCATCCCCCGCACCCCACCGCCCAGCCAGCAGCCCGGCCCTGCGCCCCACCGTGGCAGTCCCCCAGCCCAACACCTCCCTTCCACAAAAAAAAAGGAATTGCATATATATCACAAGTTTTTCAACGTAATTATCTTTAATAATACGGTTATTTCACCAAATACCCCTGACAAATAAATTTATTCACCAAATACCCCCGACCTTTAAAAAAATTCACCAGATGCCCAAATGACTAACGGCGGTTAACACCGTTAGTCATTAACCCTAAAAAATCCTAAAAAACCCTTAAAAAACCTTAATTAAACCCTTAAAACCCTAACTCTAAAAACCCTAAAAGCCCACCGCCCCCACCCACCCCCTGCCCCACCACCCCACCCAAACCACCCCCCCCCCCACAACAACCCAAGCCCCACCACCCCCTCCCGTCCCCCTTCGAGCTCGCGCCTCCCCTTCCCCTCCCCCGCCGGAAAATCACTCCCCCTCCCTGGGAAAATCACTCCCCCTCCCCGCCGGAAAATCACTCCCCTTCCCCTCCCCTCCCCCTTCGACGCACCTCCCCTCCCCCTCCTCGCCGGAAAATCACTCCCCCTCCCCCTCCCCTTCCACGCACCTCCCTTCCCCTCCCCCTCCCCCCCCCCTTCGACGCGCCTCCCGTCCCTCTCCCTCTCCCCCTCCCACGAAGCCCCCCCCCCCCCCCCGTGCGGCCGCGCGCAGCTCCCCCCCCCTCCCCCCGCTGCGCGCGCGCTCCTCCTCCCCTCACCCGTGCGGCGGCGCGCAGCAGCTCCCCCTCCCCCACCGCAAAATCTTGAATCCCGAGCCCCCCACCCCTTCGAACTCGGTTGATGACTCGAATTTCTTAAACGCTAATGGCGGACTTGGCCGGCGAGTGGGATGCGCCACGCGGGGAAGCGCGGCCGCACAGGGGGAGGGGAGGGAGGGGGCCTGCGTGGGGCCGCCGGAGGGGGGGGGGCATGCGTGGGGCTGGGGAGGGGGGGGGAGGGGCTGCGTGTGTTGCGGGGAAGGGGGGGGGGTGGGCTGGGGTTGGGTGGTGGGATGGTGGGTCTAGGGCTTGGGGGGGCTGGGGTTGGGTTAGGGAGAGAGAGAGTTAGGGTGTTTAGGGTTTACTTAGGGTTTAATTAGGGTTTAGTTAGGTTTAATTAGGGTTTTTTAGGTTAATTAGTTAATTAGTTAACGGAATACTAACGTCCGTTAGTCAAAAGGGCATTTTGGGTAATTTTTTTAAAAGTGAGGGGTATGTGGTGAATTTTTTCATAGGTCAGGGGTATCTGGTGAATTTTGAAAAAAGTGGGGGTATTTGGTGAATAAATTTATTTGTCAGGGGTATTTGGTGAAATAACCGTTAATAATATATTAATAATGTAAAAAGTGTACATATAATTGACAAAATACCAAAATTTTAGCTAAAAACTATATAAGAAATGAAAATGTAATTGAATAAATAGGTCTAGCTAATTATATTGCAAAATCCTCCCAAAATGTATCATAAACAATCATCACAAATGCGGCTTGCCAACTTATCTCGAACTTCACCTAATTCCTCCATGGTGAAGGCCTCCAATCTTGGTGTGTTATTCATATAAACCTTGCAAGACGACCATGAAATAAAACACATAAGAATTCAATCATAAACCGTTATTAATAGTTCTAAAAATTACATTAACCTTCCCGAAATTCAATAAACAACAAATGCAAGCCTAAAAATATACACACTTGTTATATTATACCTCATATTATCATGTTAAAAAAGAAATAGGAGTTAAATGACTCAAAATGTACGAATTAAACGCGAATCGGCGAAAATAGGCATAAAATCACATATACCTTCCCGAAATTCAATCATCAACAAATTCAAGCCTAAAAATCTACACACTAGTTATATTATACCTCATATTATCATGTTCAAAAATAAATTGGAGTTATACTCTAAATCTACGAATTAGACGCAAAACGACCAAAATAGGCCTAAAATGACCTTTACGTTCCCGAAATTCAACCAACAACAAATGCAAGCCTAAAAATATACTCACTAGTTATATTATACCTCATATTATCATGTTCAAAAAGAAATTGGAGTTAAATAACTCAAAATCTACGAATTGGACGTGAATCGGTCAAAATAGGCCTAAAATCACATTTACGTTCCCGAAATTCAACCAACAACAAATGCAAGCCTAAAAATCTACACACTAGTTATATTATACCTCATATTATCATGTTCAAAAAAAAATTGTTAAATGACTCAAAATCTGCGAATTCGACGCGAAACGGCCAAAATTGGCCTAAAATGACTTTACGTTCTCGAAATTCAATATTTATCTTTTTTGAACTTACTATTGTAATTCTTAGCTAAACTAAGCATATATCACTTAATCTATGCATATTTGTATTATATATATCAAATTTATATGAAATACATTAAAGTACCATGTTGTGGGGTTAGAATTTGGTCATTTTTTGCGAATATGTGCTACTTTGGTTTCTAAACCAAGTAACTATTACCCTTCGATCTAATCTAAACTAACATATATACTAATTAGTTACATACCTTTTGAAGATCATCGATGTTAGTGCAATGGTTGACTATATCGAACATGTACCTCAGCACGTAATAGCCACAATCAACTACATTATTTTGTTGTGGACACTTAAATTCACCAAAACATCCAAAACATTCATGTTAGATTTAAAGTATGTGGCGAAAAGCGTTTCTATATAAGGACAAGCAAATTTATTACGTTACCTCGACTAATATCCACACAAGAGCTTTTCCTACTCGAAGTCCTACTTGACTATTCTGCTTCATCACACTACATCAATACATTAAATAATTCATACATTATAAGATGTACTATTTATATATATATATATATATATATATATATATATGAATAATGTGTAATATTAATAAGTATGAATATATTTAGTTTCGGTTAGGCTACCTATTTAACAATGATTTGATTAGTAAGGACCGTGGTGGTTGTCGACGCAAAGAATCAAAGTGGTAGACTTGGTTAGGTTACAAACATATCGCAATGAGTGTCCAATGGAGCCTACAACAAGGAAATATAGTTATTAATCATACAACAATTAATAGGTGAATTTTATTATCGAATAATAAAAGTAAAGCAGGTTTAACATCCATACTTTTCAATATACGGGACAAGGATGAACTGATCTCCTAAAGGAGATGATGATTTGAAACTCATATCGAGATAATCTTTCACGTCGGCTTTGTTTTTTAAGCAATTATCATCTCGTATCATGCTTGGACATAACCAACCAATCTTTGACTCACTTGATGTTCCAAGCAATTCAGTGTACAATAAACTGAGAAATCATATTAGTTAAAAGTAAACTTACTTATTATGGAAGTTGAAAACTAATTAAGCACATATGTATATACTTATCTATTACCTCATGAAAGTTTCTATCTTGGAAACATTCAACTCGACCCCACATAAGAATTCTTTAATATCGACTTTAGAAATCCATGTCGATGACTCCTCAATGTAGTGGAATTGTTGCTTCCCTAAAGGAACCTCTATTGTACAATGATCAGGCAAATCGCTAGCGCACTCATGTAACCAAAAGCATCAGCAAAGGCCCCGCAACACGTCTGGCTCGAGAATAAGTGGATTTTTTGTAATAGAAACTTCGGTTTTTTCACCATATACTCCTGACAAATTTTTTTTTGCACCATATACCCTCGCAAGTTTCCAAATTCACCATATACCCCCGACGTTTTAAAAAATACATCCACTTACCATTATGACTAACGGAAGGCTAACGCCGTTAGTCATTAACCCCTAATCCCCCCTCTAACCCTAATTAACTAACCTAAACCTAAGTCAAACCCTAACCCTAACCCTAACCCCTAATTTAACACCCTAACCCTTACCCCTAACACCCCTTCCCCCTCCCCCCCCAATTGCCCCCCACCACCCCCACCCAGCCCCCCCCCCCGCCCCCCACCACCCCACCCCCTCCCCACTACCCCACCACCCGCCCACCCCCTCCCCTTCCCCACCACCCCGAAGTCCCCCTCCCCACGTAGCCCCACCTCCCCCTCCCCACCACCCTCGAAGCCCCCCCTCCCCACTCCCCGCAGCCCCTCCCCACTCCCCGAAACCGCCCTCCCCATCCCCTTCCCCTGGCGATGCGTAACCCTCCTCCCCTTCGAATTTCAAATTTTTTTTAGGGTTCGGGGGTGTGATTAGTGCGGCGCAACCCACCTCTCCAGGTCGGTCCACCGTGAACTCATCCGGGGCAATTAGGAAGGTCGATCCACCGCCCGCATATAATTTGGTGACTTTGGTGACTACGGGGCTGCGGAACCCGGAATTTGGTGACCGGCAGCCCGCTGCAGGGAGGGGGTAGGGTTGCGCGTCGGCCAGGGGATGGGGAGGGGGCTTCGGGGAGTGGGATGGGGGGATTCGAGGGGGGAGGTGGGGGTGTGTGGGGAGGGAGGCTTCGGGGTGGTGGGAAGGGGAGGGGGGGCTGGTGGGTGGTGGGGGCGTGGGGGGGGGGGCGGCTGGGTGGTGGGGATCTTGGGTGGTGGGCCGGTGGGGAGGTGGGGGGCTGCTGGGTGGTGGGCCGGTGGGGAGGTAGACCTTTGGGTGGTGGGCCAAGTGGGGGAGTGGTGGTAAGGGTAAGGGTAAGGGTAAGGGTTAGGGTTAGTCTATTAGATTAGGGGTTAGGGTTAGGGTTAGGGTTAGGGTTAGAGGTAGATTTAGGTTAGTTAATTAGGGTTAGAGGGAGGATTAGGGGTTAATGACTAACAGAGTTTAACGCCGTTAGTCATTAAGGGCAAGTGGATGTATTTTTTCAAAAGTGAGGGGTATATGGTGAATTTCAAAAGTCGAAAGGGTATATGGTGCAAAAAAAAAATTTGTCAGGGGTATATGGTGAAAAAACCGTATGTCATTCACCACATTTGGTTCACCTTCATCACGTAAAGTTGCCTTCTTAGCCTTCTTGTCAGGTGAACATGCCTTCTTTGCCTTCTTGTCATGTGAACCGGCCTTCCTAGAAACCTAGTAATTAATTAAAAGTAAAGATATTACTAACTATCATAGGAAATATAAAAAAAAATTACCGTAGTTAATTTATTACAAAAAATAACTATATGTATATATATGTATGTATATATATATATATATATGTATGTATATATATATATATATATGTATGTATATATATATATATATATATATATATATATATATGTATATATATATATTTATATATGTATATATATATATATTTATATATTTATGTATGTATATATATATATATATATATTTATATATTTATGTATGTATATATGTATATATATTTATATATGTATATATATATGTATGTATATATATATATATATATATATATATATATATATATATGTATGTATATATATATATGTATGTATATGTATGTATATATATATATATATGTATGTATGTATATATATATATATATGTATATATATATGTATATATATATATATATGTATGTATGTATATATATATATATATATGTATATATATATATATATATATATATATATATATATGTATATATATATATGTATGTATATATATATAATCAGTGTACCTCATCTGAAAACCGCACCCATGCACGCGGCCATTGAACATAACTGCCAAGGGCATCACTTAATGAATGTAGACAAACTTCTGGCTTCGGCCCCAGAAGACTTAATTCTTCGAAACCAGACACAACTTCATCGACGCTGACCACATAGTGATCATTGTTCACTAACTGGTGATGCACTCGTACTCGATCACTAGGGGGTTGTGCATGGCCATAAGCTACCACAATCAAACTATTAGAACCATCTCCTCGAACTAGTAGTTGGCATGAGGTCTCCTCCTTTGAAAAGCCCCATTTATAGTTAGGCTATGAAACAACATTATTATAGTAAGAATTCCATGCATTAAGGACAATAGTTGTTTGATAAAGCAAAGGGATTAAGTGATTACCTTCAATTCGGGTACTGGTGGATCAGGTAAAGGTATCATTTGATCATCAGATGTTCGTGGATCACCGGTCGATTGGCTATATGGAATATAGCTACCCTTCTTCAATGAAAAAGTTGGTAAACCCATTTGCTCCAACATGGCGTTGAAGTTATGTGTCATCTCCTCCCTGAGCTAATCCCGAATTGCAGCTTTGATAGACTCCACATCTAATGACACTGCCGAATTCACACTACTTACACTTGATTTTATCGCTGTAGTGTATTGATCACCATATATCTTTCTCAAACCAAGGCGGACACCTCCTACGTCCCTCACGCGTCCACTGTGCTCCTTTCCTAAAGTTTCGTGCAACGCATCAATGTGTGCTTTAGGAGTGAACTCACCGGTTGCCTCCTTTTCCTTGAGCCCAATCTACATAAGGATAAGAGAGAAATGCTCTTGAATTCAAAGACATTTATGCCTCATATTATCATATTAAAAAAGAAATCGGAGTTAAATGATTCAAAATCTAAGAATTGGACGCGAATCGACCAAAATAGGCCTAAAATGACCTTTTCCTTCCTGAAATTCATCAAACAACAAAAGCAATCCTAAAAATTTACTCACTAGTCATATTATGCCTCATATTATCATATTCAAAAAGAAATTGGAGTTAAATGACTCAAAATCTAAGAATTGGAAGCGAATCGGCCAAAATAGGCCTAAAATGACATTTTTGTTCCTAAACTACAATAAATTTAAACAACAAATGCAATCCTAAAAATTTACACACTAATCATATTATGCCTCAGATTATCATATTAAAAATAAATTGGAGTTAAATGACTCAAAATCTATGAATTGGACGCGAAATGGCCAAAGTAGGCCTAAAATGACCTTTTTGTTCCCGAAATTCAACAAATAACAAATGCAACCCTAAAAATTAACTCACTAGTCATATTATGCCTCATATTACCATATTCGAAAATAAATTAGAGTTAAATGACTGAAAATCTAAGAATTGGACGCGAATCGGCCAAAATAGGCCTAAAATGACCATTTCCTTCCTGAAATAAAACAAACAACAAATGCAATCCTAAAAATTTAGTCACTAGTCATATTATGCCTCATATTATCATATTAAAAAAGAAATTGGATTTAAATGACTCAAAATCTAAGAATTGGACGCGAAATGGCCAAAATAAGCCTAAATGACCTTTTCGTTCCCGAAATTAAACAAACAACAAATGCAATCCTAAATATTTACTCACTTGTCATTTTATACCTCATATTATCATATCCAAAAAGAAATTGTAGTTAAATGACTCCAAATCCAAGAATTGGACGCAAAACGGCCAAAATAGGCCTAAAATCACATTTACCTTCTCGAAATTCAATATAATTTGAAGTAGGGCACATGGTTATTGTAAATAGTTACATTCAACACAAAATTGTGGTTACAAGACTCAAAATACATGAAAAGGACATCTTTTGTATACTTACAATGGCGGTGGCTATCTTTTCTGTACCGGGATCAGGCAAGACTCTTTTTCCCTTTGCATCAACCCCATGCATCGAACACCACCAATCGAGGACTCTATCTGGTCTCCGAGCCGGTGTAACTGTGGCCGTAGAGCTCGTCCCCTTTTTCGTTGTCGACCCCATTGTGGGGTAATAAGCAAACATCCACTTCTCTCTCGCCTCATTCTATGAATGGGCACCCAAATGATGATAATACTTCCTAACTTTTGCACTCGCGCTACTTTTCTCACGTCTTGCCTAAAACACACAATTACAAATAAAGTTTAGGTACGGTGTTATACAATAATACTCGAGCTAAGTGTAGTAAATATTAATAAAATTCTTACAATAGCTTGTGGGGTAGTATTTTTGGCAACAAATGCTTCCAACTCTTCAGGTTTAATAGTTTTTCATATATGATATGGCAATTTGAGACACTAGCGGAGAGAAACGCAAGGGCTGCGGTCAAAATAGCCCTAAGGGCTGCGTTTTTGGCCAGTAGCCCTTTCCGTAAAGCTAGCTGTGGTTTTAAACCGCAACCCTTTTTACAAATTAAGGGCTGCGGTTCTTTTGACCCAATTTTTTTTTTTTCATTTTTAGTCCTAAATGATCCCCAAACAGCTATATATATAAGTATAATTTTCCGCTGCAAATTATGTTTTTTATACAAATATAAGAAATTTACAAAATATAAGAAATTTACAATGTGGCTACTTCAAGATGCAAAGAAAACAGAAGTCCAATGACTCTATAGCTGAGAAGTTGTGGTAGGATTAGCTGACAGCTTTGTGAAGACTTTTTTCACTTGTTCCACAACATCTTCATGCTTAACAGCTCCTGAAGCAGAAACCACTTGCCAAGCATATCAACCGGAACTGTTCATACATAATTCAGCATCCAACACAGAGAATTTTTCTCTAGTAGACAAACACCATGACTGATCCCCTTCAACATGGAGAAATCAAGTGTGACAAGGTCTAGCCCTACTGTTAGCTGATGCTAATTCAGGAGGAATCTGACTGGATACCTGGTTATTGGAGAGGTTCAAAGTATTAAGTCTAGACAGAGAACCTAAGGCTACTGGGAATGGGCCTGAAAGGTTATTATAGGCAAGATCTAGCATATCTAGTGACTTCGCCACTTGGGATTGAGCATTTAGACTTGATGGAGAATGATTTGCACATATCAAGTGATACGAGAGGTAGGTGCTCCATCATTAGCATACCATATCAAAGATGTTACATCATTAGCATACCAAATCAACAACTCAACTCTCTATCCCCACATCCATTAATAACTCACACCAAACCACAGTTTAGCCTCCACATACATTGATGAATGATGACAACCTTTTTCTTTATCATTATTATCAGCAATCTTATGCATGATTTACATCACATACTCACAGGAGGATAAAACTTAAAAGACCAAATGACAATGACCACAAAAGAGAAAAATGCTCATTCAAACCAAATCTAAAATCAAGAATTGAATTAGCATAACAAATATCAGGATTTCAAAGAGTAACAGATAACATGCATCATAAATTTGTAGCATACAACATAAAAGATATGCTCACAGTTCAGTGACACTCCATGTACCAGATATTTAAACACATTTTTAAAAGGCCTAAAGATCAATGCCAAATACATCAAAAACCCTCTGTAAGCAAAGCTATCAATCAAGGATTAATCTACTAATTAAATTAGCATAAGCTGATTAAGTACCTTAAACACATATCCTTTCACAGATGAATCATTTGTAACTACGACAGCAACAGAGACCTAAAAACAAAACAAAAACAAATTAAACAGATATCAACAAGAGTTAATCATATCATAATCAAGCTACTAATGAGGGTTTTAGTTCTATAAAGACACCCATAATAAAATTTAATTCAACTGAACAAATTTCCAGCATTTATGCAGTCATTAAAGTGCATGAGTCACAAATTTGAAGGGGATAGTTAAGAACAAAACAAAATAAAAGTTCTTTGACTTTTCTAGGGACTTCACCTATGGAGCACCTACCTTACAACCCACTTGGGATTTCACCCACCTAATCATTCTCCATCAAGTCTAAATGCTCAAGGCTAGTTAGATTAGCAAAATCCTTTGGAATTTCGCCAATCAAATTGCATTGAGTCATCCAAAGAAACTTCAAATTCTTAAGCATCCCAAATTATTTGGGTAACTTCATAGGTGAAAGTGAATTGTAAGCTAACACCAATTCCTCAAGATTTTCCAAGTTTCCCGACTCAGAAGGAAATGTGCCATTAAACAAGTTGGAACCCAAATGCAAAGTGATCAACTCTTTGAGGTGAGCTAATGAGGTGGGAATATCACAGCTAACAGCATAAAACAAAACCCTAGTATAGCTACTAACATTCAAATCCAAAGTATTCATGCGTTAAATCTAACAAAAACACTATCAATTATATACCTTCAACATCATTGCAATCAAATTAAAACTCAGATTCAAATTTCAGCTAAATCACTAAACAACAACAAACAACAAACAACAACAACAAACAACAACAAACAACAACCAACAACCAACAACAACCAATAAATAACAAACAACATCTCACAAAACAGGACGGTGAATGTGTTGATCTGCACATTGTCTTCCCTGGGAGGGTTTCCCAATCTCACTCTAGTAAAATACAATCTAACTCATCCCAACACCACACAAAACCAAATAAAATCAGAAAAAAAAAAAAAGACATTAATCAATAGAATTACAAATGCTAAATGCAGAATCACACAATGAAATTCTCCCTCTTTTCATCTTAGATTAACCAAAACAAAGTACTTCTGAGTTCACACTCTCCACCAAAATTCAAAGCTAAAATGGGGAAATTCAACATACTAAATCAATAAAACAGCAAACGAACCCATAAAATTCTTCACTAACCCACTTCAAAACAACCAATAACAACTCAAAAACAACACAAACCCCAAATTTACATCACAAATAAATACAAAAAAAAAAAAATAAAGCACAAGAATTAATTCAAGAAGAGAAAATAGAATTACCCAACAAGGTAAGGATCAGAGGTACCCTGAACAACCGCCGGCGCCACCTCTGCCGCTGCTTTGCAAGATTCTTGCGTGGCGCGCAGCGCCTTGTGCACGAAGAACTTCCATAGCCTCTCATTCACCGGAAAACCTCTGGTGCTTCAAGAACACCGGCGTACGACAAAACACGAGCAGGGACGAAGATGGTGACGAAGATCCTTTGATTTCCGGGGACGACAGAACACGACCGATCCTTCGATTTCTGGGGAAGAAGATGGTGATTCATCGGTTAATTCTCCGGTGAGTGAACGGAAGCGGAGCCGGTGAGGAGACTGCAAAGCGAGAGAGAAGGATGGGGGTTTGATGAGGTGAGAGAGGGAAAAATGGGGGACTGGGGAGAGTGAGGCGAAAAGGTTAGGGTTTTGGTGTGTGTATAATACTTCGTTGTTTTGCGGGAAATTTTAATTGGCGTCTAAGTGAAGAACAAAAGGGTTGTGTTTTTAATATGGACCGCAACCCTTCACTAAAGGGCTGCGGTTAGCCCAAAAACCGCAGCCCTTTAGTACCAAAAGGGCTACGGTTTTTGGCTAACTGCAACCCTTTTGGTACTAAAGGGTTGCGGTTTGTTGCGCCACAGCCCTTGTGTTTATTTCCACTAGTGAGAGGTTTGGATGATGTTTCCGGTGAAGCCTGAGATCCGGATGCCGTTTCTCCGCCATAGAATTTCTTCTCCTTTGTACCTACTATTTTCCTCCGCTTAGTGATCCACCCGGATACTAACTTAGCCTTGAAATCTCTGAATCTACCGGCAACCGCGGATAGAAATAGATTCTTGTTGGCTTCATCATCTTCGATATTGAAAAGATTATACAAAAAAAAACATTTCACAAATTAGTTCCCACAATTGTTGTAATTTATACGCTATCATTAACATTACACGTATATTAACAAAATAATTAAGAAACTAAACGTTATTATGAAGCTTACCATAAAGTCATCCCATAGTAACTTCTTCAACCCCTCGTGCACCTCTTTCCATGATTGCACAATGGAGAGTTTCCGCATGCTAAGGCCAATATGTGTGGCATACTTCCGACGCCACTTTCCACAAGGTTGACCCATATTATCGTACTCCAAAGTCATAGGACCACAATTCCCTAGTGACTTTGTAGGTCCCCTTCCTTTTCTCTTTTTCGTCGCCAATGATTTCCTACCAATTTGTGGTTCTTTTACAACTCTTGTAGTTTTTGCATTTAGTTCTTCACCGCGAGGTCGGTCTTGTAAGTAATCCTTTCCCATAAGAGAATTTACATCCGCCATCTCCTCAAGTATACTTACATACTCGCCGTCAAGATCCCGATCCTCGGGATCACCTTTATCCCGTTCCTTTCTCTCATCATATGACTGAACCTCGATAGTGTGTTTACTACCCGTGCTCTCATTCGTATGCACATCCGCCATCTCCCTGAAATTATACAAATATACGCATTAAAATATATAGCTCAAGAAAACAAAAAAAATTTAACATGGGCACTAAGGGGGGCCTGTGTAGTGGGGGAAGGGCAGCGGGGGAGGGGCGGGGGTGTGCGAGGGGCGGGCAGGGGTGTGCAGGGGCTGGGGGTTGGCGGTTGGGGGCGGTTGGGGAGGGAAGCGGGGGGAGGAGAGGGGGGTGTGCAGGGGCCTGGGGCCGATAGGGGCCGGGCAAGGGGTGTGCGGTAGGGGGGCGGTTGGGGAGGGCAAAAGGGGGGAGGGGTAGTAGGGGGAGGGGCGGGGGGCCGCACAGGGAGTGTGTAGGGGATGGGGGGCTGGGCAAGGGGTGTGCAGGGGCTGGGGGGACCGGCAAGGGCTGGGCATGGGGTGTGCAGGGGCCGGGGCCGGGCGATTCTTTGCGGGGCCGGGGCATGGGGTGTGCAGGGGGGAGTGCAGCAGGAGTAGCAGTGGGGGTAGGGCTGGCAGCGGCTGAGGGATGTGCAGGGGGGGCTATGCAGGAATGGGTGCAGCGGGGCTATATATCCCTACTGCACCCCCCTACACACCCCCGGCCCACCCCCACTACTCGCCACCCCGCACAAGACCCCTTTTCGCCCCCACCTGTCTCGCCACCCCTAGCCCTGCAACACCCCACTCCCACCCCCCCACCCCGAGCCAGCCCCCCTAGCCGTACACCCCCCTATTCTTTAAGCCTTTTTGTTTCCCAAATTTATTTACTAATGAAAATTTATGCACAAATGACTCGAGATGTACGAATTGGACGCAAATCGGCCAAAATAGGCCTAAAATCACATTTACGTTCCCGAAATTCAGCCAACAACAAATGCAAGCCTAAAAATCTACACACTAGTTACATTATACCTCATATTATCATGTTCAAAAAGAAATTGGAGTTAAAGGACTCGAGATTTACGAATTAAGTGCGAATCGGCCAAAATAGGCCTAAAATCACATTTACGTTCCCGAAATTCAAGCAACAACAAATGCAAGCCTAAAGATCTACACAATAGTTACATTATACCTCATATAAACTTGTTCAAAAAGAAATTGGAGTTAAATGACTCGAGATGTACGAATTGGACGCGAATCAGCCAAAATAGGCCTAAAATCACATTTACTTTCCCAAAATTCAACCAACAACAAATGCAAGCCTAAAAACCTACACACTAGTTACATTATACCTCATATTATCATGTTCAAAAAGAATTTGGAGTTAAATGACTCGAGATATACGAATTGGACGCGAATCGGCCAAAATAGACATACTTGAGTATATGGCTCATGATTTATTGACCTTCTGCCATTTCTTTGGAGCTTCTACATGTATCCTTTCCGTGTGATCGACAAGCATATAGTTCTCCGACATATTCACATCATCTTCCACACTATTTTCTGGATAGGTAAAAGTTGGAATGTCCTCAAATGCATCATACTCTTCCTCATCCTCATCCGCAGCCCTTGTGTTTTTTTCCACTAGTGAGAGGTTTGGATGATGTTTCCGGTGAAGCCTGAGATCCGGATGCCGTTTCTCCGCCGTAGAATTTCTTCTCCTTTGTACCTACTATTTTCCTCCACTTAGTGATCCACCCGGATACTAACTTAGCCTTGAAATCTCTGAATCTACCGGCAACCGCGGATAGAAATAGATTCTTGTTGGCTTCATCATCTTCGATATTGAAAAGATTCTACAAAAAAAACATTTCACAAATTAGTTTCCACAATTGTTGTAATTTATACGCTATCATTAATATTACACGTATATTAACAAAATAATTAAGAAACTAAACGTTATTATGAAGCTTACCATAAAGTCATCCCATAGTAACTTCTTCAACCCCTCGTGCACCTCTTTCCATGATTGCACAATGGAGAGTTTCCGCATGCTAAGGCCAATATGTGTGGCATACTTCCGACGCCACTTTCCACAAGGTTGACCCATATTATCGTACTCCAAAGTCATAGGACCACAATTCCCTAGTGACTTTGTAGGTCCCCTTCCTTTTCTCTTTTTCGTCGCCAATGATTTCCTACCAATTTGTGGTTCTTTTACAACTCTTGTAGTTTTTGCATTTAGTTCTTCACCGCGAGGTCGGTCTTGCAAGTAATCCTTTCCCATAAGAGAATTTACATCCGCCATCTCCTCAAGTATACTTACATACTCGCCGGTAAGATCCCGATCCTCGGGATCACCTTTATCCCGTTCCTTTCTCTCATCATATGACTGAACCTCGATAGTGTGTTTACTACCCGTGCTCTCATCCGTATGCACATCTGCCATCTCCCTGAAATTATACAAATATACGCATTAAAATATATAGCTCAAGAAAACAAAAAAATTTGGGGAGAGGCGGCGGGGGCCTGGGGAAGGGGGCGGGGGGTGCGGGGCCCAGGGGGTGGGCGGTAGGGGGGGCGGTTTGGGGAGGGCGGCAGGGGGAGGGGCAGGGGGTGAGCAGGGGCGGGTAGGGGCTAGGGGGTGGGGTGTGCGAGGGGCCGGGGGGTTGGCAATAGGGGCGGTTGGGGAGGGCAAAAGGAGGGAGGGGCAGTAGGGGAGGGGCGAGGGGCTGCGTAGGGAGTGTGTAGGGGATGGGGGGCTGGGCAAGGGGTGTGCAGGGGCTGGGGGACTGGCAGGGGCTGGGCATGGGGTGTGCAGGGGCTAGGGGGGCTTGCAGTTGCTGCGGGGGCTGGGCATGGGGTGTGCAGGGGGGAGTGCAGCAGGGGTAGCAGTGGGGGGAGGGCTGGCAGCGGCTGGGGGGGCTATGCAGGAATAGGTGCAGCAGGGCTATATATCCCTACCGCACCCCCATACACCCCCCCCTACACGCCCCCCACTACTCCGCCCGCACAAAGACCCCCCGCCCCCACCGCCCGCCACCCCCCTAGCCCTGCAACACCCCACTCCCACCCCCCCCGGCCAGCCCCCCTAGCCGTACACCCCCCTATTCTTAAAGCCTTTTTGTTTCCCAAATTCATTTACTAATGAAAATTTATGCACAAATGACTCGAGATGTACGAATTGGACGCAAATCGGCCAAAAGAGGCCAAAAATCACATTTACGTTCCCGAAATTCAACCAACAACAAATGCAAGCCTGAACATCTACACACTAGTTACATTATACCTCATATTATCATGTTCAAAAAGAAATTGGAGTTAAAGGACTCGAGATTTACGAATTAAGTGCGAATCGACCAAAATAGGTCTAAAATCACATTTACGTTCCTGAAATTCAAGCAACAACAAATGCAAGCCTAAAGATCTACACATTAGTTACATTATACCTCATATAATCATGTTCAAAAAGAAATTGGAGTTAAATGACTCGAGATGTACGAATTGGACGCGAATCAGCCAAAATAGGCCAAAAGTCACATTTACTTTCCCAAAATTCAACCAACAACAAATGCAAGCCTAAAAACCTACACACTAGTTACATTATACCTCATATTATCATGTTCAAAAAGAATTTGGAGTTAAATGACTCGAGATATACGAATTGGACGCGAATCGGCCAAAATAGACATACTTTATATGGCTCATGATTTATTGACCTTCTGCCATTTCTTTGGAGCTTCAACATGTATCCTTTCCGTGTGATCGACAAGCATATAGTTCTCCGACATATTCACATCATCTTCCACACTATTTTCAGGATAGGTAAAAGTTGGGATGTCCTCAAATGCATCATACTCTTCCTCATCCTCAACATCACCAATGCCGAGGATACTCCTTTTGCCAGGTACAACAATTGATCACTTATTATCAGCAGGTGCAGTTAAATAGAATACTTGCTTAGCTTGTAATGCAAGTACAAATGGCTCTTGAGTTTCACGTAGACGACCCATGTCCCCAAGAGTGAATCCGCAAGGATCATCATTTTTTACGGAACGTCGATTATCGTCAACCCACTTGCAACAAAAGAGGCAAATATGAAAAGCAGAGTAGTCAACCTCCCATATTTCTTGAATTCGCCCATAATAATTGGTGTCAGCAAGAATGGGAGACTTATCCTTCGAGCTTGCGTATTGTGTAGATGACGCCACAAGTGAAACACCGCTATTTTCTTGATGGTCGTTGCACTTTACTGCATATTGTATGGAAAAAGGAACAAAGTTCTGTAATGGTGTGCCTCACATGCTTTGGAAGTATCCCACGAATTGTAATCGGTAAGAATACTTGCATCATGACATGACAATTGTGATATTTCATACTCGATAACTTCAACTCACCATTTAAGGTAACAAATCGCTTTATATTCGATGAGTAGCCAGTTGGAACCTTAATGCCATACAACGACTCGCAAAAAATACGTTACTGCGCTCTCGACAACGTGTAGCAAGCTGGTGGCAAATAATTCTTCTCCGAATCCTCCACCTTCTTTTTTATTTTCCCAGTTTCCTCATTAACCCTTTCCTCCACTACTTTCTTCTTCCTTCCGTCCCTTTTTTGAGCCCACAACTCTGGTCGAAGCCCCTGTGTTTCCAAGTAAAGTCGTGACGCCTTAACATCTTTTGTCTTTCCTGGAATATTCATAAGTGTCGCAAGAATAGCTTCACAAATATTCTTCTCTATGTGCATGACATCCAAACAATGTCTGACCTGTAGATCTTTCCAATATGGGAGTTTCCAAAAAATGGGCTCCTTTTTCCATAATCATGTAGTTCCATCAACGTCACTCGCAGGTTTATCAAAGATTGTTTGAATGCCCTTAACCTGATTATAAACTTCAGTACCAGTTAATGGTCTACGAGCAACTTCCTCTTCAACCATCCCATCAAATGCTTTTTTCTTAAACCGATAATAGGGATGGTCGCATCTGAGGAGCCTTCGTATGCGCATATAGACATGTTTGCAGCCTTTAAGGTGTGTAGCCTTCATGTCATCTACACAAATCGAGCACAGTTTTTTTCCTTTGGTCTTATACTCAGATAAGTTCCCATAAGCTAGAAAATTGTTCATAGTACAGAAAAGCATGGCACGCAGAGTGAACATCTCATCAGCATACGTATCAAATACTAACACTCCTTCGTTCCACATCTTTTGTAAATCTTCAACAAGCGGTTGGAGGTATATATCTATGTCATTTCCAAATTGTTTCGGCCCCGATATGAGAAGCGACAACATGATGTACTTACGTTTCATGCATAACCAAGAAGGCAAGTTATAAACCACTAAAACTACTGGCCATGTACTATGCTGAAAACTAATATTGCCGAAAGGATTCATGCCATCCGTACATAATCCAAGCCTCATATTCCTATCCTCATTACCAAATGCCTTATGCACCCTGTTGATACTTTTCCACTCAGGCGAATCAGCCGGATGCTTCAGCAGACCGTCTTTCTTCCTACGATCTGTATGCCACCCCAAATTCTTCGCATCTCCTTTAATTGAGAACATGCGCTTAAATCTAGGTATTATGGGTAGATACCACAACCCCAAGCTCCTTCAAGCTTGTACCTCGATAATCCACAATGTGGACACTCATCTAAATTCTCATACTCATTACGATAAAGCACACAATCGTTAGGACAAGCATGTATCCGCTAGTACCCTAAACCGAAAGGACACATGAGTTTCTTAGCATAATAGTGCGACTTTGGCAGTTCATTTCCATCAGGAAGCATCTCAGCTAAAATTTCCAACAACGATGTGAAACTAGAGTCCGTCCAACCTGCTTTCGACTTAATGTTGAAGAGGGTTATCACGGCGGAAAGTTTGGTGTACTTTGTACAACCTGGATACAATGGCTTTTCAGTAGCCTTATCCATAGACTCAAAAATACGAGGTCATTTGCAAGACTGATCTTTAACCTCGTGTATAATCTCGTCTACCCGATCCCTATCATCATCCGCATATACTCATCATCCCTGATCTCATCAACGAGCTCTAAATCCTTCTTTTCTTCACATACATTGTTCATTCCTCTAGAGCTTCCTATATATTTCCCCTCCTCACCATGCCAAACCCATACGTGGTATTGAGGCCTAAACCCACGGCGAAAGACATGCTCCCTAAGCAAATGAATACTACTTACCTTACTCACATTTCCACAATCGGCACAAGGACAATAAAAGTCGGTTGCTCCAGAGGATGCTTGATATTCTAATGCAGATTTACAAAATTCCGAGACCCCATTCACAAATTCAATTGATTCACGACTACCATACATCCAAGTACGATCCATCTCATTCAAGAAGACCTATAATTAAACACAACCAATTATAATGTATCAATTATTTAAGTACATACACATGCAAGAAAGTCACATATTCAAATCGCACACATACACATGCAAGCTAAGAGAGTGACATGTTCAAATGTATGCATGCAGCCAAAGGTCCTTATCACTCCAACCTAACCCATCCTTAGACGTCTAATCTCACTAGTGAATATATGCCAACTTTTCTATTCTATGGAAAATCCGGCAGCATTTCCCTACAGTTCTTCAAGTACAAAATGTAGATAATTGCTTATCTTCATATGTACCCATTAAAACAATGTAGAGAAATGATAAGCCAAGACTTTCCTTAGAATTGAAAAGAAGACACACATTCACCACCTAAGTGAGATTAAACGTCCAAGAACAGTCCTAAACATGGGACTATTCAAGACTTACTCCTAATGCGTAAGTCTTGAATGGGTATATAGGCATATGATGATGATTCATATAACTCATACATTTCGTAGCTCAATTAGATTGTTTTCATCCAATCTCATAGAAATATAAATACATTATAAGAAATACATATATATAAGAAATCCCACATGCCACATTAATCACATAATTCAATTAAGAAAAGCAAAACTAACTAAAAAAACTAGATTAATTCACCATTGCAAAAAACTACACAAAACTCACTATAAGAAGAAATAGGGTAGTGGTGGTGGTGGTCCTGGAGGTCACTGGTGGCTGCTGGGTAGTGATGCGTCACTTGTGGTGGGTGGAGATGCTCCAAAAACAACACTCCCACGAGGCACACACAGAGGACATGCGGTGCGTGAACGAAGAGGACGTTCTGTGTGCGTGAATAAAGAGGACGCTCCGGTGAGTGGCGCTCCGGTGGGGTGGCCGGCTAGTGGGATGATGCGCTTGTGTGGTGGCCGGTTACGTTCTAGTGCAGGTGGCGTTAGGGCAGTCACTCAGTGAAGGAGTAATGAGTTAGGAATAGGGGAGGAGGGTGTAACGAGCGAGGGAAACAACGACGAATTGGAGGGGAGGGAATGTGTAATGCACGAAAAATAAAAAGGAATGAAGGGCTGTGGTTTTGAAAGGCCCGCAACCCTTCCATGAAGGGCTACAATTTTTGGGCTAACCGCAGCCCTTCTAGGCCATTTCCTTTCCCTCCTTTTTTCGACAAATTAAAGCTGCGTTTTTCAATAAACCGCAGCCCTTGCCTTTTTTTCCACTAGTGATTGTAAAGGTTTTATTGAAAAATGTTTTGAAGTCACCAACAAGTCTTTAAAGGAAGACTCATAAATCTAATTGAATATCGAGAAATCGTAGGGACAAATTAGGGACTTATCCAATGTAGATTTCCCCGTCATGACTCCATTAATAGTCAATGAACCATTGATTGAGTTCGGGAGGGAGGGTACGAACACGGTCAGGAACTACATTCGGCCATTGATGGCCTCTACGTAATATCGATTTATATCTATATTTGTGCAAATAAATAGCCACGTAATATTTTAATGCAATTTGAATATTAATCTATGTTAGTTCATTAAACAAACAAAAGACTAATTTTTGGTGACATATTATTATGCAATCAAATTATAGAAAACCTAACAGGTTGTCCAATTATCTGAATTTAATGTTAGAACAGTTCTTTAGGTCTTTGATTTGCAAATATAATCATGTGAGGTGATGAAAGCATTAAACGTTCAATCATGCATATGCATATGAATAATAAAAATATAATATAAAAAAGAAATATAAAAAGAATAGAGATTAGGGAAGAATGTACAGTATAGTGTTAATTCTTTGAATATCTACATCATGACAAGTAGATTGTTAGTAAAACAAGAATTAAATTTGAATTGACCTTCAGGAATTATACCTTTGTCGCCTGGGTCTTATGCAATGATCTTCATGATGAGTAATCTTGAAGCTTGTAATAAGAAATGCGAAGGTATGAATGTGTTTGAACGTGAGTTTGAGTGTTTAAATATGAGTTTGAGTGTTTGAAAGTATGTGTAGAAGTCGTAGGAAAGCATCGTTAAAAGTCGTTCGAAGAAACGAGATATTTATAGGCAAAGGAAACCCAAAACGAATCGAAAAGATAAAATAAAACTGTACGCCTAGCGCACCGCTTTGCGCTTGACGCACAGCGTTAGGCCAGACACACAAACAGTTGTGCTCCAGGCACAAAGCTTTGTGCCAGACGCACAGCTTTGCGCCACGTGCACTTATTTTCTGGCCGGTTTTTTTATTGTTTTAAGATTTATTTATTCTTTGATAAAATCTATCCTATGAAATACGAAATCAGCTATCTTTATGAATAAAAATCTGTTTTTTGAAATATCCTTTTAAAAATTAATTATCAAGAATAATTAATATTAAAATATTAAAAATACAATTAATTATAAGGAATAATTAATTGGGCCTTTAAAATTGGGCTTGGATTAAATAAATAGACTTTATATTTTCAAAATGCTTTTGAGTTTAGCTTGTTCGATTGCTCTTCCTTGGGACCGGACCAACTAGGACGACGGTATGTTTCATCATTGGGTACTCAATGGGGAGATACGATTTTGTGTCTACACAGCTCGATGTAAAGAATGCTTTTTTACATGGTGATCTTCAGGAGACAATTAATATATATGCATCCGCCATTGGGCTACCGTGATCCCGAACGGCCTAATCATGTTTGCTTGTTGAAAAATTCTCTTTATGGACTTAAACAGGCCCCTCGGGCATGGTGCCAACGCTTTGTTAATTCTTCTATGGGCTTCTCTCACAGTGCCTCTAATGATTCACTATTTATTTATCACCGGGGCTCAGAAACTGCATACCTTTTGTTATATGTGGATGATAGTATTATAACTTTAGAAAGTATTTGAGGAGCTTTTCAAAAGAAATACGAGTTTACATACTTGGATTTATAGGTCCATTGTGCATCTTGCTATTTGCCCAAGGTAGTTAGCGAATTGGTTATTAGTTCGCGAGAATCTTGAGTTTAAGAAGGCCAAATCGATATTCTATTGAAGGAAATAGGTGGTGGGACCCACACAAAGTTATTACTAGCTTTCTAAGCACACGATGCGTGTGACGACAGTTTTTTCATTGTGATATTTCGTAATGTCGAGTAGCTAGTTTTACATGCAAACAATACATGCATCAACAACTCATTATAGTAGTTTAAGTTGACAGTTTTTTTCAATAAAGGCTCTGTTTTTGTTTGAACTTACTAGAAGTTACTTGCAGCAAAAAGATAAGTTCAAAAAAGCCAAAATTAGTTGAATAAAACGGAACCAAAAATAGTTAAAGAAACCATGTACTTCTAATTAATATTTTAAACATAGTACTAAAAAAATGTCCATAAGAATATTGCATAATCACCTCTTTTGTCAAGTTTATCTAATTTGATTAGCAAATTAGTTCATAATTGAAATTATATTCATCTTTATTTATTCGTGGAAATCAAATAAAAAAAATAATATTTCTTTTCTATTTTTTACTTTTTTTTAATCCCAAATTTAATTCAAATTTATGTTCTCCATAATTGCAAATATTACCTTCATGTCTTTGTGCTTTTCTTTTGTATTTTGATTTAGTTGTGAACTATTTTCAATTCCAACTCTTATTTATGTATCATTGATAGTATAGCTAAAACTTCAAATGTAGTACGTTGTCTTGATCTGACTTATTATTCTCTATGTAACAAATTAAGGTTCTTAAATGAATTTGTTATCTTTATTTTTTGTATATAGTCTTTCCTTCTTTTCAAACCAAAATATTTAATTTATTCTTATTTTAGTTTTTTTAATGGCAAATATTTTGATTGATTGATTACCCATTATTATTTTAAAATTTTAAACAAAATTGATATTATTAAAAAAAATAAGGGTATTATAGTCATTTAATAGACGAGACACCATGCCTCCTCCCTTCACTTATATAATAGAGATATGTTGTACTGATGATAAGAAATATGGATTAGTATTAGTAACAAGTTCAAGTAAATATCTAAAACCTAAAAAGAGAATCATTTTCGATAATTGGACTTAATTGTGTTTATTAATTTGTTTTGCGATTAAATTAGAATATGAGTGAGTTAAATAAAAAAAGAAACGACTAACCTACTCCTTTGAAATTTAACCCCAACAAGGAGAACATAACCCTCATCCTCAAGTCACCTCAACAAAGAGAAGAGAAGAGAAAGACTAGCAGCAGCCACAACAACCAGCCATAGATGCTCCTCCTCCTCGTGCGACGCCGACGACCATCCCTCTTCCCCGCTCGACATTGGTGACCATCCAACGTACCCTATTGCCCAACGCTAACAACCCCCCACCCTCCCCGTCGCTTACAGCTCATGATCCCCACCCTCCCCGTTGCCCAGCGCTCACGACCCCCTAGTCTGCCCCGTCGCCTGTCGCTCACGACCTCCCACCTTTCCCGTCGCTTGCCGCTCACGACCCCACCCTCTCCCGTCTCTGTGGTTTAATTTTTTTGCTACAATGTTCTATAATACTCCAATTTCTCTATTTTTTTAGTGAACGGAAGACACTTATTACTATACAACTATTTTCATAAACGGGAGCCATTCATGAACATATGGAGTATACAATTATACAATCCTAATCTCGATATTAGTTGGTACAAAGGAAGCCGAGGAACTCAACTAAAATTCAGAAATGATTTGGAGCAATTAATTATATGACTGAAATCAATATGCCCTTTTCTGATGCAACTCCTAGGCTCCGTTTGGTTGGGTGTAAAACATTTTCAGAGTAAAATGATTTTCATGGCAAAATAATTTACAATGGAAAACAAAATTCCAAAATTAGTTTTCCATTGTTTGGTTCCATGTAAGAAAAATGATGAAACAAAATGAAAATAAAAGAGAAAGTAAGGAGGTAGTGAGAGGAGTGTGCAAGAGATATCAGGAAAAGGAAGGAAACGGAGCCTTAGTGTAGATAATGTTCAATTGTGTCTCTTAACAAAAGTCAAATGCAAATTCTATGAAGTTTGTTAGCGATAACATAAATCTTCCTGATCCTTCTTTTTCATCCTCGGAAGGATAGAGTGCTTGGAAAAAAAAGCAGAATGCAAATCAATGCACCGCCTCTAAATGAGGTTCTTTCACTTAGTTTACCTGATGTTCTTCTTAACTTCTCCTAAACGATGACTGAATATGACTAAGAAGAACTTTACCTAGCAGAGTTAAGCTATGTGAGCTGAAAAAAGGCTTCGTAAGTATTGACTAATCGCCATTTTCGCTGATGATGTTTAATAAGGGATTAAGGAATTATGGGAATTTTAGACATTGCACTAGAATCAAATAAGAAATTTCAGTGATATAAATGAATGAACTAAACATTTCTGATGAAGAGATTAAGGATTTATGGGAATTTTAGACATTGCATTTTGTGTTAATGTCATGTCTAATGCTATATCTAATAAGTGTATCGTCAGCTCGGAAACCCATCATGGTTTCAAACTAAGCAAATATATGGATGTTTCAAACTAATAACATGAATTTGTTGTGAGAAATATATAATAGAGAGAAGGTACTGATAGAAATATATCAGTAGGATGTATTATACATGAATGAGCAAATTCACTTCTTACAATGCCGGTATTTATAGGCAAAAATTTAACTATGTACATCTGCATAAGTCCAACAATTGCAGCGGATTGGAGAAAACTTTTCCAACATGCATAAAATGCATGTCACGTGAAAGTCCATTTCGGTGGACTTCACTATAGCTCAACAGTGGAATTCACAATTCCACTGTTATCTCAACACTCCCCCTTGAATCTCCACCGATAACTCATAATAGACGTTGTCTCATTAAGAACCTTGTTAGGAAAAACCCTGTGGGAAAAATCCATAACTAGGGAAGAGAGTACATCTATTATGTATCCTTATATGCTTAAAATTAACTGCCTCACTAAAAAACTTGTCAGGAAAAACCCGGTTGGATAAAAACTTGATCGAAGGGAAAAAGAGTGCAGCACATATAATACTCCCCCTGAATCTAGCATATATCACGAAGTTGACGCATTCCAAATTTTTGGACTAATTCTTCAAATTTCTTCGCCGGAAGGGATTTGGTGAATAAGTCTGCAAGATTCTCACATGATTGGATTTGTTGGATGTTTATCGTCCCTTTATTTTGGAGGTCATGAGTGAAGAAGAGCTTTGGTGATAAATGTTTAGTTTTGTCTCCTTTGATATACCCTTCGCTTACTTGGCTGATACATGCAGTATTGTCTTCATAGATGATAGTTGGATTTGTTGTTATTCTTTCCATTCCACATTCTTCTTGGATATTCTTGATCATTGACCTTAGCCATACACATTCCCTTCCCGCTTCATAAAGAGCAATTAAATCTGCATGATTTCATGATGTGGCCGTCAAAGTCTGCTTCGTGGATTTCCAAGATATTGCAGTACCTCCATAAGTGAATAAATAATCGAATCGAGACTTAGCCTTTTGTGGATCTGATAGGTACCCTGCATATCCAATGAGTGACACATTTGGTTTCGATAGATAGAATAATCCAAGGTCTTGTGTTCCTCGAAGATAACGTAATAAATGTCTGACTCCATTCCAATGTCTCTTTGTTGGTGCATCGTTGTATCTAGCTAACAAGTTTACTGAAAAAGCTATGTTAGATCGAGTATTGTTAGCCAAGTACATTAAGGCACCAATCGCACTTAAATATGGTACTTCAGGACCAAGATTTTTTTCGTTTTCTTCTCGTGGTCTGAATGGGTCATCTTTCACATTCAGGGAACGCACTATCATTGGAGAGCTTATTAGGTGAGCTTTGTCCATGAAAAAACGTTTCATAATTTTTTCTGTATAGTTTGATTGATGGAAAAAAATCCTATTTCTCAAATGTTCCATTTGCAAGCCAAGGCAAAATTTTGTCCTCCCGAGATCTTTCATCTCAAATTCTTTCACTAGGTACTTTGCAGTCACTTCGAGTTCTTTAGGAGTTCCAATGATATTCAAATCATCGACATAGACAACAATGATGGCGAATCCTGATTTAGATCGCTTAATGAATACACAGGGACTGATTTGACTATTTTAAATCCTTCTTTCAATAGGTATTCACTAAGACGATTATACCACATTCTACCAGATTGTTTTAACCCATAGAGTGACTTTTTCAATTTTATTGAAAACATCTCTTTGGGCATGTGATTTTCTGGTAGTTTTAGTCCATCAGGAACTTTTATATAAATATTTGTATCAAGTGACCCATATAAGTATGCAGTCACTACATCCATTAACCTCATTTGCAATCCTTTCGAAACTGATAAGCTTACCAGAAATCTTAGTTTAGTTGCATCAACTACTGGAGAATATGTCTCATCATAATCAATCTCTGGCATTTACGAGAAGCCTTGGGCTACTAGCCTTGCCTTATATCTAGTAACCTCATTTTTCTCATTTTGTTTTCTCACGAATACCCATTTGTACCCAACTGGTTTTACACCTTTTGGTGTTTCGGTTATTTGTCCGAATACCTCACGTTTTTCAAGTGATTTCAATTCTGCTTGAATTGCTTTTTTCCATCTTGGCCAATATTTTTTGCGGACATTCATCTACTGTATTTGGTTCTATATCATTTTCATCTTATGTCATTTCAACTGCTATGGAGTAAGCAAAGATTTCATTCAAGACATCATCTTTTCGATTCCATGGTTTCTTTGTAGAAACATGATTAATTGAAGTTTCATTGTTGTCTATGCTTTCATGTTCCTTTTCTTCTGGAATAGGCTTATCTATATTTTTGTTTTCATCATGAATTTCATCATGCCCCGTTGGAGGATTTGTATTAATTTCGTTTGTTGTTTCGCCTTGCCTTTTCATTTTTCTCGGTTTTGAGTCTTTAGAACTGGGTGGTCTACCACGTTTTCGACGTGCTATTGACTCATTTTCAATGGCCTTATTGTCACTAGGAATTTCAATCCGTGCCGGGGAATTCTCAGCAGGTACATGTGCCTTTGTCACTTTCTTAGTATCTGTGAATGCATCTGGCAATTGGTTTTGCAATACTTTGCAAATGAGCAATTTTCTTGACTTCTTGTTCACATGAATTTGTTCTCGAGTCCGGAAATGACATTTGCAATGCGTTCCATGTAATTTCTGTTTTTATGTTTTGTGGGTCCACTTTCTCTCCCCCTAAGGATGGGAATACTGACTCATTAAAATGACAGTCGGTAAATCGAGCCGTAAATAAATCGCCAGTTGTTGGCTCTAAATATTTGATAATTGATGGAGAATCAAATCCAACATATATTCCCATCCTTCTTTGTGGACCCATTTTAGTACGTTGGGGCGGAGCAATAGGTACATATACAGCGCACCCAAAAATTCTCAAATGTGAGACATTCGGTTCTCGACCTGATATTAATTGCAACGATGAGAATTTGTGATAGGCTGTCGGCCTTAATCTCATCAATGTTGCTGCATGTAATATAGCATGACCCCATGCAGAAGAGGGCAATTTTGATCTCATTATTAATGGTCTTGCAATTAATTGTAGTCTCTTGATTAATGATTCAGCAAGACCATTTTGTGTATGTACATGAGGCACATGGTGGTCTACAACAATCCCAATAGACATGCAATAGTCAATAAAAGTTTGGGATGTAAATTCACCAGCATTGTCTAATCTTATTCTCTTTATTGTATGATCTGGGAATTGAGTTCTTAATCGAATTATGTGAGCCAGAAGTTTTGCAAATGCAACATTTCTACTTGACAAAAGGCTCACATGTGACCATTGAGTAGAGGCATCAATTAATACCATGAAATAGCGGAATGGTCCGCATGCGGAGTTAATAGGCCCACAAATATCTATCTTCTTGTATTCTTTCTAAAAACGTTGGAGTTTCAGTGGCAATCTTATTTATAGATGGTCTGTTATCAATTTGCCAAGTGAGCATGCAGAGCATGATAATTCATTTGACCGAGGAATTTTGACATTCTTTATAGAGTGTCTAATTAAGTTTTCAATGATTTTATGCATCATTCCTATGCCAGGATGGCCTAATCGGTCATGCCATAGAGTAAATGATTTTATGTTATCTAACTTCTGGTTAGATATCATATTAATTTCAATCGAACGTATATCTATGCGATATAGTCCCGAGGAAATTGCTGGCAATTTTTCATAGATGTATTTCTTGCCGCATTTTTCTGCCGTGAGGCATATAAGTTCATCTTTGTTCACTGTCATCGTTTCCAAATGGTAACCATTCTGCCGTACATCTAATGCATCATTGATTATCAATTTTGTCCCATTTGAAAATATAATGCAGGCTTTCCCAGAGCCTTCAATTAAATTGGCTGTCCCAAAGATTGTGCTAACATTTGCTTGAAATATTGTAAGTTTTGAAAAAAACTCTTTATTTTTCAATATGGTGCGTGTTGTCCCACTGTCGAGAAGACATTATTCTTTGGATCCAATTTCTGGTAAATCCATATCTTCATAAACAATAAATATGAGGATCAGTATAAGAAAATGCATATTTTATTAATAATAAAAGAGGGAATACATTAAAGTGAATATTGAAGTAATTTAAACAAACTAAGCATATTCATGCATTGCCAAAGTTGTTTTCAGTTTCAGCATCATCCATGAAAAAATCTGAAACATCAAGGCTGGGCATGGATGTATTAGCTTCACTAACAAAGTTTGCTTCAGAATTTTTCCCTTTGTTCTTTATTGAAGCTTGATATAGGTCTACCAAGTGTTTGGCAGTACGACATGTGCGACCCCAATGCCCAATCATGCCACATCTATGGCAAGTGTATTTTCCTTTGTAGGACGTCTGCCTCTGATTTCCAGATGATTGTCCCTAATTTTTATCAGAATTCTTAAAATTATTATTTCTTGGGGAAAATCGGCCTCTGCCACGTCCACCCCCTCAGCTACGGTAATAACCACGTCATCTCCCACGACCGTTGTAATTACCGTGTCCACCTCTATGTATAGCATTCACTTCTGGTGGATCAGAGCTTTCTATTGCATTTATTTCATAGGTGGTTGAAGACCCCGTAGGTCTAAGATTATGATTTTTCAGCAAAAGATCATTATTTTGTTCAACCACAAGTTAGACTGAGATTAGATCAAAGTATTTTTTTGAAAGCTCTGAACCTATATTGCTCTGCCAATATTATATTAGTAGCGTGGAAATTGGAGAGCATTTTATCTATCATCTGCTCTTCTGTGATGGGATGATCACAATATCTCAACAATGACACAATTCTAAACAATGTTGAATTGTAATCACTGACTGTTTTAAAATTCTGAAACCTCAGATTGAGCTAGTCAAAATGTGCCTTTGGGAGGAGCACATTTTTGTGATGCCCATATTTTTCATTTAGGCTATCCCATAGTTCTTTGGGATCCTCCACAAGTAGATATTCAGTTTTAAACTGTCATGTAAAATGATGCCTGAGAAGGACTAAGGCTTTTGTCTTTTCTTGTTTAGTCGCAATTTTAACTGATGCGGCTGATGTAGTTGCATCCCCTTATTGGGTTGTCACACCTTTCATTGTATGTTTCAGTCCTTGGGCTTTTAAATTCATTTGGGCGTCCACCGTCCATTCTAAAAACTTTAGTCCAGATAGATCTAGTGTGTTAAATTGTCTTTTCACTAGATCTCCCATTTTTTACTACAAACATGTAAATATTTGAAATTAGTAAATGATAATAAATCATATATATTATCTCCCCCAAAATTAATATCATTATATTTATACATAAGCCGTACAAACAAAAAAAACAAAAAAAATACTAAAATAGCGTACAATTTTAATAAAAAAAACCTCCTAAAATGCACTTAAAGACACAAAAAAATTGATATTCATGTGCATTTTTCGCCATTCTTCCAGGGAGATAATTTTTTTTTTGTCTCCTACTTGTGCATTAGGAGATATATCATTAATGCCATGAGAAGGAAAAAGAAACCGGCTATAAGAAATAAGTAGAGCCTTATTTTCCTAAAATCCTCCTCAAAAGAAGAAGATGAAGGTGGAGGACGGTTGTCGTTGGCGTGGAACATGGTGGCCGAAAGGTTGAGGAAGAAGAGAAAAAAAATTCTGAGTTTAGAAAAAAAAGTTGGAAGAAGATAAGGGTCGTGTGGTGAAAATGGGGATGGGTAATCCGCTTTTATAGAGGCTTATCCCTAATTGTGCAGTTCATCTAAAGTTTAAAATATACACTGTAATAAAATTTTAAGATCTCTTTATTGGCAAATATATATTAGAGCAAATTATATGTACTAAATTTGGTCTACTATTATGCATGTTGGTAAAATGGGAATATAATATATCTAACTACAAATGCGAAAAAAATAGAAGATTAGAGACAATAATATATAATAGTGTTCTGAATGCTTGTTTCCTGCATACATATAACATTATTGCACAAATAAGAGATAATAATTTTATCACTTCACTAGGCCATCCATATAGGCGGCAAGTTCAAAAAAAAAATTAACCCAACCATATTGGCGGTTCAAGAGCAAAAAAAATAACGTAAAATAAATGTCCTTGCCCTCCATGAAGGTGGCTTTATTATCAAATTACTTATTTTCTGGGTTAGTGGCATGGTGACGTTTACTACTAGTTCATTCCTGTTCATCCATATTTCTTTTATTACTTGGTGGAGGTTGATTTTTAGTTGGTTGTATAGGATGGTTATTATTGGTGTTGGAACAGGGGTTTATGGGTTTTCTCCGGTATGGGTATTTGTACCATTGTTAAGGTTACTGGGTCGGGGCTGTCTTACAGTTCCCCTCGCTGGTTGGTAGTAAATGGCACATTGTTTCGCTCTATCCAAAAATAAACACCCGAGACAGAGAAATTGTGTAAAACAATGTTAATCCCGTTACTTTGTTGATCCATGTTCGGATAGTAAAGGGTTGGGCTTGGAGAAAAAAATTTAGAACTTAAAACAGAATGGATGTAAAGATTTTAAAGATACCTTTAATTTTTTTCGGTAGCAAATTCGTGCTGATAACGTGTTGTGAGAAATATATAATAGAGAGAAGGTACTGATAGAAATATATCAGTAGGATGTATTATACATGAATGAGCAAATTCACTTCTTACAATGGCGGTATTTATAGGCAAAAATTTAACTGTGTACATCTGCACAAGTCCAACGATTGTAGCGGATGGGAGAAAACGTTCCCAACATGCATTAAATGCATGTCAGGTGAAAGTCTATTTCGGTGGACTTCACTATAGCTCTACAGTGGAATTCACAATTCCACTGTAACCTCAACAGAATCATTAATAAAACAAAATTATATACTCATTAGCATATAACCTTTTGTATTAACATTTTTAATTTCATGGTTGCAAACACATAACTTTGATCATTTATATACTTTATTTTATAAGTGATGCAAAAAGCAATCTATGATAGAATGGTTCCTTAGGAAATAGTGGATATAGTTTGTTATGTTCCCTTAAATTAAACTATTAGAGTTCAAGAACCACACAATAAAGTCATCATGTATTCATGTCGTTCCACTCCTTGTTTAGCAATTAAGAACATCTGTTGTAGAGTTTTTTTAACGTTCCACGCAAATAAGTAATCTTTCAACCTGGTTAGAGTACCTAATTTACAATGTTAAAAATATGGTATAGTCCAATTTTTCAAAGCAAAGGACTTCAGACAATCAATTTAAAAGCAAATGAAAGTCAAATTGACAATATGACTCCCTCCTTGGGGTCATTTATGATAGATGGTCCCCCGTAATGGGGTCATTTATGATTAATGACCCTCCAATTGGGGAGTCATGTATGATAGATGACCCCCCATTAGGGAGTCATGTATGACAGATGGCCCTTCAATATAGAGGTCATCTAATTTTTTTTTATTATTATTAAGAAAGATAATTGGTCCGAAGACCAACCCCTGTTAGGCTACTAGTCTGCAGGGCAGACCAGTTCAGAGGTTGGGTACAAGGCTAAACAACCCAGAAATAAATACCCCAACATATTGTTGGGATGAGGATTTAAACCCTTAGCAATGCCCTGGAATTCGGGGCGGTACTCCACTGAGCTACCACCTCTCCCTCAAACTTGAAAAAAAAAAATACCCTCCTAATATACATTGAATAGTATGTCAATAGATTTAAAATTACCAAATTGAGCACTTACCTAATGGTTGTTATTGTTGTTTATTAAAGCAACCTCCATACTTGAAGCTCGATTATAGTAAAAGATAACTATATAAAGGGTGCTACGAGTACTAACTCGATAAAGGAAAAAGTGTTTGTGGTGAGCAATAGCCGTGGCATTATATTCTCAAATTTGACTTATAAGTAACTAATATAAAGGATAATTTTCTTTTATGAATGTTGTTAAAGTAGATAATACTTTATTTAATATAGAGATAATGTGTATTTACCATTGTGACTTTATTAAAAAAAAAATCAAGGGGTTCATGCATTCACACTATGCCACTGTTTTGATTCTTGAAAAAGTTGTATCACCTCAAGGCTAGACTTATGTCAGGTGGATGGTTCTTAGACTTCCCAATTGTTGGTTTTGATGGCATAAAGAAATTGATAGAGAATATAACGAATGCCAGGTAAGCCTAAGTAAAAATATTTCCAGTTTTTTTTATCCTAAAAAGGTAATATTAATTGTGGTTAAGCTAAGCAAGATTGTTATATATAGCACAAATGTTAGAATAAGGCCTTAAATAATACTTTTGGCCAAATTATTTAAAGAAAATTGATTAGGGATGTAACTTAGGATGTATTAGGAATATCCCATTCTCTAAACCAACCTAAGAAGCTGAGGGATATCACCTCAAAGCATGTCCTTATAGCATGGCCACTTATGGGAAAAAAATATGTCATCCCTCTCTCTCAGTAACTTTCTATCTCATCTTATAAAAGTTGATCATGCCTTATGATTCATCTTGACAAATGCACTCCACTCATGATCTAAATAAAAAGAACATCATCCTCCTCTCTCCTACTTTTTGCTATACCCCACCACATTTTATCTCTCCTACATCAATACATTATATATAGCTTTTGATATAATATTATACAAGATTAATTTTTTTTTTTGTGTATTTAGGACCCCAATTAAGTTCATTTAGTAGTATTTAATTTGGAATAAAAAAAAGTTTTAGTTGCGATTATTCACTAGCGCAATCTTCATTTAGTTTTACGTATTTAACAACATGAGAATGAAACAACAAATTCAACATAAAATTATGAAATAACTGGTATTACAAACTACTTAAATTTATTCAATAAAACAAAAGGCAAAATGACTAACAAATAGCTTCCTTCAGATATTAAGACTACTCTTCATTATTAAGACCATATCCTTGCCAAATATGGTCAATTAAATATGATTTAAGAGAGATGCGGGTTGGCTTATCGCGTATTGCAGCCCTTGCAGCCAAGTTTTGATCCATGCTAAATGGACGTTCGTCAACATATTCAAATGGCGCCTCGACACTTGTTGTGCACTTGCACTACCGCTATTTCGAGGCCGGTCTTTATTGAATTTAATGGTGTCTACAATCATGTTCTACATGATGATGCAAGCAACCATGATATTATTCAATATGTCTTCATCCCAAGCAAGTGATGGTTTACGTATAATGGCATTTTTGGCTTGTGAAACTCCAAACGCATGCTCAACATCTTCGCACACGGCTGCTTGACGATCAGCAAATACTCTTTGTTTATCAGTTTGTGGAATGTAAACCCTTGGATAATTGCAGCCCATTGAGGATGAATACCATTAGTTAGATAATACCCCATGTGGTATTGTTGTCCATTTACCATAAAATTAATTGCAGGGGGACTACCGTGTAGAACATCATCAAAAACAGGAGAACGGTAAAGAACATTGAGATCATTACACGAACCTGGAATACCGACAAAGAAATGTCAAATCCAAAGATCTTGCGACTCCACCGCTTCGATAATAAGAGTCGTTTTTCCGCTATGGCCTTGATATTGAGCTTTCCATGTAGAAGGGCAATTTTTTCCACTCCCAATGCAGATAATCAATGCTTCCCATCATCCCTGGGAAGCCACGTCGCTCTTCTTGACCAAGAAGTCTCTCTAAATTTGTATTTGTCGGCCTTCTTAAATAATGCTCCCTAAAGCAAGCAATCACCCCTTCAGTGAATTTTAAATGGGATTTCCTAGCACTGGTGCGACCTAAATGCAAGCACTCATCAACTACGTCAGCTGACATGCCATTCGCTGACAGTCGTATGACTGCTGTGTAGTTTTGTAATGGAGATATGCCCATTCTTCCTGTCGCATCCTCTCTCTGTGTAGAGAAAGATTGGTTGGCTGTAACGACCTCCATGATACGTAGAAACACATGTTTTCGCATGCGAAATCTCCTCCGAAAGACGTTATCACCATAGTTCACCATAGACAACATTAATAGCGAAGTAATCAATGTATAGTTGAATATGCTCTTGTTATCGACCTCTATCCATGGTTGCAGTGGGACGGGATCTTCAGGATGCTCCCACTTATTGTGTTGGTCGACGTCGTCATTGATGGGGAGTTTGCTTCAATGTTGTAATATGATTAATGAATGGCTTTGTATAGTTCTAGGCGTGTTTTTATTTGCCTACGCAGTGTGAGCGCGTATTTGACTACCCCATTGTGAAGATTTTATTAATAACGTTTTCGAAGTCGCCGACAAGTCTTCAAATGAAGACTCATAAACCTAATTGGATATTGTGAAACTTTAGGGACAACTTTGGGACTTATCCAATTAGATTTCCCCGTCATGACTCTATAGTTAGTCAACGAACCAAAAATTGAGTTCAGGAGTGAGGGTACGAACATGATCAAGAATCATGTTCGCCCATTGTTGGCCTCTACTTAATACGATTCATAACAAGTTTTTACGCAAAAGAACAACCACATAATATTTTTATGCACACCCCTAAAAAAATTAGTCTAGGTTGGTTCATTGAACACATAAAAACACTACTTTTTTAGTGACATGTTATTAAGCAATCAAAATTACTGGATTCCTAAATCAATAGTCCAATTATCATATTTATGCATTAGAACATTTATTTAGGTCTTGATTAAAAATGATATACAAGGTGGAAACTATTGCAATCAAGTATAAAAAATTGTATTCATGAAAAAGAATAAAATATAAGAAAAGAAAATATTGCATGGAGTTAGTTGTAATACATAACTATTTACAGTCGCGGGAATATGTTAACAATCTACATCATGAACCAAATGTTAGTAATTTCAAGAAAATAATAAATAGAATAAAGAAAGAAAATAAAATTTAATAATTTAATTGACCCTTAGAAATTATACCTCCGTTTGGATCGTTGATTTTTACGGATCTTAGATCGAATATTGGAACAAGCCGGAAAAGATTTGCGTTATATGTTGTTTTGGTTTCGTTGACTTGCATTGTATGTATGATGATGATATTTAATTTGGTGGTGCATGATATTAGGCAAGGTAGGAGAATATCATCAATATAATAATGAGGAGGATGAGTGATGATAATATGTGTATGATTAGGAGTAATAAGGTGCTGGTGCTAGGCTGATGAATTATATGGCGGTGTAGGGAGAATTGGTTAGGCGGTGTTGTAGGTTGTAGGTAGTGTATTGTGATTAGGCTGTAGTTTATAGTATTAGACGTATGAAGTAGGAAGGGAAGGAAATAGAGCTGGGCGTGAGATTATAAAGCAAGGCCGTGAAGATTAGTTGTGCGAGAATTGTAGGCAATCGTGAGATAATTAGGCGTGAAGGATAATAGGAGTCAAGGGATAGTTATATATATTGTTAGGTAAAAGTAACTGAAAACTTAAACTTTTCGCAACAAGTCGAGAGGTTCTCTCTCTAAACATACAGTAACATCTGAATTAAAGTCTGCGAATTAGTGACCTAATCTAGTGTTTTTTATTAGAACAAAGAGTGCTTAGTTTCCACAATAGTATTGTTCCGCTTGTAGAACGGTTGGCGGTCTTGAGAAGAGTCCGCCAAAGAGTGGAGTTAGCGTCCGCTGGTGAATAGCTGCACAGAAAGCAAACGTGAACTACCCTCGGGGGGGATGCGAGGAAACCCCCTCCGACGCTCAAGTCAGCAAGTGTCCAAATAGGATTTAGAGAGAGAGAGAAAGACAAGAATTGTCAGTGTGAGAGAATGTACCTGCAGAATAGTACTAGTGGGGTGTTTATAGAAGTACTATTCATCTGACAGGGTATGTAATCCTTTGACACGTGTATGGCTGTGGTGCGCTTGACATATGGGAAGATTCCCTTATTTTGTCTTGTTAGGCGACCGCCAACGTTGTCGGTCCACGTTGATAAACTGACTTGTTAGAGTTGTAGGCGTCTTTACAATGCTCGCGTCCTGTTAATATGTTCGCGGTCTCTCCAGGGAGATCCGCTAACGTACTTGGGTTATACCCATACAACTACCCCCCCAGCATCCTTTGGGGTCTTGACCGTTAAGGATGTTGCCGGTGGGCGCGAGCCATTGTCGTCTTGGTTGATTTTTTAGCGAAGTTGATTCGTTGGATGCCACGTGTCGTTACAGGGAGTTAAAGAATTTTGAAAAGTTAATGATTACTTTTTCGAAAATCCCGCCCATTACTTTATTAGGGTTCTGCTGTGCTTTGACACTTGGCGGGGATCTAGAGAGGGAGTTGAGAAGTTTTTCTATCTTGGCCGTTGATTGACAGCATATATATGGCAGTTGTCTTTTTCCTGAGTTTCTTACCTCATATTTTCCCAACTTCCCTTTCTTTTTCTCTGGCGAACTCCATTTTTGAAGTTTTTCTTCGCTCGAAAGTTCTCCTTTTTGTGCTCAAATTCTTCCAAAAAGTTACCAGATCTTCTAGTTTTTACTTTCCGGTCCTAGTGTGCTAAGAATTTCGTCTTTTTCTGGATTCGAAGATTTTTGTTTCGCCGGTACTTGTTCCACATTTCCGGCGGTTCTTTAACCCAAGCTCGGGTTTTGCTGCACAATTTCGCTATTTGGAAACTGCGTGTCTTTTTCCGGTGACTTTCGCTTCCTGCTCTTACTTTTCTCCGGCGACTTTCCGTTTCCAGGTATTTCCTCAATTTTTCTCCAAGTTTCCTAAGTTTCTTTGCGTTTTCATCATGTCGGACCAGTCTGATAGCCAAAACGCCCTTAGCGACGTATTTATGACTGAGAGTGAACCTTCTTCCCCCCTGGCCGATAGCAACCCTTCTTCAGATTCTAGCCCTGTGGGGAGGACTAGGTTGTTGTCGGACATACCCCTAACAACTGAGAGAGAAAAAGAATTGAGGTCCAAGTTTCTTAACGACCGTGCTACTCCTGAGGAACATAATTTGACTAGGAGATATTTGTCCGCTAGGGAAAGCGGTGACAGACAGACGCTTAGGGAACTTAGCCATTAAATTCTTGCTAGACGGTCCCTTAGGAGTCCGCCAGCTGATGTCGTTCCCGGCCTTGATGTTGCCCCCCTGAGAGAGCATGCTTGGTTAGATAGCATGGCGAACGCAGGGGTTGAAGTGACCGATGACTTTTATGACCGCTTGCACGAAACTATGGCCGCTAATCCACCTATCATTGATTTAGGTGACGACAGTGACTCCATTGCGACCGTCATGGCCAACCAAGAGTCCGTTTACCAATGTCGGTCCACTCCTACCACTCCCATTGCTCGCGCTACCGGAGACGCGACTGATACTACAACCGCGAACGTTGGCACCAGTGTGCCCTTGTCGGAGCGCGTGGTTGGAGAAAGTTCTCGCACTGGCGAGAGGAGAGTCAACGACAACCTTGATGTGCCGGAGGGAGATGGTGAAGAAAATGTTGAGGGTCCCGGCACTGATGCACTATGGTTGCCCGAGGACGAATGCGTTGGGCCGCTAACTGTGGAAATTTACTTACTTTGGCGCCAATATGCTCTTGTCCTTGATTACCCTAGGGTTGCTGACCATTTGTTCCAGTCCCCGGAAGGTTATAAGTTGGTGGTTCCTCTTGAGGGTTCTATTGTAATGGAATGTCCTCCCGGTCATGTGGCCGTTTACACTCATCACTTAGAGTTTGGGCTCCGTTTTCCCTTGGACTCTTTTCTGGTGAGAATTTTAAACTCCTTCAATGTCTGCTTAGCCTAGCTGACTCCTTTAACGGTTCGCAATTTGATTGCGTATATCTGGACGGTCCGCTTTTTGGATTTTCCCGAACTCTGAACTTGTTCCGCCACCTCCACTGGTTAAAGAGGAATGGTTCTGCTCATCAAGCGGGGTGGTGGTCGCTAATGATGGCCGACAAGAAGATGACGGTTCAACCGAAGGCTACTGGGTTGAAGGGTTGACAGGATGCCTTCTTTTGGCTGCAGGTACCTGAAAGCTACCCAGTGCGCCGCCATTTCACTGAGCCGCGCCCACATATGGAGCATTTGTCTTTGGCTCCGCTGACAGATGATGAGCGGAATGCCTATGACTATTTTGATACTGAGGATTACATGATTACCTATGAGGACGGGAAGACTGTAAGGTTAAAGAACCTAAACACTGGCTCCCTCATTCTAGGTATATCCTGGGGAATCAACAGCTATCGGCCATGTTGCTTTATCCTACTCACGCGAATGGTAAGTCTTGTTATCGGACTGGTCTGCCTGATGCCTGTTGCTTTGTTGATGTTTTTTTTTTTTGACGTTTGTTTTGTCATTTGTAGGCTTTGACCAACTGGACCTCGCGGTCCTTTGCGTCACCGAAGAGTTAGAGCCGACAATCAATATGCAGCCTGCTCCTGCCGAAGGCCCCGAGACCATGCACGACAATACTAACGGCCGTCGAGGGGGAAACCGTAACGGTCCCCAAAACATCCGTCATATTCGCGGCGCGCATACTGGTCGCGCTCCCGGTCGCAGCGGTGTTACTGTCGTTGCCGTCTCTGGCGGCCTTCCCACTTCTGCTGCCCCCCTCAGGTCTACTACTTCTCGACTTGTTGTCAGGGTTAGCGGAACTAGAAGACGGCAGTGTGAGCCAACTGTGGCAGATACTTCTGCTAATAAGCGGCCAGCTACAGCAGACCCTTCAGCTTCTGTCCTTACTCGGGATGTCGTCCATGTCGAGGATGTGGACGTGAATGTTCCTCCAGAAGTCCAGGAGCATGCTGATGTCGCGGTCACCGGCCCTAGTCATCAAAGCGGGGCAACTTGGCTGTCCGGATCTTACTCTACCATCCGTGAGATGATCCGGGAGCTTATTACAATGCCCAGCTTTCTGTCCAACTTATCTCCCGGCAACTTTTCTCGGTACCATGAATGGATCGAGAAAAAAGAGGTGCCGATAAGTGAGGCTGTGGCGGCCTCCTTCGCTCGCCGGCCTGTTGTTTCCGGCAAGGTTTACCAACCTGACTGGGACGTCAGGGAAGATGAGTCGCTGTAAGCCGACATTCCTGAGAACGGTGGCATCCTTGCTTACCGTATTCTGAAGGGCATGCAGCTGCCATTAGATAGGCCGGCAGGGACCTTAGTGATTCCTGCTGCTAGGCTGGCTCACGACCAGCTTGTGGTACGTTATCCCATTTGTTATATATTATATATGTATATATATTTTTTCTTATTATTTTTGTACATATATGTCGTTGTGTTATTCACGTCCTCTCTTTTTGCAGGCCAACAACACTGCTCTGGAACTAATTGAACAATATGTTGAATACCAGAGACTGGCGGACAATTACAAGCAGTCTCTTGAGACCTGTCAGGACTTGCTGAAGGAGTCCGAAGAGAAGCTGGCGGCCAAGACTGAAGCCCAGAAGCCACTGGAGGATGAGCTAGTAACATTGAGGACGCGAGCAGCTCTTCTAGAGGAGACTGAAGCTAACGTCTAGATGTTAACCAAGGCTCTCGACACGGCCCAGACCGAGAAGGACATTGTTCTCCTGGACGCTGCCGCTGAAGCTGAAGCTAAGGGGGTCGCCAAAGCTGTTGCTGATTTCAAGCTATCTGATGAGTTTGTGGCGGCCCTTCACAAGAGGTATGATGGCGGATGGGCAGCTGCCATGAGGTGTGTGTGCAAGTCCGTTCTAGGATTTGACTGGAACGTTATCGAAGAGGCGCATGCTGACGGCCAACATCTCACGCATATGGAGGGAGATCTAAAATTCGCCGATGAGGATGCCATAGCTGATGCGGATCCTCGGGATTTTACAGATCAGGCTAATCAGAATGTCCCCACCTCTTGAAGTTTTTGGCGGTCTTCTATCAGCTCTTCCTGCTCTTCTAACAGCTTATAGTTTGTAATTATTTTGAATTTATGTTAACACTTAATTCGGCCCATGTTGGCGTCTGTAAACATTAAACTCATGTTTCTAATTTTGCAAGTATGATTCCAACTGAAAGCCTTTTATTTGGCCGCCATCTTTTTTCATCTGTAGTTGGCCGCCAAGCCAGTAGCTTTTAATTTATGGAAAAGTACTTTCGCTTTTTTATTATATTTTGTTCTGCTAATGCTTCAACCCTTGTATGATCGCTAAACGACCGTTAGCAGTTAGTATCTTTTATTTATCAATCTGTTTGACTAACATTTGATCTATTGTACGACCGCGAATGCAATTGAGCCTGTCATGTGGCTTTTATTTATGCTTAGTCTGTTATATGACCGTTAACGCACTTTGAGCCTGTCATATGACTTTTTATTTTGTGCTAGGTCTGTCATATGACCGTTAACGCACTTTGAGCCTGTCATATGGCTTTTTATTTTGTGCTAGGTCTGTCATATGACCGTTAACGCACTTTGAGCTTGTCATATGGCTCTCCTAACGTTTGTGCCTGTTATATGGCCGTTAGTATTTTATTTGTTGACCTGTCATATGGTCCGTTAGTAGGTATGGAATCAATAAAACGATTTATGAACTGCTAGTGGAAGCTTGTATTAATGTAATGAAAAGTGGCTCTTGGCTTGTTACATCCTATAAGTTATACATAGTACTTCTTTAAGACGCTAGCGTTCCAACAATTCTTAAGCTCTTTGTCATACATGCCCTTTAAAATGAAGGAACCGAGAGCAAGCTTCTTGGCTATGATGTACGGACCTTCCCAATTAGCAGTCAGCTTCCCTTCAGTATGCGCCTTGCCAGTGGCTGCTGTTCTACGAAGGACTAGGTCGCCAACATCAAACGGCCTCTCCAAGACCTTCTTGCTGTAAGCCTTACTAATTTTGTCTTTGTAGGCGGCCGCTTTCAGTTCTGCTATCAATCTTATTTTTGGCAAGAAGTCTAGATTTTCCCTGAGTGCCTGATCATTCTTCTCAAGGTCCTGGTGCCTGATCCGATAAGAGGGCAAACCCACTTCTACCGGTAATATTGCTTCCGCACAAAAGGCCAATTTGAAAGGGCTTTCTCCCATTGCTTCTTTTTCTGTCGTTCTATTTGCCCAGAGTACGGCTGGTACCACGTCGTCCCATCCTCCCTTGAATTCATCCAGCTTCTTTTTCAAAGCGTTCAAGATCTGTTTGTTTGCGGGCTCGGCTTGTCCGTTGCTCTGAGGGTGGCAATACGTGAACTTTACACGAAACTCTGTTAAGAAAGCTTGTATGGGACGGCAGTCAAATTGGATGTCGTGGTCAAATACAATAGCCACTGGGAACCCAAACCTCGTCATAATGTTCTGCCAGATGAACTTTTTGACCTGATTTGCCTTAGTCTTTGCTGTCGGCTCTGCCTCTATCTATTTTGTAAAATAATCATTTCCCACTATCAGGAATCTCCTCCCTCCCGTTGCTGTGGTGAACGTTCCTAGGATGTCCATCCCCACTGAACGAACGGAATTGGGCATAGGATAGGTTGTAGATCATTGGCGGGCATGTTGATGACGGGAGCATACCTCTGGCATTTGTCACATTTCTTAACATAATTTTGGGCATCCGCCAGCATACTTGGCCAGTAAAACCCAGCTCTCAATGCTTTCAGCGCTAGAGCTTTGCCGCCAATATGATTGCCACAGATACCTTCATGTATTTCTTCGAGAATTTTTGTGGACTCCCACGCAGTTGCGCACTTAAGCAAAGGTAAGCTGAATGACTTCTTGTACAGCTCATCTTGGTATATGATGTACCAGCTTGCTTGTCGCTTCAGCTTCTTTGCGGCCGAGGGGTCATTGGGTAGCGTCCCCGTCAGCTTATACGCCACCAGCTCACTAAACCATTCTCCCTGCTGATTTATGCTGTTGACGGTCACAATCTTTTCTGTGATGCTCTTTTCCTTCAAGATGTCTACCGTGACGGTCTTCTCGATGCTGAACGAGTCAGAACTTGCCAATTTGGACAATGCGTCTGCTTTAGTGTTCTCGGCCCTAGATATTGCTTGAATCTCAAAGTGATTCATTTGAGCAATCAACTCCTTGGCCTTTTCCACGTATTTCATCATGTTGGCTTCTCTGACTTCGAATTCTCCTCTTAATTGGTCGTTAACCAGCTGCGAGTCCGTCTTCAAGAGTACATTATTGGCACCCGCCGTCAAACACATTCTCAAGCCGGCAATTGCTGCTTCATATTCTGCTTCGTTGTTTGACGCCGGGAATGCAAACTTAATGGCGTACTGGTAAGAATTTCCTTCTGGGCTGGTCATCACTATACCAGCCCCGGATCCGCTAACAGCAGAAGATCCATCAACTTCCAGTAGCCAGGTCTCCTTTTGCTCCACTTCTTCCTCCTCATATGAGGCTTCCACAATAAAATCTGCCAGGGCCTGTGCTTTGATAGCGGTCCTAGGCTTATACTGTATATCGTACTCTGATAGTTCAACGGCCCATTTCAGTAAGCGGCCTGAACTGTCCATCTTCTGCAACGCTTTTTCTAGCGGCTGATTGGTTAAAACTTGGATGGAATGACAGTCAAAATATGGCATGAGTTTCCTAGCGGCAATTATCACAGCCAAAGCCATTTTTTCGACCAGCTGATAACGGCTCTCCGGACCGTTAAGGATGTGGCTGACAAAATATATTGGCTGCTGCCTCTTCTCCTTTTCCACCAACAACACGGCCGCGACTGTCTTACGCGAGGCCGAGATATATAGTTGCAATACGTCTCCAGTCTCGGGCCATGTAATGGTGGGTAGGCTTTTCAAATGCTCTTTCACTGCCAGAAATGCCTTGCTTTGCTCCTCTCCCCACTCGAATTTCTTATTTCCCCTTAGCAGTGCAAAGAAGGGCAAAGCCTTGTCTGCTGATTTTGAAATGAATTGAGTGAGGGCCGCCATTCTTCCTGTCAGCCTCTGACTATCTTTGACGCTCTTTGGCTCAGGTAGGTCGACAATAACTTGAACTTTGTCTGGGTCTGCATCAATCCCTCAAAAATTTCCCTGCTCTCACCCCAAACACACATTTTTTTGGGTTGAGCTTCATCCTATATTTTCTCAATGTTTTAAATGTCTCTTCTAGGTCGTCCAAATGTTCGCGGTCAGTTTTGCTTTTGACGATAGAGTCGTCAACGTATGCTTCGATGTTCCTCCTCCTCTAATCCGCGAATACTTTGTCGACCAGCTTTTGGTAGGTCGCTCCTGCATTATGGAGCCCAAACGGCATTGCCTTATAGTTGTACACACCACAATATGTGATGAACGCTGCCTTCTTTCTATCGGCCTCGAGCAAGCTAATCTGATGATAGCCCGAGAACGCATCCATAAAGCTTAGCAGTGCATGACCGCTAGTAGAGTCTACTAGCTGGTCTATTCTTGGTAACGGATAGCAGTCCTTGGGGCAGGCTCTATTGAGGTCCGCGAAATCTACGCACATCCTCCATTGGTCGTTAGCTTCTTTCACCATGACCACATTGGCCAACCATTCTGGGTAATCGCATGGCTCAATGAAATCAGCCGCCAGCAGCTTATCAACTTCCTCTTTAATGGCCTTGTTCTTTTCAGCAGAAAAATTTCGCTTCTTTTGTTTGATAGGGCGGACGGTGCTGTCAACATTTAAACGATGTACCATCACGGCCGGGTCTATTCCCGGCATCTCATCCGCTGAGAACGCGAAGACATCAGCGTTTTCTCTTAGGAGAGTCACCAGGTTTACCCTGAACTTTGGGTTCATGTCTGTTTCGACAGCAACTGTCCTTGCCGGATCCTTTGCCAACATCTCTTGCTTTGTTTCTCCATCCGGCTTGGGCCTTGGTGTATCGTCAGGCCTTGACTCCAGCTCTTCCATTGAGACTTCCATCATTTCCTCATCCTCTTTCTCGGATTCTGCCTCATTTGCCAAAGCTTTCCTCTGGGCTCGTCTTTGTTTCCGAGTTGGCGGATTTAGATCTTCCATCGGAATTCTCCTTGCCGGCTGCTTTAATGCTGTTAGGTAGCATGATTTTGCCATCTCTTGATTTCCTCTCAACTTTGCTGTCGTCCCAAGATTGGAAACGTACAGCATAGTCAGATGGTAGGTTGACACAACCCCTTGGACGTCATGGATGAAGGAACGTCCGATAATTGCGTTGTAAGCTCCTGGTACGTCAACCACCAAAAACTCCACCATTGCATCCCTGGCATCTCCATCTTCCCCTACCCTGACCGGTAGGGTTATCAAACCTTCGGGAATTACTGACGCCCCAGTGAAACCTATCACCGGGTAGCGAACAGGCTTCAAATGCTCCCGACCAATCCTCAGTTTCTCAAAAGTTGAGAAATACAATATGTTGGCAGAACTTCCTCCATCCACCAGGACTCTATGTATCAAACAGTTTGATACCTTCAACGTGACCACAGAGGGTCATCGTGGGCGTAGACAACGTGCTTCACGTCCTCCACCGTGAAAGACATGGCGGGCATTACTGGCGGCCTTCTCCATTGCATGCTTTCATTGAAATTGACCTGGTGCCTGAATTCTTTCAGGCTTGCCTTTGCTCCATTTACGCTGCCGCCATGAATCGGTCCGCCACTTATAACATGGATTTCCGAGATCCGCAATTGCACATTCTGGTTATTTGGCTTTACCACGTCTCCTGCCTTTGATTGAGCCTTATATTGAGTGAAATAACCCCTTCTTATCAGATCCTCCAGGTTATCCTTCAAATGCCTGCAGTTCTCAGTAGTATGACCGTGATCCCCATGAAAGTCGCACCACTTACTCTTATCACGGATTTTGTGAAACATTTGCTTTGGACATTGCCATTTATCACTGTCCTTGTTCATCAGGTATATCTGAGCTCTCGAGGTTTTGAGCTGCGTATACGCTTCAAACTTATCTTTGTACTCGAACCACTCGCGGTCGTTCTTCTCGGGTCATACCCTTTTTTGACCACATTTGACTCTTGCTTTCTTTCCTCTCGGCCGCGATCATTTTCACGACCCTTTTCCTTCTATTGCTTGTCATCCTTCTTCTTTTCAGGCTCGCGGCTTTGGCTACTCGCGGCCTTGTCGTACTCCTCACTTCTGATGAAGTCGTTTGCCTTTCTTAAGACGGGCTCCAGAGATGTGAAGGTTTTACGACCCAGGTAGCTCCTGAATGCGGACCCCTCTCTCAACCCAATCATCAGATCTAGGACGGCCACATCCTGCTGAAGACGAGGAATGGTGACCGCCTCGGCATTAAAACGGCCAACGAAATCTCGCATGCTCTCATTCTCAAGATGCTTGATAGATAACAACTCGCCAGTTGTGCGCTCGCGGCGTCTATTGCTCACAAAGTGAGTGCTGAACATGGATGAAAGCTGAGAAAAACTAGATACATTACCATCCTTGATGCTCTTAAACCATGTTTGGGCTATCCCGGTCAGAGTAGATGGAAAAACTTTACACCAGATGGCGTCCACCTGGGTGTATAAATACATATGCCCCTCATAAGCAGCAACGTGGTCATCTGGATCTGAGGTGTCGTCGTACTTGCAGGACGGCATCTTGATCCACGGCATGGGGTGGTTCAAGATCTCTGGAATGAAGGGAGACAGCTTAGGCTTGATCAATAGATGTCCGCCAATAGTATAGTTACTTGCACCACTGGTGCTGTGTTCTCGGTGAGAACGACTTTGGTTCTCGTCTTCAGAATTATTGAGGTCCTCAGACTCTAGGATTGCTTTTTCATACTCGGTGTAACACCCCGACAATTCTCTCTTTTCTAAAATACCTTTTTACTATAAAACATAGAGAATTATCAAAGTATTGTCGCCCGTGTTAAAACGTATCGGCTTATTCAGAATATTGCAGCGGAAAACAATAATAATAAACTTTATAAATAAACTTAGTCAACAATAAAGTCAACTCCAAAATCAACCAACAACCAAGGTCAACCTTAAAACCAAATTTAACCAACTATAAAATGTGTAACTCAAAAGTACAGAATAAAATCTACACAAGCTCTCACAATCCCGATCCCAATGATGCATCATCTTCGAACCTGTTAGATGGACTATACACTATTGATCCCTAGAGACTGCTCACCAAAATGGGTCATCACAGGATCAATAAGGTAAAGCCATGATCAACATACACAACAAAAGCACGTAATCAGCAAAGCTGAGTACTACATACTAAACAAATAAACAATCCTAACATGATACTAATAAATAGTAAGCAGGAATAAATAATAACATAATAACTTGCGGATAACTTTTACTGAACAAAACTTTAACAACATTCTTATTACTTTAAATGGAATAGTCAATGGACCGAGTTGTCTAACTAAAGCCAGTCTTCCCTTTGGAAGAAGAAATACGGGCGTGACTCCGTATTCCCATGACCTACGATATCGAGGAACCTTTGAAATAAAAAAAGGACACTGTGATCAATCCGGCCCCAGAAAAAGCCATGGCCCGCTCACCATGTACCCCAACTCCTAATTGTCCAACACTTCATACGTGCACCAGTCTAAAGCTATTGCTATCCAGTTTCACTTTACATGATTTACCAGGTATTACTTGTTATGACTCACAAGTACAACAAACATCATAATCAATCAACAATTACAAACTTCCATTTTTATCTTAGGATTAGATAAGTGATCACACAACTTAACAATCCAAGATTACTTTCAACTTTAATCCAATATTTCTTATTTGTTGAACCTAGCCAACAACCAAATTACCTTTCATAGGTATAAAATATCAACTTACCAAATAATGTCCTCGGTCCTTATAAAGCAGTGAAATACTCAAAAGGAAACAATGATCAATCATGATCCAACTAAAAAATATATTAATTCCCCCATGTGAATTAATAAAATAAAGTTCCCAACCAACATGCTTGCATCAATCTTCCATAGAAACATGATATAAACCTCATAATATAAATCTCATAATCAACATGTTTATACAACAGCATAAAACATGCAAAATCCAACATAATAGAAATCATATATGAACTCAATATAGTTCCTATACATGATACTACATAACTTTCCTTCTTATAATCATGATACTACATCAATCAACACATAGGTATGTACGTACATTGTGTAGACAAAATTCGAGGCTACTTTAACTAGCTTAAAAGTCGCCTAGAGAGAATTCTCCGCCTAAAATAACCAATAGAATTCATAATCAATATTCCAAATAAATTCCAGTAACTTTAAAATACTTTAAATCCCCTTGAAAAATATTTAAAGTTTGTTTTTAACATTAAAACTTCAAGTACTAATACTTCCTAGCATAGTACTACTATACTAGTCATTAAAATCCATAAAACTCCATTAATAACAACCTTTCTAAAATTCCAGCAACTTATAAATTATTAAACTCCCTTTAAACATACTTAAACATGCTAAAATTCATAATTTAAATAAATTTCATAGTTTATAACATGCTACTATGATTTTCCAATCTCTTAAACCCTAAAAATCCATGCTTTGGATAATTAAAACTCAATCTAAATATAATAATCAAATCTAAAATTTTATTCTTTCAATACATAATTTATATAATCATAGATTCACCATTAAAATAGTAAATTAAAGCCTCTAATCATAATTAGTACTAAAACAAAACATAAAAACGTAATCTTTAATCAAAACTTGAGGAGGAAGAAAAGAACCAAACCAACACAAGAAAGAGAACAAGAAGGAAAGGCACCGGCAGCACTCAGGGCAGCGGCGGCAGCAGCAGGTCGGCGGTGGTGGTGGTGATTGAGGAGTTGTGGTGTTTCTTGGTGAAGAAAAAAGTGTTTCTTGAAAAAGAAGAAAGGAAGAAGGAGGAGGAAAAACGTGAAGAAGAAGAAAGAGGCACCGCCGGTTTTTGGTGTGTGAGGGAGGAGAGAGAAAGTTTTTGTGTGGGTAAAATATTTGGGTTTAATGAATTTATATATGTTTTCCTTCTGGGATTAGAAAAAGGTAATTAGGCTTAAAAATAGAGTTTAATGATGAGTAAAATTGGTGTTTGGGTCTCCATACCCAACTAGAAGTCCTTTTCCTAATCTAAGAGTGTTTGGGCTCCTCACACCCACTTAAAAATCTTTTTCCGAATCCAATAAGTATTTCAAACATTTCAAATACTTTCAAAGCATGAATTTAATAAAATATTTTACTTGAATAAATCATTAAAATAATTCCTTTGACTTTCAAATAGTCAACCTTTGAAGAAATAAATCATTAAAATGCTAAAATATATTTAAATATAAATAACTATATATTAAAATATATTTATAAAATTCATAAAAATACGGGGGATTACAGTCTACCCCTCTTAAAAGAAGTTTCGTCCTGAAACTTGACACGAAAAACTCACACCTTTTTAAAAGTTTTTCAACTCAACTCCTATTGGAGAAATACTTGTGCCACTCATGTGCACTCTTTTGCCAACTTAAAATTACTTGTGTTACTAATGAACACCCTTTTCTTATGCGGAGAATCTATTTATTTTGCACCAAACATGTGCAAATTACCAAAATAAGCATAAAATGCATAAAAATACCATGAAAATAGGTAAAAAGCCCGAAATTCTATCGCATTCTACCCCCCTTTAAAGAAAACGAGTTACGCCCTCGTAACTCACCTCAAGGAATAAATCTGGATACTTCTTCTTCATTTCAGCTTCAGCTTCCCACGTTGCCTCTTCGGACTCATGGTTCGACCAAAGCACTTTCACGATATTGACATCCTTATTGCGTGTACTACGCACCTTCTTATCAAGAATTTTCACAGTCCTTTCCTCATATGTGAGGCTACTATCAATCTGGATCCTCTCAGGCTCCAAGACATGACGCTCATCAGGGATATAACGCTTGAGTTGGGAAATATAAAATACATCGTGCATCTTTTCGAACTCCATTGGCAAAGCCAACCTATAAGCTACCTTCCCAATTCTTTGTAGAATCTCATATGGACCTACATATTTGGCACTTAATTTGCCCTTTTTCCCAAATCTCATCACACCCTTAGTGGTGATACTTTCAGAAACACTTTATCACCTACTTCGAACTCATCTTCCCTTCGCTTCAAGTCAGCATAACTCTTTTGCCTATCTTGAGCAGCTTGAATTATAGCCTGAATCAACTTCACATTCTTGACAGTCTCCTCAATGAACTCTGTCCCCAATACTATGTTCTCACTAAAATCATTCCAGCAAATGGGACTTCTACACTTTCTTCCATATAATGCCTCAAAAGGTGCCATCTTAATACTCGCATGATAACTATTGTTGTATGAAAACTCAATCAAATCTAATTGGTCTTCCAAACTACCCTGAAAATCAATAGCACAGGCTCTCAACATATCATCCATAGTTTGGTTAGTCCTCTCAGTCTGACCATCAGTCGCAGGGTGAAAGGCAGTACTCATTTTCAATATTGTCCCAAGATTTAACTGGACCTTTTGCCAAAATTTCGAGAGGAATCTCGAATCACGATCTGAAATAATATCAGTTGGAACCCCATGCAATCTCACTACATGCTTAATATATGTCTTCGCAAGTTGCTTCTTCTTCCATGTCTCTTTAATTGGAATGAACACGGCCGACTTCGTCAGACGGTCCACAATAACCCAAATAGTATCATTGCCATTCCTTGTTCTAGGCAAAGCAGTCACAAAATCCATTGAAATGGAATCCCACTTCCATCCCGAAACCTTTAAGGATTGAACTTTCCCCATGGGTCGCTTATGATCTATCTTGACTTTCTGACAGGTTAGACACTTAGACACGAACTCGGCAACCTCTCGCTTCATGTTTGGCCACCAATAGATTTGCTTAAGGTCCTTATACAGCTTGTCACCCCCAGGGTGCACAGAATACGGTGTATTATGGCCCTCATCCATAAGACGTCTCTTAAGCTCATAACATTTTTGTGGTACACACCACCTTCCCTTAAACCTAAGACTACCATCATCATGGATCTTAAAATCGACTTCCTTACCTTACTTGATCTTCTCCTTAATCTTATCTAGGTGCTCATCCCCAACTTGACCCTCTTTAATCTCATCGAAAATTGACAACCCCAATGATAAAGCACTCAATCTTGCCTCGATCTCCCCAGGATTTAAGATTTCTAGGCTAAGTCTTTGCATATCTCTACACAACTCCTCAGAAACTACCAAGACATTCATGCTATGACTCGACTTCCTACTCAACGCATCAGCAACCACATTTGCTTTCCCCTCATGATATTGGATGTCTAAGTCATAATCCTTTATTAACTCTAACCATCTTCTCTGCCTCATATTGAGGTCTTTCTGGGTGAAAATATAATTCAAACTTTTATGGTCAGTAAAGATCTTACAGGTTACCCCATACAGGTAATGTCTCCAAATATTCAAGGCGAACACAATAGCAGCTAACTCTAGATCATGGGTAGGGTAATTAGCCTCATAAGGTTTCAACTGACGCGACGCATACGCGATCACCTTCCCATTCTGCTGTAATACACATCCCAAACCATTCTTTGAAGCATCACTATACACCTCAAATCCCTCATTCCCATCAGGCAAGGTCAACACAGGTGCGGAAGTCAAACGTTCTTTTAAAATCTGAAAAGTTTCCTCACACTTCACACTCCACTCAAATTTTGACTCCTTTTTCATCAAATTGGTCATTGGCCTCGCTATCTTTGAGAAATCTCTCACAAATCTCCTATAATAGCCAGCTAGACCTAGGAAACTTCGAATATCAGACACATTCTTTGGAGTTGATCACTCACTCACAGCTTGAATCTTAGCAGGATCTACAGAGACTCCTTCCTTAGACACATAGTGACCCAAAAATGCTACTTTCTCCAAACGGAACTCACACTTAGAAAACTTGGCATACAATTGATTTTTCCTAAGCGTCTCCAATATAATCCTCAAGTGCTCATCATGCTCTTTTTCATTCTTCGAATAGATCAGAATATCATCAATGAATACAACAACGAACTTATCTAAGAACTCGTGGAAAATCCTATTCATCAAGTCCATAAATATGGCAGGTGCATTAGTTAACCCAAATGGCATTACTGTAAACTCATAATGACCATAACGAGTCCTAAACACAGTCTTAGGTATATCCTTATCAGCTACCCTCAACTGGTGATACCCCGAACGCAAATCAATCTTCGAGAACACGCTCGCTCCATTCAATTGATTGAATAGGTCATCTATCCTAGGCAAAGGATATTTGTTCTTGATGGTTACATTATTCAACTCCCTATAGTCAATACACAATCTCATACTCCCATCTTTCTTCTTAACAAACAACACAGGAGCTCCCCAAGGTGATGCACTAGGCCTAATATAACCTTTATCGAACAGCTCTTGCAACTGCGTCTTCAATTCACTCATCTCAGGAGGTGCCATTCTATAGGGTACCTTAGATGTAGGTGCAGTACCAGGAACTAAGTCTATGGTGAACTCAACGGCTCTTGCAGGCGGCATACCAGAAATCTCACTTGGAAACACATCCATAAACTCATTCACAATTGGTACATCCTCAATCTTCAATCCAACCTCTTCACTTCCGAGCTGCTAGCTTATCACACTTAACACCCATAAACCTCAATTTACACTTAATAAACCTCGAATTATATTATCTTGCACACTACAGAAAGACAATTCACGTCCCTTCTTCACCAACTTCTTCATATGCATTGCAGAAATGACCCCAAAGTTCTTAGGCTTCCCAAAACGTTAATACGAAGTTAACTTCCCCTAAGGGCTTCTCAATACTACTTTATGAGCTTCACAGTCTATTTTGGCCTTATAGAAACCTAACCAATTCATCCTAAGAATAACATCTAGGTCTCCCAGATTAAACTATATCAAATTAGAAGGAAATACACAGTCTCCTATTTTCAGAGGAAAATCTTTTAAACAACGTGGTACACATTATGACTTCTCCATTAGGTATACTTATGGGCAGGTCAATTACTTCAAAGTCTACTAATCCCAAAATTTTAATAACAGATGTCGAAATAAATAAATAGGTCGCAAGATCCCCTTTACAGTCTCTACAAGGGTGGTTCTTACTACGTACACTTCTTACAGTTGTAACTCCTCTCAGACTGGCCCTTATTATTTAATTCTTGACCATTTCTTCTTTGGAAATTTCCATTCCCATTACTATTCTTCTAAAAGTTTCCCTGAATTCCTCCAGCATTGAAATCCTTTCTTTTCTTACCCACTACAGTATTCTTCTTATCACGCCTCGACTGAAGACCGTAAATATGGGCGGCTCTTCCATACACAACATCTAAGGACACAAAGGTCTCATCACCTAACCCCAATTGGATTTCCTCAGTCAAACCTTGCTCAAATCTTTGAACCTTTAACTCTTCAGTAGCTACTACTTCAGGTGCAAACCTCGACAGTGCTATGAACTTGCAGTAATACTCAGAGATAGTCATACTCCCCACCCTAAGGTTTATAAACTCTTGGGCTTTCTAATTCCTCATAAATGTAGGGTGAAACTTCCCTCTTAAAGCAGAAATAAAAGGGATCCCAATTAAACCCTTCAACAGCACTAAGTCTAGTCCCATTCTTTCAGATATAATACCATTGGACCTACTTTCATAACTTCTGGATAATTCACAGCCCCAAAAATCTTTTTAAATTCCCTAATCCAACTCTCTAAAAAGGTAGGGTCTGCTTGCCTATTAAAGTACCGCGGTTTAAACTTAGCTAGTCTCTCAAACATGTCCCTAGCAGGATCGGGACGCTCAACTCTTTCGTGAGTCAATTTCTCCGCCAAAAGGCGAATAGCAGCAGCTAAATCGTTATTGTTGTTTGCCATTCTAGTGCTTGACCTGAAATTAACGTACTCTACTTTAGGTTCGATACATATTTACATGCCATTCTCTACGAGGGCAACATTTGATTTGACCATAAAGATCGCATCAACAAACAATTTCTCATGAAGTTACTATAACACTAAGTCCACACATTATGAACCATAACAATCATATATTCACATTAATAATCACATAAGGATCAAATGCAACCAATCACAATAACTAAAGAAAATATTCCCCTTTTCGCGTACGAATAAATTCTCACTCAATTCAAATAACTGAATAATAACTTTTATTCCTCGAACGATAATAAAAATATTTTCCCAACCCAAAATAACCAACTTATTCCTCGAAAATATAAAGATGCTAAATAAGGAAATTTAAACCATTGTAGCTTAGCTACTTATTCAACTACTAACCTTAGAACATAAATAAATGCCTCTATGGATTTACATTATCATTCATATCCTTATTTTCTTTATACTTCTATGGAGTAAACATTTCATACTCAAAGTCTCCAGAGTCTCCACTATAAGAATAATAATAACCTGGATTCCTAGGTCTAGTAGATCTTCGAATCCTTTTGGGTTGATGACCATCCTCGGCCAACTCTGAATCACTCACATCGCTCAGATTAGATCTTCAAGTAATACTATAGATGTCCTTTCAGGTTTGCCCTCTAGTACAATCAAACTCCTGAATAACCTCATCATTGCTATCAGGAATGTTTATTTTCAAAACACAACACATAATGATCTATAGGCTGTTGTAGCTCTCACTATCAGACTCTTCATCATACTCATCATCATTCAATACAACTGGGTTGTAGTAGCTCCCTACTCAAATATTCTCTCTATTAGACATGTCTAGAGATCCCATAACAAATGAATACTACCTCTATAAGCAAATGATACTCTCACTTGGCGTATATTCCCAACAATAATAAGCAATAAGCAAGAATAACAGAAATATAAAACATAGGGATAACATAACATTTAGCAGGGAAGAAAAATATAACCATGTTGAACTAATTAACTATTTAATGCAGACATATAATGTTTCTATCTTATATGTCCATCCTATACTACCCATCTCTCATAAAATAATAAAATAGACTAGAGTATTAAAATAAATAATTTTTGAATTTATAAGGAACCGAAAAAATGAAAATAAAATAAAAAAATATATAGTTTGAAAGTTTCGAACATCATAAAAAAAAAATTCGGACACAATAAAAAAAATCGGACCCTTTTAAAAATTTAATTCGAATCGAAATAATACTTGGAATCTTGAAAAAGAATTTTCGAAGGTAATTTAAATACCATGAATAAGTAGGAGCTCAATTCTAAGAAATTCATTTTAAGTAACTAGCTAGTTAGGCGCCTAAAAACTTAAAGTTGGCACGAAAAGCCAATAAAACCTAAAGCTCCCAGATACCACTTTGAAACACCCCGACAATTCTCTCTCTTCTAAAATACCTTTTTACTATAAAACATAGAGAATTATCAAAGTATTATCGCCCGTGTGAAAACGTATCGGCTTATTCAGAATTTTGCAGCGGAAAACAATAATAATAAACTTTATAAATAAACTTAGTCAACAATAAAGTCAACTCCAAAACCAACCAACAACCAAGGTCAACCTTAAAACCAAATTTAACCAACTATAAAATGTGTAACTCAAAAGTACAGAATAAAATCTATACAAGCTCTCCACAATCCCGATCCCAATGATGCATCATCTTCGAACCTGTTAGATGGACTATACACTATTGATCCCTAGAGACTGCTCACCAAAATGGGTCATCACAGGATCAATAAGGCAAAGTCATGATCAACATACACAACAAAAGCACGTAATCAGCAAAGCTGAGTACTACATACTAAACAAATAAACAATCCTAACATGATACTAATAAATAGTAAGCAGGAATAAATAATAACATAATAACTTGCGGATAACTTTTACTGAACTAAACTTTAACAACATTCTTATTACTTTAAATGAAATAGTCAATGGACCGAGTTGTCTAACTAAAACCAGTCTTCCCTTTGGAAGAAGAAATACGGGCGCGACTCCGTATTCCCATGACCTACGATATCGAGGAACCTTTGAAATAAAAAAAGGACACGGTGATCAATTCGGCCCCAGATGAAGTCATGGCCCGCTCACCATGTACCCCAACTCCTAATTGTCCAACACTTCAGACGTGCACCGGTCTAAAGCAATTGCTATCCAGTTTCACTTTACATGATTTACCAGTTATTACTTGTTATGACTCACAAGTACAACAAACATCATAATCAATCAACAATTACAAACTTCCATTTTTATCTTAGGATTAGATAAGTGATCACACAACTTAACAATCCAATATTACTTTCAACTTTAATCCAATCTTTCTTATTTGTTGAACCTAGCCAACAACCAAATTACCTTTCATAGGTATAAAATATCAACTTACCAAATAAGGCCATCGGTCCTTATAAAGCAGTGAAATACTCAAAAAGAAACAATGATCATTCATGATCCAACTAAAAAATATATTAATTCCCCCATGTGAATTAATAAAATAAAGTTCCCAACCAACATGCTTGCATTAATCTTCCATACAAACATGATATAAACCTCATAATATAAATCTCATAATCAACATGTTTACACAACAGCATAAAACATGCAAAATCCAACATAATAGAAATCATATATGAACTCAACATAGTTCCTATACATGATACTACATAACTTTCCTTCTTATAATCATGATACTACATCAATCAACACATAGGTATGTACGTACCTTGTGTAGACAAAATTCGAGGCTACTTTAACAAGCTTAAAAGTCGCCTAGAGAGAATTCTCCGCCTAAAATAACCAATAGAATTCATAATCAATACTCCAAATAAATTCCAGCAACTTTAAAATACTTTAAATCCCCTTGAAAAATATTTAAAGTTTGTTTTTAACATTAAAACTTCAAGTACTAATACTTCCTAGCATAGTACTACTATACTAGTCATTAAAATCCATAAAACTCCATTAATAACAACCTTTCTAAAATTCCAGCAACTTATAAATTATTAAAACTCCCTTTAAACATACTTAAACATGCTTAAATTCATAATTTAAATCAATTTCATAGTTTATAACATGCTACTATGATTTTCCAATATCTTAAACCCTAAAAATCCATGCTTTGGATAATTAAAACTCAATCTAAATATAATAATCAAATCTGAAATTTTATTCTTTCAATACATAACTTATATAATCATAGATTCACCATTAAAACAGTAAATTAAAGCCTCTAATCATAATTAGTACTAAAACAAAACATAAAAACATAATCTTTAATCAAAACTTGAGGAGGAAGAAAAGAACCAAACCAACACAAGAAAGAGAACAAGAAGGAAAGGCGCCGGCAGTACTCAGGGCAGCGGCGGCAGTAGCAGGTCGGCGGTGGTGGTGGTGATTGAGGAGTTGTGGTGTTTCTTGGTGAAGAAGAAAGTGTTTCTTGAAAAAGAAGAAAGGAAGAAGGAGGAGGAAAAACGTGAAGAAGAAGAAAGAGGCACCGCCGGTTTTTGGTGTGTGAGGGAGGAGAGAGAAAGTTTTTGTGTGGGTAAAATATTTGGGTTTAATGAATTTATATATGTTTTCCTTGTGGGCTTAGAAAAAGGTAATTAGGCTTAAAAATAGAGTTTAATGATGAGAAAAATTGGTGTTTGGGTCTCCATACCCAACTAGAAGTCCTTTTCCTAATCTAAGAGTGTTTGGGCTCCTCACACCCACTTAAAAATCTTTTTTCGAATCCAATAAGTATTTCAAACATTTCAAATACTTTCAAAGCATGACTTTAATAAAATATTTTACTTGAATAAATCATTAAAATAATTCCTTTGACTTTCAAATAGTCAACCTTTGAAGAAATAAATCATTAAAATGCTAAAATATATTTAAATATAAATAACTATATATTAAAATATATTTATAAAATTCATAAAAATACGGGGGATTACACTCGGGGTCCTCAATTTGCCTTTCCAGCTGGCGTCCCTCTTAGGTGAAGGTCCGCATTCTCCTTATCGGTGTTCCATCAGCGTTTCGACCAGTTGTGACCGGCATCCGCCTACGAACTTGACCACCTCTCGCATTAGGAGTGTGGGTGTTGTTAGGCTAAGGAGTATTGGCTTGCATCATTTGGATGAAAGACGCTACAGTTTGTAGCTGCTCAGGAGAGAACTGACTGAATTGAGCCAGATTGAGTGGTCCGCCACCAGTGTTGACCTGAGATACATTGTTCTCAGGAGTTTGTTGTTCGTTGCCATTCCCAGCCCCTCTAGTGTTGAACAGTGGTGCGCCGAGTGGTCCGGTAATGATGGGTTGTGTAGACCCCTGACCGGCTTCGAACCCTAGTGGACCACGTCCGTCATTGTTTGTTCCTTCCATGATAGCGTTCACAAAGATGGGAGGTCCCCCTCCTTCTAGCGCCAAATTGTTCCGGTTGTAGAACGGTTGGCGGTCTTGAGAAGAGTCCGCCAAAGAGTGGAGTTAGCGTCCGCTGGTGAATAGCTCCACAGAAAGCAAACGTGAACTACCCTCGGGGGGGATGCGAGAAAACCCCCTCCGACGCTCAAGTCAGCACGTGTCCAAATAGGATTTAGAGAGAGAGAGAGTAGAGAGAGAGAGACAAGAATTGTCAGTGTGAGATAATGTACCTGCAGAATAGTACTAGTGGGGTATTTATAGAAGTACAATTCATCTGACAGGGTATGTAATCCTTTGACACGTATATGGCTGTGGTGCGCTTGACATATGGGAAGATTCCCTTATTTTGTCTTGTTAGGCGACCGCCAACGTTGTCGGTCCACGTTGATAAACTGACTTGTTAGAGCTGTAGGCGTCTTTACAATGCTTGCGTCCTGTTAATATGTTCGCGGTCTCTCCAGGGAGATCCGCTAACGTACTTGGGTTATACCCATACAATTATTATAAAAAAACAGGATCCATTTTCTTAAATTTCCTGTCTTATTTCCAAGGATCAAAGTAAGATACTTATTTCTTGTTCATAGAAGGCTAGAGTTTATTAGGGGAGTTGAGTGATTCTGGTTGTATGATAAATCTTTCTGCTTAGTAAGTTTATGGTGTTATCACTTTAAGTTATGACGTCTGAAAACTCTCAATCTAGTGCACAATTGTGGTATTTCATCGTAAATAAGGCCCGGTTCTTAAACCATCGGGGGAAGCATTGGAGGCAGCAAATACCGAGTTACAACATTTGGTGATTGGTAAGTTCCTTGATGCTCGTGACTTTCAAGTAGAAACTATACAAATTGGGTGGATACATGGGTAACACGGCAAAGGATTTGGGTTTTCAAAGAAGGGAACCTATTCCTTTTATATTGTAGTAATATAGATGATAAAGAAGATTTGTTGGGTTTGTATGGTACGTTAAATTTTCATGGTGCCTTTTGCATAATTAAGTCATGGAGGTTGTCAGATTCGTTAAGGTCGATAAACTTTTCCGAGATGGCTCTATGGGTCAAGGTTGAAGGTATTCCGTTAATCTTGGGATCAATTAATGTTGCAGAGTTTCTACTTTCTAAGGTAGGAACTGTTCTGAGGTTCGATGCTAAATCTCATGCCCCGGGTCCGAAGAAATTCTATAGAGCTCTTGTGTGGGTTAGAGTGAAATGACCATTGCTGCCATGGGTATTTCTCGAGTACCATCAAGGCAGGTCAGTCTGGGTGGACTTTAGGTACGAAGGTGTATTTGTGTTTTGCAAGAGATGTGGACGAATCGGGCATAAAAGTTCATCATGCATGGGAGATTTGGACATAATCAAGCGCGATGTCGAGCGAGTTATCCAGATTGCATGCAATTCCTCTTCACCGCTTATGCTGGGGAAGGATAATGCGCCATTATACACGAACAAGGTCATAGGATTGCCCAACATGGAGGAGTACCTCACGATGAAAGTTCGATTGGACAGGTTGAGGAAAACGTCGGAAGATTGGTCGTCCGATAGTAGTCCCAGAAGCGATGATGATGATGATCCAGGTAACAATGGAGAGGCTCCTATGGAACATTCTAGTCATTCGGGGGGCAGTAGCTCAGAAGAAGGGGGGAATGTAGTAAATGGGCCAATGGTTTTGGGTCTTTTGAAGAGGATGGTCGAGTCAATACAGCTCAAGAAGGGGACATGTGCGTGAAGGGTGGAGCTAGTAAGGGAAAATCGGTACATTCAGTGGGAAGGGTAAATATGAAAAGGAGTAAAAAAAAAGGGGATGTGATTTAATTAAGGTTTTAAATGGGTTTGGATTTTCTCTTAAAAGGAGTAAAATAATCAAGAGGATGAAGGATGGTATGGGGACGATGATGTCAGCAGTTGAGTGTCAGAAGAATTGTGGTCACCAAGGCCCAGAGTGGGAAGCAGAGATTAAATGTGGTGGGAATTTTTTATGTAAAAAAATGAAAGGGGAATTAATTGATGATTTCGGTCCCCTTGGAGAGATATTTAAGTAATGCTTTTGTAAAAAAGTGCCAGGTCACTCGGCACGTGGGTATGAAGAGCAAAACAGTGTGGATGTTTCTTCTCCCCATCTTCCAACCCTGAGCACTGTAGATTTACCTTTGTCTCCTTCATTTTTTGAAGGCATAGATGAAGATTTTACAAATGAGTTCCTAAATTTACAAAGTGATACCGTTCAGCAGGAACCTTACTTTAAAGACTGGACCCGGCCCAACGAGCAGCAGCCCAATAACTGTATTAATGAATCCTTGGACTTCGAAATGTTTCAAAACGGGGAAGGGTTCATTGAAGAGGTTGTTGGCGGATCGGAGAATATTATTTTCAATGAGCAAGAGTGGGCTTCCTCAGCTGAATGGTCCGAACAATGGGAGAAGGGTTTTCAGAATATTATAAATGAAGATGAAGGAAGAATCTCGCCTCAATCCATCATAGGATTTCCTGGATCGCATTCCTCTTTGCAAAGTGGGTCTTCTATCATTCCCAGGTAAGTGACATCCCTGCTCAAGAGTTTCAAAACTTGCATATTTTTCCTTGTCAAGGTTTTAGTGATCTACTAGTGAGTATGGAAAATTCGGGAAAATTGAGTGGTAGCGGCGTGATGAATAGTGGAGACATTGGTAAAGAAGATGGTATGGTGGGTTTTGACGTAGCAGGAGAAAAATTGGGAGGGGATGATTTTTTACCTGGTCAAGGTGGAGGAGAGTATCAAGGGGAGCAACATTGGAGATGCAACGAGAAACTGTTGGACTTTAATGTTGGGGTGGCGTTCGATGTTATGGAAGCTGGAAGTGAGTTGGGGAAGGATGGAAAAAAGAAGAAAGGAAAGAAACGATCCAAATTGGATGAACTGTTTTGCATAACCTTTCTTGGAAAAAATCCAGTGGGTCGACCATCAAAGTCTAAATATGATGTGGAACAATTTGACACAATTACAAAGAAGAGGAAGTCCGAGGAGATTAAACGCGAGATAGAGGAATATGCCGACAAACTGATGATAACATATGACGCCTGGCTCCAGGAGAGGCGCGAGGAGTTTGCTCAGAGGGTTAAAAGGTTTAAGTCTATGGAGTTCTTCATCATAGAGGCTTCCGAGACTGAGCCATATCAGTCTCAGGAGGACAAATGATGATTTTGGCATGGAATTGTAGGGGAATTAACTCAACGGACACTCCTACAATGTTGTTCCTGAGCTGGATGGTCCGCAAACATAACCCGCATGTTCTATACCTGATGGAAACTAAAGCTAGTAGGAGTGTCATTAATAATTTAGCGATGTCCTTAGGTTATTGTAATGTAGTTTGTAAATGATAGTGTTAGTAGTAATGTTGTATTTTGGCTTCCTAGTGCTAGTATGGTAGTAAAGTTAGTGTCCAAAAACTACTTTGTTTGTATCATAAATAATGTAAAAAATGGCTCAATGCATGAATGGAAGCTCATTTTGCTGTATGGGTCCCCGTATCTCTCATTGCGAAAGGAGATTTGGGAAGAATTAAGAGGAGAGGTAAAAATAGGGTAGATAAATATGTAATTATGGGGGACTTTAATCAAGTAGAATATGCGAGTCATAAATTGGGAGGCTCGGAAATAATTCAGGGGAAAGAGGTATTCACACAATGGAAATGTGATTTGGGATTGTGTGAAGTTCCTACCCACGGTCCATAATTCACATGGTATAATAACATATTAGGTAGTGACCGAATTTATGAAAAATTAGATAGAGTGTATGGATAGGAGTCATGGATGGATATGTTTTCTAATGCAACGGTTATGAACTTTTTGATTCTATTTTCGGACCATAGCCCCATTATGTTGCAAACGAAAGTTGAAAGGGGGTTCAGAAGGAGCCCTATTAAATTGGAAGCATGGTGTTTGGATTTCAAAGATATCAAACAGCTTATTGAATCGCAATGGGATGTGCAAATTAAGGGTTCCCCAATGTGCTATAAGATTTAAATTATTTAACTGGTGCAAACATTATCAGATGAGTAAGAAAATAGAATGGGAAGCCATTTTAGAGAAATGTGAGGAGGTTCAAGATAGTTTGGTCATGCATGATGAAAGTTGGGAATTAAAAATTGAACGGGAACGGAAAGTTAGGTTGGAGCAACAAGAAAAAGTGCAAGTTCAGCTTCAATTTTGGAGGCAAAGAGTAAAAGGGAGATGGATTCATATGGAAGATACGAACACGAAATGGTTTTTTAGGAAGGCGAAATCTAGGAAGAGGAGAAATGAGATTCTTATGTTAAAGGACGATGAGGGATACTGGATCTCGGATAGACAGAGTATCCATGGAGTAATCTTGAAGTACTTTAAAAATATATTCAAACAACCTGATTCCCCAAGTAATGATGGTGGATGGGAAACTTTACAAGAGGTGAAAAAATTAATGCCCAGATTACAGAGCGATCAATCAGCTCAATTGACAAGAGAGGTTACTAAAGATGAAATCAAATTGGCATTGTTCCAAATGGGAGCTCTCAAAGCCCCTGGAGCTGATGGTATCCCTGCTGTTTTCTATCAAAAATCATGGGCAACGGTGGAGAATGATGTTTTCAATGCTGTCAACGACTTCTTCAGAAAGGGTCATATGTTAAAGGAATGGAATTACACTCATATATGCCTGATTCCGAAGGTGGATAGACCAGAGGAGGCAGGGCAATTTAGGCATATTAGTCTCTGTAATGTTATTTACAAAATTATCTCAAAGGTGCTAACTAATAGGCTAAAGCCAATCTTGTCTTCTCTTGTGTCAGATACACATAATGCTTTTGTTCCAGGACGATTAATGACTGATAATTGCCTGATTGCTCATGAGATGATAAATAAGTTAGGGAAGCATACTCTAGGGAAGGATTACTTGACGGCATTAAAAATTGATATGATTAAAGCTTATGACAAAGTGAACTGGAAATTCTTGGAGTGGGTGATGATGGAAATGAGGTTTCCTGAGTTATATGTTCATTGGATCATGCAATGTGTAACCACAGTTTCTTATTCCATCATAGTTAATGGCGAACCGTCAGAAAAATTCATACCATCATGTGGGCTTAGGCAGGGAGATCCAGTATCACCGTACTTGTTCATCCTAGTAATGGAAGTTTTTTCAAGAATGATATGTAATGCGGAGAGCCAAGGATTGATCCAGGGGATTAAGGTGTCTAAATGGAGCCCATCGATTACTCACTATTTTTTGCAGATGATTCTCTGATCTTCTTCAAGGTGAACCCACCAAACTGTGCAGCGATAAAAGATCAAGTCACCAGATTCAGCAGCATTTCAGGAGAGGTCATAAACTATAAAAAATCGCTTGTCATGTTCAGCCCGAATACGCCCTAAAAATTCAAACGATTCATGCGAAGTATTATTGGCACTTCGTCCTCGGATTCCTTGGGCAGATACTTGGGATGCAACATAGAAGTAGATGGAAGAAGTTCCCGGAAATTTGAGCCGCTGTTGGAGAAAGTGAAAAAAAAAAGGTAAGCAGTTGGGAAAACCTTGCTCTGTCACAGGCTGGACGTCTTATTTTTATAAATGGAATTCTTGCATCACTATGTCAACACGTTTTGTCGGTATTTCTCCTACCTAAAAAGGTAAGTGACAAGATGCGCTCCCTGTTCATGAGATTTTTATGGAGGAATTCGAAGGAGGCGAACCCCAATTTTTGGAGAAGAATGGAAATTATGGAAAGGCCGAAGGGATGGGGTGGGTTGGGTGTCAGGAATGTACATTTATTCAACAAGGCGTTACTATTCAAGCAAGTTGTTCGGGTGCATCACAATCGAAATTCTCTGCTCGCACGCGTTTTGTGTTCTAAATATAAGGATTCTCCGCTGGATCTAGGCTTGAAAGGGAGGAAACTAGGTGTGGCCTCCTGGGGGTTCAGGGGATTGGTCAAATCGGTAGCAGAATGAAGCGGGAAGTGGTCTAATGAGAAGACTTGGAAATGGAAGGGAAATCCATGTAATATAAGACAAATGGGCCACAAGATGAGATCTGGTGTTGAAAAGTGGAGTCTCTTTGGAAAACCAGGGTATTCGAACAGTAAATGATTTAATGAATAGTGATGGCTTGTCATGGAACTCTAGGTTAATATGGAAAAATTTTGAAGGGGAGTCAGCTTATAGAATTCTATCAATGTACATTCCGCACGAGGATAAGCCGAACGGAGTTGCTTGGAGGTATAATAAAACTGGGGTGATAAGAACTAAGGATATCTATGCTTATTTAATAAAAAAGGGAAGTGGACTGGGGGAAAAAATGGAGGACAGACGGTTTTGGGGAAAATTGTGGGCGACGAGTATTTTTCCGAAATGGAAGGTTTTCATGTGGAGGATTATGAATAAAGCTATAGCAACTAAAAATAATCTCAGGGCAAGAAACATACCAGTAATGGAGGAATGTTGCCTTTGCAGAATTGAGAAAGAAACTGAAGAACATGTTTTTAGAGATTGTGAAGTTGTAAAAAGAGTATGAAGAAGTTCTCCGTTGGGACTCCGGGTTGAAAACCAAGAAGGTTATCGAATAAGTACATGGGTGAGAAACTATCTGACATATCTGTGGAAGCACGAGCAAGGTGAGTATAAGAGTAGCAATGTGTTTATTGCTATTATGTGGGCCATTTGGATATATAGAAATACTGTGATATTCCGGAATAGTAAAGTGAATCCTTCGGATATGATTCACGTTGTTCACAAGTGCATAGAGGACAATAATGCTCGACAACAGCGGTATATAAAGTGGGGAGGAGTAGATAAAGTAAACAAAAATGGTTTAGAAGATGAAGTCGGACAAGGTGATGAGAGTTCTTGGGATGGTTGTACTATTCTTGTTGATGGAGCTTGGAAAAGGAAAGAAAATGGGAGACACAAAGCGGGTATCGGTTGGATTGGTATTATTGGGGATTCTACGATTTACAAGGGCAACGATAGGGTCATGGCAACCTCGGCCCTCCAGACAGAAGCGTATGTTATGCTCAAGGGAGTGAAGGAGGCTTATGAACGAGGACTCGCCAAGATCAAAATCTATTCAGACTCTTCAGAATTAGTTAAATATGTAAGAGGAAATTGTGGACCTGTTGAAATACATAATATAGTTAGTTATTTAACTTATCTGCTCAAAAAGTTTAGGAGCTTTAAGATTGTTAAAGTTAGTAGAAATATAGTACATAGGGCTCATGAACTAGTTGTTAAGGCTAGAGTAGTGAAAAGTTTGTAATTTGTTTGGAATAGTGTACTTATTGTCAAAAAAAAAGGTAACTGAAAACTACTAGGTTTCTCAAAAGAATTTTTTATTGAAATAAATTTTAGAAAATATTTTAGACAAAGATAGATGTTTGGAAAATACTTTTGACAAAGATGAATTTTTATAGAAAGATTATTTTGAAATATCCTAGATTATTAATAAAACTAATTAATACAAGGATTTTTTAACAAGAATAATACAAACTTTTGCCCGTTCTCTCGCAATAATACAAACTTTTGATTATTTTTTAATAATACAAACTTTACATCAAAATTCCTCCAGTAGGTCAAGTTGACTTATAACCGGTAAAAAAAATCAAAAAAAATTACAAAATGATCTTTCTTCTTTGTCCCCCCTCCCCCAACCTCCCACCCACCTGAACCACCTCAGCCAGTTACCTCCTACAACAAGTTAAAAACCGATATTGTCCTACTGGAGGAATTTTGATCAAAAGTTTGTATTATTAAAAAATAATCAAAAGTTTGTATTATTGCGAGAGAACGGGCAAAAGTTTGTATTATTCTTGTTAAAAAATCCTTAATACAATTATTTAACTCTAATAATTAAGTTGGGCTAGAAAATGGGTTTTAGAAATCGGGATTTCATAAAACTACTTTTAAAAGGTTTTCGAATATGGGCTTTTATAAAACTTTTTTATGAAAAAGGTTTTTGAAGGTGGGTTTTATAAAAACTATTTATAAAAAAAAATTCTTAAATGGGTAAACTAAAAAGAGTTAGAAATATAGATTGGGTTTTAAATATTTTCTTTTTAGGCTCGTTCTTTAACTAGTGCTAGAGATTTGAGATAACATTTTGTTGAAGTGTTTATTTTGGTAGTAGATATTTATCTGAATGGGCACTACACATAAGTATTTATAGAAGTATATGGTTATGTAGTCACCACATAAGGATGAGTCTATTGAATTAATTGTGAAGTGACCACACAATGGTGAGTATAGTAGATTAAAGGTGAGGTGACCATACAATGCAATGTGTAGTGGGTTAAAGGTGAAGTGACCATACAATGCAAACTGTAGTAGGTTACTGGTGAGGTGGCAACACAATGCAAAGTATAGTAGATTGATTTTGAGGTGACCATACAATTCTATGTTAAAGGTGAAGTGACCATGCAATGATAGTAAGTACAGAAAATAATACTCCATCTTAGAAGACAACAATTTAAAACAGTTAAAGTGAACATCCATTACAGAAGTAGCCACATGAATAATACTTAAAACATTAACTATTAAACATCAAATAAAGTGATGACAACAACCTATGACATGAATACCTAGAAATAAAGTAAAGAAATAGCAACTAACAACAACAAATATGAACTAGTAGTCTTAATAATGAAAAAAAAAAATCTTCCGCACCATATATTTCAATGAATAATTTGTCCTTCAACTTCTCCTCTCGTGGAGTCAACGAAGGTTTCATTAGTAGAATATTTAAGAGATCGGTGTTGATCTGCAACTACATTAACCTCTGTTTATTTTCTTGTAACTCAACCATTATTGCCTTCCTCCTCTCTTTGGACCTTTTAAGTTCCAACATTTCTTTTTTCAAATTGATGTCTTCTCCTCTCATTTCAGTATGTAGTGTAATTCTTTCACCCATACTCATGTGGTCCTTATAAGATGAACTTCCTTTAGCTCTTCTTTTTGTTTTGTCCTTCTTCACACAATATGGACGCTTATTTCCACCGGATACAAATCTACCATAAACAACATCGTTTCCAGCTTCATCATGTCCAAATTTCAAAAGGGTAACTATAACACCCCTAGGTGTGCAGGAGCCCACTAATAGATATTGTCCTATTTAGGCCCTAGCCCGCAAGGATTTATTTTGGTGCAGAACCGAAATCCTACCCAAAAGGCCTCTACTAGGTTATAAATATTAGAGTACTCAATTTTCATAACTATAACATAGTACTACAAATTCCAACTCTTAAAACATTAAAAACCCATACTTTCATGCTTAAAACCTAATCTAAACATGTATTTTAAATCTGAAATTTAATTCCTTTACTAAACTAATTATGTAATCTGAAATTTACATTTAAATAATCAAAGATACAAACTTTAATTATTAAAACACCAAAACAATACTTAAAACATTAAACTTAAGCTTTAAAATAATATAGAGGAGGAAGAAAAAAACCAAGGGGAGAGAGGGAAAACACGGCAGCCAAGGAGGAGGAGGACGCCGGCGCAAGGCAGCAGCGACGGTGGTCGGCTGGGCGGCGGCAAGGTTGGGCGGCGGCGGCGAGTGAACCGAGGGAGAGAGAGAAAAAAGGAGTGACGTGAGGGGAGAGAGAGGAAGAGAGAAAATAGGGTGTTTGTATAATGTGGCAAAATTGTTATAGAGGGAGGTATTTATAGTTTCCCCATTAGGGGTCCAAAAGAGAATTGGGTTTAATGGGTTGGTTTAATGAAAGGTGATCATATAAAAATTTATGGAGGTTTGGGCTCCTCTACCCAATATTAAAATATTTGTACTTCAACTCAACTAATTAAATATTAAATATCTTTTAAAGTATGATTCAATAAGATATTTGATTATTTAAAAACATTAATTAATCCTTTGACTTTAAAAATAGTCAACACTTTAAGAAATTAATTATTTAAATACTATAACATATATAAATATACTTTAAATATATTTATAAAATTCATAAAATTGTGGTGGATTACAACAAGTGCATAACCCAAAAACCCAATACAAGTGTGCTAATAAAAATTTCAGCAACTTATAGTATCTTTAAAATCCTTTTAAAGTCACTCTATCATAGTTATAAATATTAGAGTACTCAATTTTCATAACTATAACATAGTACTATAAATTCCAACTCTTAAAACATTAAAAACCCATACTTTCATGCTTAAAACCTAATTTAAACATGTATTTTAAATCTGAAATTTAATTCCTTTACTAAACTAATTATGTAATCTGAAATTTACATTTAAATAATCAAAGATACAAACTTTAATTATTAAAACACCAAAACAATACTTAAAACATTAAACCTAAGCTTTAAAATAATATAGAAGAGGAAGAGAAAAACCAAGGGGAGAGAGGGAAAACACGGCAGCCAAGGAGGAGGAGGACGCCGGCGCAAGGCAGCAGCGGCGGTGGTCGGCTGGGACGCGACAAGGCTGGGCGGCGGCGGCGAGTGAACCGAGGGAGAGAGAGAAAAGTCGGGTGAGGGAGAGAGAGAAAAAAGGAGTGCCGTGAGGGGAAAGAGAGGAAGAGAGAAAATAGGGTGTTTGTATAATGTGGTAAAATTGTTATAGAGGGGGGTATTTATAGTTTCCCCATTAGGGGTCCAAAATAGAATTGGGTTTAATGGGTTGGTTTAATGAAAGGTGATCATATAAAAAGTTATGGAGGTTTGGGCTCCTCTACCCAATATTAAAATATTTGTACTTCAACTCAACTAATTAAATATTAAATATCTTTTAAAGTATGATTCAATAAAATATTTGATTATTTAAAAACATTAAATAATCCTTTGACTCTAAAAATAGTCAACTTTAAGAAATTAATTATTTAAATATTAAAACATATATAAATATACTTTAAATATATTTATAAAATTCATAAAATTATGGGGGATTACAACAAGTGCATAACAAATTTACGTGTTAAACATGATTAGTGTTCTAGATAATACCATTACATTATGACATGTACCTAAAATTGAATTATTAATTTATCACAATGCTTAATATATAATATCAATTATTAATGAAAAATTTCTTTTAAAAAAGGAAAATTTGTCAAAAAAAACCTTTTACGAGTTCATTTTTGCGAAAAAAAACCTTATAAAGCATTTTTTGCGAAAACAAACCAAAATCAAAATTATTTTGCGAAAACAAACCAAAATCAAAATTATTTTTGCAAGATGAAACCTAGCCACCACTACCAGCAGCCCCCAACCCTCCCTCCACCCCCTCAGGCGGCACCCCCACCCCCCCTTCGCCCCTACCCTCTCTCCTCTCCATTCTTCCCTCCCTCACCCCTTCCCCCTCTCCTCTCCCTTCGTCCATCCCCACCATAACCGCTGCGCCCACCCAGAATTCCCCCTCCCTCCACCCCCTCAGGCGGCAGCCCTCCCCCATCTCCTCTCCCTTCGTCCATCCCCCCCATCGCTGCGCCACACATAACCCCCCTCCGCAACCCCCTCCCCCCGCAGCCCCCAACCCCCTTTTCGTTATCTACTGCTCTCTCTCTCTCTCTCCTATCTTTATGCTTTAGGGCACCTAGGAAAAACCTTGGTCGGGTGGGAGGGGGAGCTGCGGGGGGAGGGGTTGCGGGGGGGGAATGGACAAAGGGAGAGGAGATGGGGTGAGGGAGGGAAGAAGGGAGATGAGAGAGGGTAGGGGCGAAGGGGGGTGGGGGGCCGCCGTCCGAGGGGGTGTAGGGAAGGGTTGGGGGCCGTTGGTAGGGGGTGGGGTGGGCTGCAGTGGTGGGGGGTGGGGTGGGGGGTGAAGTGGGGGGCTGCAGGGGTGGGTGGGTGCTAGCGGCAGGTGGTGGTAGTGGTGGCTAGGTGGTGGTCAATGTCGGAATTGAGATGGTGAACGCCGGAAAATGGCCTTAGGTTTCATTTCGCAAAATAATTTTGATTTTGGTTTGTTTTCGCAAAAAATACTTTATAAGGTTTTTTTCGCAAAAATGAACTCGTAAAAGGTTTTTTTTGGTAAATTTTCCTTAAAAAAATGAATAATAAAGAATAATTTCTTTATAATTGAACAAGTGCATCAGAAATTTACGTGTTAAACATGATTAGTATTCTACTTCCTTCGTTTCTTTTAATTTACACATCTATACTAATATATTAAAAAGCGTTCCTACGAAAGTTTATGTGCCACGTGTCACCCCTCCCTTTTTCTTGCATTATGTTATTATCCATTTAGCTAACAATCAAAATGCATGGAGGAGGATTCGAACACTAGACCTCCTAAGTTGAAAATCTCACTCATTACCATCTTAACTAGCAATGAGTTGTGAGATATCTCTCCATATTAATATGTAAATCCCTCATTTAAATATGAAAAATTAATGAAAAAAGACAAAAAAAAAAAAAGAATTTGAAACTTTCTCAAATGCAAATAAAAAATAAAGTACTCAATGTATGGAACCGGAGCATCGCCCGGGCCACACACTAGTTATACTAATCAAAATGAATCCCTTATTTTTCCTGGGGCATCTTACAAACTTTAGAGCCTCTGCTAATTATAAAAATGAATCCCTTATTTTTCCTTTTAAATATACAATATTAAAATATAAAAAAATAATATTGTTGTACTGGACGAACCAAACAATAATCAAAATAAAATTAGCAATCTAACATCAATCAACAATTGAACACCAATTTCCATATAAGTTCAATTAGAAGAAAAAAAATCAATTCATGTAAACAAAATGAAACATTCATCAAATCTGGGATAGTTTCACTACATTAATTAATATGACCTTTGCCATATTAAAATTGTAATAATACTATCAATGTCAAAATCAATTAAGCCACAACAAATTGCTTCAAAATCCCATCCCAATTTCCTTAAAAACAAGCCAATAATAACAACAAAAATGCTTCAATTCTACCCCGATTTCTAGAATTTTAACATTGGATATCAGTATCACCCAATTTCCAAAAACATGCGAGGGAATGAAGAATGCCAAGAGAGAAATAAAGTTGAGAATATACTTCTATCTTGCAAAATAATAATAATAAAAGCCTCTTGCTGATTGATTGCGAGAAAAGCTCTTGGAGAGAGAAAAATTAAATTTTTTCGAGAATCAAGAAAATGGAAAGTTTCAATCTTGAGAGTTTGATGGGAAATGGGGAGAGATTAAGGGTGCGTTTTCTTCAACTTAAAAATCATAAACTTATCTGAATTAAACTTATCTGAATTTATTGGACCTGATTCAACCTGATTGGAACTTATTAGACATGATTAAACTTATTAGACATGATTGAAACTTATTAGAACTTATTGATCATTGACTATTTGGACCTTCTTGGACTTATTGGAACATATTGGACCTCATTGGAACTTATTGGACCTGATCAGACTTGATCGGGCCTTATTGGACCTTATTGAAATTTATGTGAACTTATCTGCACTAAAACTTGTTTTTTAAGGTGAAAAGAACGCACCCTAAATGTGAATATAAGGAGTGAGTTTTCTATATGAGAGGAAAGACTTCTATTTTTTTGCCAGGTTTAGTAAATTGCTATTTTGAGGCCCTTACAAAAAAAAAAAGAGGCCTTGTTTTTTGTCACCGATTGAGCTGCCCATTAGTGTGAACGACCATGAAGTTTTTAGGATAAGTTGCTTGTGTTTGAAGGAGTTATTTGGATTGTCTTATAATATAACTTACGTATTCTTACACACACAAGCACACACACAAACAACTTCTGCTAAGCTACCAGCCTGCAGGGCATACCAGCTCAAAGGTTGGGTATAAGGCTAAACAGATCAAAATACAACAGGCCTAAAGGCCCACTGCCATCACAAGAGAATTCCTCAACATAGGCAGGGACGAGGACTCGAATCCTGGGCAAAGCCCTAGAGTTCGGGGTGGTACTTCACTGAGCTACCACCTCTCCCTAAAGTATGTATTCTTATATGAATGAGGTATAATATGGGTTCTTAATCTTGTTAAGTAGAGGGTAAATAACAGTTAATTAGTATTCATTACGTAAAGTGAGAGAAATATGGCAAACAGGCGAAGGATCCTCCAAGAATTGCTCGTGGTGAGTCTCTCTAAAGACATGAACATATGAAAATTTTTAGAGTGTCTGTGTTAGGAATTTCTGAGGACCTTGAAGATTGACCTTGTGGTAGGGCACCTCAAGGGAGTAAACCCTGAGGTAAGGCATTTTTGGGGTCGCCTTGGAGCAAATCCCATGGTTGGGCATACTTACATGTGTATATACACTAAAAATTATAATAGGCATGGTTTTATTTTAAGGGAATATGCTCCTTACTAGGCGGTGTATTGTGAAATGTGGTGTTGTGCCCTCAACATCGTTCCCTAACCTATTGCCAATGAATTATTAACTCGATAAAGTAGATAATGGTATTTGTTAAGAGAATTGGTTTCTAATTGTCAATAAGGAAAGGACTACTTGGATTAGAGTTTTAAAGTATATGTTTAACAAAGTTTATAGTTATGATGATGTTGAGTTGTTTTCAACTATAAGGGCACCCAAATCATGTTTTATTATGTCTTACGGGTTTAGTACTCAACACATTGATGAGGTGAGTATTATATTTTATTTTATCAGTTTTGTGGCCTATCACTTGGTAGATGACAGTGTCCTATTTCTTTCAAGCCCCAGCTGTGAAGTCCAATTATGATCGTTGTCATGTGTTCATAGTAAAGACGATGAACTTTGTATTAAGAATTTGTTATTCGGCTATTAGTGTCTTGTATGAAAGGAGTTAAGCTATAAAATTTAATTTCAATTGTTAATTATTAAGTTAGTTTCATTTAGATATGAATTTTGAGTTCCACGCTCTCTGATAACTCGGTGAATATGATGGTAATAGTCTGAATTAGCTCAAGCAAGTTGGCATTTTACATTTACCACTAGTGAGTGATATCTATGCACTTATATTTCCATAGTACCCTTTGTTTGGAAGTAGACTTGAAAAGTAGCTTCCTTGCAACACTAGGCTGACAAATTAAAACGACTATTTCGGCAAAAAGGTTGGCGTCCACGACTATTTTAGCATGGCACATTAGCTGTCAAAAACAGCTGATAGCCAGTGACATTATTCACCTTGTCTCGATTCATTCAGTCCAGGGCAAACAAGGAACAGGTCAAAATTTTCAGAATATCACACTAAAAATGAATTTAACCTCTTGATTATGCAAGTACTTTCATTTTTTTTCCCTTTCAACTTAGGAAAACTAATATTTGTATAAAATTAGTAATATATGCCTGGAGTATATAAAAAATGGTAAGATGTACAAGAGAAATGTAAACAAATATAGTGTTTTGAGAAGAAAAATACTATAACCGACTACTATATTTGCAGCTTACTATCTTCGCTCGATTGTGTGCTAGCACGGTTTCTCAAATCTTCAAATGCTTTCATGCTTTCAGCATCAAAACCCCCGGCAAACTACAACACATAAAAATCATAAAGGCAAAAGATCATTTCTTCTGAGTAATACTTCTATTTTAGTGGGATAATTAGCTAGAACAATCTCACCATCTCACGACTCTCAGCAGCAATAATAAACAGCAAGAAGATAACTCATGTCAGTAAGTAAACGCAGAATTAGAACACACCTGATGTACACGAAAAGCAAAACGAATGCCTTGTAAGAGTATGAATTCTCTGTTTGGTTCCTTTTCAGGACCGCTAAGTGTATCAAGCTCTGTTGCCACACGCTTCATGTACTTCTTTGCTAATTGCACTGATGATAGCTTGATCTGTATGCAGAATACTAATGTTTATTAATACGGATCCTCATGTGGGATTCTTTAAAAAAAAAATTATATTGAATCCAAGTGAAAATTAATCAAATGCTTTTTGTTTTTAACATAATAATATGATGTGAGGATTCAGATTCTAGTCATGAAACTGTCACCTTCCCAACAATTCCTGAGTCCATCAACCAGTTAACTGGAATTCCAAACTCCCTATATCTTGAGATAGCCATGTCTCGCGTGCGCAATAATGCATACACACTTTGTTCAACCCTGTAAAAAAAAATTCATGAGGTCCAAGACAACCATTCTACGTCAGACTGCATATAAGTATCATAACTAATCCCTCTATTCAATTCAATATATAGGTTCATGCAAGCTGGGAAACATTGTTTTTTAGACTTATCTGCAATTTGACCAGAGAAAGATCACAGAGCTACTTACTTTTCGAGCAGTGAGTACATTTTTTTCAGAGCTTTGTCACATGAAAGGGTGGGATCATCTTCAAAAGATGAAACTCGCTTTTCTAACTTCGCCAGATCTTGATATTCAAACGAAGCCTCTCTTAATGCATCTGCTTTCCCCTCAGGCCAGTCAAAGTGCTTGAGAACTGCCCTCTCATCAACCTTACCACAAAATGAAGTAATAATGAGACTTACAAAAGATTAAATGCATTTCGGGGTGAAAAAAATTAGCAAATGGTTGTGATTACAGAGATCTCAAAAACATGCTCCAAAATGTTGTATAATCACATACGGGATGCTAATGCCTAATGGGACCTCCAGGGCATGAGGCCATGTCCATGTACATCCTAAGTCAAGTTAGGTGAGAAAAAATGATAAAAGAAAGCAAGTAACTAATCATCAATGGATGAGTTGGTTCTCATCTTCGTTTGAAGTAGATCTCGTAGGTTAGTTTCCTTATTCAGAATCTCACATAGAATAAGAGCTTATTGTCTGAACCACAGTATTTCTGTAAGCATGATCTCTTGAGATTGTGACAGACTGACAGTGGTATGATAATATCTTAGATTTTAGAATATACACAGAGATTGTACTAGTAATACTAGGTGCTCATGCGTATAAAGCAAAGGAAGAGACATGGACATGTACCAAGAAGGAAAGTTCTTCATCTAGCCAGTTCACAAATGAGACCAGGTCTTCTACACTGGTGAAAGAAGCTGCTCGGACTTCAGTTGCTAATGACTGAACAAAATCACCTTGACTTTCCACATCAGCTTTCACCTGGTTACACCAAAATATAAACAATTCCTCATTAATCAACAAGTAAACTGAAAACCATATCCAAACTCAAACCAAAAGCATGATACCGGATAAAAGAACTAATTAGACATACTGCTAAGAGGAAGGTTGATCTGTTCTCAATCTCGCCAATCATATTGCTCCTTGCATTAGCTGTATTAGAAGTAGTTGATATCAGAGTTGTTGTATCTTTCTTTGCCTCACGCTTCATCAGGCTTTGATAGAATTCAACAACTTCAGGAGCTCTGTGAACCTTGTCGTCGCTTCCAGTCCCTCTTGATAGACCTCCTGGTGGTGGCGGTGGAGGCGGTGGTCCACCAGGAGGTCGGGGTGGTGGCGGCGGTGGTGGAGGGCCCCCAGATGGTCCTCCAGTGGATAAGCTAACATTTCCACCAGAAGCGTTACTTCCAGATGATTTTGGTGGGGGCCGTGGCACCCTGGGAGGCCTTCTTTCGATTTCTGCAAGTTTCATTTTGCTCACCACCGAAGAATCAACCATTTTACTATCCCCAGATTGGTCACTAGTATTGTTAGAAATTGGTACCTTCTCCTTTATCTGAGAAAGCTTTGGTGGCAAAGCTACAGATTTCTCTCTTGCCTTGGACTCAGGCTTTAGACCTGATTTGTCACCAAACTTCTCCGCTCTTGCTTGCTCTGCCTTCTCCTTAATCTGTTTTTCTCTCTCCAATGCCAGCTTATGCCGGTCTTTGTATGCAGGATACTTCTCATCTACGGTTCCTTCGGCCGATTTTGACATCAGCTGAAATGAAGCTGCTACAGTGTTCAGTGAATCACTAGAAGGATCCCGTGTTCTAATGCGTGGGAGATCTGGGGTTTCGTATCCATCCATGTCTTGTTCTGCCTTCCCAAATGAGGTTATTGCAACATTGTCACTTGCATTTCTGAGCATCAAGGACTCTAGTGGCCCCCTTTGCTTCAGACTCATGCTAGTCCTCATTGGCGAGCCTCCTGAGAAAGATCTAGCTGGTGATGAAAGCGCACTTGAATCATCTTTGCTTTTGCCCCCCCATTTCTTTAGCTTTTGGATTAAGCTTGGCCTCCTACTCAGACTGCTGTATTTGCTTGTGGAACTGTCAATTGAAACATTGTCAAAGTCCTCACTTCCCGGAGAAGATGGTTGAGAGAAATTGCTCTCGAGATCTGTGTCCCCTTGTCCACGCTCTGATCCCGCATATTCTAATAAGAGCTGTTTGGCCTTCTCTTGAGATTTAGGGCTTAAGTTCTTGCTAAGCTCACGAGCAGACATCTTTCCAGCAGGTGTCTGATAGTTTTTGAGTTCATGTCTCAAGCATGCATTCACCCAGCGTAGGTAGACCAACTCTTCAACTTCACTGAACCGGTTCATCTGAAGTCCTTCAACCTGCTTTTGCAAGTCTTCATTTGCATGCTTCAACTCGTTGACCTCCTCTCTAACCTTTGCAACCATTTCAGTCTGCAGAAGCACAAAAAGGCAATGTAAATACAAGGAAGTTTAACATCTCGCTTATGTGAGCTTATCCGTAGAACAGTATAGAGTTGTAAACTACATACAGTGCTAAAGCATTATCATTTTCACTATGAATTGCCTACTTCTTATAGTCGCTATTTAAAGAATTCGTCTCTCAAGTTATATGTGAACAAGGAGAACAAGAATGCAAAACAGAGGAAGAAACTCGTGACAAACCCAGTAAGTTGCAAGCATGATAAACTTCTTGTTATTGGAAGAAACCAAGTGCCTTTCAGATCTAGGAATAATAATAAGCGGAGCCTACTGGTATTTGTACACAAAATTATACACTAAATCATTTAAATATCAACAATACTACAGTAGGTAAAGATTAAAATGTTCCATTTAGATAGCTGAGCATTCTGAAAAGTATTTTAAAACCCCTGACCTCTGTCATGTCAGAAAGGACAGCAGCTTTGGCTTCAGCAGCATCTAGTTTGATCAACAGGTCCCGCTTGTCATGCAGAAGCTCTATGTTTTTTCTCTTAAGTTCTCCCACGTCTGCCTCCAATTTCTTAACAGCTTTAAGCTTCTTCTCAACTTCTGCATCTTTTTTGTAGGCATCTTCCTCCTTTGACTGCAAACCAGTGACTTGCTGTTTAAGCAGCAAAAGTTGGCCCTTTGTCTGATTTGATTCTAGCTGAATTTGTCTCTGCAACTCCTTAATTTTCTTCCTCGCCAAGTCAAGCTCCTTCCTAGCAGAAACTCCGAGTTCAATCTCTTCTGTAAGCTTTTTCCTTTCAGCTTGCAGCGAGTTTATATTAACCTTCAGCATGTCAATCTCAACAGTCTTTATCTTGAGCTGCCGTTGGAGCTCCATTATGTCAGACTCCTGCTCCTTTAAACCATAATATTCCAGCAATTCCCCTTCCAGTCTTACTTCTCTCTCCTCTAGTTCCTTTACTAGGTTGCGCAACCGTTCTAGTTCATTTGCATTACTTGCCATCTCTTCATCATAGATTCTCTGGCGATCAGCTCTATCACTTTTCTCTGCATCTGGTACTGGAAATTCAATCTGCCCTGATAGAAGCTCTTCAAATTCATCCTCCCCAATGTCAAATGTATTAACACTTGGAGGGTTTATTTCCCCACTTATTAGTTTAACCTCTTCTTTTTGCTCTTCCTGTTCCTGCAGAATAAATATTATTAGCCACAAATTTATCCAAAGTATATTTAACATTTAATACTTGCACAAGAGAAACCATAAAAGTAAAGAATCTACTATCTTGTTGTAGATTCCAAAATTACCTTCTCATCGCTGCTGATATTTGAGTAGTCAAGATTGTCCTTTTCTTCCTCCTCTTGATCAAGCTCAATAGTGGCTTCATCATTATCATCTATGTTATAATTTGCATCAAAAATAGTGACACTAGTTAGAGCAGATAGAATTGATAGTAAAATTCACTCACTTCAAGTTGGAAAAGATACTTCCTCCATCCATTCTAATCTTCTTATGGGAAATGTACAAGGTATCCAATGCACATCTTTCACTATGCATAAGTAAAATTTATAAAAGATTGTTATTTTGAAAATACACATTGAAATGAATCCCAAAAAAAAAAATTCATTGATAAAGTTCTTGCTTATAGTATATTGCTGAGAAGTTATTAACTTTGACTTTTGAAAAGGAAAAATACAAAGAATTAGATGATAACAAAGGATAAGTATCTTTGGCTAATGAAATTTTAATTTAGAGGGAGCTTCGTCAAAAAAGAAAAAGATTGACCAAAAGACAGCTAGAGAGTAAAATGTAATATAAATTTATCCACAAATACCTGTATGTTTAAGTGAGGAATTTGATGGCTTTGGACCTCTGACATTTATTTGCCTAACAGTGTAGGCTGCGATGGAAGCACCAACCAACAAGCCTAACCTAACTATCATGTAGATATAATTGGAAGGAAAGTATTCTCCCAATCAATTGGTAAAGCAAAGAGCCAGTTACTATATACCCCATCATCCATCTTCCCGTAAACCCATAACTGAAAGCTAATCCATCAACTCATTTGTACAGCAAACAATGGGCCTCAGATGCCGAATCTGTAGAAGGTAATTGAAACGATTTGTACTAAATTAAACTTTGTTAGACATGGGTGTAAAAGTACACAATCAAATAGATGAATCACATATTACAAAGTCCTACAGCATAAATGCATAATTCAAATGAAATTTGGAATAACTACCAAGTTTTTTAAATACAGAATAGGTAAAATTGGATTTATAAGATCAAACAGATAAATAAGATAACTTCACTATTTTACATGTCATACGATCTTTCCAACAGATTTGTTCCTTATCTTCAAAGCTCTAATGCATAAATTGCAACAACCAATCAATTACAAATTGAAAAATAGAAAAAATTAAGCAAATATCTTAAACATTCACGTGGACATAAACAAACACAAGTAAACACAATTCATTCATATAATTGAAAACTATCCTTCATAAAATCAGAAGTAGTGTAGTACAAAAGTATTTTTCTCCCCTCAATTTGTTCCTTCAAAGACGATGCAACATAATTCCACCACTACAATACTATGTAACAATAAAAAGGTTGGGGTTCTGGAAACGGGAAAACCTCATGTTCTAGCCATTTTCGAGCTTCAAGGGAAACGAATCGAGTTCCGGGAAATAACACGTTTCCGAAACCGTGAAACCTCAAGTTCCCAGGTTTGCATGGTTCATGGTTCATGGTTCATGGTTCATGGTTCATGGTTCCACTGTACAGTCCAACTATCCAAGTAACATGATGGAAGATCAAAATTGTTGATATAATAACAGAGTTGAGATATGCAAATTAACTTTATCACAAAGATAAACCCAACATCCATCACATCCTGCTTTAGACAAAATTTTAATTTTAAAATTTGTCAACTAAAAATTATTTCATCAACAGATAAGCATTTCAAATTACTCTATAAGTCATACAGCGGGAAATTAGTTCAACACACATTTCAAAAAAAAGCATCTCAAATTTTCACCTTTTTTATATGAACAATATTACAATCAAACTAAAGTAAACCCACAAATCAAAAAATAAAAATAAAAACTTTTGGCCAAATAAATTAAAAAGATATTGATTTAGATAAAACCCACCTTTAAAGAGGAAGAAAAGCCAAAGAATAATACAACAACTAGTTGCTGCTGTTGCGGCGGCGCCAACTGTATGAGTGTTCGAGAAAATCTAAGTAAATGACGAAGCTTGAGTTTTGTTGAACTGGGTTTGTGTCAAATGCAGCAACTGTATGTGTGTTTTGAGTTACAAAGTTGGCTTCTTTTTTCGTTATACTTAAAACCAAGAGTAGATGAGGAAATGTAAAATTTGTCTTATTGTGTGTTTAGAAAGATGAGATAAGACATAAGTATGAGGTTGTGATGGCAAAGAAGTATAATACCACACCACAAATTTTGATTTGTGGCAACTGGCAAACCATATATCCATCTGTTTATCAACCCAACAACAAGAATTGTAGAGTTTGATGTTTGTAGCCTTGTAGGCCACAGGAAGTATCACAAACTTACTAAGTCATTTAAAGGACAAGGATTGCAAACTAATGTGACATTGACTAGAGGGTTTTGAACCATATCTTAACTTAGTACTTGACTCTTTCTTTCCTCTTTTAATGAAGGGATAGATAATAGAACGAAAACTGTAAGGGTTAACTTACGAGTTGAGCGTAGTAAATTCAAAAGTTACCTCCTTTTTTATTGTACAAGGTGATAAGAAATTACAAATGTATTATATATTTATATGTCTAAGTGTAATTTCTATTTTGTGAGTTTGTGGCACCTCTAACTGAAACTAAGTCATTGAGTTCCCTTTTAGGTTTACCACAACAACTTTACTGAATGATGGAAATGTGGTGTTAAGATTCGAATTAATTACAAGTAAGGAAATGACTAAACAATAACTCCATGCACCCGGATCAATATATAAAGGTTTATTTCATTTCTTGAAGTTTAGCCACCTCCTATGAACTAAGATATAGCTGCTCACTGATGTTACGGTTTTATATAGAGTTTTCCCCTTATATCTGAGCTAAAATGTGCATCAATGGTGCTCTTAGGAGCCATTTCACGCTAACTTTCTTCTTCTAGTTGTGGTTTTCTGTTTTGTGATGATTTATAGGTATTAGGGAGTTTTTTTTTCCTATTTTCTACTGCTTTACGTCTACCACAATCGAATGGAGAGGTTCGAAGGCATATATGATGAGTTCCGGGGTCCCGAGAATACTTTCTGAGGTCTTGGACAAAAGAAGAAGTGAAGCGGAGCCTCGCCCGATTTCATCGGGCACCTCACGCCCGATCGGGCGTCCATCATTGGCTAAAGTAAGATTGGTCGCGGGCCCGATCGGGCGCTTCGGCCCTGTCGTAGTTCGGTGTCCGGCCCGATCGGGCGAGATGGCCCGACATCATCGGGCGTGTTCGTGACGAGGGTGCTCGAGTGTTGCGTGCTGCGAAGTTCCATCGCCCGACTCCATCGGGCGGCCTAGCCCGACAGCATCGGGCGGATGTCCATTCTTGGAGCGCTGCTGCTGCACTAAGCCCGATCTCATCGGGCACACTTGGCCCGATCGGGCGATTGATCCGTGCGCTCATTTAATGAGTTTCGGGTTGTTTAGTATAAAGGGGAAAACCAGAACATCTTTTATTTCATCTTGGTTTTAGTCCTTAATTTCTCATAGTTTCTCTCAAGAACCCTAGTTTTACTACTTTTCATTGTGGATTCAAGATCAAACCTTTGGATTATTCGCAAGTTCAATATAGTTCTTCAGTTTGGTAATCTTCTTTATTGTTTTCTCTATTATTGATTAGATTAATTTCTTAGTTATTTGCAATAGTTCAAAGTATGAATTTTTACATGGAATTTGTTATTGTTTTCTCAAGCATGAGTGAGTAGTTTTATTTCTAGGATTGTGGGAATCTATGTATGCAATGAGGGATTGATAGATTAGTATAATTACCCTCTATTTCAATTGTTTCTTGTGATTGAATCGTTCATGCTAGATTTATGAATTAGGCCTGATTTGTATTTCTATTATCGCAATATTGAATCTGCTTCGAGAGGAGAGATTTCGTATAGGCTTTCAATCATTAGGCATAGTGATCCTTGACCATGCGAGAGCGGCTAGGTGATCTTTGAGGGAGGTAATGTTCGAGAGAAATTACATGTGCCCTAGATAAATTGACTTATTGGGTGGTTATTATTCGTCTCTGATTTCCCAAATTGTATGCATAGTGATCCATAGTCCTAGTTCTTTATTAATTGATTCTTACCTTCGTATTTAGTTCTGTCAATTGCTTAGTTTAGTCACACACCCATTTTCATCTGATTTAGTTAGTATAATATTAGAATTCAGATACAATAGTATAACTTTCTCCCTGTGGATTCGATCCTGACTTCCCTGACTACTTGTTAGTGGACCTTAGGTTATTTTTGATAAGATGATACGACTTTAGCCTGTCAAATTTTGGCGCCGTTGCCGGGGAGACGGTTTATTTTTATTTTGTCTGAATTATAGTATTACACTAACCTCTACTCCGAAGAACACCTGTTCTTTGGAGCATCTCACGTTTGTTTTAGTGTTTTTGGTGTATGAATAGGAAATTGAAATCCCCAAATCTCATTCCACTTGACCCGGAGATTGAAAAGACTGCTCGTAAACTCAAAAAGAAAACTAAGCAAACCAAGCTGTCTGCAGGGACACCTTCCCAAAAGGCACCTTCTCCACCATCTTCACCACAACAAGGATTCCCCGCCTCACCTATTACTGCTAGAATGGGTGACGAAGCTAAACCAACCTTGAGAGATTATGCTCAACCATCTCCTGATAATGTGCCTCTCCGGGGTACGGTTGCCTACTATTCCGCTTTGCGAACTTTGAAATCAAGTCTCATGTTCTAAATATGGTTCAGAATAATCAGTTTGCTGGGTTACCATCTGAAGACCCAAATCAGCACCTGCAGCGGTTCTTACAATGTTGTGCTACTCAGAAGCAAGCTGGTGTTACTGCTGATGAGATGAAACTCATCTTATTTGGTTTCTCTCTGCGCGACAAAGCTCTATTTTGGTATAATAAGCTGCCTTCCACCATCACCACACAGGCGTAACTCTCAAAGATCTTTCTCATCAAGTGGTACCCTTACTAAAAGACTGCAGATATGCGTCATGAGATAGTGACTTTCACCCAAGATCCTGGAGAGTCATTGTATGAAGCTTGGGAAAGATTCAAAGATCTGCAACGTCTTTGTCCTCATCATGGTTTTGACAAGTGGTATCTGTGTCAAATTTTCTACACTAGAGTTGATGCAGATACGAGACGGGTAATTGATGGAGCTGCTGGTGGGTTCTCCATGGATAAAGCCATAGACGAAGGGTATGAACTTCTGGAGAAACTCGCTTCTAACCAAGCGTCTACTATTCGTTCTTCTATGACAAAGGGAGGCAAACATGATGTTGAAGCCATTTCTTTACTGTCCGGGCAACTAGCTGCTCTTCATCAGAAGATTGATTCTTTGAAGCTCGGTAACAGTTCCTCCCCTCACATGAGTGTCAATGCTATGGCTAGTGTTTCTGGTTACAATGCTTTCATATGTGACGCTTGTGGGATAGCTGGACATAACTCTCAAGAGTGCCCCGCTCTCTCACATTCTAGTGAGCCAGTGCACGCATTACAATCACAGCACAAGCCCCAGTTCGATCTCTACTCCAATACATATAATCCTGGGATGAGAGATCATCCAAATCTCTCGTATAGGAGTAATAATGTGATGAATCCGCAACAACAACTTTATCCTCAACAACAACAACAATATCAACCACAAGCTCCTCCTGGATATCAGAGAACTCAGTTTCAACAGCATCATAACACACCTCCTTCAGACCCAGCTATAGCTGAACTCAAAAATCTCATGTTGCAGATGCCGAAAGGTATTATTTCCTTTCAAGCAGATACCAGGTCTCAATTTGAGAGCCTGCATGCTCACAATAAGCTACAAGGGACACATAATAAGATGTTGGAGTCACAAATAGCTCAGCTGGCTAGCTCCTCTGCTAGTAGGCCATCTGGGTCATTGCCTTCGCAACCAATGCAACCCCGGGACACTGCCAATGCTATTACCCTTCGAAGCGGAGTGCAGTACGATGCTCCGGCAATGCTAGAGGTGGAATCATCAATTGCTAAGAAACCACAAGAAGTGCCTGAGGATGCTGAACCTCAGGCAGAGCAAGGAGCTGCAGACAAAACTATGGAGGTGACTAAGGAGAAAATTGTGCCTCCGGTGATCAAGCTACCATTCCCAAATCGGATGCTTAAGAAGAAGCTCGACCACCAGTATGGTAAGATTTTAGAGGTGGTAAAGAATCTGCAGGTAACAGAGCCTTTTACTGAATTATTAAATCAAGTGCCTGCTTATTCTAAATTTTTAAAAGAACTGTTGATGAGGAAGCGGACTCTCACTGAGGTGGAAACTGTAGCTTTTACTGCTGAATGCAGCGCTCTTTTGCAAAACCAGTCTCCACCTAAATTGAAAGATCCAGGGAGTTTTTCCATCCCCTGTCATATTGGCACCATATTTATCAACAAAGCTTTATGTGATTTGGGTGCCAGTGTGAGTGTCATGCCTCTTTCTATCTGTAAGCAACTGAACATGGGTGAATTAAAATGTACTACCATTACTCTGCAAATGGCTGACCGTTCTGTGAAATACCCCCTAGGTATATTAGAGGACGTTCCTGTTAGAGTAGGTAAATTCTTTATCCCTGTGGACTTTGTTATATTAGACATGGCAGAAGACACTCAAACACCCATTATCCTTGGGAGACCTTTCCTCCACACTGATGGGGCAGTTATAGATGTTAAAAGTGGGAAACTGACACTGACTGTGGGGGATGATAAGGTTATGTTTAGCCTAAACAATGCCCCTAAAAGCCCAATGCTCGAGGAATCATGTTATAGTGTTGATGTTATAGATGAACCGACCAATGCTTGCATGCCTCATTCCCCCTCCCGTGATACTTCAAATGATGTGCTTGTGTTAGAGTCTATTGCAGGTGATGAACATTTTCTAACAGTCTTACAGACTGACAAAAAGACCATTGGCTATAGCACTGATGACTTGACAGGAATAAGCCCTGACTTTAATGAGCACCGCATTCATCTACATGAGGGCCATCACACTAGCATTACAGTTCAACGCGGGTTGCAAGCGGTGGTACAACATGCGGCTACTAAACTGCTCGATCCCGGCTGATGGGCAGCTGATGTCCATGTCCTTTCCTTCCCCTTGTTGCAATGAGGCCATTGCCAAGTTCAGCTTGGGGGAGGATTTCTGTAAGTATTAGTATTGCTTTTCTTTTTGTTTTTACCGCTTTTTAGGTTAGTTAAGGTAGTTTAATTGCTTTGAAAAAATGAAAAATCACAAAAAAATGAAATATTGCTTGAAAAAAAAACACAAAAATACGAGTTGAATACGAACAGATTGATTGCTTCCCTGTACCCCGAACTTTGTTTTCAAAAACGATTTAACTCTTTACACTGGATAGTTGGGCATTTGTGATTGGGATGTTGTGATGTGATCTCTGATTGCCTTGATCTTGAGTGGATTTTGTTGATAAAGCGCCTATTTTAACTGCATGCTTGAATTGGTTAGATTGTGAGGATTCATTTTAGCCCTCGGATTTATGTCTATATCCGGTCTATTCTTATGTGTTAGTTCCTCGTAGCATTCTTATCTTGGTTTTGGCATTGTACTCATTGAGTTCTGGTGACTTTAGACATGTGCTGTGATAGAGGTGTTCATTTGTTTAATTTTTAAGCCTCAGAGTTGTTTAATGAATCAATTTTCCCCCTAGCCCCGCTGAGCCTAATGACTTCTTTTTGGATCTATATTAAGCCACATTACACGCCTTTAGCCTTTACAATGACTATTATCCCAAGCCTAGCTTGGGGGAGCATTTGTTAAGTAGATATTATATTGTGTGGTTGATTCCGTAGGGTGATTGGAAAATAATGATATGTTTGTACAAATAAAAGAAAGACATAGAAAAATAAAGTGGAAAAATGATAGTGAAAAATCTGAAAAATCTGAAAAATTTCTATGATCTTCACTCACTAACTTTCAAAAGTGTTGGAAATTATGTTGAAAGAGACAATTATTGGTTGGTTCGTGAAATTTCAGAGTTGGTTATTATCTTGGTTATGTTGTTGATGCCATGGGAGTTGTTTCGATCACACCTAGTCATACTAGTGTTTTTTTTTGCTCCCCTTTCTTGGCTTTTCCACCACATTCCTTAAATAATTTCCGTACCTTTACCCGAGCCCCATGACAACCCTGAGAAAGACCTTTTGAGCACGTGTCTGATTGTTTATTGGAATAATACTGAGTCAATATGCCAAAGTTGAAGGTTAAGTTTGTTATTTGAGTCGACCTGATTAGGATGAGCGATATTATACCTTTCTAAACACATGAGAGTGTGAGTGGGAAGAGCTTTTATGGTTGGGTTGGTGAGCGATCGGGCACATATTATGCCTGCCACAAAATTAAGAGGAGTGACACCTCGGTGAGCACCTTTTCAAGTTTTGCATGATATGTAGGGCAGCTGCATGTGATGGTTTACTTAAGTGATTGGTAGTCAGGTGATCTGAGCAACTGAACTTGAATTTTGCTTGCTTGAACGATTTTGAGTTGGAAATAATTGAGTTTAAAATTTCCTATCTGAGGGGTGAAGCAATCCTATTCTTATTCATGTTGTGCTTTGCTTGGGGACAAGCAAAGGTTTAGCTTGGGGGAGTTTGATGTTACGGTTTTATATAGAGTTTTTCCCCTTATATCTGAGCTAAAATGTGCATCAATGGTGCTCTTAGGAGCCATTTCACGCTAACTTTCTTCTTCTAGTTGTGGTTTTCTGTTTAGTGATGATTTGTAGGTATTAGGGAGTTTTTTTTCCTATTTTCTACTGCTTTACGTCTACCACAATCGAATGGAGAGGTTCGAAGGCATATATGATGAGTTTCGGGGTCCTGAGAATACTTTCTGTGGCCTTGGACAAAAGAAGAAGTGAAGCGGAGCCTCGTCCGATTTCATAGGGCACCTCACACCCGATCGGGCGTCCATCATTGGCTAAAGTAAGATTGGTTGCGGGCCCGATCGAGCGCTTCGGCCCTGTCGTAGTTCGGTGTCCGGCCCGATCGGGCGAGAAGGCCCGACATCATCGGGCGTGTTCGTGACGAGGGTGCTCCTTGACCATGCGAGAGCGGCTAGGTGATCTTTGAGGGAGGTAATGTTCGAGAGAAATTACATGTGCCCTAGATAAATTGACTTATTGGGTGGTTATTATTCGTCTCTGATTTCCCAAATTGTATGCATAGTGATCCATAGTCCTAGTTCTTTATTAATTGATTCTTACCTTCGTATTTAGTTCTGTCAATTGCTTAGTTTAGTCACACACCCATTTTCATCTGATTTATTAGTATAATATTAGAATTCAGATACAATAGTATAACTTTCTCCCTGTGGATTCGATCCTGACTTCCCTGACTACTTGTTAGTGGACCTTAGATTATTTTTGATAAGGTGATACGACTTTAGCCTGTCACTCACCAAGAGAAATTGAGTATTAAATCTCTTGAAAAGCAGTTTCAGTTTTCATATTACTTATCCAGTTATATTATGCTTCATTTGGTTGAGTGAAAAACATTTTTGAGGGAAGTGATTTTGCCATCCTCTATGCTGTTTGTTAAGGGTGGAAAATATTCTTCTCAAATTTATTTATTTAAAAAAAAAAACACAATTTACTTCATTTTCTAAATGTAGCAATATCACATTTTTTTTCTTTCCCTCCATCCCCTCTATTCCATTCATTCTTCCCATTCTCTCTAACTTTTCAGGTAAGGAACAAAATTATTAAAACTAATCTATTGTGTTTCTCCCATGAAATTTTTATGAAAAATCTTTTTCCGTTGAAAATGTTTTTCGTCTAACCAAATCGAACCTTAATTAACAAATCTTAAGAAATGATCAACACTCACAAGGGAAAGTAGAAACATAAACAAGCTTGATATTTATACTTCCTCTATTTATACTTCCTCTATTTTCAAAATTTGTAACAATTTGACCATGTTTGCACAACTTTAACTATTAATATCCTTAATTATCTATTAGTAAAAATTGTAAAATAATATTATAAAAATATGTATTGAGGTAAATCCAATAACATTTACTTTTATATTTTAATAAAAAAAATATGGTCAAAGTGAATTATGTATGTGGATAATGCAAAAGTCAAATTGTTACATTTTTGAAATTGAAGGAATTATCACCCTGGAATGAAGGAGACACTATAAATCCAAATATGGAGGCACAAAAATTATAATAATAAAACCAATATTTTTCATATTAAGAGTTCATAAAAAATGGCAATATATAATGCTATTAAACTAAACTTCTTCAGTTGTCTCTCACCATTGTTCCAATATTGAGGAGCATAAACATAAATAGGTCATAAAGTAGGTAATACCTAAGTCATGCTCAATTTGGAATACATAAGGCAATCATAAACCAAACTCCAAATGATTGGAAGCATTGTTTAAATTTTAATTTTGGATTTTAATGGTTAATATGTTTAGTGTCGATCCTTTTTTGAAATTCTGTTGCAACCATTTATTAAGTTTTGATATGTTTAAGAGGAAACTTTAGGACAAAATCTCTTTTAATGGCTTCAATTTTAATACTCCTTCCGTCCCATATTATAGTGTCTGATTCTATTTTTTCACGGTTATTAAGATAAGTAGAATCTATAGTTTATGGAAGTTTACATTGGGAAGTTAATAGCAATTGTGGTTAATGAATTTGTAAAAAAAAAAAATACACGCTGAGATCTTTTTTCGGTTCAGCTGAGAAGTTGAAGAGCTTTTCTTCTTTTTCTTAGCTGGTTAACATAATTACTGCATAAATTTAAGCTTAAAATTGTTTAGCATTATGCACGAATCCATATAAACTCTAACTGACCAATGATATTGCTTCATTTTTTTTGAACCAATGGGATTACAAGAATTCAGAGTACATGGATTACTCTCTTAATCCAAAAGTAAGGCATCCAAAAATTTCGTTTTTTCCTCTAAAATGTTTAAAAATAAGACTGTTGGTTCCTTCTTGAACCATATAAATACAGAGCCAAATGAACAGAGTCATTTCATCCACCAAACTGGAAAAAAAACCCAGAGAGAAACAAAATAGAAAAACCCCGTTAACCCCGCTTCATTGCTTGTTCTCTTCATGGCTTCAGACTGGAATTTAAATGATGCTTGGTATCCATACATTGATGAAGAAGTGGTGCTTGATAATGATAATGGGGACTATCAAGATCCGGTTGGTTTCCCATTGGATCTGAATGATGAACCAGTAGGTTCAGACATTGATCTGAATGCAGCACTACAAGAGTAACCAACACCACAAGAAGGAAATAATGAACATCCACCACAAAATGTTGGTCATCATAAGCAGAATACGCTCAGTAGTGACAACAGACTTAAGGTATTGTTGTTTCTCATGAACAGAGCCAAAGAGGGGAAATTGCAATATGACTCAATCAACTTAGCTTCCACAGAATCCAACATATCAGTGAATTTGTGTTTGTGGCTTCTGGAACTCACCAAAGAAACGCACATGCATAAACAATGCTCAAAGATCCAAGTACCAGTTGATAGCATCCCAAAATTGGCAATGGGCCAAAGATCCTGTATTAGGGACTTGGCGCCAATGCTGCAAAGTTCCAAAAGCATAATCCATAGGATGATAAAGAGGGTACATATTAGGCCTCATGCAAACCCTCTTCACCCAGGTTTGAAAGAGCTTAACAAAAAAACAAAGACTTGAGTGGCATCTAAATTTGTTAATAGGAGACAACCCATTCACAAAGAGAAAGTATTACCCAATGTATGACTTTGTGCATTTGGATGAAAAGTGGTTTTACTTATCAAACAAATCACAAAGGGTGTACTTGGCACAAAATGAGAAGGGAAAATATAGGGTTGCATCATTAGGCAAGTTCATACCTAAGGTTATGTTCACAGGTGTGGTTGGTAGACCAAGGTACAATGAAGATGGTGAGTGTACCTTTGATGGTAAGATTGGGATATTCCCATTTACCTATCAAGAACCTGCTGTAGACACATAATCGTGTCTCCCCAATTAAGGATCCGATGATGAAACATACCGCAGCATTAGTTGGCGCGACCCAACGGAAGAGCAATCTAAAGTACCAATCCAAAATGTGTTTTGAAATGATATTCTAAAGCCCAATTAATTGTTCATGATGATTAATTGTATTTTAAGCCCATAAAATAATTTAAGTCCATTTTAAAAACCCAATCAATTACTTATTATTTTAATAAATATTTTTCATAATCATTTTTATTATCTTTGATAAACAAATCAGATTTTTAATCCGTAAAATTCAATCTCCGGAATTTTAGGGATAGAAAAGGTATCTTCGAAAGACGCGCAAAGGAATATGCTCGAATATTCCCGAACATGCGTCGGACGCGGGGGTTGCGCTCAGTGCGCCACGTGCGTCCAGCGCATAGGCCAGGACGCGTCAGGCGAGCCAATGAGCACCTGATACGTAGATTTCGTGACTCACACAGAGTCCTGCGTCTGACGCAAGTCCTGTGTGAGACGCAACTTTCTTTTCTATCTTTTCAAAAATGCGTTTACACGTGCCTAAACCTGATTGGGCTGGTTGCGTCAGGCACACCAATGTGCGCCTGACGCGTGGCATTGCGCCTGCCACGTAGGCCTACGCCTGGCGCAAGTCTTGCGTGAGGCGCAAGTTTTATTTTCTCTATACAATTTCCCGAATTACGGACGGCTTTTGATATTATTATTTCACGCACACAAAATTCTCTCGAATACTCCGAAACATACTTCGAATACTCAATCACTCAAGCACTCAAACACTCAACTACTTTCAATACTTTCAATCAATTCTTCACACTGCGTTCCTGGTTCCATGATTGCTCCGCCTAAAGATCGTTGCACTCCTCAATCTAAGCCGCATAGGTATAATCCTGATGATCCTTGAATAAATTCCATATTATTGCTTTGAAGTTACTAACAATTTATTTCATGATGTAGATCTTTAAGTAATAATCGTTCTACTGTACATTCTAATCTCTTTTCTTTATTCATTATTATTATTATTCTTGCCTTTGTATATTGCATGCTTGCCTGATCATTATATGTATATTATATGATTGTCCAGTTTTAATGTTTTTATCACCCACATGTTAATTTTACTAATCAAAGACCTAAAGAACTGTTCTAATATTAATCAGATTAATTTGGACAACCTGTTAGGTTCCCTGTAAATTGATTGCCTAATAACATGTCACTAAATATAGTCTTTTTATGTGTTTCCTGAACCAATTTAGACTAATTATTTTTAGGGTGCTTAAAACATTATTTGATTATTCTTTGGCATAAAATATGCAATGAATCGATATTTAGTAGAGGCCAACTTTGGGCGAATGTGGTTCATTATGACTATATTCGTACCCTCACCCCCGAGCTCAATCTCTAGTTTATTTTGACCATCTATGGAGTCATGACGGGGAAATCTACATTGGATAATTTGTCCCTATGATTTTCCTATATTCAATTAGGTTTATGATTCTTCCTAAAAAGAATTGTTGGCGACTTCTTGCAATACAAAACAATTTTCAATAAAATCTTAACAGTGGGGTAGTCAAATCTAATACGCGCTCACACTGCGTAGGCGAAATAAAAACACGCCTACAATTTGGCGACTTCACTGGGGAGGATTTTAAAAATAATAATTTTTTTAATTGAGTGGGTGAAACTTGAAAAATACGATTCATTCTTATTTTTATGCCTTAGAATAATATACAGTTTTGCATATGCATGGCTATTGTTCTGCCACCATAGGGACAATATACCTTGCCTCATTAGCACATGTTCTATGTGTGAGGTCACCCCCGGGAGGTTTATGTTTTGTCCTTCCAACAAGCTTCCTGAGCGATAGTGTTGGATCTAAGTCATAAGCAAACCTACCCAACCATGGCATTGTTCCCTTGTTCCTGACTTGAGACTGGAGTGCGTCTTACACGTGGCCACCTCTTTAAGCAGGGGTATGAAGCGTGGGATCAATCTCTTAGTCATGGACCGTTTTCAGCCTTAACCTAAATCTTACCAATAGTTGAACATAGAACTAGACTTTAGGTTGGAACTTTTGCATCCATGTTATAAGACATTTGCCTGTGATTGCAATTCTTGCCTGCTATGATTTTGTCAAATTGTCATTATTATGCGTCGTGCCTAAAATTGCGTCTAACAAACAAGAAAAAACTTCGTCAATCGGCCAATTCGTCGCCTAAATCCCCGAAAAACGTGTCGGGGAGTAGTGCGCCAAGCGCATTAAGTTACGCCTGGCGCACCACCCCGCGCCAGACGTACGGCTGTGCGTCGCGCGCAGAAATGCTGCGCGGCACGCAGTCTGTGCATCACGCGCTTTTCGTCAATTTAGCCGTGGTAATTGTCGATCCTATGTTCAGTCTTATGTGCGTCTGTCTGTCTGCATTCGCGTAATTTGGTCATTTAGGCTTATCACCTAATTCAACATATAAAAATCAGTCTTTTCATGCAAGGTCAAGTCTGTCCAAAAAAAATGCATCTAAAGGGTCATTGTAGAGTTAGAGTTGTCATGCATGTCTACCTCTTCCCATTTCATCCCTATTATCCCTGTCAATCTTACCTTTCCATATTCATTTAATTTCAAAAAAAAAAACTTACACTTTTTTTTCAAAATCAATGCTGCACCTTCTTCTATTCTACCTTATTCGAAAACATTTACTAATTATCATTATATCACGACATTTCAAAAAAAAAATATTTTTTTCAAAACTAATCCAATCAAAACACAAGGGGTTCCTTTCAAAAATGAATTTCGAAAATTCTAAGCCCAGTCTATACACCTTCAATCCAATCCAATTCAATCCAATCAACCCAATCCATTTGCATTCATTCTAGGCCCATATGCATTAGAGTCCATTTTACATTCATCCCAGGCCCGTCTAATTTGAGTCCATACATTCACTAGCATTAGAGTCGATCTTAGGCCCATATAAGTTTAGTTCAAGTCAAAGCTAGGCCCATTTGCATCTTCATGTGAACCCTAGTCTATGTCAAGCCCAGTCCAAGTCTAATCCCAATCTATTCCATTCTAAGTCCAATCCTAGTCCATTTCCAATGACAAGCCCATGTGCATCTCTCAGTCCAAGTCAAACCTATATGTCAATTCATATCCTAGGTCTAGTTTGCATCTCTATGTAAGCCCTAGTCAATGTTCGGACTATAAAAATCGAGTCTTAGGACTATAAAAGTTCATCCCCATCTAGCATGCTTGCTCACCCGTAAGTTCAAAGTCTAGTTGTCTAGCCTGCTTGCTCACCCGTAAGTTCAAGGTCTAGCATTTCTTAAGTCCATATGCAATTTCTGTGTTTAGCCTGCTTGCTCACCCGTAAGTTCAAGGTCTAGTATTCCTTAATTCCATAGACGATTTCTGAGTCTAGCCTACTTAGTTTAATGTAAGTTTCGAAGTTTAGTTGTCTAGCCTGCTTGCTCACCCGTAAGTTCAAAGTCTAGTTGTCTAGCCTGCTTGCCTTAAGCTAAGAGTTTGGTCTCGCTATTCACTAGAGGAAAAAAGCCCAAGGGCTGCGGTCAAAAGGGGCCCAAGGGATGCGTTTTTTGACCGCAGCCATTGGACTAGCAGCCCTTGGCATTTAGGAAGGGCTGCGGTTTTTAGCGCGTAAAGGGCTGCGGTCAAGGCAAAAAACCGCAGCCCTTGGTGGGTTAAGGGCTGCGGTTATCCCACCAAGGGCTGCGGTTTTAGCCCTGACCGCAGCCCTTGTGACCCAAAAAAAATAAAATTTTTTTTTTTTGCATTTTTTTGTCTTAAATGTTCCCAAACAGTTTTATATATATAAAAGTATCATTTTTCATTGCAAATTATGTTTGTACACAAATATAGATTACATTACATGTGTAGAGAACTTACTTCACAAATATTGACAAAACTTTTACTTACATTCTAATTACTGTTATACAAACATGAACCTGTCTTACATAAAGCAGAGTGATACACCACATGCATAAGATGCAAAGGATCTTGCTAAGCCTCGCAAGAAATGGTTCTCGTTGAACACAATAGCTAGCAGCACAGTTGGACAAGTACACCAACCTTGTCTTCCTTACCTTCACATGTTCTCCACTGCAAGTTATTATCAGAAACAGCATCAAACAACATCAGTCTTGGTATATATTTTCTAATGCAGTGGCAAAGGCACCTAGTAATAACCCTTAATAAAAAATTTACAAATTACACTACATAACATACCAATTGAAAGCATTTGACCCCTATTGCCTCACAATTGGAAAATTCCCAGCAACAAGAAATGTACAGAAACATGTAGGTGGCAATTATTATACAGTGAAGACTATTTTAATGTTAATTGGTAGTATGTGTATGTTTAGTCTGGATTCAATTGGTACGAAATCTTGGCTATATGATGACTTATTAAAGGTCGATGTTATATTTAATGCTGCATTGTTATATAAAAATTAGCAACTACAATCAGATAGGTCTGAGATGTGCGTTTGTAGATACGTGCCTGTAGCTTTCTAATGGAGTAACGTTTCAGATGAAGGATGGACTTCGGGATCACAACAGGTACAAAGCTGTTAACCATGAAGAGCGTGAAGCTTTATTCAACGGATACATATCTGAGTTAAAGGCTGCAGATGGTGAAGCTGAGAGGGAAGCTAAGGCAAAAAGGAAAGGGATGAGCAAGAGATGGAAAGAGTAAGATTGAAGGTTTGTAGAGATTCATATGATTCTGGGAGGCCTTCCTCAGCACCCAGAAGTGGGCAAGGACTGGAGATAGTGCTGTGCTTATGAGGTAATGAGCTCAGTTTTTCACAGAACTTAACTCTATGGTTATGAACTAGTCTCTCAGTACCTGAATTTTAAATGGTATTTGGGAAGCAGTAAATGCTTAAAAGCTAGCTAAACTTCACTAATTGCTATCTCGATCCGGTAATGATATCATGCAATATGGTCTAAACTTAATCAATTTGCCAAACTGCAAGAACTTGAGAGGGCAAAAAATAATTGAACAAAACCAGCACCATGATCCCAAAGGGGGCTTACAATGCCCATACTAATTCCTCGAACAATCATCTTCAACTAAGGGAGAAAGGGGGATAAATAAGGTTCATCCTCGAACAATCAACTTCGGATTAAGGGTTCTAATTTCTAAAACAAAACTTGATCAAAAGAGTGAGAATAAGACATACCTTTTCTCATACTTCAGAGATACATAAAAAGTCAATATGCAACAATTTTCTATAATAAAAAAGCAGATGATATAGTAAGCTTCACCATCGAAAAAAAATATGTAAGGCAGACTGGCAGAGTTTAAGAAATGATACTATATCAGCAATACCATCAAAAAAAAGATCATTAGGCCTCGGTTCATGCAGATTCCATGGAACATAAGTCTGAATTGTGTTTAAGCCCAATGCCTTTGCTCTCAACTGTCTATCTTCCCAATACTGCATTGCAAGCACACATGAGGATCTCACAAGTTTCAAAGGTCCACCATATATCAAAGCTAACAACAAGAAGAAATCTCAAATTTCAAAATGCTACCACAGGCTACTCTCCCATCTATTATTAGTCCTCTAGAGTAAACAACAGTAAACAGAATAGGAAACAAAGAGTTTGAATAATTCAAAACTTTAATATCAAAGAAACAACAAATTATACATAGAGAAGAAAAAAAATTCTAGCATTTACAGCATCTAAGTCCGCTATGGCAGATAAAACACTAGAAAAACTACTTCCATCAGGCTGACATCCTTGCAAATGCATATCGTAAAACGCATGGATAGCCTCCTGATACTTTCCACTTTGATTAAACCCTGCTATCAAACCATTCCATGACACTAAATTGGGCTTCAACCCCAACTTTCTCATGTCACAGAACAGTCTTTTGGCTATACCGACATCGCCATTTTTAGCATAACCAGCAATAATAGTACTAAAAGTGACAATATCTGGTTCAGGAATTATGTCGAGAAGCTTGTGTGCAATATTGATCAACCGACCAAATTTACATACATATGAACTAAAGACGATTGGACAACTTCATCCGAAGTGCACCCAGAAACTTGTACAAGTCCATGAACCTGCCTGCCAAGGGCTGACAGCCCAGCACATGCCTTTGCCATAGCAGGGAGGAGATAACTATCAAGTATCAAACCCTTGGATAACATCCTACTAAACAAATGGAGAACATTGTTGTAAAGGCTGAATTTGGAAAAGGCATTGATGACAGTAGAAAATGATGATGAACTAGGTTCGTCGATTGATTCAAGAAATATTGTAGCTTCGGCGAAACATTGGTGATTAGAGTACGGCTTGAGCCAGACTTATTATTCTACAAAATTCAACACTTAACTCGTGCCAACTATGCAACACATTTTCGATTAGTGCAGACTTGTTTCCAGACAAATTATGAGCACCATAAAACATCTCACATTTTGATAAGCTCTAATTTTTCAGAAATATCAAAGAAATGACAAATTATATATAGAGGAGAAAAAAACTAAAAGCAAAATCTACCAGCGTACTGCGTACTTAAAAACTTTAAAATTTCAACAAAAGAAATTGACCGGACATAATTAGAAAATTAATGAGTAACAAACATAAAATTCAAACCCTAAAATCACATAAAAAAGATTAGAAACAAAAAAAATCAGTAACATTCTACTTTCTGATGGAGATAATAATCGACTTATGCTCGAATTCCACCAATTGTGTAAAAAAACTCACATAATTTGACCGAAATACAGAAATAATAACTCGACCTAAAGAAAAATTGAATAACAACGAAAAAACATACCACACCAATCAATAGCTTTCTTCAAACCATTATTGGCACCATGAGCGCACTCTTCATCGTTCCTAATCGAGCCATTAGGGCCACAGTCTTCGTCTTCGCGCAATACGTCCCTGCATCATGCCACCTAGAGAGAGCAATCAAAGTAAGAGAGAGAATTTGGAGGAGACGAAAGAGAAGTCAAAGGAGAGAGAAAGTTACGCGAGGCGGAGCATAATAAGAGCGCAATTGCTATTAGAGATGAGTGCGCGAAGATCGCGAAGAGCTTTGTCGATTTCATTGAGGTACTCTGTGTTAACTACTTGCATCACCATTATCAAAGGCGCCGCATCATCGTCGTGGTCCGCCATTGTAGGAAAGTTGAGAGAGAGAGAAGGGGGGGCGTGGTGTGAGTGACAGAGAGAGAAAGAGAGGCGGGTTCAGCTAGGGTAACTGAGTAAGTGGAGTGAATGGATGTATAATGTTAAGCAAGGGAAAGTTAGCGCGGAAATTACTTAAAAACAAAAAGGGCTGCGGTTTTAGTATTAACCGCAGCCCTTTAGTGTGAAGGGATGCGGTTTTCAGATAACCGCAGCCCTTGTGTGAAGGGCTGCGGTTTTTGGGCTAACCGCAGCCCTTTAGTGTGAAGGGATGCGGTTTTCAGATAACCGCAGCCCTTGCACCGCAGCCCTTGCCTTTTTTTCCATTTTACATTCATCCCAGGCCCGTCTAATTTGAGTCCATACATTCACTAGCATTAGAGTCGATCTTAGGCCCATATAAGTTTAGTTCAAGTCAAAGCTAGGCCCATTTGCATCTTCATGTGAACCCTAGTCTATGTCAAGCCCAGTCCAAGTCTAATCCCAGTCTATTCCATTCTAAGTCCAATCCTAGTCCACTTCCAATGACAAGCCCATGTGTATCTCTCAGTCCAAGTCAAACCTATATGTCAATTCATATCCTAGGTCTAGTTTGCATCTCTATGTAAGCCCTAGTCAGTGTTCGAACTATAAAAATCGAGTCTTAGGACTATAAAAGTTCATCCCCATCTAGCATGCTTGCTCACCCGTAAGTTCAAAGTCTAGTTGTCTAGCCTGCTTGCTCACCCATAAGTTCAAGGTCTAGCATTCCTTAAGTCCATAGGCAATTTCTGTGTCTAGCCTGCTTGCTCACCCGTAAGTTCAAGGTCTAGTATTCCTTAAGTCCATAGACGATTTCTGAGTCTAGCCTACTTAGTTTAATGTAAGTTTCGAAGTTTAGTTGTCTAGCCTGCTTGCTCACCCGTAAGTTCAAAGTCTAGTTGCCTAGCCTGCTTGCCTTAAGCTAAGAGTTTGGTCTCGTTATTGTCCAGCCTTCCTTAATGTCTAGCCTACTTGCTCACCCGTAAGTTTAAAGTCTAGCATTCCATAAGTCCATAGGCAATTTTAGAGTCTAGCCTGCTTGGTCTAATGTAAGTTCCGAAGTCTAGTTGTCTAGCCTGCTTGCTCACCCGTAAGTTCAAAGTCTAGGTGCCTAGCCTGCTTGCCTTAAGTTAAGAGTCTAGTATCCCTTACTGTCAAACCTTCCTTAAAGTCTAGCCTGCTTGCTCACCCGTAAGTTCAAAGTCTAGTCTCTCCTAAATCCAATCGTAGAGTATAGTCTGCTTGCACAGTCCATTCCAGTCCATGTCTGCATTTGCATATAGTTAGGCCCATGTCTCCATCATGGTCAAGTCTATACCAGTCCAAAACCCATAACCATTTCCATTTCAAAATCACTTTCCATTTTCATTCCCATTTTCATTTCCATTTCCACTTCCATTTCCCATTTCTCATCCCCATTTCTCATTTCGAAAGCGTCATTTCTAAAAATTTACGAGGTACATTCTATTTCTGTTCAGGATGGATCGCGAGATTATAACTTGGGAATGTCCAACAGTGAGGCAACAAGGTCGACCTACTCCCAGACTCGTCAAGCGCATCCTCACTCTTTCAGACGAATCCTCCGACTCTTCTGAATCATCATCCGGAATGGGGGATACTAATGAACAGCTTAGTGCCATTATGGCTCAACTCACACTGATGAACGCTCGTCTTGAGGAACAAGACAAAGAGATCAAGGCACTAAGGGAGAAGCTCACTGAGGAAGACGAGCAACGCGACACTCCACCACCGATCAAAACCAACACAGAACTGAGGTTTGAAAAACTCGAGCAATTGATCCAGTCAATTCCTGCGCTCTAGAGTCAGGCTCATGGCCATGACATCATTGATCCTGAAGTACTAAGGGAGAAACTCCCTAAAAATGTAACATTGGGTGACCTCCCAAAATTCAAGGGGGTCGAAGACCCAGATGACTACTTGAGAGTATTTTCCATCTCTATGGCTCTCAAGGGCATGAGCAAGGACCTGTTTGCTTATGTCTTTCCTTTAACCTTGGATGCACATCCATCCAGTTCAGGTCACTGAATAAGGCCAAGCTGAATAACTGGGACTACATCAGAGAAGAGTTCCATAAATAATACATATACAATACTCAGCTTCCCATTGGCCTTCGTGAGTTAGAGTTAACTAAACAAAACTCCAACGAAGACTTCGTCACATTCCTTAACAGATGGAGGGATAAAGCTGCACAAATGATTAACATGCCATCTCAGGAGGATCAAGTCCGACTGGTGATCCGTAACCTGGAGCCGAAGTATGGGGATCATATCAAGTTCCAACCTATAGAGTTTTTCACGAAGCTCTATAAGGTAGGCCTGCTGATTGAAGAAGAAATACAGGCCAACAAAAATAAGGGTTCCAACAACAACAATAACTCTTTCAAGAAGAGTAACAATAGCCCTTCTAGCTCCAAAAGCAATGAGGTCAATGCCATAGCTGCTGAAAAGAGAGGTTATCAAAAGCCTCAAAGAACATTCGCACCTTTAGGCATGTCCTTAGAAGAAGCCTTCACTTGACTTCATGCAAAGGGAGCACTTCAGTCTATTGGCCCAACTCCAGATCCTGCTCCCGAAAATAGATCCAAGAGGTGGGATCCTAATGCCTACTGCAAGTACCACCAAGGGAATGGACACCCAACATCTGCGTGTTGGACCTTAAAGAATCACCTACATGATATGGTTGAAGACGGTAAATTGCCAATTTCGCCTGCAGCAAAAGTCAGCAACAGCAGCAACCCCTTGGGTAGCACCTAATCAACGCCGGGGCTTAGTCATTTAATGCTAGTTTTCTAGGTTGATTCGGAGAGTCCCTCCCCTAGCTCCTTCATTTCCATTCTTGTCGAGTCTATGTTATTTAGGTTTTTATTTCTAATAAGCCTTGTTCTATTTATTTTAAATTGATAAAATAATCGCATTTTCTTTTTCATTTTCATTGGCCTTCCATCATTTTATTTATGCTTCTAATTCAATGATGAAACTCAAATCACCTAATGAACTTGACCAATAATAACAAAAAGAGATCTGAAATAAAAAAAAGGAGAAAAAATAAAAAAGGACATACTTCGGATCAGGAGTTATTCCCCTCTCCCTTCCATTGCCTTTCATAAGCCATCCTCATACAACGAAGGAAAAACAAAAATCCTTTAAACCATCATCTCCATTAGCCAAATAATCCCTCCATTACTCAAAGCTCCACAAATATCCTTCAAGCCTTCCAATACCCTAAATCAAACTTGTATGCAAGCCTTACAACATTACAAAAAGTATTAATGCCAGGCAAAAAAGTAAAAAGTGAAGAAATTCAAAGTGCGAAAAAAAAGGGGCAAAAGCAAAAGAAACGCACAGGACAAAAAGAAAAGATGCAAAAGAAAGAGCCAAAGGCAAAATAAAAGATCAAGCTATGGGGCTTGCACACAAGTTCTACCCCTCATTCAAATCCTTCAATCCATCAAAACCCTTAACTTATAATCCAAATCCATGACCCTTCATTTCCCAAACTAATTCAACCTTCATCAAAATCTCAAGCCTTAAACCCTTCAACCTTTCATTAATCATAACTCCTTTTTCAAGGTATGTCCAAACCCGCTAGGCTGAAAACCCGAAAGGGCGACCTAGACAAAAGTTAGGGCACAAAAAAATAATCAATAATAAAAAAGAAATCAGATCGAGAACTACGAATGGTCTGATTCCGCAAGGATACGTAGGAATCCTCATCTCGAGGTCCGACCGCTTCAATAAAAATAAATTAGTCATGGTCTAATGATTTAATTTTCTAGAGTTCAGTAGCATAATCTCTTTCTAGATCCCGACATAGACTCGAGTCTGCACCTAACCTCGTTAAAGCCTTTTCCCACTTACATTCATTTGAGTCACAAATTCAAACCTTTTATTTTTCAATCCAAGCTCTCCTTTTCCCCGAAGGACTCTCCGATAATTCCATGATTTCTGGCGATATTTGACTTTGCCTATATCGACTTCCCAAAGAAGAATCCCCAGTACAATCACCAGTGAAAACTTTCAATGTCAAGACATAGCAACTACATTGCAATATCAGATCAAGCACATCTCAATTAAGGCTCAAGCCTAATTCAAGGCAAGCTCACCCAAAGCGGGGGCTTCCTACGTGTGGTGGTTCCTCCGATTCAAATCAAACTCCCGAAAAGTTGTAATCCGTGGACCTCGTTTACGGACCCAGATTATTTATAAAAAACAGTTTTCGAAAATCATTCAATCTATTGCTAATCATTCTACATATCCACATCTTCTAGCCTTGCAAAATCCTGACCTTGCATTGCAGCCTTGCAAAACCCTGATCTTGCATTGCATTTTATACATACTAGTCTTGCATAACCCTGACCTTGCATGACGTGTCACCCCTTAGCTTTGCATAACCTTAATCCTTGCATAGCGTCTTGTGCATCCTTAGAGAGTCTAAATTTGCATTACTGCATCACTGCGTGCTTATGTGAGTTGTTTGCACCTATCTACTGACATCTTTCCCTACAGGTAATCAGATTGCTTGTAGTTATTGTCCTGCATACTAACTTTGTTTTGCAGAGACTGGCAATTATAGATCAGTTCTAAACTGCAGAGCGTTTAGAATCGTTCTCCGTCCCGACACCGTATACTTTGACTATCGGTTTCCTGAACCTCAGTCAAAGTGGGGGCTTCTGTAGACACATAATCTTGTCTCCCCATTTAAGGATCCGATGATGAAACATGCCGCGGCATTAGTTGGCGCGACCCAACGGAAGAGCAATCTAAAGAACTAATCCAAAATGTGTTTTGAAATGATATTCTAAAGTCCAATTAATTGTTCATGATGATTAATTGTATTATAAGCCCATAAAATGTTTTAAGTCCATTTTAAAAGTCCAATCAAATACTTATTATTTTAATAAATATTTTTCATAATCATCTTTATTATCTTTGATAAGCAAATCAGATTTTTAATCCGTAAATTCAATCTCCGGAATTTTAGGGATAGAAAAGGTATCTTCGAAAGACGCGCAAAGGAATATGCTCGAATATCCCGAATATGCGCCGGACGCGGGGGTTGCGCTCAGCGTGCCACGTGCATCCAGCGGATAGGCCAGGTTACGTCAGGAGAGCCAATGAGCGCCTGAGACGTAGATTTCGTGACTCACACAGAGTCCTGCTACGTAAGTCCTGTGTGAGACACAACTTTCTTTTTTATCTTTTCAAAAATGCGTTTACACGTGCCTAAACCTGATTGGGTTGGCTGCGTCAGGCACACCAATGTGCGCCTGACGTGTAGCATTGCGCCTGCCACGTAGGCCTGCGCTTGGCGCAGGGCTTGCGTGAGGCGCAAGTTTTCTTTTCTCTATAAATACCCGCAATTTTCCGAATTACGGACGGCTTTTGATATTATTATTTCAAGCACACTTAATTCTCTCAAATACTCCGAAACATACTACAAATACTCAAACACTCAACTACTTTCAATACTTTCAATCAATTCTTCACACTGCGTTCCTGGTTCCACGATTGCTCCGCCTAAAGATCGTTGCGCTCCTCAATCTAAGCCGCATAGGTATAATCCTGAGGATCCTTGAATAAATTCCATATTATTGCTTTGAAGTTACTAATAATTTATTTCATGATGTAGATCTTTAAGTAATAATCGTTTTACTGTACATTCTAATCTCTTTTCTTTATTCATTATTATTATTCTTGCCTTTGTATATTGCATGCTTGCCTGATCGTTATATGTATATTATATGATTGTCCTGTTTTAATAATTTTATCACCCACATGTTAATTTTACTAATCAAAGACCTAAAGAACTGTTCTAATATTAATCAGATTAATTTAGACAACCTGTTAGGTTCCCTGTAAATTGATTGCCTAATAACATGTCACTAAATATAGTCTTTTTATGTGTTTCCTGAACCAATTTAGACTAATTATTTTTAGGGTACTTAAAACATTATTTTATTATTCTTTGGCATAAAATCTGCTATGAATCGATATTTAGTAGAGGCAACTTTGGGCGAATGTGGTTCATTATGACTATATTCGTACCCTCACCCCCGAACTCAATCTCTGGTTCATTTTGACCATCTATGGAGTCATGATGGAAAAATCTACATTGGATAATTTGTCCCTATGATTTTCCTATATCCAATCAAGTTTATGATTCTTCCTAAAAAGAATTGTTGGCGACTTCTTTCAATACAAAACAATTTTCAATAAAACCTTAACAGTGGGATAGTCAAAGCTAATACGCGCTCACACCGCGTAGGCGAAATAAAAACACGCCTACACCTGCTAAGAGGTCATCAAAGAACAAGTTCAAGGGGACTATGGTGACAAAAATTTTGGAGTCTGTTAACCAAAAAGTCACCAGGATGATGCTAATTGAACAGATAATTCCAGCAATCAAAGCCAAATGGCCACAAGATGATGGTGGATCAAAGACAATCTTCATCCAACAGGACAATGCAAAAGCTCACATTACACAGGAAGACCTGAATGGCAACAAGTGTATGAATAAGATGAGTTCACATTTAGCCTCCTTCAACAACCACCTAGTAGTCCAGATCTAAACATCTTAGATATGGGTTTTTCAGGTCTATTCAGTTACTAATGCACAAGAAAGTGCCACAAGATGTGGACAAAATGTTGGAAGTTGTTCATGAAGCATATCATGAACCGGATCACGTACAAAACACTTAGCAATGTTTGGTACTCTCTACAATTTGTCATGAATGAAATTTTAAAATGTGGGGGGGTGGGGGGTGATCATGATGTGCCACATGTGAATAAGAAAAAGATGCAAAGTGAGGGGAAGATTGAAGATCAGGTCAAGGCACCCATATGGGCAGTGAGTAAAGTATAGGAGAAGGTAATAAATGGAGCTTCAAGTTCAAACCCAAATTGATGTACCACAGCCAGTTAAAGTAGTTTTAATCCTATCAAGAAAAAATCTGTGTTCTTAGGAAGAAGAAACCTTATGTAATCACAAAAACATAAAGTCTAGTTTAAAGTTTTGAAAAAAAGTACTTTAAGAAGAAGAACAGTAGTTTAGTTTGCAATTTCAATTTAAGGTTTGTTTAATGGTGTTCAATTGAAATTGAGAAGTATTCATGTTAGCAACAATTCATTTTTTTTTTGCTATTTTTCTCTTAAACTTTGAAAAGGGCAAACTTAACAACTCATAATGTAAGGATAAATTTTGAAAATGGCAAACTCAGTCAATATAAAGAGGAAGATGGACAAGAAACTTTGAAAACAATCACACAATTCTACATAAACAAAGAACACATCGAAAATAGAAAGATGAAAATGTATGGATAATTTTTGGATGATCAAATTGCAATATGTAATCTCAGGAGTCCCCGGTCAACAATAATCACACAATTCTTAGGCTTAATTCAATCTACAACAACTCAAATGCCTCTTGAGTTTTTTTGGAATTGGTGGCTTAAGAGTGTTAACAGAAATAATGAGAATGTTAAGAATGGGTGGCTTATGAATCATTCTTCATCATCATTGATTACATTAGTTTATTTTCAAAATTACCAACAGATTATTCAGAATACCAGATGGGGACAAAAATATTGAGAAATTGTAACCATTCCATCCACAAGATTATCATCCAAAATTCATCCAAACACAATCACATATACTCATAAACCATCATAACAAGGGACTGATTTAAAAATTGCAATACATATACTCATAAAAGGGGAAACTCAGCAACTCATACTCATCCCAAAACACAAACATTGTCTAATAATCCAAAAATTTACAACATATCTACTCATAAACCATCATAACAAGGGACTGATTTAAAAATTGCAACACATATACTTATAAAAGGGCAAACTCAGCAACTCATAATAATCCCAAAATACAAACCTTGTCTAGTAATCTCAGTAATCTTATTCATAATCCAAAATCATATTATCATAAGTTGATTTTCAATAAATTGATAACCAACAACTTAAATTCAAGTCCAATACAACATTATTTATATTGAAATCAAACATCAAAACATCATAATTGAACACCAACACCAACACCAGCAAAGCTAATAAGGAGACAAATACCTAGCAACTGATTCCCCACAATATCATCAATCATCAACAACATGTATCTACATCAATTAGATCACCAGTAAACGCCTCAACAGTAGAAGCAACAACATGGGAAGATGATTTACCAGTGTTTTGCTTACCATCCTTCTTTTTAACCAACAAATCATCATCATCACTTATTATTATCACCTCTGTTATCTAATTTCACATGCAACAACATTTTTTTGTTCCTCCAAAACCTCAATACTCGTATCATTTGACAGATACCTAGCACTGTAGCTATTGATCTCTTGACAATTCGAACCCAAATCGCAATTTGGATAATCAGAACATGAATAGGTATCACTCGAGACATCATCCTTAGAAGTGTGAAAATTCGTAACTCATTTGAAGAGTAAACAACAAAGATCCTTCTTTTTTCAAAGGAAAAAATGGGCGTATGAAATCAAATCTTAAAGATTTCAACTGAAAAAAAAAAAGTTGAAACCCTAAAAATCAGATCAGAGAAAAACAAGATCTTGAATAGCCCTTAAATATGCTTGAAATCCGAAACAAGTTTGAATACCTTTTTTTTTTTGAAGTCAACATATGGTGATGAGAATTTTGACATCGAAATTTTGGAAGTTCTTCAAATCTTAACCCAAATTAACTTGATTAAGTGAGATCCGAACAAGAATTGAAGAAATCTCACACCAAAAACTAGAGTACCATTGAAGACATGCATGCATTTCACAGAGAAATCGTAAAATTTCTAGAATTTCCATGTGAACAGAGGGAATTTGGGGATGTGAACAAAGATATTGCAGAGAGGAGCGAGAAAGTAACAGTAAAATGTGTTAAATGAAATGACATGTAGTTTGGTTAATATGGGTATGAACAGGTTATTTTTTTTTTTTTTTGGTAAAAGAGTCAAAGATTCCAATTTCATTAATGTTTGGCTGATTTTATATGAAATAACTAAGAACATAGTGGGAAATAAAATTTGATAATGAGGATATTTTGGGCATAAATATTGTATTTAAGTATAAACAAGAATTATATTTTGAGACACTTTAAAAGGAAAGAAGCACTATAATATGAGACAGAGGGAGTAATATGTAGTAGTTGGAGTACTATAGATATTTCCCCACCTAAGATAAGAAACTTTAACCGGCCAATTACTATATCCGGCCTTTTGCTTGTTGACAAGCTAGCTTGCTGCCTTGCACTATCAAGTTTCGGGTCAACAACTAAAAACTTCCCAATGAAAGCTCAAATTTATGCACATATTACAACGAAGAATGTACAAACAATTTTTGGAATAATTTTTATATACATATACAGCAAAATTTGTGGACATAAGTACAAGGATGAAACCCTGAATACATTTCAGACACTCGTGCATTCTGCAAACAGATGAGAAGAATGCAGACACAAAATTGTGATATAGGAGGAAGTAGATGCAAGTAAATGATGATTCAGTGCTTCGAAGTAAAGTTTAGAGCCGCCCAAGCCGTTCCTGCATGCCACAGAAAACTCCTTTATCAGAAAAGACACCAACCAAAGGCATCAGAAACAGACAACACGAAACCTATGTTCTTAGCAGATAGTCACACAGCAATAATAAAAAAAAGGAGCACAACCAAAAGATAACAATTTAGCAGACATTTCATCAGCGTTCTTCTGCAGTTCCACCAGATGAGAATAATCAAAAACATCAAATTAGTTATGACAAATCAATGTTCAAAAGAGAATTGCTTCCCAATATAGGAATTCTATGATCACTACAATAACGTCCAATCATTAAGCAACTAAAAAAAACAAGCAAAACAGTGTCAAGATTTGAGTACAGACAGATAACTATAACAGGGGATCAGAACATGCGAACTGCAAAGAAACCATACTAAAAGCAGAACGATCAATTCGGTAGTTCTCAAACCTGAAGCATCTGCATCAACTTTGGGTGTTGTTCTAGAAGCTGGCAAAGCTTATCACGATCACTCAACAAAGACTGTCATATTATAAGCATCAATTAGATTTTTTTTTTTTAAAAATGCAAGCAAAAGATCAATAACTAATGCACACCTGAATTGCCTCGGGAGAACTGAAGTACTGTTGCAGTGACATTGAGGAGTCCACCTGCTGCAGGTTAACAGCCTCTCCCTGGTGATGGGCTGCTTGTAGTTGTTGCTGTGAATGTGGGAAGTTGTCTTGCAGCTGATTCTGATAGTACAAATGATATGGAGACATTTGGGACTGTTGCAAAACTTGCGGAGGCTGAACATGGCTCTGTGACGCAGAACCCCTTTGCTCTGTATGTAGAGGACTTTGCATTGGTGGTCTTAGTTGGTGAGGTATCTGAGGACAAGGCAGTTGAGGGGGTTGCAAGGGCTGCAGGTGGGGAAGTGGCTGCATAGATTGAATTGGAGGTTGTGAAGCATTGCTGTTCTGAGCTATACCAGTAACATTGTCACTTTGTTGAACAGGAATATTCCCATGCATAGTAAATGTCATTGAAGATGGCCTATTAAAACCTGGAGGCATCAATGGTGGAGGTGCAAACTGTGAAACCTCAGTTACCCCTGTGTTATTCTGAGCATACACCGAGGATTGGGATGCAGAAGACCTGGATGGTACATTCAATGGAGTAGCTGAGAAAGGAGGTGGTGTAGGAGGAAGTGGTGGCAAAGGCCTATTAGAGCCCCCTGGGGAAGAATGAGTTGTTCGTGCATAGCGTGAATCCAACATGAAGTTGGAAGATGCTAATGATGAGGGGACATTGCCAAAAGACTGGTAATCAGTTTGTGTCTGCAAATAAAAACAGGATATAAATCCATAAATACAAGACAAAAACCTTTTTTTCGTACAGCACGACCTCAGCGCTGCCACCCCCCTGTCCCAAAACATTTGAAAAAAAAGAGAAATGGAAAAGAAAAAACAAAACAAAACAAGTGAAATGGAAATAGAGAACAAGCTCAAATAAAAGGGCACAGGGTTCTTCTCTTACATAGTTTTGATACAATGGCGGCTGCACATCATTGTGAGGATTGACAAATGGAGATGCTGAACCTGAGTTAGTATCAACCTGTGATTTCGCAGGCGAAATTGTTGATGGAGGTGGTGTTGGAGGTAATGGTGGCTGATTAGGCATATATTTCTGATCATGATGGCCATGTGGTCCACCAAGAGCCACATTCCCAACCCTTTGAAGATTATTATCTGGACAATAACTGGGAGGTGGCGTCCTTGAATCCATCGGTACCTGAGCCATTGATGTACCTTTACCATATTTAGAGGCAGAGAATCCGGATGTCTTTGCTACCGCAGAATCAAAGCCACCAGAAATGATAGCTGTACCGTTATTCGTCATCAGATCAGGTTTCCCAAAATATTTCTTTTCTGAGGAGACACTGGGCTCGCGTCTTAGTTGCATTCCAGGATGTGATACTGACATTCTGGAGGAAAGTTCACTTTGCGTATTCTCATCTGCATTGGAAGCTACAGTTGCTTCCAAGTCCTTGGCATCACTTTCTGTCTCTGCAACAATTGAATGCTGAGGACTTCGTTCTGCTGAAGCAGATGCAGCCGGCTGGATCTCATCATCCCCTTGAGGAAAAGGCAGCTTATCATCAGGTTCATTCTCCTCAGCATCAAATACTATGTCAATTCCTTGAAGATCATCATCAAGATCAACTTTGAGCTGCTTAGATCGGTTGGACTTTTCTGTACCATTGTCATTCTCAGGTGTAACCTTTTTTTCTAGAGATGCAACCTCTACACCTGCCATAGCTACCGAATTATGACGCTCTCTTTGTCTAGCCATGAATTCATCAACATGAATGGATGGAGGCCGCCCACCAGAAGACCCCAGACGTGGAACTGCAATAACATTTGGATTAGAAGACCCATCAGAATTTCTTTCTCTGGCAACATAGTCATCTACGTGCATAGACGGAGGCCTGCTTGTATTTGGCTTGCGTTGCCGAAAGGTGTCTCTCCGAGTTGGAATAGGAGGTGCTATAGATGGTCCAGATCCTCGTACATCGACTGGAGCATTATCTCCTTTTCCATGCCTGTTGGCTCCATCGACTGCTGATATCTTCCTCTTGCCCAGGAGACCTGCCTGAGACAGCCTATTGCGCAAATTTTCAGGACACTCCCATTGGAATTGGTCACCTAATTCTCCAATATTCCACTCATTTTCAACCCTTTCCGAACTGCTGTCTGTCAGCAAATGTATCTTTGTAGAAAGTTTAGCATCAGGAGAAAACAAAAGAACTTCCTCCGAAATAACATCATTGACCTTAAGTGCATCAATGGGCTTCAGAAGCAATAATGAAAGACACCTAGCAGATTCCACAACCTGCATATTACAAAGAAAGTCACATAACTGAAAGCATAAGCAAGTTTGTGAAGGGACATAAGCTGAAGATGAATGAAGAAAACCTGATGCAAAGTCGCCTTCAGATGTGATGAAGCTGCATACTCATCATCAGTCATCTTCGAACTCAACAGAGAAGACATATCTTGGATATACTTCATGTTTTCCTCAAGAGCGCCGTTTGTTTCATCAGCACCACACCAAAGCCCAAAGAAGTACTTCAAAGCATCAATTTTATCCTTGTTGAAACTGAACAGAGAAAACTTTTAGCATGCCAAGGTGAAGTCATTGATATCCTAACTGAACTTTGGACAGAAAAGCATCCAAATTCCAAAACAGAACTTAAGTAATAAAAATAGTATGATAACATTTTGGAAAAATGAATCAGAATACCCCCAACTTTGGCCCGTCCGCTTTTAATACCCCCAACTATGAGTTATTTTTAAATACCCCCAACTATTGGGGAGGTCCGCCAAAAATGCACCCAGATGAGTTCATTTTTTATTTCTCTTTTATTTTTATTTTCAATTTCTACTCCCACCCACCACCATTTCAGCCACCCTCTCCCCCATCCACCCCAGCCCCTCCCCCTCCCCTCCACCGCCGCAGCCCCCACCCCCCGCAGCCACCCCTCCCCACTCCCACCACCCCAGCAGCCCCAGCACAACCACCACCCCAGCAGCCCTCCCCACTCCCCCCACCCCTCCAGCAGCCCTCCCCACTCCCCCAACCCCCCAGCAGCCCCCCACTCCCCCACCCCCCGCAGCCACCCCTCCCCACTCCCACTACCCCAGCAGCCCCAACCCCCACCCCCGCAGCCACCCCTCCCCACTCCCACCACCCTAGCAGCCCCAGTCCCCCTCCCCACTCCCACCACCCCAGCAGCCCCCCCACTCCCCTAACCCCCTCCCCTAACCCCCGTCGAAACCCCCCCTCCCCTCCCCCTCGATTTTCGCGGCAAATGCCTCCCCCCCTAACTTCCGCCGGAATTGCTTCTTCTGTCCTTCGATCCCCCCTAAACCAGTTGAATTCTCTCTCTCAATTTCCGCCGGACTCTCGCTTCGTTTATCGCAAGGTTTCCGACCTCTTCCTTCGTCGCAGTGCTGATTTCTCTCTCCTCGATGCTTTTTCGGTGGGGGGACTGCGGGAGTCGAGGGGGGTGCAGGTGGGGGAGGGGGGGAATTCGACGGGGGTGGTGGGGGTAAGGGAAGGTGGCAAGTGGAAGCTAATCAAGAATTTCCCGATGAAGTGCGTTAATAGAGTCGCCGATGAAGTCGAACTTCTTGCAAAACTTTCTGGTGAAGATTTTACTATTCGGGGTGGTTGGGGGGTGTCTTTGGGCCCCGGGTGGTAGGGGAGGGGGGGGGTGTGGGAAGGGTGGTAGTGGAGGTGAGGGAAGGTGGCAGTGGGTGGTGGGTGGGATGAGCAGAGGAGTGAGATGAGCGAGAGGAGGGTGGGGTGGGGTGGGGTGGGGGGGTTGGGAGTTTTGGTTTACCAGTTCATCCGGTTATAACAAGTAAATGGAGCATTTTTGGCGGACCTCCTCAATAGTTGGGGGTATTTAAAAATAACCCATAGTTGGGGGCATTAAAAGCGGACGGGCAAAAGTTGGGGGTATTCTGATCCATTTTTCCTAACATTTTCCTATCTTACAAAAATTAAAAGGGTAGGTAACAGTGTCAAAGCTCATATAGCAACACTAAAAGAGTATTATGAACACAAAGAATCTATATATTCAGTGTTCTCAGTGCTTTCCTATTTGATTTTGCCGTTTGGCAGTGATCTGCACGACTATGTCATGACACAAGGTAAAAGTCTAGCTAAGTCCTTTCTGGATACTGTTATGCAAATGTGAACATATAAACGGAGGGGTTACAAAATATGCCATTAAGCAGTCATTCAAGGTTCACAAACGGAGGGGTTACAAAATATGCCATTAACCCAAAAATGGGCAGGTTCTGTGCATGATTTTTCGGCCCGGCCCAATTATTGGGCAAGAAAACCGGGCCACATGTAACCTATATCCGGAAAATTAGGCTAAATTTTGGCCCGGCCCGAAATAGCGGAAATTTTGACCCGAGGCTTTGAACCAGAATGGGCCACTTTATTGGCCAAAGCCCGGTCCGTCCCGGCCCATGATCACCTCTGAGTAGGTATATAATCAAGTAGCTTAAACGTTCATCCTAGTACTCTGAGTGCTACCCAAAACAAAATTGAAACATGGTTCAAATATAGAGTTTCGTTAGATATGCTCACAGCATTGTCCTTAAAAATGTTAATCCAGAACATTTTAAATCACAAGTTCATAACCTTATACAGAAAATCGATTTTATACTTGCTCCTCCTTCCATTGTTTCACTAAAAACTTGTGGTGGATTGGATACTACTCTTAGAATCTTGGTTTTAAAAGGTGCGAGGCACACCAACGCGCAAAGGCTCCCTGGAGCCTCGGGGTGAGACGCAAGGCAAAGGTGCGCACATCCCATAGGCGAGGCGCACTTTTTCTATTATTATTATTTTTGCTTTTGTGGCATTTAATTTTCAATCGATGAGCCCCATATCTAAGTAAAATTAATATAGTACGAAAGATGACAGCCTCCAGAAAAAAAAGGGAGAAAAAGAAGTGCACATCTCACATGCCTCTCTCATCGCGGGGGGGAGTAGTGGGGTCCTGGGAGTGGGGACACCTGCCATTCTACTTCAATAATTCACCCATCAACATAAAAGAAAAAGTTGAAGTTAAAGGCCCAAGGCCGGAAGAGAAATAGGGAAGTATGCGAGAAAAAGAGAAGAAGAAAAGAAGATGGAAGAGAAGAGACAGAGAAGATCACAGGAGAGAAATATTAGGAAAAACAGCGAAGATTGAAGAGAGAGAGAGAGAGCAGTAGAAGCAGAGAAGATCGAAGAGAGAGAGAGAGAGAGAGAGAGAGGGAGCAGGAGAAGAAGAGAATATCGAAGACAGACAGAACGGACTGGCCTGAAGGTTGCTCGCCAGCGAAAGCCACCTGAAAATGGTGCCGGACTTATGGCAAATGGCTTGCCCGCATCCTCTGTCACCTCCAGCGAAAAAGGGTTTTTTTTCCCCAAATTAGGGAATTTTAATCAGGGTTCAATTAACAAAGGCATTTTGCTCGAGATTGCTAAATTAAAGCCAAGTTTGATTTTGAAGAAATTTTGGTCTTTTTAACTTTTCAACTCACTTTTAAGCTCATATCTACTCTCTACCCTCTCCCAAGCTTCTATACTAAAGGCAGCCAATGCGATACACCTTGCACCTCTAACAAGGCGGCAAGAAGCGCTCCTCGTACGTAATTTGCCTCGCTAGGGTACGAGAAGGCGATTTCCTTTCGCCTAGCGCCTAGGCGCACTTTTTAAAACTAAGATACTGCTTCAGAAACTATGATTCTTAGTTCTTAGTTCTTAGTTCTTACTATTAACTTCATATATCTGGATATCTAAAGCCTCTGGAGTCCGGGGTTCAACAGCATTGTCCTTAAAAAATTATCGATATGGAAGTATTCGATAATGTCGTCCAGGAAAGCTTTTTGGAAATTAATATTATAGTTTATCCAGTAGATTTGATTTTCCAAGAGTTCCCAGTGCTGGAAAATAATGGCAAGAAACAAATATAAAAAAATGTTCACCTTTTTCCTTCAATGCAAAATTTCAATGCACCAACTGACAGCACGCCAACAGCATCAACTGAGTAAGTGGATAGACCCTCGTTTTCAACTGATCTGTACAAATTAATCCAGCAACATAACAGAGGACATCTCCTCCATTCAACATCGATTAAGTGATTATAGAACCCATGGAATTCCTGCGGTCTTCCTGGTTGGTTTTCGCTGGTATTACTGGATCTGATGAACAGGAAAGCGTCAAAAAATGCTCTCTGACCTTCAGCATGAGAAGCTAGTTCTTTGAAAGTGGTTAAACAAGCAACCAATTCATTTCCAACTGGTAGAAGCTGCAATCTCAATAAACAAATAGGTCACTAAATGTAAGCAACACGAATAATGCAGACAATACAACAATATACTAGTAGTTCCCCCTCCCCGCCCCATCTCCACCTTAGAGAAAAGAAAACTAACCAAAAGTTAGTAACTCATTCATATGTTGTCCCCCCTCCCACCTGCCACTAACACCATTAAGTAGTAAAAAAATGCTAGCTTTGTGATGAATGCATTAGAAGATACTATATAAATTAGTAACTGAAATTTTTTATTTTTAAATTTATAATGAGAACATGGTGCATGGATAACTAAACTATTATTAGATTAGAGCATGTGCACAAACCTGACAGAGCTTCAATACATAGTTTAAAATAACAGCAGAATCTTCAGTACTCAAGATCTCATTGCTACATAAAACATAAAATCTTTTTAATCATCTGGTTGTTCACCTTGTGCCCATAGTAATAAATAAAAAATAAACAAGAAACCATTTCTCTCGAATAGAAAACAGAAATTAACTTTGAGTGAAAGCTTCATAAACAAGTATTCATGGAAATACAAGCTCGCAAAATCATGTGGCAATCTTTTTGGCAATGAAGGATATTTTAGTGGATGCTTATTTCACAAGGAGTAAAATCTATAGAAGAATATTCATCTTTAAGATCAAGTTTCCAAAATAAAGTTAGTTTCAACAATGAAAAATTGGTTCAGGAGTCTATATTTTCAGATTTCTTAATTGTTTTTCTTCCCTATCTTGAGAGTAGAAATAAGTTTGAGTTGCCGTTCCTATCTCTAAAGGGCTGTCTATTTGATCACTTTGGGGTTACTAGCCCCATGGAAAGGGGAGCTCTATCATGTTAATTACGAGTTGTGAGTTTTATCAATGGAGAGTGCAGTTTCTCTCTAATATCCGACTTTTTTTAAAGCTTTCATTTATTCTAACTTGACTTGGTGACTTGCTAGCCATTCATTTATTATCAATGGGGAGTGCAGTTTCTCTCTAATATCAGAATTTTTTTAAAGCTTTCATTTATTCTAACTTGACTTGGTGACTTGCTAGCCATTCTTTTATTAGCAACAAATTGACTTTCGTGCTCTTTGATGTACAGCTTTGACTGTCTTACCATTAATATCTTTGATTTATCAGTACAAATTATACAAAGTTGAATTTTTCTAAAAACCACTAAGATAAACCCAATATCTTTATCTACTAACATTTGTTAATATATATTAATACCAAGAGGATATCTTCTGTTCACTACACAAACTAATATTTGATGTTATCTTATTACTTCTTCATTACATAGTGACATGTACATCAGTATTTTGTTATTTATCTCTCCCTTTTGTCTTTCATCAATACAGGCAGACCATCAGTGCTAACTCGTAAGTAGTACACGAGTTACGCATTAATGGAAAAAAGAGTGATGATATTTAAATAAGCTGAAGAGCAATGGTTCATGCACTAACCAGTCGAACACCCCATACAGCTTCTGAGCGGGTCGAGTATCACAAATTAAAGTCAAGGACCTGAGCACAGGGAGGCAGCAATTATATATATTTAATCCAGCATTTATTGAGCTTCTTCCATCCGAAATAGATTTCCCATGAGCGTAAATTCTTCCTAGCACTTTTGTCAAAATCTGGAGAGTACCCTCTTTCAATAGCAATGTCTGATAGAAAATGAAAGTGCATATCAGCAAAAAAGGAAAAACCTATTGTCACCGTGGTGGCTACTCCTAATCAGCCTATATCACAGGTGACTGATAAGGATGGTTGGCAAGAGGCGAATAGGCTGAAAATTCAAGGTAAAAAACAGACCTTAGCAAGTGGATGCTCAAACAAAAGAGAAAGAAAATCCAGTAACTTATAACCCTGCAAAAACAAGAAGAGATTAGCTAAGATATTAAACACATCATACACAGAAAATAGTGCTAACAAACAATCAAACACCTTGTATGCATCCATATCACCCAGAGAAGAAGGTTCAACCATGTGATTTTGAATCCAAGAAATAATAGGCTGCAGAAGCACAATAGCGTATTCTGCTCTTTGACGTGCAATACGAAGTATCAGTATTCGAAGCATGTCTTGTACCACGACCAATGTCTGGAAAGAAAAGAGAGAAATTATATACAAGAAGATAGGTCCAACCCCTGGTTATAAAAAATCCTCGTCCCCCTTGATCCAAATAGAAGAGCAACACAGATATATAGACCAAGATACAAGAGAAGATACATACACTAACAGCATAATGAAGGATAACTTGTGCGATTTTGTCAAGGTGTGGACTCAATTGACCAAGAAGAACCTCAATATATGAGTGCTCTAGGTACCAATTCACTTTTTTCTCTTTCAGAGGCCCTAACAATGTCCCCACAGCCAATGATCGAGCAACTGTCATCAAGGGCATACCATTCTTCCAATGCCAGAAACCCTCATCTGGAAAGAGATCAATCTAAAAAACAAATGAAATGAAACAGATAAATTATTGGAGCTCTGCAGTTTCAAATATAGCATTAATCATGAAAAGGAAAGAGGATTCTAATTTAAAAAAGAACTTCAGAAAACATTTCCAGAACTTCTTATCAACATTACTCCCTGTGTCTCAAATTTAACATATTTCATTAGAAGATGTCCAAAATTTAAGTTAACACCTGTCACCTACATTTGGCATTTTTCTCTCTCTACTTATTCCCAAAACTTGGGACCCACATGGCCACACCCTCAAACTCATTCAGTTGCCTACTTTTTTCTCTCTACTTTTTCACTCTCCTTAATATCCATGCAAAAAGTGGATATTAACTTACAAAGGGGCATAGGGAGTAGTTTAAATGAACATGTAACAAACCTTCACCAGTCAATTAGGCAATAACAAATTCACATACCAATACACACAGCATGCTGCAGGTTTCTTTAGGGCCCAATGCTAGCAACGAAGCTGCCTGAACACTATCAAGAAGTGTGTGGAAAAGACCAGGAGCCCAAGCATGTGCAGGCCAGCAAGCAAGAGCTGACGCAATCAGATGGCAAACTGTTTCTAAACCAAGTGCAGACTCAGGATAACATGAGGACAGATCCACAGCAGAAGCTGCTAACTTGGGGCTGCAAGATGCACAGTTTTTTTAATGCCGTACATAAACATGTCTTGATGCGTACATAATAAGTGCTCTGAAGGAGAAGGCAAGAAGGATAATCAACAATTACCTTAACTCACAGTGTAGCCGTAGAAGGACAGTCATTAATTTTGTATTTCTATGCTGTTCTTTGGCTTCCTACAAAAGATATAGCATGTTGGTTACACAAGAGTTTAGAAGGATAAATCTATGCAACTTATTCTGGATATAATGTACAACACAAAGAGGTAAATCAAAATAAAAGGAGAAATGGATTGCTATTGATTATCAAATATTTCAATCAACAAGTGGAAAGAGTTTGTAAATCATCAACATATTAAAAACCAGTAATTCTACAGTTCAACCTGTTTAACATATACTTCCTCCATTCTTTATTAATCACTACATATAGAGTTTCATGGCACGCCTCCCAACACACAACTTTGACTATTGATATCTTCAAATATCAGTAAGTAAAATTATAGAAAGTTGATATTTTGTAAGTATATATCGAGACGAATCTAACACAATCCCACGTGACTGTGTTTATCCTTATGCATGAATCATGATAATAGCATAAAAGTCCAAATGTAGTGATTATCAGAAAACGGAGGAAGTATAAGATTAGTCAAAATGATAATGATATTAGACCCCAATCTACCTTTCCACTAGATTTTGCAACATCAAATATCCACTGATGAACCTAATCAACAACAGTGTTCTAAACTTCTAACTCTTTGTAAAAAAATATAGTGATCCATCATAATTTGAGAGCTTTCTTGCTCCCTATTTATCCGTTGTAAGAGTGGATTAGAGCAGTAGCTATCTTTAGAATAAAAAATGACTACAAAGAAACAGAACTACAAAGAAACAGAACATGAAATCCTTATTCTGCTAAAAGACACCTTTTTTTAGGGTTTTGCTAAAAAAACCTAAGTAACTTCCCGGTGACTTCTTCACAATAAATATGTTACTATTCAAGGATTCTTTGAAATATTTGCAAGACACAATACATCCATGAACCATATATAATTTGTCTCACTTAAAACATGCCAACCAATTACTTCATTCCCTGAGAGTTGTCAAAGTTAGCAAGTAAAAAAAAGGAAATGTTATTTACTGCGATGTCTCTTACCATAATTGATCTTTTAACAGATAATCAAGTTAGAATACAGGGATACCAAATCTACTGATCTACATGGTTATCATATCATTGATTAGAAACACGACAGCATTAATGACCTCCAGAAAAGAATATTTTACCACAAAATAAGGGTGAAGGGGGTAATTTGCAAATCTAGTAATTTGATAAAAAGATTCAAAATAAATTAAAAAAGAATACTCTGCACAGGCATCTGTAGAGACAAATCAACTCCTGGTTAGCTAGGAAAGAAAATTCTCAAATCGTTGATGGCTGCAAACTTTCTCTACTAGGCTACCCTATTTCCCAAAAAGGCGTAGAATTGGGCTGCTTCTCAACCACCTTTTGGAGAAACAAATCATAAACTTCCTCAGAAACTAACTATAGCCAATAAATCGCCAAAATTCGCTACAACAGGCACAATCAGCACCACAAAATACACCACATAGTTTCTAGAAGTACCACCCTATTATCTTTGACCTCAACAACTGCACAAATGCTGACTTATAAACTGATTTTTTGGGTGAACATCATCACCACTAACACCAAGTCCTACGCACATCTATATCCCTGAGTATAAAACTAGCACTATCAGCACCACAAAATACATCCCCATAGTTTCTAGAAGTACCACCCTATTATGTTGACCTCAACAACTGCACCTATGCTGACTCATAAACTGATTTCTTGGGTGTCATCACCACTAACACCAAGTCCTAAGCACATCTACATCCCTGAATAAGCACCATCAGCACCATTGTTTGCCAGGTTGAGTTATAACTAAAGTAGCATGTTTGGCAACCCAAAAAGAAAAAAAGAAGCAACTAACCTTCAAAATGAATAACAAAAAGAAACATGGATTTTAGCCACAGCCTCACACCTACATTTTACATAGTGAAAGGCAAAAGGTATCTTCTGCAACAATGTGGTTTTGCAGGTCTCAGGCTGTGAGCATGAAATCTGCAAGCTATGCATGCAAAAGCAAAGTATGCAAGTCAATCCGGTTTTCTCTTGTACCATATGTGGGTGTTTTTTTTAACTTTGCATACACCCACATTCATGTGAGCTTTGCATACACTGGACAAATTTAGATTTTTACAAGAACGTACATTCTACGTAAAAACTCTGAAGCCAGCAACACCATGTCATCTTTACACATGATGTTTCACTTGTAAATAGCATGACAATTGCTTGAAACAAAAGGCTGGGTGAATGGAATTTAAGAAATTTGTGCAACCACCTTTAGTCTTTGCAGAAGCTCTAAAAGCAGTAGAAGTGAAGGAATTAAAAGATCAACCAAGTACTTCTCTCGATTACGCTCCAGCAATAGATCAGATGTAGAACTACACTCTATGCCATCATCGACAAGATAATCTGTTCCAAAAACAAATCATATCAGATGATAAGTGCATTTCACATCAAAATGTTTTGTCTTTAACAAGAAAACGTAAGACCGAAGATTAGCAACCAAAGCACAATACAGCTACAAAAAAGGTCCTAAGAACAGTTCATTTTCTTTGGAAAAGGAAACATCAAGCTTAATATAGTCACTATAGCATCCATAAATAAATTCCCTGCAGGAGATCAAATGTGGTACAGCTAAGTCTCTTGTCAACTTTCTTCCCGATTCTATATCAGTTAAATGACTTCATAAAGCACGCGGTATGATTTATGGACTCTTGAAATATAGAAAAGGCCAGTCTTCCTTTGATTCATCTATAGGACCATAAAAGAGAAGGTTCACACATGACAAATGCAGCCTACAAGGTTACAACCCCCTCTCTGGCAGTAATAACAAATTAAGACTTGTTTCTTTATCATTTCTTTCTAAATCCAGACGTCAAATCTTGGCTTTATGCCAAAACTCCTCCCCTAAGTATTCCTACCTTACATATTTTGTTTCTCCAACCATAATTTTTCATTATGATTTACGATAATCCCATCAATTTATTTTACTAACTTTACTGTACTTGTAATAGTGATGACTTATAAAATAAAAAATAGAAAAATAAATATTGTTTTTGGCTCTTTCTTTCTCTTTTCTCCGGAAGGGGAAGGGGGGTACACAAATATAATATGAAACTCAACAAAAAACAAATTTGTGAACTTCTTAATTGCCTTCTTGATGCAACGGTGGTCAAACAACCATACTAGGGAGGGGGGGTTCTCGAACATGTAAAAATTTTCATGAAGAAAATATGGAATTCAACGACAAACAAATTTGTGACCTTCTTAATTGCCTTGTTGATGCAAGAGTAGTCAAACTACTAGATTACTAGTCATTGGTTTATCAAACAAATTAGCCTCACATCATCATAAATCAGTAACATTGAAATTACCATAACTCAATCAAAAACAAAATTACCATAATTATTGGAAGACCTCTCAAGCATCAATCTGGAGTTGACAAGAATGGCATAGATAACTGTCATAGCACCTTCATCAAATAGTGAAGCAGCAACGTCCTGTATAAGTAAAACCAGAGAGAATTCAATGGAACTGTAGTAAAATTCTGTACAGATTGCCAAGATTTCGAGTACTCCAAACTTCTACCATGATGAGCATTTCACAGAACCCACTCCACTGTAGTAAGCAATTTTTTATGAATGGGAACTTCATCACTTTGTAGTTTAAAAGGAAACAAAAATTGTCATAGTAATTGAAACAAATCCACTTTAGCTACACTGCTACAGCCAAACATTCAATACAACAGCAGAAACACCCAACACAAATCCCACCATATGACCATATGGAACTTTGGAAGGGACTGGAGAGGATTAGACCCCAAATAAATGCAGCTAGGTAACTCTAGTACATTCCTAAAAACTATAGAAACTAACAAAACAATAAATCCCATACCACATTCTCAGAAATGAGAGCTAAAATCCTGATTGCTGTCGTCAGCTGAGCCACAGATGAATCTCGAAGAGGAACCCCGTCAAAGGATTTATCAGAAACAAGTTTTCCAAGCAGATTTTCCACAACATTGACATCAGATTCATTAGAAGAATCTCCTACTACATTCTCCACATCCATAGAGTCCGAGACCAAAATGTTTGTTGAAGTTATATGAGCATCACCTCCTGAGGCCAAAAAGGCTGCATAACGCAAAAGACCAACAGCTCCATTTTTATGGTAAACAACCCCAGCATCTATCCACTCCAAGAGCCTACTAGGGGCATCTTTTCTACTAGATCCAGGAGAAGAGGAATGCAGAGCTTTATGAAGCTCAGCTGCATGGTCAATCCAGACACTCACTGAAGATGAGGTTGGATCTGTAACAATGATCTCACATATCTCAGCAGCAGCATGAAAAATTGCAAGATTCAAAGGAGTACCTGGAGAGCACAACACAATACAATCTATCACTGACAAGATAGAAAAAATCACAGTTAAAGTAGTTACAAGAATTAAATATAGGAATACCAGAAGACAAAGAAATGGACTCTGATTCCTTGGCAGAATGTAGTGCCTCAATCAAAATTGTAATAGCCTGCAAAGTCGAAATGGCCATGTTAGTGTACAACCTAACCAAAAAATTGGGAATATAGTACAGCAGAAAATCTAGATAGAAACAGTAAGCATATACTTTTATCATCTCTATCAATCCTTTTTTTTTTGAAGGGGTGAGATAAATTTCATTAATTGAAAGCCATACGGCATCTAAAATAGATACTAAAAAAAAATGAAACACAACCTAACTTGATCAAATAAAGTTCCTCTAAGATATAACTATGATAATAATGAACCAAGTCGACAATAAAGCATAGCGTCTTTAGTTCAGTGAATTCATAGTTTTGAGAAGAAATCTCTTTACTTGACCATGTAAATGGCATACGAAAATCCAATATTAATTGCAAATTTGTACAGCAAACCATCAATGAACTGTATCTTTGCAACAAGCCATAAAATTCAAACTTTAAACATTGACAAAGGGAGACTAACATATCAAACTAAAAACTCCCACTAATAGTGACAAAGAACCCAATAATTGGGTAATAAACTCTGCAACCGAGAGAAAAAGGAGGATCCTTATTAATGAAAACTAGAAAATCAAGTGCATAAAAGTAGAAATTGGGGCTTACCACCATTGAAAAGGATAGTGGCAGCCCCGAACTGGCTAAAGAAGGATTAGGGTGTAACTTAGGAAGTGAAGGGAGAGAAAGAGAGAGGGGTAGCTAGGGTTTTGTTTTCTCTATCATCTTTATCAATCCTGATTGGTAGTGTTGACTTGACACACTGATACATGGAATCCTTTGCTCGAGGATAAATCTAATGTCCAAAGCCAGTTTATTAAGGAAAATTTTGTATCAAAGTCGTGACATGGATACAGTAAGAAAGAGTATTTAAAAGCAAATCGGGAATTGAAGACTAAACAGTGATTACATTATTTACATGTACATTTTGTATTGAACGTTGTTTTGACCCAAGGAGCCACATGGCTTTTTGGAAATAATCCAAACAGTGCAACAGCAATACCAAAACAAAAATTTTAATCTCCAATCCCAACCAATATTACATGCAAGAGAAGGAACACAAGTCCAGCTCCACCAGAATGCTTATAAATTACAGATTTTTCTACTGCAAGATAGTCATCCATACCTCTGGGAAGTGTGCGAGAGCCAGTACTGCTTGACGACCACCATCAGACCTGCATATAACTTGCACATGTGAGAACAAACAAATAGGGAAGTTACTGGTAGCAGATAAGAAAGATCCAAAGTAAATAGGATAAATGTGAAGCTCTTTTAGTCCCTTCTCGAGGACATGCTGAATAGTACACCTTCTACTTCATAATCTCCAAGAAGTATAAATCACAGGTTAATGCCTCGTTCATATGCAAACTAGTTCGGAATTATACTAAAATATCAAGAAAATTTACTGAAACTTGCAGGTGTGAAACAGAAACTCGTCAAGAAGTAATATTATTTCCCAATTCATCATCTTTAGTACGTTTTTCCCCCTTCAATCATGTAAAGATTCAAAAAAGAAAAAAATTAATTAATCACTCTAGGAACACTAACCCATGTGCCCTTGATACAATCCAAACAGATAAGAAATAAACATATAAAGAGGAAGCAAGAACACCCACTTCAAACCAGGACCAGGTCTCTAGCACAGATTGCATATGAAGTGGAAGATCAGGAGTAATTAATCATTTGCCAAAAGAAAGAGCTTATACGACTAGTTTCATTTGCATCATCCTGAAATGTATACGGGTCCATGCTATGAATCGACAAAGCTAAGACACAAGTTAATAGAAGAAAATTAATTTGGTTGGAAATTCTGGAGAAAAGAATAATAGATTGAAAAACACAAGGTTAGGGGAGGCTTGTTATCTCACAAAGTACAAAATAAACTACATGAAACCCTCAGTAATATTCATGATGATTTCCCTTTCTCTAATATTCTCTATTTAAAGCATTTCTTCTCTAACTATCTTTCCCATGAATGCATTTTTATTACATTCTTCCATGATACTTCAGCTATAAACATTTCATAAGTTCCATTTAGGTGTCTCTCACACACATAGAGGAAAGGCTGGCATGCCAAGGGGTCTCATGGGAACATAGGCTCCCCTAATTCCCGGTTATCCTTCTAAAGAGAGATATGGTCGGCTGGGCAAACTTACACAGAGATTAAAAAAAAAACTGGGAGATTGTAAAGGGAATGGAAAATAGGGCTTGCGAGTTGAAACTCAAAAGAGGAGATGACAGTTGAGGGAGGTAGAAAACAATATTTATCCTCTTGTCTGGCAAATAGTGCAAGAACTAGAAATTTTAACATCCTAAATTCTGAACAGGATATATATTATTATTTCCTAAGCCTTAAAGACTGGCACCCCTTTTCATCTGCATCTGAGAACACTTTTTCAAACAAATTGAAATGACTGAAGTAATATTTGGAATCGCCTTGTCCCATAAATCTTACACCTCCCAGGGCATCATCTTCCTGCTTGTCAATGCCTCAACGGGCTTATTTCCTTATTCTAAGTGGTTACTCTATTTAGGAAATAAAGACTAATTCTTTTTTACTATTAGGTTCAGTCTTCTCTAGCAAATTAAGCTTTATTCCTTCTGTCGCTTCCCTTTTTCAGAGTCTAAAATTGGATCATCATGGAACTCTTGCCCAAAACAACAAGATCATGCACAGGTTCAGAAAGAAGATTAGAGAACATTTCATACTTTTTCCTAAGAGCAGGCTCCCATATTTATAGTATTTAACAGATAAGAGAATTCTCAGAAAAAAGAGGAAAGTTAACAGGGCTTAGCCTACCTGGAGAGACCACATAGCTCCCACAACACCCAAAGAAGTTCCTCTGAACATGATGTTGATGTAAGCAAACGGCCAACAGCATTAACCTGATCAGGACAGAAAAACACAACAACTTAGGAACAACCACCACTGTTTTCCAAAGATGAACAGAGAACAACAAAGACAACGATAAGACAAAAAAGGTAATAGGAGGCATATATATGTAGCAAGGAAACTTACAACTCTGAGATGCATCTCAATATTTACTCCAACCTCTTGAAGACGACAAAAGAACCCTTTAGATACCAAAACAGATGCATATCGAAGAGGAATACATTCAATCACTTCATCATTCCCCTTAAATGCATGAATGATTGTGGAGGAAAGATCAGGATGCTGCAACAGGAAGACAAGACCTGCCAAGTATATGCATGTCATTAGCAGCACAAAGTCAAATAAACATGAAAGAAAAACAAACGGGTAACATCCAATAACCTGAGCGGCAAAACATAAATGAAAGAATTGTGGCTTCAATAGAAGATGTCACATCCAAAAAAGATTCAAGAGCATGTCCTCTTTCATCCCGCAACTTTGGCAACGATATTAATGCAACTGACAATGGAAGAAATCCTCTCTCCTACATATAAACCAAACTGTCAAATTTATCACATGAAAATAGTTGGATCATCCCAATCAAAAAGGCCAAAAAGAGCTAAACTATGTAAGGCCAAGCAAACAAGCTAGAAGGACAAAAAACATCGGAACTTCAACCACTCATGAATGCTTATGTCCGTGCTTAGGAGCATGATGCTGAAATATTGAACTTAAAAAAAAAATTCAAGTATTTGAAGGGATTGATGAATTTGGATCGATAAAAATGGATTCCGTATGTTCTTTTGGGTTTCTGACGACTTTCTCATGAGGATTTTGCTTGCAGTCAGTAAGTATCTAGAAATGTCTGTTTTGTCTTTCTTTTTACGATTTTCGTTTCTCTGATCTTGTGCGGACACCTAGACCTCGTGTTTACAAATTCATTCATCTGGCAATGAATTCTACACAGCAGGGATCACAAAAGAAAGAAGATATGATGGGACATTAGCAGTTACTTAGGTTTGCGGCATAACAAAATAATATGCTGCAAGAAGATACACAAAACAAGAATATACTGAACCCAAACATAAAACCAGTGCTACCAGCTTAGATCATAGGTATCAATCTTTGATTAAAAATTACTCTCAAAAACCTGGGAAAAGGGCAGAGTGAGGTACTTCATATTCAGTCAGTATTAGGAAATAAACATGCCTAACGACTATCGTACTGAAAGAGCAACCAAAATGGAGACCAATTCTTAAAGTGGTCTCATTAATCAATGTAACCAATTACTTTCATAGCATGTTCTCTACATATAAGATAATCAATCAAGTTGATATGTAAATTAACTAGTAAAGGTGTTTGAAGAAATTACTATAAGTCTATTGACTAAATTCTCATTTTTTTCCTAACATGAAGCAATATGCTAGAGGACCATCATTCTTGCACAATCTCAAATCTCAATACCCTAATTCTGACAACTAGGCTTAAATAATTCGACTAGTAGCAGAATTTAAATATAATAAAAAGAAAACTCAACTAATACCATCCTGAAAAATATACCTTCATCAGCGAAAGCAGCTTTGCATCAATTTCCTGATGCAGAAAGCGACAACTTGAGGAAGCAATAAGCTTGCTAGTTGCTTTTAACGATGATACTCCTTCAGAAGCTGACATCATCAATGATCGGATAGCACAGGCCAGAGGCGACGGATCTTCAACCCAGCCAGATGAGTTTATTAATTTCTGCATTTACATTTGTCAATTTGTCAACAAACGAAAAGCGATATGTGAATATGCAACATTACATGAGAACTAGATTACACCTTCTAGACATTGGTCACCAAGGTAAAAAACATATAGTTATGCCACGTCATCGAGAACCACCAGAAGAATGATCATGTCTTTTGATTCTTTAATGGAAAATTCGATTACAATCAACTGTTGTTGTTTTACAGAAAATTAATCCCCATCATATCAGAGAAAACAGGTGGACACCTCCAAGAGGTAAAAGGATCCTAGTTGAGCACATGACTCAGAAAATAAACAGATCAAAGAACTATATCCTCCTAGTGCCTCCCCCCCCCAATCCCCACCATCAAAAACGGAAGTAAATGAGAGCATTTGAAAAGCAGGTGGTAATTTGGCATCACTATTTCACTCAAATTATTATTTCTTAACCACCAAGTATAGTGGCATTAAATGAACAGTAAAAAGTCGGTTTATGGATTTATAAAGGGTCTTTCAGAAAAAAGTTGAATTTGGTTTTAAAAGAATAATAAAGTATATTTATCTTGCATTTTTTATCTAAACTAAAATAATAAACTTATTAAATTATTTCGAGTTTTTTTATGTTGTATCTAAATCAGAAGAGCTAGCAACTAATTTCTTGTTAAAACTTTGGTTTTGAGAGATAATTTTAATATTTAACAGAGAATGGCGTCAGAATAAATAGAGATAAATAACCAAAGTCCAAACACGAACCACCGAACCTGGCATAAGATATGCCTCCATTATACATATAACCAACCCAAAGAAATAAACAAAAAACTTCATACAAGAAAGCTGACAAACAGAAACATTGTCTAAAGATACTTCTGCCTATTTTTATCACTCAGAGTCAGGGTGGCAATTGTTTCATCACAACAATTATGCAAAAAAAGGTAGGAAAAAGTAGTTGCAAAATAAAAGTTACCCCACAACAACGACATTAGCAGTTCAAAACTCCAAGACCAAAAAACAAAGTCATTAATCCACATATATGAATCATCACTGCATATATAAAATTGACAAGACTTACAAAAGTCTACTTCTTCACTTTGTTCATCTACCAATTGTCCTTTCTTTTTTTGCTTTTTGTAATAGAAAATTCAACTCGTATTATGCAAAAATTGATTATATTTTTTCCTTTTGATTCCTTTTACTTTACTTCTTGTATTTTGCAACCTTTACCCCCTTAAGCATATTTTATTTAATCTCTTTCTTAAGGTTTTTTAACTTTCTCTCTCTCTCTCTCTCTCTCTCCCTCTCCTCCCTCAATCCCTCTCTCCCTCTCTCTCTCTCTCTCTATGAGACAACACAAAGGACTGAATTGTTTTTCACGAGATGAAATCACAGTTGAACTGATGTAGTATAAATCACAAGAGAGGATGTCAAAGAAACAGTCGGTTACTCTGTCCACAACTCCGCACCCTTATCAAGCATTCGCCATGTGAAAAATATTAGAACATTTATCTAATTCTAGCAATTAGCTTTTGTCAATTCAGAAATCTTTTTAGTTTGGTGTTATTCACAAACCTCAGTCAATTATGATGTTCATGTTCATTCAAAAACCTGTGTTCTATAAAAACAAGACCAGAAATGCTGTTGGTGGTTAAATAAATATTTCGTTTCCATTGATAACTGAATCTTTTGATTTCTCTTTTGAATTTATTAAATCTTTTTTCATCTATTTTTTTTTCAAATTAGATATAGACGAAATATGGTTTCTAATTCGAACACACCCTTGAACGTGAAATATCGATTGCTTGTTGAACCCTGTGAATTGCGTGAAAGTAGGATACTCCAAATTCGGAGGTCAAAGAGTTTTAAAAAACGTTATTGGTGGAAAGAAATGTGAATGAAAGATCCCACTTTACAATATATTTTCACTTCACAACCCACATCCCCTTCAAATAAGACCTTGAACTACAACACACATACAGCCGTTATGTGAATTTTCATACCGTTTCCAAGTTTTTAGGTCAGGGATTCAGTTTGACATCTTATTTCCTACTATCTCTATTTCTTTTAAATCTATATAGTTTGACTTTCACACATGCCAACGCAAAATTTTGACCACTAATATCTTTAATTACTAACAAATAAAAATTAAAAAGAGTTGATATGTGGAAAATATATGCAAAACGCAAATCTAACAAGATCCCACTTGACTATAATTTTCCTTATATATCACAAACGCTGGTCAAAGTGAGGTTCGTGAATAGTGCCAAAACACAAAGTATGTAGATTAAAAAGAAATGGATGTAGTATAAACTTAAAGATCAGAAAATAATAAACAAAGATTATATATGTTTTGAACCAAAGCTCAACACGAAAGCAGCATAACAAGCCAAAAGGGAGGAAGAAAAAGTGATTTTAGGATAGAAAAATTGATCCAAGTAACATCGAAAAATAACTGAGCAGGTTTGAACTAACCAAAAGCTTCCTTAGCTGTAACTTAGCATTCACAAGCATGCTTAAAGTTGTGGTTGTAGCATTCCCATCACCAGAATGTCCTCCCAATATGGATAGTACTGCATACTGCCAGTCAGAAAAATGAGAAGAGCTCCCTGTAGCATAAATGCATTCAAAGGCCAGAAAAAGTACCTCATATCTAGAAGCAACTTCATAGACCCGCAACCGATGAAGGATATAAGTCACTAATGCAGCAATATCATGTCGTTGTTTTTGCATCAGTAACTTTAATAACTGGCTATATCCCTCACTAACACTGGAGGGAACATCTTCACCTTCACGAGGCCACCAACCTAACAAACCTTCACACCCAATCGAGTAACGAGTTGCTTGTTCAATAACTCCAAGCAGCATCAAAGTAACTGTTGCACTGTTTTGCATGTCATGGCTAAGGAAATGTGCAAGCTGTTCCATTCCTCCACCATTTACATAATGAAAACAGCTCTCTTTTCCCGAGCTTAGTATCAAGGCTAGACTCAACCAAAGAAGTACATTACTACTCTGGATATGCAAGAAAAAAAATCCATGGAAGAATTGATCAGTCAGATGTCAGCATAACTAATAATCAACAAGAAATAGTGTATTGAAAAATAAGCAAGCGCAATACTTCCAATTTTATGCTTCGTACAGAAGAGAGCAAATTGCATCTCTTTAGAAGTATAGATTCCAAATTAACCTAATAACTAGTAGTAGCAAAAAAATTATCTTCTGAAGTTCCAAAAGTATATAGAAGAAATTCAAAATTAAAAACTTCCATTAGCAAATTTTAGGGTGGAAAAAACATTCTCCAAGTAACACATTACTACATCAACCAACCTAGAGCAAAACATGACTAGGATGGCAAGCAAGATTTTCCGTCTTAATATCTTACATTTCTACCTAATTGAGAAGACTCTCCATAACAATACAAAAATAATATTTTACCTGTGATATATGAGGATGTCCAACAAACATCTCCCGGTCAAAGTGGAAGTGCTGGAAAAACATATCCACCAACTCCTTAGAAGTGGCTAGATCAACTTCAGACTCAAGAAAACTGCAATCTACCAAGAAATCGCCATATATGTGTCCTGCTTCCACATACGTTTTGCAAAGATCAAGAAGATTTATTTTCGCCTCCGTAAAAACATGAGAAGATCCTTTGACATTTGATACTGCGCCTAAATTCAACTCTTGAAATGTGATTCCAGTGCTAGCTAAGTCAATTATGAAGAATGAAGCAGCTACGGAAGTAACTAAAGCCATAATCTTCTGAAAAAAATCACCACAATCTGGGACATCCAATATCTTTAATATAAGTTGCAAAAATTGTCGCCTCTCAGCAGAAATATCTGTTGCCGGGAGCATCGAAGATAATGCCTTCAGAGAGGAAATAGTGACCTCATGTTTAGGATTTCTAGAATGTAATAGAGGTGGCAGGTCCTCAAGCTTCATCTCGGAAGAAGAGACAAGATTTGTTACAGAGTTGTCCAAGTCAAATTCAACATTAAACTGTCCGAGATCTTCTGCTGTGTTTCCATATACAACCAAGCTTAGGCTGCGATAACTGCCCCTCACGACAAGATGATTAGTCACCACAGCCTGCCACATTGTAACATCTATCAGTAGAAAGAAGCCCATTTTTTAATATAGAGACGATATAATATATGGGGATTGGGGAAGAGTAAAAGAAATACTTAAAAGGGGATAGAAATTAAGAACAAATAAAGGAAGTAGTCACAACTCACACGTACCAATTACCATACCCATGTCAAAACGGCCAAAAAAAAGCTTCAGCATTTCTTGCAAGAATAAATATAATGTCCAGAAAAGCAAAACAAGAAATGAATGCATGAGCAACGATACTAAAGAAAATTCAGAAACACGTAGAAGCATAAGAATTTGAACTAAACCATACAACACTGATTTGATACCGACTCTCTGCTTAACCTTGCCATTCCTTAAGGAAATTCCAATGTAAGAAACGTATCCAATAACTACTATAGACATGACCAATTGGATATGATCCTTCACGAATAATAGTGAAACTCAGAAGATTTTCATGTGTCCTTGACTGTTAATTCTAAGAATCTAACTAACGTAGACATGATTGAAGCATTATTGCAAGGTGAAATAAATATTATTGCAATGGACGAAACCCGTGACAAAGTTGCTAACTCAGACCTAATAATATAAATAAACCCCATTGATCTGAACCAACCTCCTTTACGTAGTCGACGGATTCTCATTCACTAGCATGGATCTTATCAGCGTTGATGAGTAAATTAACAAGGTATGGTAGATGAAGTGTCCTTATCAATTATTATTTCTGAATGCCTGAATGACATAACAAATACTGTTGTATCCATTAATCAATAAATATTCTACATAACAGAAGTCAATCCATGTCTCCAGGTTCTCTGCACCAAGCACATTTAAGGCATGAGAACTTCAAATTTTCAATGTCTGAGTAGTTGGTGTGCATGAAAGCTACAGAGTGAAACATCTATTGGCAGAAATCATGCAGCCTTCATGGTATCAATTCACTAGCTTTTCACTAAAACCTCCTTAATCAAAAGACACAAGTATCTAGTGTATGTATTCCATGGAATCAGCTAGACAAAAGCTACAAAGAAGTGGCTGATGGACAAAGAAGAAACTATCTCTCCATCCAAAAAGAAATCCAACCAGAACAGCAGAATTCCCCTGCTACTCCTAACTCCTTAAGACTCCTCCCCTTCTTACATGTATATACTTCTTCCATCCCATATTATTCCCCACACTTGCCATTACTAGCTGTCCTAAATTCACCACAAACTCGCCTTCTCAAGTAAAGTTTCTCTCAATTCTCTCTCGCCCACATGATTTTACATCTCGAATGCAGTCGCGATCACGATAACGATCGCATGACCACTTTCACGGGAAATGCGGATGGTTTACAGTTGTCGCGGCCCTACATCGCAAACGCGGTAAGCTCGAAAATCATTACAGTGCGATGATGCGGCCGAGATTTAATACCATGGTCCATGCTCTACACTTCCTCTTACTATCTCTCTCTCGCACCCCCACACTTTTGCTTATTATTTCTCCCTCCGAAGTCAAACCCCACACTTCCGCTTATTTTTTCTCATTATCCACTATCCTTGAATTATGTGCATTTGCAAATGCACAAAATTATTTGGGACAAAAGGAAAACCTTAAAAAAGAGTCCAGAAGTAACTATCTCCTTACCACACTACACTATGCATCTTTTAATTTATACTCATTTTCTAGTGAGAACAATTCCTTTACATTGTGTTTGGGAACTCATATTTCATTTCAAATGTTGGATTTAAAATGTGGAAAGTTAAATGATGAATTTCAATTCCAGTTCTTGTGTTTGGGGTAAAATTGCGAATTTCATAATTCTGAAATCCAGTCGAACTACTTGGAGGGGAAAAGAGACAGCGCGCGCGCGAGAGAGAGAGAGGATCATCTTAAAAAAATTCAGAAGAAGAAAACTTAGGACGTAAAACATGAAGCATCATGTTTGATAGATATCCTATGGGTTGATTAATTTCATATATGAGGATATAATATGTTATTTCAAATATATTATCTGTAGGTTATTCAGCTAAATTTAAGAATTTGAGCGGACTCCATGATTTGAAATTATTTGGCATCCAAACACTTCATCTCACCCACATCCAGAATTTCAAACCAATTCATGGTTACCAAACACACCAATGAAGGATTCCTAAAGGAATGATGCACTCTATCCCACCATTTGTCAACATTCCCTCCTTCTCTAACCTATCAATCTCAACTAGGGGTGCTAACGAGCCGAACCAAGACCGAACCTAACCAGGCTCGGCTCGAAAACGTATTTGATTGGGCTCGGCTCGAGCTTGCAATATCAGGCTCGGCTCGAGGTCGAGTCCCAAATTTACAGCTTGGCTCGAGCTCGAAAAGCTCGAAATTAAACTTCAACTTAAGCAAGTCAAGTCCAAGGTTAGATTAAGGCCCAAACGTTTAATAGTTTAAAGGCCCAATGTCTAAACACTTGTTAATTTCATGGCCAAGCAAGTAGTAGCCCAACCGTAGAGGTTTAGGAAGTCAGAAATTTCTTTTATAGAGCTTTTAACTCACACCCTTATGCTATTCAACCGATGTGGGACGCCCAAGTTGTAAACCACTTCCTCCTTAGTTTCTTCCTCACTGCTCATCTCCAACCGTGGCGTTACCAACCAACCAAGGTATTTTTCTCTGTCCTCTTTTCTCTCTCTTTGAGATCTTCTATTTTCTTTTTTTCTTCTGCAGATTTAATGCGAATTTGAAATTAACGAACTGAAATTGTTTTTAATGAATACAAAAAGTTAATTTTTTGGGGAGGAAAAAGAAAACAACAAAAATGGTGGAGCAAACTAAGAGTATGTAGAAAGGAATAGGTTGTTAGTCGTGAATACACTTTCAATTTTCACTAACATCTTCGTCGATCCACCTTTAAGAAGAAGGCACCAAAAGCCATTAAGCAAATTAGGGAATTCGAGAAGACAATGGGCACCAAGGACGTGGAGAGTAGACGTCAAGCTTAACAAACAAATCTGGAACATTAGCTGAAATATGATGTGGTTTGAGGCAGTGAGAAACTGCACTCTACATATGGATTTTCATTATATTTTTTTTAGTAACAACACCTACCTTTCAAATTTGAAACAACATTTTAATTTTTGAAAATATTATGATTATTAACAAGGTTCCTTTTAAACATAGCTATCAATTTATTTATTTTATCTTAAATTAAACATTAATAAAAATATTTGTAGTAACTAAAAAAACTATCGAGCCTGTTCGCGAGCTTTCGAGCCAAACTTAAGGTAGCTCAGGCTCGGCTCGTTAAGGTCGCGAGCCGATCCCGAACTCGAGTCGAGCCCCCTCGAGACGAGCTTTGACCGAGCCGAGCTCGAACAATTTGCGAGCCACCCTGGCTCATTAGCACCCCTAATCTCAACAATGTAATCAATACACTCCCTTTTAATATACATGTGCACAAAAACCACATTCCAACCCTAAGCTTTTCTTTGACAAACTTTAATTTCCTCCTAAATCTAGAATACTGTCAACCATTCCACAAGACCAAAACTTTACTTTTCTATACGGATGAGTGACCATGTTAGCTGAAAAATGAAAGGGATGAAAACCCATAAAACTCGACAAAACTCCAAATAATAAGAAAATGATCAAAACCACCGTATCACCCACGAATTGCACCTAATAAGAAATCACCTCTAACCATCTATTAACGCTAGGAACCAATCTAGCCTCCACTACATCACACTCAATGGCAAGGCAACGAAATATAAATTTAACATCCTCAAGAAGCAAATCAACAAGGCCACAATCACATATTGAAAATGCTCATGGTACTCCCTTGAACCTCCCTTCCTCTCACAACTATATTGAAAGATGTGAAAGATATTAACATTTATAGGATCAACATCAAGAACACAAACCCATAACTCCATAAGTCACTAAGTAAGAGACAATACTCAGCAAGGTAAGCTAAATAGTCACTAGATGACTATATAAGAGCCACCTCCTTAGTGGTGGCTCCAACACCCCCACATTATAACAATATCCCCATCTCCATGTATTTTCATTTTCTTTCTTGTTATTTCATGTTGTTCTTTAATTAGTATGACAAATGTTGGAACTTTTTTTCCTTATTTATTTTATTCAAATAGCTTTTTATGGATTTCTTCAAGTAAAAAAAACAATTATAATCATATCAAGAAAAAGAAATTGTAAAACAAACCTTTAATCTCTTGAACCAAATTATCCTTTTTCTGAAAGCAAATAAATACTTTCCAAATTTGACACTTTGAAGAGAAAAAAATATGTTACACTTAACGTGAAGGTTAACAAACTCCAATCTTTATACTTAGACTCATACACAAATCTATAATGAAAAACATCAAACAACTTAGACTTAGGAAGACAACAATATCAAGTATCTTCTTTTTTTTCAATATTGTGGCTAAGGGTAGTGTACAAATTTCTACCCACTATGCAAGACTATTTAACTTTACTTATTCAAAGATACAAGCAAGACCAATAGATTGATATTGGTGGAACACTAAAAAATTACAATATTTAAATAGAAAGGAAGGTTTTAGTTCACCTGCAAAACACTACCAAAATAAGATAAAAGGGAGAAAAAATGAACTTGTACACCAGACAGGTAACTCAAGGATCACATATACTAATTTAAAAATAATGTGTTTACCTATATTATATGAAGACATAAGGTTGATTCTATTTCTATTGCGTAAAAAAGTTTCTATTGCGTAAAAAAGTGTGATCCTTATGAAATATATCTCAAACTCATAAATGTGATTTGTAAAGCATGACAATGGATTATACCCCCACAAGGGCAAGCTCTATCATATGCCTCTTTCAGCCAGCCTTCAAATTGTACAAAATTTGCTATTTAGCAATAAATCTCAAGTTGCGTTATAATCATTAATCCACTCCTATGATTTAAAAACATAATGACGTCTAATATACCACTAAGGCAATACTAAACCACTTTCAGCCACCCATTTTTTTGTACATAATTAGCTATTTAGCAAAGTCATGAGCATCTTTTGTAGAATACTCTTTGTAGGGCTCTTCATGTTTTTATTAAATTGTAAACTTAATGTCGTAATCACCGCATTTTCGATATTTGAGTCAAACCCCTTCACTTTCCCATTGAAATTTGACTATTGCATCCATGAACACAGCTTTTTATGGAAGGAAGATGAATGACAATAGGTACAACAATGTCTACAAATAATCATATAGAAAGACATATATACAGACTTACAGAGCATAAAACATTAATTACCTCAACTTCAAGCACGTTAGATGACGAATGTGAATATAGAAATGGTTGGCAAAGACGCCTAAATCTTGCTTCCCCTTCACATTGAACAAATACCTCCAAAGCAAATGAAGGAGGTAAAGTAGCCCTGAAAAAATTACGGGAAAGAAGGTAATGTAAATCTTCCCTTTCAGAGTTTAAACGGGAAACATACAAGAAATCAAATATGTATGACATCATCACTAGTTCAAAACTAATTTATGAGAAAAAATAGTCATAAAAAAATACAGAAAAGATAGCTAGATATAAAAGCACATTGGATTTGTGATTAATTTATGACATACATGCACCAGAAGCCAGCTTTTTTACTAGGTCAATATATATGAAAAGCTAAGCAACAAAAATATTTTAAATTGATCTAACCAATGAGATATCAGTTAAATGTACAGTATATTCTTTCATTAACATTCATCTCAACATCTTTCTGTTAGTTGTACCTCTCAAAATCTCTCTCTTTTCTGGTTTTATATATTTCTTAAGTATAACTCTGGAAGTCGATCTTAGCTTCGTGAGAAAAATAAATACGCGCTCTCTAGCCCTGCATTTCATATCTATCCACTTAATCGATATTTCTTACTCCACACGATTTGTCATATTAAATTCAAAAGTCATATTGATCATCTGTTTAAAATACCTGTGAAATATATTACTAATGTTTTAGTACCAATATAATGACAATTAAGACCTTAATATGTGAGCATAACTTTAAAGATTGATGGTATAAAATGGTGGGAGTAATCTTGATGTATGAAACTTAAATCTTAAGAAAGTTCTTGCATGGAAACTTGTTTTAGGTACCCTATCCCAAGCAAAGATAGCTTAAAATAGATCATCTTAATATTTTCCCTTTCCACCTATAACTATTCCCCTTGGTTGAAAATGAAAATCACGTAGTTGAGTCATCTAAGGCATCATCCATTGCCTAACAAACTTAACATTTATATTTTTCCTTTGATGTTTTCATTAATTCTAACTATATGTATAATATCAATTCCTTTCACGGTGCATTCTCTTCACCTTACTTTACGAACTTATCTCATTTTTTAAGGGGGAAGAAACACACCCTCAATCTACAAAATCAAGAAACTTTTCAAAATCCTAGCCGCTATAAATCCATGACCCTCGGGAGAGCTAACTACGTTACACTATGTAGGCCTAGGCATCAAATAGAAGGCAGGGCCAACCTCATAGGAACCCATCAATTAAAAACAGTTAACCAAAAACCGAAGGAAAGAAGTAAAATAAATCGTGGGAATTTTGGCTTGAAGCACGTCAACAAAATTACATCTCGGAAAAAATTGCATTGTTGAGGTGAGTCGTGACCGATGCTTTTCTCTTCTTCGATTGAGTAATTTAATCTCTATTGTTTCACTTTGTTTCATCACATGGTCTCCTAACTACTGATAAAAAGAGAAGATATCATCAAACTCAAATGAAAAGGTCCAACTTTGGCTCAATCTCAATGGTGATCTTCATTATAAGGTCAGTCATCTTGCCAAAATTATGACTGCCTATACTTAGTTGATCTCTTATTTCTCTATCTATGGGTCAATCCATCTCTTCTCTTCTATATATGGGTAGTCTACTTGTCTTCTAGGAGCGTGATTAGTGGTTTAGTAAAATATCTTGAGTTAAGATTAGTTTGCGATTTTTTCAATATTTTGTTGTATGTAATTCAATTAAATTTGTCAGAAACAACCTTTTAAACACAACCTTTAACGAGAAACCTTCCAAGTATTTTCCCGCGTTGACTCAATAAAACCTAACATGTGCATGACACGTGACTTACATCTCTTATGTTTCAACCCCATTACCCTCCATTATCTCAATATATACTGATGGAGTCAACACTGGAAAATAGAGGGAATGAGATTGAAACATAAGAAATGCGGATCACTTGTCATACACACATTTGGCTTTAATGAGTCAATACCCGAAAATACTTGGTCAATGCCGGAAAATGGGATAAGGTTGCTCCTGGCAAAGAAAAAAAATCTTTATAAGGTTTTCTTTTGCCATATTTTTTTTAAAAGGTTCTTTCTCGCAAAATCTTGTATTTAAAAGGTTATTTTTGGCCAAATTTTCCTTAAAATATGCTAATTTCTTTCTCCTGGCAAAAGAAAATCTTTATAAGGTCTTCTTTTGCCAGTTTTTTTCAAAAGGTTCTTTCTCGCAAAATCTTGTATTTAAAAGGTTATTTTTGGCAAAATTTTCCTTAAAATATGCTAATTTCTTTAATCAAAATTACCTAATAGTGATGTTTAAACTTAAGTATTATATCAACATCAAAAAGAGGAGGGATGCTTAAGAGTGTCATTTCTCTCTCAAAACTAAGGATATACATGAAGTTCTCTCTTTTCTTCCTTTTTTCGCAGTCATTGGTCGATTTCGTTGCTTTGGGCCTATAATTTTACAATATTGGGATGATTTATCATTCAATCTACATCCTGGTTATAGTACTTTACGCATCATAGCTAGTATGGAAATGAAAAAATTTGAAATTTAAAATCCTCTTCCTAGTGTTTTTTCTACTTCATTCTGAGCTTCAATCTTGCATTGACTTTGTTATTATTTCTATAAGGCTGCATGTAATTCAATTAAATGAGCTAATTTCTTTAATCAAAACTACCTAACAGTAGTGTTTAAAACTTTAAACTTTGATGTCAGTTCAACATGAACATGACGAAGGATACTTAAGAGTATCATTTCTCCCTCAAAACCGAGGAGCATATACATAAAGTTCCTTTTTCCTTCCTATTTTTGCCAATTCTAGGTTATTGTCATTGCTTTGAACCTATATTTTACAGCATTGGACAATTTACCATTCAATCGTTACACCTAATTCTTTAGTTGAAGTACTTTACTCATCATCAACAGTTCAATATTAACCTATAAATCATGGAGCTTATACACAAGTTTTCTTTCCCTCTCTCTTAATATTTGGAATAATGTTTACCCTTTTTGCTTGGCAGGTTCACAAGTTCCGTGGCAAGAGGATCATGGAATATTTATTAAAAGTTATTTTCCCTTTCTTTGGAAGCTATCAAATTGTCTTATGAAGGCTTATGAACATAATACATCCTCCATTGTAATTTCTAATTTGCAAGACTGCGAACACACAGCTTTTATTAATAATATCTTTGATTGTGTACAAGTAAAATTATAGACACGTGATAATCTGAAGAAAAAAAATATATAGATGAATCTACCAAGATTACTTGCATATAAAAAAACACAAGAAAGTCAAAGTGAAGCATATCAATGGTGCACTGAGTCAATATCATAAAAGTTAATAAAGGAGGAAGTACTACAAGTCTACAACTTCTAATTATATTGCCACTATTATGATGTTTTGGGACATTTTTGTAATAACCAGAAAACAAATATAAAAATAACTAGCAACACTGATAATATGAAAGAGCCCTATATTTAGCTTTTCCGGGTGCCTAAATTAGTCAAGACCGGCCCTATCTATCCAAGGGCTAATTATCTATGTAGCACAAAAATGGCAGATATTTTGGGAATGAAATTGTACAAAAAACAGGAAAACATGCGGCATCACCCATTACCAGGCTTGATTAGCATGAAAACCGTTGTGCTCGTAGATGAAAATTTTCGAAAACAAGGAAACCTCAGGACCTAAAGGTTTTCATGCTTCATAGATAATCATAAGTAAATTGGCACCTAAGAAGAACAAAGAAATTTGATTCTAGCCAAATGCACCACAATTTCGCCATCAAAACATTGTGGCACCATGATATACTTTCTACCTTGTAAAGTAGAAAGTAGATTAAACAAGAAGCTACTTTGTAGGATTTAACACTAAGGCAAACCAAAGCTTCCAATAACATTAATCCCGCACAGCTCGGACTGTCAAATACTTTAAAATAAGATTATTCTCGAGGTACCAAAATTCTCATCATTTCTGAAAGCTTAAAGCACAAAAGCACTCTGATGAAATACAAAAACTATGCAACCATAGGCTAGTAAATGTCAAACTACCACCGCCCAAATTTAGTCGTCACATTGCTAGTTCAAATATAACCATGACAATTTCTGGGTAGAAGGTGTATCAAGACCGATGCTTCCTGCCCATGAAACTTAATCCACTTGAACATTGTTGGTTTCACTGCACATTTTAGAAAAAAAAAACCACCAGAATTCCTTATGCAGCTATCACGACACATACTCACTCACAAATTTTCAAAAACCAAGATAAATCCAACTTAAAACGTCTCCTTAACCACTTGCCTGCATCTTATGCGGGCGTCTGTGCTTTTCAAAATGATTCCTTTTATTGAAATTGTAACCACATACATTAAATCTAAGCTGCCGTCAATGTTATCTTTATCCCCAGACTCAAGCAGCAAACTTCGTCAAAGCCGAAAACACCTAAACAATTTCATATGCACTAACTAAAAAAGGGATACAAACAAGATAGTTCTACTTCCAGATAAGCAACTTCGACGCAAATACAGCAACCAATATTTTTCCTTTCAATTATAAACCCTAACCAAAAAAAACTAAACCCTTCGCACCAAATTCATACTTCTATCTTATTTCAAAATTACATGAAACAAACACAATTGCCACATTATGATAGCATCCGAGAAGTTCAACTAATTTACGCAGAACAAAACAAATTTACAGGTAAAGAAAGCAATTAGAGCAAGCATAATACCCGAGAAGAGTAACAGCAGCGGAAGCTGAAGATGCATTTTGCTCCAAAAACTCACAAGCAGTTATCACAATTGGCTCAGCAAATATAACCTGAAAAAAGGGGGTTATAACACAAGAAATTAAACATCCACAAAATCAGTCAAATATTCACCATTGAAAAAAAAAAGAAGCTAAATTAATTGATAGTAACCCACAAAATAATCCCCAAATCCCAGAAAACCGAATGAAACAAAGAGGAATTACATTGAAAATCGCATTCGAATGCAATATAAGATAGACTAAATAAATTCAAAAAAAAAAAGGAAGGAAAAAAAGAGGAATTACTTCATCAACGTATTCATCCAATTGAGGATGGACGAATGTTTGGGCGAAGAGAACACAAGGTTCGGGTCGAACCATGATGAGAGATTGGGATCTTAGAAGCAGAGATGAAGGAGTGAGAAGAAAGAGTAGGGTTTTAGCCTTCAGGAAGTAAGTGCAAGACTTGCAGAAGTTTGTTGTGTTCCGGTGGAGGAAGTAGAAAGAACAGAAATACACCGTGGTTTGCTTCTTTCTGCCTCTTTTACTCTCTCTCTCTTCAGTCTTCGGTAGAGGTGGACTCCCTTTTTAAGTCCTCAAAACTCTTTAAACGCATAAGAAAAACTCTTTAAATTCTTCGACATGGTCACATGCTATTAGGATAAAAGTTTTAGAGATTAAGGGAGAAAGAGTAAGAGAAGTGGATGCAAATATAAGTAGATTGATTGCACATCTTGCTGGTACAAGTACGGTGATTTATACATCAAGGTTGTGTAAAAAGTTATGCAAATACTATAGTGTACAATACAATTTTCACAGTAAAGGTTGATTATTCACTTATCTACATGATTCTGTTCTCAAGTCTCAACACTCCTCTTGAATAATCATCCATAGACATTAGAACTAGGGATGGCAGTGGGGCGGGTCAAGTAGGAGACCCGCCCCATTCCTGTCCAACTCGGGCGGGGATGGGGATGAAAATCGTACCCGTAATGGGTGGTGGAGCGGATGCGGATTTTATGATATACCTACCCCATCCCCATTTGCCCCGCTTCTCCTTCATCTCATACTCTACTCTCTATTAAAAAACATATTATATATTAGAATATTTATTATTAAAATCTAATTTATATACTTATGTTATTAATAATTTTATTTTGCAACTGTAGTAGTAACAGATTGTTTGGGATTATTGGGAGGATAGTTGCGAGTATGAAGTGGGTACGACACGGGTACGAAGCAGGCGCGAGTATCCATGCGGGTGGTGGGGCGAGGATGGGTCTAAATTCATACTTGCTGGGGGCGGGGATGGGTCTTTGTGGAAATGTAATTAATCAATGTTTCATTGTTGTCTATGATTTCACGTTCTTCATCTTTTGAGGCGTCTTTATCTTTATCTTCAGCTTGGATTTTCTTATTTTTAGTTGGAAGAGCCATCTTTATTTCATTTACTATTTCCTCTCGTTTTTCATTTTTCTTGGCTTTGAATCTTTAGACCCAAGCGGTCTTCCTCGCTTACGTGCCATAGGTTCATTATCCAATGCCTTATTTACAATTTGGAATTTCAATACGTGTAGGTGCATTTTTTGTTGGTATGTGTTGTTGAGTCATGTAGTGTTTTGATGATTGCAAACAAATGATGATTATCTAACTAACATGTGTGTGTTGAGATGTGCATATTACATTAACATAAAACAAGTCATAGAAGATTGAATATATTACATCATGAAAGACTTCCAACAAGTGAAATTCCTAACAGAGTTCCTATAAGGAACAGAAACGGAGCAGTTCATGAGTGGGAGCAGCAAGATGACGTTTCAGAGTTAAAACAAGAAGTTCCTGAGCAGGAACTATGAGTGCGAAGTTTCTTAAAGGAACTAGCACATTGAATTTCCAGAGGTGGAGCTATTAACATGCGGTTCTTGAGTTGGAGCAGCATGGAGCATGAAGGCATAAAATATGAGTTTATTTTCTAGGATTCATGTAAGTATGTGGAAATGTGAAAGGTAATGGAACAAGGTCAAAAGGGACTCGTAAGGTCAAAAAGAACTCGTGGAACTTAGGGTCAAAAGTATTTTAAGAGTGAATAAGTCTGATGCATATTATTATCTTAATCTATAGGAATTTATTTAGAGTTTGTTTCTTAATAAATCTCTACTTGGTTAATTATTTTTAGATAATATGCATTAGTTGTTTTAGGATAAGATTTAGTTTTTGGAAAATAAAAAGCCTAGATTTATAATACGTATAATGAGTTTTTGTAAAGAAATTGTCTGTTTGTTCCTTAGAGAGGAACATACATGCTGGTTCTGTTAATCTAAGTTAAAGGAACCAGGCGTGTAAAATATTGTGCAACGGTTAAAAGGAATCTGTTGAGATTTTAAAGGCTAAATTTTAGGAAAATGATTTTATGTGGTTTAAATCTGATTTTAAAGGAAAATCTTTTATGGGAAAGATTTTATCTTTATTGTAAAATAAAATCATTTTCGGATTTAAAATAAAATCCTTTAAAGATATTATTTGATAAAAAGATTTAATTTTGGTTTTATTAATTAAAATAGTTTTTAATTAAAAACCGAATTTAAAATATTGTTGCACAAGTAAATGCTAGATTTTAGGAAGCAGTATTAATTTGTTACACACGTTCAAGATAAACGTGGAGTTAGTGGTAGATCATGCAGCTTGTTCCTCAAGCTAAGGAACATGTGTTAATGCTTTAAACCACTAACTCATGATTAATCCCACGTTCATTCTAATGACTGCTATAAATATACAAGTTCAATTATGTTTCAAATTGTCTGACTGGTGTCATTCTTATAGGGTCTGACTTATGTCATTCCATAAGGTTTAGCTTAAGGAATAACGTTACAAAAATATTTATAGTTTCTATTCCTTGTTTTGAGTCAGTTCCTATGAGTTCCAAGTTCCTACGAGTACCATGTTCCTTTACAGTTCTTCAGTTTCTACATACTAGAGTTCAACTAAATTATCAAGTATCTATATATTTGAGTTTGGGGTTAAAGGGTTTGAGTGAACTCTTGTAATGGGGACTTGGTTAAGAGTTTGAGTTTCTTGTATCAAGTTCGAGTTAAGAACTTGAGTAAGTTCTTGTTGTGTATGCGTAGGCTTAGGGTGAAGTCTATCTAGGGGTGAAGGGTTTGAGTAAACCTTTTGTAAAGAGTTGTGGAAACTCTTGAAAGACTTAGAGTCAAGTCTAGAATATAGAGTGGAGATTGTGAGAGAGTTAGATCTCCTAGTGGAGCTTGTGATAGAGTTGGAGTTCCGAGTGGAACTTGCGTATGTAATAGGTTGAAACAGAGGAGGTTTCCTATTATAGTGAAGAGTTTAAATCCTGAGGAAGTCGTGGTTTTTCTTCTTGTATTGAGACAAGAAGTTTCCACGTAAAAATCTCTCTTGCACTTTCAGTTCCTTATTGCTTATGTTTTAAATTTCGCATTATATGGGCAATAAGTTCCACCACTACAATTCACCCCCTCTTGTAGTGTTCCTATAGAAATAACATGTGTGATCTTGTCACCCTTTTAATATCCATGAATGCATCGGCTAATTGGTTTGCAAAACTTTGTAGATGGATAATTTTCCTCACTTCTTGTTCACAAGAATTAGTTCGTGGATCTAGAAATGATAATTGTGTTGTATTCCATGCATGTGATCTCAATTTGTTTATTATGTGGGTCCATCTTTTCTCCCCCTAAGGGTGGGAATATCGCCTCATTAAAATGACAGTCAGCAAATCTAGCTGCGAATAAATCACCTGTCATTGGTTCGAGATACTTTATAATGGATGGTGATTCAAAACCAATGTATATTCCATGTCTTCTTTGTGGACCCATTTTTGTGCGCTGAAGTGGAGCAATGGGGACATATACATCACATCCAAAGATTTTCACATGTGGGACATTTGGTTCTCTTCCAGAGACTAACTGTAATGGAGAAAATTTATGATAGGCAGTGGGTCTCAACCAAATTAGTGATGCTGCATGTAATACAGCATAACCCCAAGCAGATGAAGGCAACTTTGACTTCATTAATAATGGTCTTGCAATTAGTTGCAATCTCTTGATTAATGCTTCAGCTAGACCGTTTTGTGAGTGAACATGTGGAACAGGGTGTTCTACCATAATTCCAATTGACATGCAATAATCGTTAAACGTTTGGGATGTAAATTCCCTTGCATTATTAAGCCTCAATTTATTTATTGTGTGATATGGGATTTGAGTTCTTAATTGAATAATTTGAGCAAGAAGTTTTGCAAAAGCAACATTTCTACTTAACAAAAGACTCACACGTGTTGAAACGTCAATTAATACCATGAAGTATTGGAATGGTCCACATGGAGGGTTAATTGGCCCACAAATATCTCCTTGTATTATCTCTAAAAATGTTGGAGATTTAGTTGCAATTTTATTTATAGAAGGCCTTGTTATCAATTTGCCAAGAGAATATGCAACACATGATAATTCATCTGATTTAGTAACTCTTAGGTCTCTTATCGAATGTCCAATTGAATTCTCGATTATTTTCTGCATCATTCTTGTGCTAGGATGACCTAGGTCATGCCATGAAGTAATCAATGTTTTGTTCTCTAATTTTCGCTTAGAGATCATGTTTATTTCAATTGGGCGTGTATCAATAAGATATAATCCTGATGAATATGCTGGCAATTTTTCACATATAAATTTCTTGCCACATTTATATTCTGTGATACACAAATATTCCTTATGGCTATCCATCATTATTTCTAGATGATAACCGTTTTTACACAATTCTCGAAAACTTATGAGACTTCTTCGGGATTTACTTGAGTATAGTGTATCATTAATGGTTAATTTTGTCCCATTTGGGAGCATTATGCAAGCTTTTCCAGAGCTTTCTTGTAGGCGTGTTTTTATTTCACCTACGCGGTGTGAGCGCGTATTAGATTTGACTACCCCACTGTTAAGGTTTTATTAAAAATTGTTTTGTATTGAAAGAAGTCGCCAACAATTCTTTTTAGGAAGAATCATAAACCTAATTGGATATGGGAAAACCTTAGGGACAAATTATCCAATGTAGATTTCCCCGTCGTGACTCCATATATGGTCAAAATGAACCAAAGATTGAGTTCGGGGGTGAGGGTACAAATATAGTCACAATGACCCATATTCGCCCAAAGTTGACCTCTACTAAATATCGATTCATTGCAGATTATATGCCAAAGAATAATCAAATAATGTTTTAAACACTCTAAAAATATGTAGTCTAAGTTGGTTCAAGAAACACATAAAAGACTAATTTTTAGTGATATGTTATTAGGCAATCAATATTACAGGGAACCTAGCAGGTTGTCCAAATTAATCTGATTAATATTAGAACAGTTCTTTAGGTCTTTATTTGCAAAAATAACATGTGGGGTGATAAAAGCAATAAGGAGGACAATCATATAATATGCATAGAATGATCAGGCAAGCATATAATATACAAAGGCAAGAATAATAATAATGAATAAAGAAAAGAGATTAGAATGTATAGTAGAACGATTATTACTTAAAGATCTACATCATGAAATAAATTGTTAGTAACTTCAAAGCAATAATATGGAATTTATTCAAGGATCCTCAAGATTATACCTGTGCGGCTTAGATTGAAGAGCGCAACGATCTTTAGGCGGAGCAATCGTGGAACTAGGAAAGAATTGATTGAAGGTATTGAAAGTATTTGAGTGTTTGAGTATTCGAAGTATGTTTCGGAGTATTCGAGAGAATATGTGTGCGTGAAATAATAATATGAAAAGCCTCCGTAATTCGGGAAATTACGGATATTTATAGAGAAAACAAAACTTACACCTCAGGCAAGCCTTGCGACAGGCGCAAGCCTACGTGGCAGGCGTAATACCACGCGTCAGGCGCACATTGGTGTGCCTGATGCAGCCAGCCCAATCAGGTTTAGGCACGTGTAAACGCGTTTTTGAAAAGATAGAAAAGAAAGTTGCGTCTCACACAAGACTTGCGTCAGACGCAGGACTCTGTGTGAGTCACGAAATCTAAGTGTCAGGCGCTAATTGGCTTGCCTGACACGTTCTGGCCTATGCGCTGGATGCACGTGGCGCGCTGAGCGTATCCCCCACGTTCGGCGCATATTCGAGCATATTCCTTTGCGCGTCTTTCGAAGATACCTTTTCTATCCCTAAAATTCCGGAGATTGAATTTTACGGATTAAAAATCTGATTTGCTTATCAAAGATAATAAAATATTTATGAAAAATATCTATTAAAATAATAAATATTTAATTGGGCTTTTAAAATGGACTTAAAATATTTTATGGGCTTAAAATACAATTAATCATCATGAACAATTAATTGGATTTTAGAATATCATTTCAAAACACATTTTGGATTGGTTCTTTAGATTGCTCTTCCGTTGGATCGCGTCAACTAATGTCGCGGTATGTTTCATCATTGGATCCTTAAATTGGGGGACACGATTATGTGTCTACAGAAGCCCCCACTTTGACCGAGGTTCAGGAAATCGATAGTCAAAATATACGGTGTCGGGACGGAGAATTATTCTAAACGCTCTGCAGTTTAGAACTGATCTATAACTGCCGGTCTCTGCAAAACAAAGTTAGTATGCAGGACAATAACTACAAGCAATCTGATTACCTGTAGGGAAAGATGTTAGCAGATAGGTGCAAACAACTCACATAAGCACATAGTGATGCAATAATGCAAACTTAGACTCTCTAAGGATGCATGAGACGCAATGCAAGGATTAAGGTTATGCAAAGCTAAAGGGTGACACGTCATGCAAGGTCAGGGTTATGCAGGAATAGAATGTATGAAATGCAATGCAAGGTCAGGGTTTTGCAAAGCTACAATGCAAGGTCAAGATTTTGCAAGGCTAGAAGATGTGTAGAATGATAGAATGATAGACTGATTAGAAATGCATGGAATGATTTTCGAAAATCGTTTGTAGTATATGATTTAGGTCCGTAAACGAGGTCCGTTGATTACAACTTCTCGGGAGTTTGATTTGAATTGGAGGAACCACCACACATTAGAAGCCCCCAATTTGGGTAAGCTTGCCTTGAATTAGGCATGAGCCTTAATCGAAATGTACTTGATCTGATATTGAAACATAGTTGCTATGTCTTGAACATTGAAAGTTTTCACTGGGGATTGTACTGCGGATTCTTCTTTGGGAAGTCGATATAGGAAAAGTCAGATATCGCCAGAAATCATAGAATTATCGGAGAGTCCTTCGGGGAAAAGGAGAGCTTGGATTGAAAAATAAAAAGTTTGAATTTGTGACTTAAATAAATATAGGTGGGAAAAGGCTTTAACGAGGCTAGGTGCAGACTCGAGTCTATGTCGGGATCTAGAAAGAGATTATGCTCCTAAATTCTAGAAAGTCAAATCATTAGACCATGATTTATTTTAGGATAAATTGTGAATAACCACCTGCCAGATACCCTTATTTCAAAATAACCACCCAATTTCATTTGCGTTTAAATAACCACCTCTACTTAGCTTAACGTTTTTAAATACCCACCTCTTAACAGAAAAAGGTGACTCCGTTACCTCTGAGGCCTGTTGACACGCTTTTTATTAAATTTCCCGCCAATTTTCCTCGACTTTGACCTATATATATATCTCTAACATTGACAAACCTAATCTAAACAAATTTGGCAAAGATTTACTTCAATTCCACTGTGATTCCTCTTGAAGCTGAAAATTCAGGTATGTTCTTAGCAATTTCTAGGGTTTTAATGTATATATCTAGGGGAAATTAGGGCTTTTTCTTGTATTCTTATGAATTCTAAAAATTCTACCTTTATGAACTTGTTAGGAATTTGCTATGGCTGAAAGGGAATCAATTACTTGCCATTGTACTCTCCCTGTTGCAAGGAGGACTTCTTGGACTGAGAAGAATCCCGGACGAAGGTTCATGTCTTGCAAATTCTATGAGCATGAAACGGAGAGGAGGGGCTGCGGTTTTTTTAGATGGATTGATGAGAGACAAACTGAATGGCAGAAGCTATTTATCAATCAACTTATGCTGCAGAAGAGGTTGTTGGAGGGCAGAGTTAGGTCATTGGAAGATGAAGTGAGCAGTTTGCAAGGACAACGAAGACGTTTGGTGAATGATTATGGTAATTTGGAGGTCAAGTATAAGACTTTGAAGGGTGAATTGAAGCTGAAGAAAAAAGCCAATCCAAAGCAAATGAAGGGTGGATTATGCAAGGGATTTATGTTTGTTTGTGTGTTATGTATGTTGTTGATTGCAGCTGCTAAGGCAATATAAGATGCAATTAGGGTTGTATTAGTAAGTTAGGAGGGAGTTTTTTTGTTTTAGTTTGCTTTCCAGTAGTGAGAAAGCTTATTGTTGTAGTAGGTGTGTTAGGAAAAATGAACCAAGTTAGTTAATGAAGAATGAACTTAACTAGGCTATGTAATGGTGGAATGATCATGTATTTTGACATTCACTCTTAATGAAGAATGAACTTATCTTAGCTATATCATCATCCATATGTCAATTTATTGAACTGATATATCAAACAGATTCATTGATGAACTGATATATGTTTTCCAAACTCATATCACACACAAACCGAACGTAAACCGATATTCACACACTTGCACTTTTCCATATCGAACCGATATCATTCAAGCTTAAACCAAAAAAAATCCAAAGCATACGAGTTACTAATATCGGATTACAAAAATACAGCTTGCTATTAACTTTCAACACATCAAGTTGTACTTTGTCATCCTAACACAAATCACTACAAGTCTCAAAGCTGTTTCTTCTTTGAGCCTTTGAGAGGTAGCTTAGGTCTGAACAGAGGTGTGGATGTTGTTGCATGTTTCTGAAGTGAAGATTGCCTGGTGACAAGAGGAGCTGTTGGTGGTTTTGGAGGTGCTGTAGATGATTTAGGAGGTGCTGTAGGTGGCCTACATCTTTTTGGTTGTTGTGGGCCGTGGTGGCTTCTTTGATATGTTTGGTTGCTTGCTTGTAGGGGGGTTATGCACAGTTGAAGAGCTTGCTTGGGAGGAGCTTCCTATGATGTTGTCTCGCTACTTGCTCGAAATAACAAAAAAAGCATATATATGTTAGTAAAAAAATCGAAATTTCATATTAAACCTCATAACACAAGTTAGATAAATACCTTCTTAGCTTTGATAGTTTTTTTGACCTCTCGGCCATCGCCCATTGTGAAGTGCTAGGAGGCCTCCCAACTTCTTTTGTATTTGCTGAAACTGTTGTAGCTTTGCATCCCCTTTTATTGTGTCCCACTTGACCACAATTGCTACATTTACACTTTGCCATCTTAACCTTCTTTGCTTTCTGTTCAGCCTCTTCCCCCATTTCCTTTTTCCTCTTTTTCAAACTAGGTCTCCCAGGCATAATCTTATGAACTGGTGGTAGAGGATGGGGTAGATCAATTTTTTTCCAGTAATTAACACCAGGCATGGGGTTGATGGCTTGCCTATATGCATGTAAATATGTCTCTCTACTATAGGCTGCATCAACATAGTCATTTGGATCAACATTCTTGTCCAAAATGCATCTAAATGCATGCACACAAGGGATGCCTGTCAACTGCCAGTGATAACAAGTACATGTCCACAAAGCCAAATCAACTTTCAACTGATCACCCCTATGACTAACTTCATACATATCCTCTCTACTAATCTGCAACACACATTTCCTTGACTCTTCATCCATTCCATCAAAAGTCTTTCTGTAATTGACAACTAAGGTAACTGAACCCCCCCTCATACTGAACCACCTTCCTCCCTTTAATAATCTTCTGAGCAAAATCCCCACCAACTTGAAGCCTAATTTGATATTTCGACATTCTAGCAAGGGCAAAACTGAAATGAGGATTCTACCAATTTCATAAGGCAATCAACAGCAATTAAAAATCAATCAAAAACGAAAAAGCAATTGCTTAACTAAGCTTCTAATTACTTAATTGAATAATTTATACATAGATTAGTATAGTATAAAGGTTAAAGTTTCAGTTTTTTACCTTGTTTAGGGCATATAATCAACTTCACTAGGCCCCAACTTCACGACACAATGCAGTAACACCACCGTCACTCACACCTTCTTCTCACTGTAAAAAAACTGAGTTGCAGATTAGAGAGAGAAAGAAACAATAATTGAAGTTTGAAGAATTTGAATGAAGAATTTAAAATGGGGAGGGGAAGGTGAAACAATAATTGAAGTTTGAAGAAGAAAGAGGAGAGAGGAAAGAGAGAATAGGAAGAAAAGTATGAAATGCGTGGTTTGTTGGAGGGAGATTAGGTCAGTAAAAAAAAAATGGGCCCCACTGTTAACGGAGTCACCTTTTTCTGTTAAGAGGTGGGTATTTAAAAACGTTAAGCTAAGTAGAGGTGGCTATTTAAACGAAAATGAAATTGGGGTGGTTATTTTGAAATAAGGGTATCTGGCAGGTGGTTATTCACAATTTATCCTTTATTTTATTGAAGCGGTCGGACCTCGAGATGAGGATTCCTACGTATCCTTGCGGAATCAGACCCTTCGTAGTTCTCGATATGATTTCTTTTTGTTTATCATTTTTTTGTGCCCTAACTTTTGCATAAGCCGCCCTTTCGGGTTTTCAACCTAGCGAGCTTGGACATACCTTGAAAAAGGAGTTAAGGTTAATGAAAGGTTGAAGGGTTTAAGGCTTGAGATTTTGATGAAGGTTGAATTGGTTTGGGAAATGAAGGGTCATAGATTTGGATTATAAGTTAAGGGTTTTGATGGATTGAAGGATTTGAATGAGGGGTAGAACTTGTGTGCAAGCCCCCTAGCTTGACTTTTTATTTTTGTCTTGTGCGTTTTCTTTTGCTGTTTTCATTTTTTCGCACTTTGAATTTTTTCTTTTTTTTTTTGTTTTTGCCTGGCATTGATTATTCTTGTAATGTAGTAAGGCTTGCACACAAGTTTGGTTTAGGGTATTGAAAGGTTTAGAGGTTATTTGTGGAGTTTTGAATTGAAGGGATTGTTTGGCTAATGATCGTTTAAAGGATTTTTGTTTTTCCTTGGTTGTATATGGATGGCTTATGAAAGGTAATGGAAGGGAGAGGGGAATAACTCCTAATCCAAAATATGTCCTCTTTTTTTTATTTTAGATCTCTTTTTGTTATTATTGTTAGTCAAGTTCATTAGGTGATTTAAGTTTCATCATTGAATTAGAAGCATAAATAAAATGATGGAAGACCAATGAAAATGAAAAGAAAAATAAAATTCAATGAAAATGGAAAGGCTATAATAGATGAAATCCTATAGTGACATAGACTCGATGGGAAAGGACAGAAATAGCTCAGGGTAAGGACTCTCTGACTCATCCTAGGAAACCAGAAATAAAAGCCTGCGCCCTTTTGAATTGTGGATGCACTGCGCAAAAAGGTTACTGGTGATGCTGATTCTCGTTGTAGTAAGCATTAGAAGTCTGTTGTTATCGGCCATGTTTTACAGTGCATTTGTAGGATCCAACACTAGATGCCATATGTTCATTATTCCGTTGGAATTTGCTATAGAAATGTAGGTTGCACCTTTTGAATTTTCGTTTAAGTGCTGGGTTTGAAGTCACCCTATAGAAGTGACCGCCTCTATTGTGAAGGCGGTAGGTCCTATGGAAGTGATCGCACCTCTATTGTGAAGTCGGTCAAAATTAATCTTCATGACTCTAAATGAAGTCGGGGTGGTGATAGTGCGATTGATGAGCTTTACGGTAGGCTTACATTTTGTTCCTCCTTTAAGCGTTTTTAAGTTATAATTTCTCGACCGATCATGAACAGAATCGAGTGGACCTTGCTTGTAAGTTTTAAGAAATGATTTTCGAAATGAGAAATGATAAATGGGAATGGGAAATGGAAGAATGAAAATGGAAGAATGGAAATGGAATGGAAATTGGAAATGATTAGAAATGGGTATGATTTTGGACTAGTATAGACTTGACCATGATGGAGACATGGGCCTAACTATATGCAAATGTAGGCATGGACTAGACTGGACTATGCAAGCAGACTGGACTCCACGATTGGGTTTAGGAGAGACTAGACTTTGAACTTACGGGTGATCAAGCAGGCTAGACTTTTAAGGAAGGCTAGACAATGAGGGAGACTAGACTCTTAACTTAAGGCAAGCAGGCTAGGGAACTAGACTTTGAACTTACGGGTGAGCAAGCAAGCTAGACGACTAGACTTCGAAACTTACATTAGACTGAGCAGGCTAGACTCGAAAATTGCCTATGTGGACTTATGGAATGCTAGACTTTGAACTTACGGGTGAGCAAGCAGGCTAGACATTAAGGAAGGCTGGACAATGACAAAGACCAAACTCTTAACTTAAGGCAAGCAGGCTAGGCAACTAGACTTTGAACTTACGGGTGAGCAAGCAAGCTAGACAACTAGACTTCGAAACTTACATTAAACTAAGCAGGCTAGACTCAAAAATTGCATATGGACTTAAGGAATGCTAGACCTTGAACTTACGGGTTAGCAAGCAGGCTAGACACAACATTTGCCTATAGACTTAAGGAATGCTAAACCTTGAACTTACGGGTGAGCAAGCAGGCTGAACTGGGATGTACTTTTATAGTCCTAAGACTGAATTTTATAGTCCGAAGACTGACTAGGGCTTACATGGAGATACAAACTAGACCTAGGATATGAATTGACATATAGGTTTGACTTAGACTGGGAGATGCACATAGGCTTGTCATTGGAAATGGACTAGGATTGGAATAGACTTGGAATGGACTGGGATTAGACTTAGACTGGGCTTGACATAAAGATATATATGGGCCACGTGACATGAACTAGACTTATATGGGCCTGAGATGGACTCTAATGCTAGCAGGCCTAATATGAATGCATGGACTTAAATTAGATGGACCTTATATGAATGCACAACGGACTCTAATGCATATGGGCCTAGAATGAATGCAAGATGAATTGAATGGAGTTGTTTGATTGGATTGAATTGAAGGTGTTTAGAATGGGCTCAGAATTTCCGAAATTCATTTTTTGAAAGGAACCCCTTGTTTTTATCTTTTGTTAGGAAAAGATGATGGATTAATTTAGAATTTTTTTTTTTTGAAATGTCGTAGTATGATGATGTTCAGTAAATGCTTTTGAAAAAAGAGAGTAGAATAGAAGAGGGTGTATGATTGATTTTTAAAAAAACGTAAGTGTTCGAAGTTGATGAATATGGAAAGGTAAGATTGATAGGGATAACAGGGATGAAATGGGAAGAGGTAGACATGCATGACAACTCTAACTCTACAATGACCCTTTAGATGCATTTTTTTTAGGACAGACTTGACCTTGCATGAAAAGACTGATTTTTATATGTTGAATTAGGTGATAAGCAGCCTAAATGACCAAATTACGCGAATGCAGACAGACAGACGCACATAGGACTGAACATAGGATTGACAATTACGACGGCTAAATTGACGAAAAGCGCGCGACGCACAGACTGCGTGCCGCGCAGCATTGCTGCGCGCGGCGCACAGTTGCGCATCTGGCGCGGGGTGGTGCGCCAGGCGCAACTTAATGCGCTTGGCGTACTACTCCCCTGTAATCCCCCGTAATTTTATGAATTTTATAAAAATATTTTAATATATAGTTATTTATATTTAAATATATTTCAGCATTTTAATGATTTATCTCTTCAAAGGTTGACTATTTGAAAGTCAAAGGAATTATTTTAATGATTTATTCAAGTCAAATATTTTTTAAAGTCATGCTTTGAAAGTATTTGAAATGTTTGAAATACTTATTGGATTTGGAAAAGGATTTTTAAGTGGGTGTGAGGAACTCAAACACTCCTAGATTTGGAAAAGGATTTATAATCCTAATTACCTTTTTCCTAAGCCCACAAAGGGGAAACTATAAAAACCCCATAAACCCCAAATTTTCCCCCACACAACTTTATTTTCTCTCTCCTCCTTCCTCCCACATTTTTTTCCGTTTTTCTTTATTTTTCATTCGCCTTTTCCGTCCACCGTCGGACGTCGTCGGCCGTTGCTTCTGACCACCGTCGTGATGCCGCCGGTCTTCTTCCTTCCTTCTTGCTTTGGTTTGGTTTCTTTTCTTCCTCCTCAAGTTTTATTCAAAGATTGTATTTTTAGGTTTGTTTTAATTTATTTATGTTAAAAGTTATAAGTTGATGATTTATTATTGAATCTAAGTTATATAATTTGTGTATTGATGAAATAAAATTCAGATTTGCATATTTGAGTTTAAAGTAGGTTTTAATTATCAAAGCATGAATTTTTAGGGTTTTGAAAGTTAGAAAAACCTAGTAGTTTATTATAAGTTATGAAAGTTATTGCCTTTATGTTTCTAAGCATATTTGAATATGTTTTAAGGGAGTTTTAACTCATGTTATAATGCTGGAAACTTAAAGTGTAATCCCCCGTAATTTTATGGATTTTATAGATATATTTTAATATATAGTTTTTTATATTTAAATATATTTTAGTATTTTAATGATTTATTTTTTCAAAGATTGACTAGTTGAAAGTCAAAGGAATTATTTTAATGATTTATACAAGTCAATATTTATTAAAGTCATGCTTTGAAAAGTATTTGAAAGGTTTGAAATACTTATTGGATTTGGAAAAGGATTTATATTTGGGTATGAGGAGCCCAAACACTCTTAGACTTGGAAAATGATTTATAATCCTAGCCCAATTACCTTTTCCTAAGCCCACAAGGGGAAAACTATATAAACCTCCTAAACCCCAAAATTTCCCCACACAATTATTTTCTCTCTCCTCCTTTCCTCCCACATTTTCGGCCACCTCATTCTTTTTCTCTCTCTTTGTCTTTTCTTCCTTCTTCCTCTTCCTTCGGTTCATCTCATTCGGCCGACCACCAGTTTCGGCCACCGCCGCCGCTCGCCGGCCGACTGCCATCCACCCAGCCGCCGCCGCTGCTCCTTGCCGCCGGCGTGTCCCTTCTTCCTTCTTGCTTTGGTTTGGTTTCTTTTCTTCCTCCTCAAGTTTTATTCAAAGATTGTATTTTTAGGTTTTGTTTTAATTTGTTTATTAAGTTGATGATTTATTATTGAATCTAAGTTATATAATTTATGTATTGATGAAATAAAAATCAAATTTGCATATTTGAGTTTAAACTAGATTTTTATTATCAAAGCATGAATTATTAGGGTTTTGAAAGTTAGAAAAACCTAGTAGTTTATTATAAGTTATGGAAGTTATTGCCTTTATGTTTCTAAGCATGTTTGAATATGTTTTAAGGGATTTTTAATTCATGTTATATTGCTGGAATTTTAAAGGAAGAATTTTTAAGGTGTTTTATGATGGATTTTAACCACTAGTGTAGTAGGTATTATGCTAGGAGGTTAAGTAATCAAGTTTTATTATTGGGAAAGGTTTTAAACATATTTAAGAGGGTTTTAAAGTATTTTATTATTGCTGTAAATTCATGAAGGATTGATTATGAATTTATATTGGTTATTTTAGGCGGAGAATTCTCTCTAGGCGATTTTTAAGACTGTTAAAGTGGCCTATCAGTTTGTCTAAACAAGGTACGTACATACCTATGTGTTGATTGATGTAGTATCATGATTTTAAGAAGGAAAGTTATGTAGTAGCATGTATAGGACTATGTTGAGTTCATATATGATTTTTATTATGTTGGATTATGCATGTTTTATGCCGTTGTGTAAACATGTTGATTTTGAGATTTATATTATGAGAATTATATCATGTTTGTATGGAAGATTGATGCAAGCATGTTGGTTGGGAACTTTAATTTTATTAATTCACATGGGGGAATTAATATATTTATTAGTACTGGATCATGATTGATCATTGTTCCCTTTTGAGTATTTCACTGCTTTATAAGGACCGAAGGCCTTATTTGGTAAGTTGATATTTTTATACCTATGAAAGGTAATTTGGTTGTTGTATAGGTTCAACAAATAAGAAAGATTGAGTTAAAGTTGGTATTAATCTTGGATTGTTAAGTTATGTGATCACTTATCTAATCTTAAGATAAATATGGAAGTTTATGATTGTTGATTGATTATGATGTTTGTTTTACTTGTGAGTCATAACAAGTAATAACTGGTAAATCATGTAAAGTGAAACTGGATAGCAATAGCTTTAGCCTGGTGCACGTCTGAAGTGTTGGACAATTAGGAGTTGGGGGTACATGGTGAGCGTGCCATGGCTTTTGCTGGGGCCGGATTGATCACCGTGTCCTGTTTTATTTAAAAAGGTTCCTCGATATCGTAGGTCATGGGAATACGGAGTCGCGCCCGTATTTCGTCTTCCAAAGGGAAGACTGGTTTTAGTTAGACAACTCGGTCCATTGACTATTCCTTTTAAGTAATAAGAATGTTGTTAAAGTTTAGTTCAGTAAAAGTTATCTGCAAGTTATTATGTTATTATTTATTCCTGCTTACTATTTATTAGTATCATGTTAAGATTGTTTATTTATTTAGTATGTAGCAGTAGTACTCAGCTTTGCTGATTACGTGCTTTTATTTGTGTATGTTGATCATCGCTATGCCTTATTGATCCTGTGATGACACATTTTGGTGAGCAGTCTCTAGGGATCAATAGTGCATTGTGCATCTACATGTTTGAAGATGATGCATCATTGGGTTCGGGATTGGAGAGCTTGTTAGACTATTTATCATACTTTAAGTTTATGCTTTTCGTAGTTGACTTTGATTTTGTTGGTTTGACTTTTGGAGTTGACTTTGCAGTTGACTAAGTTTTATTTATAAAGTTTATTTATTATGTTTTCCGCTGTAAAATTCTGAATAAGACGATACGTTTTCACACGGGTAATAATACTTTGATAATTCTCTATGTTTTATATTAAAAAGGGTATTTTAGAAAAGAGAGAATTGTCGGGGTGTTACAAAGTGGTATCTGGGAGCTTTAGGTTTTTATTGGTCTTTCGTGCCAACTTTAAGTCTTTAGGCGCCTAACTAGCTAGTTACCTAAAATGAATTTCTTAGAATTGAGCTCCTACTTATTCATTGTGTTCAAATTAACTTTCGAAAGTTCTTTTTTCAAGATTTCAAGTATTATTTCGGTTCGAATTAATTTTTTCAAAGGGTCTGGAAATTTTTTATATTGTGTCCGAAAATTTTTTATTTTTATTTTTATTGAGTTCGAAAATTTCGAACTATACTGTTTAATTTATTTTATTATCATTTTTTTCGGTTCCTTTATGAATTTGAAATTATTTATTTAAATTATTTTAATACTCTAGTTTATTCTTATTATTTTATGAGAGATGGGTAGTATAAGAAGGGCATATAGGATAGAAATATTATATGTCTGCATTAAATAGTTAGTTTAGCATGATTATATTTTTCTTCCCTGCTAACTGTTTATGTTATTCCTATGCTTTATGTTGTTGGTTATTCTTGCTTATTGTTTATTGTTGGGATTATACGTTAAGTGAGAGTACCAATTACTTATAGAAGTTATATTTATTTGTTATAGATTCCTAGCCATGTCTGATAGAGAAGATACTAGAGACGGGAGCTACTACAACCCTATTGTGTTGAGTGGTGATAAGAGTGATGGAGGTTATGAGTCTGACAGTGATAGCTACACTAGCCTAGAGATAATTGTGCGTTATGTGTTAAAAGTAGGCATCCCTGTTAGCGATATATGAAGTAATTCAAGAGTTTGATCGTACTAGAGGGCAAACCCGAGAGACATCTACAATGCTACTTGGAGACCTTATCCGAGCGATGTGAGTACTTCAGAGTTGGATGAAAATGGACATCAACCCAAAAGGATTCGAAGATCTACTAGATCTAGGAATTCAGGTTATTAATATTATAGTTGAGACTCTGGGACTTTGAAGATGAAATGTTTACTCCATAAAAGTATGAAGAAAATAAGGGTAGAAATGATAATGTAACTCCATAGAGTATTTATTTATGTTCTAAGGTTAGTAGTTGAATAAGTAGCTAAGCTACAATGGTTTAAATTTCCTTCTTTAACATCTTGATATTGTCGAGGAATAAGAACCTGTTCTCCCCAGCTTATTTTTAGTTCAGTTCAGTTAAGTTCAGTTCCTAAATGATAATCATTACTATTAATTAGTTATAATTTAATTCATTTCAGTTCAGTTTAGTTCAGTTCAGTTCAGTTCAATTCAGTTCAGTTCAGTTTAGTTCTGTTCAGTTCAGTTCAATTCAGTTCCGTTCAGTTCAGTTCAGTTTAATTGTTTTATGCCGAAGAGAACAGGCCCTAAGTTGGTTATTTTGGATTGGAAAAATATTATTATTATCGTTTGAGGAATAAAAGTAAAGATTTAGTTACTCAAGTGAGCAAGAATTTATTTTGGCACGTGAATGGGAATATTTTATTTTATCTTATTGTTGTGATTGAATTTTATCCTCACATGTGTTATTCTTGATGTGAATATTTTCATGAATGATTATATGTTCCATGATGATTTATTATGTGATATTATTATAACTTCATGAGAAATTATATGTTGATGCGATCTTTATGGTCAAATCAAATGTTGCCTTCATAGAGAATGGCATGTAAGTTATGTATCGAAACCTAGAGTAGAGTTACGTTAAAACTTTAGGTCGCGCAGTAAAATGGCTAACAATGATAACGATTTAGCTTCTGCTGTTCGCCTATTGGCGGAGAATTTGACTCGTGAAAGAGCTGAGCGTCCCGATCTTGCTGGGACATGTTTGAAAGATTAGCCAAAGTTAAACCACCGTACTTTAAGGGGCAAGCTGACCCTACCTTCTTAGAAAGTTGGATTAGGGAGTTTGAAATGATTTTTGGAGCTATAAAGTAGGTCAAGCTATATTGTATTTGAAAGATGAGGCTGACTTATGGTGGAAAGAAAATGGAAATAGACTTAGTGTTGTGGAAAGATTTAATTGGGATTCCTATATTGCTGCTTTAAGAGGAAAATTTTACCTTGCTTTTATGATAAAACAAAAGGCTCGGGAGTTCATAAACCTTAGGATGGGGAGTATGACTATCTCTGAGTACTATAGTAAGTTCATAGCTGTCGAGGTCTGCACCTGAGGTAGTTGCCACTTAAGAGCTAAAGGCTCAAAGCTTTGAGCAAGGTTTGACTGAGGAAATCCAATCGTGGTTAGGTGATGAGACCTTTGTGCACTAGTGGAAAAAAGCCCATCTGATGCGGTCAAAACCGGGCTTACTGATCCGGTTTTGGTCCGCATCGGATGGGCTCGCAGCAGATCCAAAATATTTATTGATCCGGTCCAAAACCGGATCAGTAAATTATTACTGATCCGGTTTTAGGTGAAAACCAGATCAGTTAACTAAGGGCCCGTTCGTTATCGTTTTTTGTTTTCCGTTTTCAGTTTTTTTGAAAACTAAAAACCAAAAACAGGAAACCAGAAAAAGTGATTTTCACTTTTTAGTTGTCAGTTTTCAAAATCATCATGTTCCAAATAAATTTGACTAATTTTTTATTCATTATAGGACATATATCATATGACTTTGAAAATGAAAAAACCAAAAAACAGAAAACACAGTAATACCGAATGGGCCCTAAGTCAACTGATTCGGTTTTCACCCAAAACCGGATCAAATAACCCCCAAAAAACCAAATTTTTTTTTTCCATTTTTTCATTATTAATCAATACAAAATCAATAATATATATAAATACTCATTTTATTAAGCATATTATGCTCAATTGAAGCATAAATAATTAGATACATAAATTTCCCACTTCTTTATTAATTTTACAACAAGCATCCTCAATCTCCTCCTCTCTAGTACAAAGTATACAAGTAGCATCCTATACTTACAACAACAAATTGCTCCAAAACAGAGCTATACAACAGATTCTTGAGCCATAAGAGAGTTTGTTAGGACACCTGAGTAGCCAGCAGAATGAATTGCCTCCACAAGCAATGCCATAGGGTTGTTGGAAGCTTCATTTACCTCAAGCTTCAACTTCTTGAGCTGTAAGAAAGTAGAAACTTTTCAGCATGATTTCTCTCAAGCAACAAAGCAAAGATAGGTAGAGACTGGAGAAATGAGATCAAGAAATTACCGTCTGCAGGGGTAAGGCAGCAAGGGGAGGGGGTCTGCAGAGGGGCAGCAAGGGGGGGCAGCAGGGTGGGGGGCCTACAGGGGGGCAGCAGGGTGGGGGTCTGCAGGTGAGGTGGCATTGGATCTTGCACTGCACTCTTTAATTCCCTAGCTTTAAGCTCATCCCGAAACGTGTACTGACTACTGAGGATAGAGGAAAAATATATGGAAGCATCTCAGTCACAAATGTTCGACAGGAAATTAAGACTGTAACTCCATAATGAAAAACAAGGAGGAGCTTTCAATGATGTACATAAATCACAATTTGAGAATTCATTCCATAAATACAAGACATCTTCGCTTTCGAACTTGGCATTCCTTAATATCATCAGAAGACTGCATAAATCCATCATATAAACTTGCTTAGCTCAACATTCACACACACTAAAAATAAACAGTGACATAAAAGTAGTTCATGATACAAAGGTAGCTCACAGCAGCGGAGCAAGTGAGCAACATACAATAGCTTACTCAAAACCAAACCTGGTGTTCTCATCTAGTGTATGTTGCTCACTTGCTCGGCTGGGGAATTGGGGGAGGGGGTCAATAGTAGGTCGAGTCAAAAGTCTGTCATTTAATAAGGTGTTCTTATCTAAATTCTTTACGATAATGAGCTACAGTTTATATTATATCTCTCTCTGGTCTGATATGGTCTAAATTTATCTCATCTGATTTGAATCTTTATGTTTTGGTCTTGTATAGTCTAGTACTTTATGGTGTGTGTTGATCCATCCGGTCTAATATGATTTTAACAAAAATGCTTAATACATTCATGAAATAAATAGAAAAGAACATAGCCAAGGCCATATGTGATTTATTTTACCATATGTTTTCCCTTGTACAAACTAATTGTATCAATCTTGTTCAATGAAGGTCTTGTTATCAAAAGGCACTATCCAATAAAAGTCATCTGGCCTATCAGACAACCCTTCTCATTTAGACAATAGAAACACAGAGACATATAGGTCATAGGATGTTCTATAAGTTATAAAGGGTGCTATTACCTGCTGGCTGAGGATGTGAGGTACTCTAACTCTCTTGGAACCATCAGCCATGCGCTCGCTTAGTAACTGGCTTTCTAGTGGAGCATTATCAATCTGCAAGTATTTCAGCATTGATGTCAAACAGCGCCGACTTCTTGATTTGGGTTATAACATGCCAAATGAGATTCATTTCTTTCAAAGTTTCATATGTCCCTCTTCCCTTCTTTATCTGTCTTTTTTCTTTTCTTTTTCCTTGCTTCTTGTAGACTCCTCATGACTTTGTGAATCATGCTGCAAGATATGTTTTCATCAACAGGTTTCGAACAGAACGTTTAAAAAGAAAATCATAAGAAGAACCACAGACCATCGGGATATGTGATCATATCCCATGAACTTCCTAAGACAGTCTGCTGAAAGTTATCAGTTTCCTAAGAGAACTTCCTGATTTATCAGCTAACCAGCTAGGACAGTCTGCTGAAAGTTTACTCACAGACCAGCAACTATGATATATTGTACTTGTACAAATTAAAATATTCACATCCATTCCAAATTCAATTTGTGACAGAGCTCTTAGTTGTACACTATATTAGAAGTTTACCTCTCGAATATTAGAAGAGCCTGGCCTTTCTACACAGCTTGAGATTTTTGGCACTTAAAGGATTGAATGATTGGCTCTTTCACCTATGTCCAAGCAAAGTAGATCACAAGTCAGAAGTTATAGCCTAGATAAGTACCATTTTGAAACATGAACATATCACTAGCTATAATATAATAGCTTACCGTACTTGCCTTCCTAGACCGCTTGTCTTGAGATGGCCTGCTGCAGATTACATCATCAGCTTCATTGCAGTTCTTACTATGCCCATTTAATTTGGGTTTACCATTCCCAGGTACGGTACTCTCTCTTGAAACTGCTGGCTGCGAAATATTAAATTAAAACTGAATCAGTAATACAATGTATGCATTAGTAAGAACAAAACAAGGGTGAATGCTTCAGTAAAATTGTCATCGTCACCATAGCTTCAAAATCCAACGTCTTTCTGACTTCATGTAGTTTCCTCTCAGCTGCATCTGAATGAATTACACGCTTGCCTAAGACAGATTATGATGGACATAAGATAATATTGTACGAGCTTGAAAAACAACGAGCATGAGTATAATGCACCTAGACAAACCTAGCCTGCGGTTGCTTGTAGCTTCAACAAATCCATCTTGGGCCATTTTGTCAATCAGTTTTCTTACAGTGGTTTGGTTAGCATCACCATCAAGTTTGCTTTGAAGTTTGCTGATTGTGACATAATCCATTGGAAGAGCATGGTATAAGCCTGCACTCAGAACCAATGTTACCTAATTCCCTAATTCCCCCGCGAATTGCGAATTGAGAAAAGCGAATTATGGTCGGTTTTGGTTCATTTTTTGCCCATTTTGGGCGAATTGGCAAATTCAAAAGGCGAATTAGATAGCGAATTAGGTAACACTGCTCAGAACTTATAAGTCAGGACACTATAGATCAGAACAAAAAACTAAAATAAGACATCATCTAGAGCAGTGATTTATGATCTTCACAGAATCAATAATTTTATATGATATCAATTCAAATTATAAAGAAGCAAAGAACACCATAGATACATCAAAAAGCCATAAATATTCGTAAATTGGGGAAAAAAATCAAGATTTAATTAAGAAAAGGCCAACAACTATATTAATGTTTACAATCCCAGATCTATCATCACAATCAAAAATTCGCAATTAACAGTTCATAATCAAAGGAATTATAACACGATTATACGACGATAATCCTTCCGGCAATGCGTGAGCTCCAGTGTACTGAGCAAACTTAAGAACAGCCCTCTGACCATATGGTCTAGCAGATTGAACAATGATGTCCTGAGGGTTTTCAATTGCTACAATAATCCTAGCAGCCATTTGAAGCTTTTCCCATGTCTTAGCAAGGTTTATGATGTGAATACCTATATGCGTAACCAATCCAAAAATAAATTACATGCTTAAGGCGACTTTACATCCCCATACTTTGATATATATACTATGTAAACAAAACAATTGCGTTAATTTAATTTACAAACCAATTACATGCTAATTTTTTCATGGATCACTATAACTCAATTATAGTCCTCATTTTTTCATGATAATTCACCCACTAATTTATAATTGGATCAAAGCAGCCACACCATTTACATCTAATCAACAAACATCAATTGAGCATAAACAATACGGTTTTTTCACCAATTACCCCTGACAAATAAATTTATTCACCAAATACCCCCACTTTTTTTCGAATTCACCAGATACCCCTGACCTTTGAAAAAATTCACCAGATGCCCAAATGACTAACGGCGGTTAACTCCGTTAGTCATTAACCCTAAAAAACCTTAATTAAATCCTTAAAACCCTAACTCTAAAAACCCTAAAAGCCCACCAGGCCCCCACCCACCTTTGACCAACCACCCCCAACCCCCCAACCCCCCAACCCACCACCCCCCACAATAACCCCAGCCCCACCACCCCCCTCCCCGTCCCCCTTCGAAGCCCGCGCCTCCCCTCCCCCTCCCCCTCCCCTCCCCGCCGGAAAATCACTCCCCCTCCCCCTCACCCCTTCGAAGCGCCTCCAATTCCCCCTCCCACAAAGCCTCCCTCTCCTCCCCTGTGTAGCCGCGCCTCCCCCTTCCCCCACCCCTTCGAACTTAGTCGCCCCCCCCTCCCCTCCCCTCCCCCGTTAGTCATTAACCCTAAAAAACCTTAATTAAATCCTTAAAATCCTAACTCTAAAAACCCTAAAAGCCCACCGCCTTTCACCCACCACCCCCAACCCACCACCCCCAACCCACCACCCCCCCACAATAACCCTAGCCCCACCACCCCCCCTCCCCGTCCCCCTTCGAAGCCCGCGCCTCCCCTCCCCCCTAACCCTCCCCCGCCGGAAAATCACTCCCTCTCCCCCTCACCCCTTCGAAGCGCCTCCAACTCCCCCTCCCACAAAGCCTCCCTCTCCCTCCCCGTGTAGCCGCGCCTCCCCCCTTCCCCCACCCCTTCGAACTTAGTCGCTCCCCCTCCCCTCCCCTCCCCCCGCCGCAAAATCGTGAATCCAAAGCCCCCCCACCCCTTCGAACTCGGTTGATGACTCGGACTTCTTTAACGCTAATGGCGGATCTAGTACGAGATCGAGTGAGGGAGGGGAAGGCGCCGGCGAGTGGGAGGGGGACTCGGATCTGGTGACGAAGCTCGTCGGGGCGAAACTCGGTGGATCTAGTGACGATGGGGGGAGGGGCGGCCGCACGGGGGAGGGGAGCTGCGGGGGGAGGGGCGCTGGGAGAGGGGGTCTGCGTGGGGCCGCCGGAAGGGGGAAGGGAGGGGGCCCGCGTGGTTGCTGCGGGGGAGGGGGGGAGGGGTGGGACCGGGGTTGGGTGGTGGGCTGGTGGGTCTAGGGTTTGGGGGGGCTAGGGTTGGGTTAGGCGGAGAGAGAGTTAGGGTGTTTAGGGTTTACTTAGGGTTTAGTTAGGTTTAATTAGGTTTAATTAGGTTTAATTAGGGTTTTTAGGTTAATTAGTTAATTAGTTAACGGAACACTAACGTCCGTTAGTCAAAAGGGCATTTTTGGTATTTTTTTTAAAAGTCCGGGAGATCTGGTGAATTTTTTCAAAGGTCAGGGGTATCTGGTGAATTCGAAAAAAAGTGGGGGTATTTGTGAATAAATTTTTTTGTCAGGGGTATTTGGTGAAATAACCGTAAACAATAACATAAACTCGATTAACCCATATAATTACCTAAAAAAAATCCCATTTTTTGTATAAAAATAAAAAAGCCCATAATTCAAATTCCCATATCCCGAATCCAATAATCATTAAAACCAACAACATAATCAAAAATCACACAAACAGAAAAACCCCATCTACAAATCTCCTTGCATAAAATGTACCAAATTCTCATTCAAACACATTTGATATCACAAAACAAAAAAAATTTAAAAACCCAGAACCAAAAAGACAGAAAATTCTATACCATCAGAACGGCGCTTGAAGACGTAACTTCTCATGTTAAGAACGGTTCTGTAAATCTGAGTCTGCTCTATAGCTTAAATGTGTCCTTTTCTATCTCAAATTTAACAGCCACTCGAAAACGAAAAACCTAATCACCAAATCAATTTGACATTCATGCATCTGGAAACCAACAGATCGAACTAATCACAACCAAATACAGCACAAATCATTAAATAGCACTACTGTTGGTTTTTCCAAATTATATGAACAGGCACAATAAAACAAGCCACCATCAAAACAACAGTGATAGGAAGAGAGGGATAAGACAGTCCAGAAGATTATATAAAGCATAATACTATCTGTTGAAATTATGGAACCCAATAATTTCGCACAAAGTAGAGCAAAAAGATTTCAGAAAAAAACAAATAAGATTTGCCCTTGAACTAAGCATCTACATCTAAACTCAACTTAAAACTAAAGCTCCGTCCCATAGTTTGGCTTTCCCAACAGTTTTTGATACCCAAAAATTCTAAAACCCAGAAGGGCAGAATTCTTACTCCCAGCCAGTGGCTGCTGGTGGAGCATCTGAGCTGATAATAGGAGCTTCTACCATTGTTGGTGGAACAACCTCATACCAACCATGATCAGCAGCTGCAAAACAAGGAATCCATTAAAACCTTAGCAAAAACTAATTCGTGTAGTTGCATGAAATTCAAAATCACGAAGGTCATTCTATACTCACAGAGATAAAAAAAAAACGAATCAAAACTTTTATATGTTCATAAATGCAGACAATATATGTAGTGTACAAAGCATAACAAGATGATATATGTTGCTATCTTGAATTATCAAAGAATGTCATTTCTTTTCAAGGAACTTCAGAAGGAACCATTACACCAATCTCTAACAAAATGTACAGCACAGCAATAAGAACAAAGATTTACCTGGAGCTGCTGCAGCAGTCCAATCAGCAGCACCATCAACTGGAGCCACAGGTGCAGCGGCAGCGACTTCAGGGGTAGTCCCCTTAATGGTCGGGTAGCGCAGCCCATAGATCAGATCCAAGAGCAGCCATTGCACCGCCACCGTATTCAATATTTCCAAAATCTGTAACAGCAGCAATTTCTTCCTCTTCTTGATCCTTGGTATCATCAGCTTCCCTGAAGAAAAATAGATCAACCTGCACAGAGCAGCCACACACAGATAAAGAAACAAGGACAAGCACAGAAACTTCTCAGCCGAACTTTTAGGACCCTACTTTGAAAATATAACACATTACACAATCATATGATATTAAAGTGTAACTGAAAATACAATACATAACATGGGAAAAGAAAAATCCCTTTGTAATTGCACACATACCATAACATCCCAGCTGTGTCCTGGACTAAGGGTTCCACACATCTGCAACACCATACGAGCCAAAAGCCAGAACAAACAACCGATGCTGTGTTTGCCTTTGTTGTTTGCAGGGATACCAATGTCCACGTAACGCATGGGAGAATCAGTGTCACAGAAGGCAATTGTGGGAATGTTTCCAAGGGCAGCTTCCTTAATAGGCTGCAAGATACACGTTTCAAAAAAAGAAATTGATCAGTATATAAGACTACAAGAATTACCACATCATACAATTAACACCAATCTAGTGTCACCTGATGATCGGTCCTGGGGTCAGTTAGGATCAGAAGACGAGGCTCGCTGAAAGAGGTTTGAAGCTGGTTAGTGAATGTACCAGGAGTGTGCCTCCCGGCAATTGCGTGAGCTCCAGTGTACTGAGCAAACTTAAGAACAGCCCTCTGACCATATGGTCTAGCAGATTGAACAATGATGTCCTGTGGGTTTTCAATTGCTATAATAACCCTAGCAGCCATTTGAAGCTTTTCCCATGTCTTAGCAAGGTTTATGATGTGAATACCTATATGCATAACCAATCCAAACATAAATTCCATGCTTAAGGCGACTTTACATCCCGATACATTGATATATATACTATGTAAACAAAACAATTGCATTAATTTAATTTACAAACCAATTACATGTTAATTTTTTCATGGATTAATGTAACTCAATTGTAGTCCTCATATTGTCATGATAAATCACCGACTAATTTACAATTAGATCAAAACAGCCACAATATTTCCATCTAATCAACAAACATCAATTGAGCATAAACAATAACACGAACTCGATTAACCCATATAATAACCTCGAAAAAAAACATAAAAATCTCTTCTTCTTTTTTGTATAAAATGAAAAACCCATAATTCAAATTCCCATATCCCAAATCCATTAATAATTAAAACCAACAACATAATAAAAAATCAACACCAACAGCAAAACCCTATTTACAGATCTCCTTACATAATCAGTACCAAATTCTCATTCAAACACATTTGATATCACAAAACACAATTTTTCCAAAAAAAAACCAGAAATTAGGGTTAGGGTTTCATGAAATTTCAAGAAACACAGAAAAAAACCCAAAAATCAGTAACTAAACACGAAAAACCTCGAGATCTGCAGCGATGAAGATGAACGACGAGGGAGGAGATGAGAAGTGCTGGCGAGATGAACGCCAAGGGGCTGAGAGAGATCTACGAGGTGATGAACGACGGGGTGAAGATCACTTTGTTTGTCTTCGCTGATGAACGACGAACGAACGAACAGTGCAAGAGAGGAGGTTGCTTCGTTCGTGAGAGGAGAGAAAAGAGTGAGAGAGAGACAGAGGAGGGAAGAGGATGAGTGAGTGAGAGAGAGAAAGGAAGGTCTAAGCTAAATGGAGCAAGCAGACAGAGGCGCGAGAAATGAAATTGGGTGAAGGAGGGAAAACGCGGGTTTTTCCTTCAGAAAAAATAACGAAAAATCTGATCCGGTCCTTTAGTGAATCGGATCAGATTTTATAAAACCAGAGCAGTTTCTAAAATCTGATCCGGTTCACTAAAGGACCGAATCAGATATTTCGCCCATCTTTCCCTTCTATTTTTTTAATGATTTTCGGATGCGGTTTTGTAAAAACCAGATCTGTTACTAAGTGACAGATAAGTTTTTTTCCATTAGTGGTGTCCTTAGATGTTGTGTATGGAAGAGCAACCCACATTTATGGTCTTCATTTGAGGCGTGATAAAAAGAATGTTGTAGTGGGTGAGGAAAAAAAAGGGATTTTAATGTTGGAGGAAATCATGAGAGCTTAAAGAGGAATAGAAATGGGAATGGAAATTTCCAAGGAAGAAATGGTCAAGACTTGAATAATAAGGGCCAGTCTGAGAGGAGTTACAATTGTAAGAAGTGTATGTAGTAAGAACCATCCTGGTAGAGACTGTAAAGGGGATCTTGCGACCTATTTGTTTATTTCGCCATCCATTATTACAAGTTTGGGATTAGTAGACTTTGAAGTAATTGACCTGCCCATAAGTAAGCCTACCGGAGAAGTCATAATGTGTACCAAGTTGTTTAAAGATTTGCCTCTGAAGATAGGAGACTGTGTGTTTCCTTCTAATTTGATAGAGTTTAATCTGGGAGACCTAGATGTTATTCTTGGGATGAATTGGTTAGGTTGCTATAAGGCCAAAATAGATTGTGAAGCTCAGAAAGTAGTATTGAGAAGCCCTTTGGGGAAGTTAACTTCGTATTGACGTTTTGGGAAGCCTAAGAACTTTGGGGTCATTTCTGCAATGCAAGTGAAGAAGTTGGTGAAGAAGGGACGTGAGTTGTTTTTTCTGTAGTGTGCAAGATAATATAATTCGAGGTTTATTAAGTGTAAATTGAGGTTTATGGGTGTTAAGTGTGATCTAGCAGCTCGAAAGTGAAGAGGTTGGATTGAAGATTGAGGATGTACCAATTGTGAATGAGTTTATGGATGTGTTTCCAAGTGAGATTTCTGGTATGCCGCCTGCAAGAGCCGTTGAGTTCACCATAGACTTAGTTCCTGGTACTGCACCTACATCTAAGGCACCCTATAGAATGGCACCTCCTGACATGAGTGAATTGAAGACGCAGTTGCAAGAGCTGTTTGATAAAGGTTATATTAAGCCTAGTGCATCACCTTGGGGAGCTCCTGTGTTGTTTGTTAAGAACAAAGATGGGAGTATGAGGTTTGTGTATTGATTATAGGGAGTTGAACAATGTAACCATCAAGAACAAATATCCTTTGCCTAGGATAGATGACATATTCGATCAATTGAATGGAGCGAGCGTGTTCTCGAAGATTGATTTGCGTTCGGGGTATCACCAGTTGAGGGTAGCTGATAAGGATATACCTAAGACTGCGTTTAGGACTCGTTATGGTCATTATGAGTTTACGGTAATGCCGTTTGGGTTAACCAATGCACCTGCCATATTTATGGACTTGATGAATAGGATTTTCCATGAGTTCTTAGATAAGTTCGTTGTTGTATTCATTGATGATATTCTGATTTATTCGAAGAATGAAAAAGAGCATGATGAATACTTGAGGATTATATTGGAGACGCTTAGGAAGAATCAGTTGTATGCCAAGTTCTCTAAGTGTGAGTTTCGTTTGGAGAAAGTAGCATTTTTGGGTTACTATGTGTCTAAGGAAGGAGTCTCTGTAGATTCTGCTAAGATTCAAGCTGTGAGTGAGTGGCCAACTCCAAAGAATGTGTCAGATATCAGAAGTTTCCTAGGTCTAGCTGGCTATTATAGAAGATTTGTGAGAGATTTCTCGAAGATAGCAAGGCCAACGATCAATTTGATGAAAAAGGAGTCAATATTCGAGTCGAGTGAGAAGTGCGAGGAAGCTTTTCAGATTTTAAAAGAGCGTTTGACCTCCGCACCTGTTTTGACCCTGCCTGATGGGAACGAGGGATTTGAGGTGTATAGTGATGTTTCAAAGAATGTTTTGGGTTGTGTGTTGCAGCAGAATGGGAAGGTGATCGTGTATGCGTCGCGTTAATTGAAACCTTATGAGGCTAATTACCCTACCCATGATCTAGAGTTAGCTACGATCGTGTTTGCCTTGAAAATTTGGAGACATTACCTTTATGGGACAACCTGTAAGATCTTTATTGACGATAAGAGTTTGAAGTGCATTTTCACCCAAAAAAAAAGACCTCAATATGAGGCAGAGGAGATGGTTAGAGTTGATTAAGGATTATGATTTAGACTTCCAGTATCATGAAGGGAAGGCAAATGTAGTTGTCGATGCTTTGAGTAGAAAGTCGAGCCATAGCATGAATGACTTGGTAGTTCCTGAGGAATTGTGTCGAGATATGCAAAGACTTAGCCTAGAAATCTTAAATCCTGGGGAGGTCGAGGCAAGATTGAGTGCTTTGTCATTGGGGTTGTTAGTTTTCGACGAGATCAAAGAGGGTCAAGTTGGAGATGAGCACCTAGATAAGATTAAGGAGAAGATCAATCAAGGTAAGGAAGTTGATTTTAATATCCATGATGATGGAAGTTTGAGGTTCAAGGGAAGGTGGTGTGTACCACAAAAATGTGATGAGATTAAGAAACGTCTTATGGATGAGGGGCATAATACTCCATATTCTGTGCACCTTGGAGGTGATAAGTTGTATAAGGATCTTAAGGAAATCTATTGGTGGCCGAATATGAAGCGTGAGGTCGTTGAATTCATGTCAAAATGTCTAGCTTGTCAGAAAGTGAAGATAGATCGTAAGATACCAATGGGGAAAGTTCAATCCTTAGTGGTAGTATAACAATAATTATCATGCTAGAATTAGAATAGCTCATTTTGAGGCGTTATATGGAAGAAAGTGTAGAAGTTATGTTTACTGAAATGATTTTAGTGAGAATATAGTATTGGGGGCAGAATTTATTGAGGAGACTGTTAAGAATGTCAAGTTGATTCAGACTGCTCAAGATAGGCAAAAGAGATGCCGATTTAAAGCGAAGAGAAGATGAGTTTGCAGTAGGTGATAAAGTATTCCTGAAAGTAGCACCAACTAAGGGGGTGATGAGGTTTGGGAAAAAGGGCAAATTGAGTGCTAAATATGTTGGCCCATATGAGATTTTGCAAAGAATTGGGAAGGTAGCTTATAAGTTGGCATTGCCAATGAAATTTGAGAAAATGCATGATGTGTTTCATATTTCCCAACTCAAGAGATATATTCCTGACGAGAGTCATGTTTTGGAGCCTGAAAGAATCCAAATCGATAGTAGCCTCACATATGAGGAAAGGCCTGTGAGAATTCTTGGTAAGAAGGTGCGTAGTACACGCAATAAGGATGTCAATATCGTGAAGGTACTTTGGTCTAACCATGAGTCTGAATAGGCAACGTGGGAAGCTGAAGATGAAATGAAGAAGAAGTATCCAGATTTTTTTCCCTGAGGTGAGTTACGAGGGCGTAACTCGTTTTCTTTAAGGGGGGTAGAATGCGATAGAATTTCGCGCTTTTTACCTATTTTTATGGTATTTTTATGCATTTTTATGCTTATTTTGGCGATTTGCACATGTTTGTGCAAAATAAATTGATTCTCCGCATAAGAAAGGGTGTTCATGAGTAACACAAGTGATTTGAAGTTGGCAAAAGAGTGCACATGGGTGGCACAAGTATTTCTCCAATATGAGTTGAGTTAAAAACTTTTGAAAATGTGTGAGTTTTCGTGTCAAGTTTCGGGCCGAAACTTCTTTTAAGAGGGGTAGACTGTGATCCCCGTAATTTTATGGATTTTATAAATATATTTTAATATATAGTTATTTATTTTTAAATATCTTTTAGTATTTTAATGATTTATTTCTTCAAAGATTGACTAGTTGAAAGTCAAAGAAATTATTTTAATGATTTATACAAGTCAATATTTATTAAAGTCATGCTTTGAAAATTATTTAAAAGGTTTGAAATACTTATTGGATTTGGAGAAGGATTTATATTTGGGTATGAGGAGCCCAAACACTCTTAGACTTGGAAAATAATTTATAATCCTTGCCCAACTACTTTTTCCTAAGCCCACAAGGGGAAAACTATATAAACCTCATAAACTCCAAAATTTCCCCTCACAATTATTTTCTCTCTCCTCCTTTCCTCCCAAACTTTCGGCCACCTCATTCTTTTTCTCTCTTTTTCTTTTCTTCCTTCTTCCTCTTCCTTCGGTTCATCTCATTCGGCCGACCACCAGTTCCGGCCACCGCCGCCGCTCACCGGCTGACTACCAGCCACCCAGCCGTCGCCGCTACTCATTGCCGCCGGCGTGTCCCTTCTTCCTTCTTGCTTTGGTTTGGTTTCTTTTCTTCCTCCTCAAGTTTTATTCAAAGATTGTATTTTTAAGTTTTCTTTTAATTTGTTTATGTTTAAAAGTTATAAGTGATTATTTATTATTGAATCTAAGTTATATAATTTATGTATTGATGAAATAAAAATAAGATTTGCATATTTGAGTTTAAACTAGATTTTTATTATCAAAGCATGAATTTTTAGGGTTTTAAAACTTAGAAAAACCTAGTAGTTTATTATAAGTTATGAAAGTTATTGCCTTTAGGTTTCTAAGCATGTTTGAATATGTTTTAAGGGAGTTTTAATTCATGTTATATCGATGGAATTTTGAAGGAAGAATTTTTAAGGTGTTTTATGATGGATTTTAACCACTAGTGTAGTAGGTATTATGCTAGGAGGTTAAGTAATCAAGTATTATTATTAGGAAAGGTTTTAAACATGTTTAAGAGGGTTTTAAAGTATTTTATTATTGCTGTAAATTCATGAAGGATTGATTATGAATTTATATTGGTTATTTTAGCCGGAGAATTCTCTCTAGGCGATTTTTAAGACTGTTAAAGTGGCCTATCACTTTGTCTACACAAGGTACGTATATACCTATGTGTTGATTGATGTAGTATCATGATTTTAAGAAGAAAAATTATGTAGTATCATGTATAGGACTATGTGGACTTCATATATGATTTCTATTACGTTGGATTATGCATGTTTTATGCCGTTGTGTAAACATGTTGATTTTGAGATTTACATTATGAGAATTATATCATGTTTGTATGGAAGATTGATGCAAGCATGTTGGTTGGGAACTTTAATTTTATTAATTCACATGGGGGGATTAATATATTTATTAGTACTGGATCATGATTGATCATTGTTCCCTTTTGAGTATTTCACTGCTTTATAAGGATCGAGGGCCTTATTTGGTAAGTTGATATTTTTATACCTATGAAAGGTAATTTGGTTGTTGGCTAGGTTCAACAAATAAGAAAGATTGAATTAAAGTTGATACTAATCTTGGATTGTTAAGCTATGTGATCACTTACCTAATCCTAAGATAAAAAGAAAGTTGTGATTGTTTGTTGATTTTTGCTATTGGTGTTGCTTGTGAGTCATAACAAGTAATAACTGGTAATCATGTAAAGTGAAACTGGATAGCAATAGCTTTAGACTGGTGCACGTCTGAAGTGTTGGACAAATAGGAGTTGGGGTACATGGTGAGCGTGCCATGACTTTTTCTGGGACCGGATTGATCACCGTGTCCTGTTTTATTTAGAAAGGTTCTTCGATATCGTAGGCCACGGGAATACGAAGTCGCGCCTATATTTCGTCTTCCAAAGGGAAGGATGGTTTTAGTTAGACAACTCGGTCTATTGACTATTCCATTCAAAGTAATAAGAATGTTGTTAAAGTTTAGTTCAGTAAAAGTTATCTGCAAGTTATTATACTATTGTTCTTTCCTGCCCACTATTTATTAGTATCATGTTAAGATTGTTTATTTATTTAGTATGTAGTACACAGCTTTGCTGATTACGTGATTTTGTTTGTGTATGTTGATCATGGCTATGCCTTATTGATCCTGTGATGACACATTTTGGTGAGCAGTCTTTAGGGATCAATATTGCATTGTCCATCTACAGGTTTGAAGATGATGCATCATTGGGTTCGGGATTGGAGAGCTTGTTAGACTATTTATCATACTTTAAGTTTATGCTTTTCGTAGTTGATTTTGATTTGGTTGGTTTGAGTTTTGGAGTTGACTTTGTAGTTGACTAAGTTTTATTTATAAAGTTTATTTATTATGTTTTCCGCTGCAAAATTCTGAATAAGCCGATACGTTTTCACACGGGCGATAATACTTTGAGAATTCTCTATGTTTTATATTTAAAAGGGTATTTTTAGAAAAGAGAGAATTGTCGGGGTGTTACATAGAGAGAGTGTTTTCATGGTGTTTTATGATGGATTTTAACCTCTAGTATAGTAAGAATTATGCTAGGAGGTTTAATAACCAAGTTTTATTACTTAGGAAAGGTTTTAAACATGTGTAAGAAGGATTTAAAATATTTTATTATTGCTGTAAATTCATAGAGGATTGATTATGAATATATATTGGTTGTTTAAGGCGGAGAATTCTCTCTAGGCGATTTTTAAGACTGTTAAAGTGGCCTATCAGTTTGTCTATACAAGGTACGTACATACCTATGTGTTGATTGATGTATTATCATGATTTTAAGAAGGAAAGTTATGTAGTAGCATGTATAGGACTATGTTGAGTTCATATATGATTTTTATTATGTTGGATTATGCATGTTTTATGCCGTTGTGTAAACATGTTGATTTTGAGATTTATATTATGAGAATTATATCATGTTTGTATGGAAGATTGATGCAAGCATGTTGGTTGGGAACTTTAATTTTATTAATTCACATGGGGGGATTAATATATTTATTAGTACTGGATCATGATTGATCATTGTTTCCTTTTGAGTATTTCAGTGCTTTATAAGGACCGAAGGCCTTATTTGGTAAGTTGATATTTTTATACCTATGAAAGGTAATTTGGTTGTTGGCTAGGTTCAACAAATAAGAAAGATTGAATTAAAGTTGATACTAATCTTGGATTGTTAAGCTATGTGATCACTTACCTAATCCTAAGATAAAAAGAAAGTTGTGATTGTTTGTTGATTTTTGCTATTGGTGTTGCTTGTGAGTCATAACAAGTAATAACTGGTAAATCATGTAAAGTGAAACTGGATAGCAATAGCTTTAGACTGGTGCACGTCTGAAGTGTTGGATAAATAGGAGTTGGGGTACATGGTGAGCGTGCCATGGCTTTTTCTGGGGCCGGATTGATCACCGTGTCCTGTTTTATTTAGAAAGGTTCTTCGATATCGTAGGCCATGGGAATACGAAGTCGCGCCCATATTTCGTCTTCCAAAGGGAAGGATGGTTTTAGTTAGACAACTCGGTCCATTGACTATTCCATTCAAAGTAATAAGAATGTTGTTAAAGTTTAGTTCAGTAAAAGTTATCTGCAAGTTATTATACTATTGTTCTTTCCTGCCTACTATTTATTAGTATCATGTTAAGATTGTTTACTTGTTTAGTATGTAGTACTCAGCTTTGCTGATTAGGTGCTTTTGTTTGTGTATGTTGATCATGGCTATGCCTTATTGATCCTGTGATGACCCATTTTGGTGAGCAGTCTCTAGGGATCAATAGTGCATTGTCCATCTACAGGTTTGAAGATGATACATCATTGGGTTCGGGATTGGAGAGCTTGTGTAGTTTATTTACATTAGTTTTGAGTTATACTTTTCATAGTTGGTTTGGTTTGGTTTTAATGTTGACTTTGGTTTCGTTGGTTGGTTTTGGAGTTGACTTTGTTGTTGACTAAGTTTTTTTTATGAAGTTTATTTTTATTTTTTTCCGCTGCAAAATTCTGAATAAGCCGATACGTTTTCACACGGGCGATAATACTTTGATAATTCTCTATGTTTTATATTCAAAGGTATTTTAGAAAAGAGAGAACTGTCGGGGTGTTACAAAGTGGTATCTGAGAGCTTTAGGTTTTTATTGGCCTTTCGTGCCAACTTTAAGTCTTTAGGCGCCTAACTAGCTAGTTACTTAAAATAAATTTCTTAGAATTGAGCTCCTACTTATTCATGGTATTTAAATTACCTTTGAAAAGTCTTTTTCAAGATTCTAATATTATTTCGATTCGAATGTAGAAAGGGGGGTCCGAAACTTTTTTTTTATATTATGAGGTTCGAATTTTTTTTTATGTTCGAAATTTTTGAACCATGTTTTTTTTTCGGTTCCTTACAAATTCGAAATTTTTTTTATTTAAATTATCTTCAATACTCTAGTTTATTTTATTATTTTATGAGAGATGGGTAGTATAGGAAGGGCATATAGGATAGAAATATTATATGTCTGCATTAAATAGTTAGTTCAGCATGATTATATTTTTCTTCCCTGCTAACTGTTTATGTTATTCTTATGCTTTATGTTGTTGGTTATTCTTGCTTATTGTTATTGTTGGGATTATACGTTAAGTGAGAGTACTAGTTGTTTATAGAAGTTATATTTATTGTTATAGATTCCTAGCCATGTCTGAAAGAGAAGATACTAGAGTAGGGAGCTATTACAACCCTATCGTGCTGAGTGATGATGAGAGTGATGGAGGTTATGAGTCTGATGATGATAACTACACCGAACTAGAGTTCATTATGCGTAATGTATTAAGTGCTGGCATACCTGATAGTAATGATGAGATTCCTCATGAGTTTGACCGTGCTAGAGGACAGACCAGAAGTGATATTTACGAGACCATATAGTGATTCCGAGTCAGAGGAGGACGAGCCTCAACCTAAATGAAGATCCACGAGATTTAGAAGATATGTTTATTATAATAGTGAAGACATTGATGAATTTGTAGATGAGCTTTTCACTCCAGAGAACTACATGGAATCAAAGGATAGGACTGATGATGTTTCACCTTAGATTATTTACCTATTTATTTATGTTTTAAAGAATAATATTGGATAATTCGTCCAGCAGTGGTTGAATTTATCTCATAGTACCTTTATTTTATTTTTTTTAGGAAAAGTACAGTATTATGGTTTAGAAAAAAAATTGTTATTAGCATCTATTGAGGAATAAAAGTTAAATATTTAGTTATCCAAGTGAGCAAGAATTTATTTTGGCACGCGAATGGGAATTATTTATTTATTTATTTGTTATGATTGAATTTTTATTCATGATTCCTAAACAGTGTGTTCTTGATGTGAATATTCTTCATGGATGATTGATGATGATTATTTATAATATTGTTGTAACTTCATGAGAAATTGTTTGTTGATGCGATCTTTATAGTCAACAACAAGCTCAACCATCTTTTCCTATATCCCAACATATTTCACAACAACATGAACAACCTCATGAAAACGATGTAGTTGAAATCCAATCACAAGAAATTCAAAACACTCCTTCTTCAACAAAAACCACAACACCAAAGTTTCAATGGAATGCAGATGAAGATCATGCACTCATTTCGGCGTATCTAGAGCGCGGAGGAGATGCGTTGAAGGGAACCGACCAAAATAGTAATGTTTTTGGGGTTCAGTATTTGAGAGTGTGGAAGAGTCACGACGACTCAATCCAACTTTACGCCCAAGGACATTCAAAGCTCTTACTAGTCGTTGGAAAAAAATCAACGAAGATGTGAATGCATGGGACGGGATATATACCGTGGCGAAAAGGAAGAAAGGGTCCGGCTGCAATGAAGAAGACGTCCTGACTGAAGCCCGTGAGATGTGGATAAAAGACCATGGGCCCCAATTTACATTGGAGCATGCATGGAATGTTACGAAACACTACGACAAATGGTCAGATGGCACCCAAATGAGCGGCGGAAGCTCAAAACGGTCTGGTTCAGACGAAGGTGCGAGCTCAAAACGTCCTGATGGCATCAAGAAAGTGAAGAGTATGAGAAAAGACCCAATATCCAGTTCTCCATCTCCATCCTCTTCAGAATTTACGAGGAGGATTAGTTTGGGAGAAGACTTGCTTGAGTATCAAAAGGAGCGTGATGCCTTGAGAGAATCAACGAAAGAGGAAAATAAAAAGTTCAAAATTTGGAATACATTAATGGCTAAGTATTCCCTTGATCCGGATGAGAGAGAGATGTATGAAAACTTAAGCTACAATTTAAGGATAAATATGTTTAGTTAGTGTTCATGTTTTTAATTGGTTTTAGTTTGCAATTTAGTTGTATCGTACTTTAATTATGAATGTGTATGTGTCGTAACTTTTAATTGTGAATGTATCGTTATAATTATTATTATCATATCATCATCGTTTTCATTATTATTCTACTTATTATTATTATTATTTTTATTATTATTATTATTATTATTATTATTATTATTATTATTATTATTATTATTATGATTTGGCTTATTATTATTATTATGATTTGGCTTATTATTATTATCATTATTATTATTATTATTGTTATTATTATTATTACATTGAATTGTCTAATCACCTAATATTGAATAATGTCACAAATAGTACTACATTGAATTGTCTACTTACCTGACTTTGAATAGTATGACACATAGTGCTGCATTGAATTGTCTACTCCTACATTGCATTGAATTGTCTACTCCTACATTGCATTGATATGTCTAATCTGTAAATGAATTGTTGTTATGTACATATGATGGATTTTTCCTATATAATAGAACATAACTTCAACCATAAAATCACAACTCCACTTACTTTTTCTTCTTAATCTTTTATTTTCTAGAAAAACACCACTTCAATAAACATATCTCCAAAATGAACTATGATTCATGTTCTTCTAGTTCAGGTTATGAATTTTTGAATTACATGGTTCAAGATTACATAGAATGGAGTTAGTCCGTTGATGTTGAGTAACAAAACGAAGAAGAAATTGTACCCCGCACTAGAAAATATGTGCGTAGGGAACGTGAGGAAGCTCATGAAAGATTGCTTCATGACTATTTCAGCAACGAACCTCTGTACCCCGAGAATATTTTTCGTCGAAGGTTTCATATGCCAAGCATGTTTTCCTTCATATTGTCGAAGGTGTAACAGCGGAAGATGATGAGTTCTTTACGCAAAAATCGGATGCTACTGGAAGGATGGGTGCATCTGCACTACAAAAATGCACAGCGGCTATCAGGATGTTGGCATATGGTTCATCCTCTGATGCTGTTAACGAGTACCTGAAAATTGTTTCAAGTACCGCTAGAGAAAGCCTTCTTCATTTTGTCGAAGGGGTTGTTGCTAGATTTGGACCTGAATACTTGAGGAAGGCAAATGCAAATGACATTGAGCGTCTCCTACATGAAGGCGAGCGCCGTGGCTTCCCAGGCATGATGGGAAGCATCGATTGCATGCACTGGAACTGGAAGAATTATCCTCGAGGCTGGAAAGGAATGTATCAAGGAAGAAGCAAAACAACAACAATAATCTTAGAAGCGGTTGCTTCAAGTGACTTATGGATATGACATGCTTTTTTTGGTACCCCGGGTTCATGCAATGATATAAACGTATTGCAGAGGTCTCCCGTCTTTGATGATGTTCTACAAGGAAGAGCTCCAGAGGTCAACTTCTTAGTCAACGGGAAAACTTATAACATGGGTTACTATCTCACAGATGGCATCTACCCGAGATGGTCAACATTCACCCCCGCAATAAAGCTCCCCCAAACCCCCAAACAAAGGTTATTCACACAACATCAAGAAGTTGTTAGAAAAGATGTAGAGCGTGCATTTGGGGTATTGCAAGCTAGATTTGCAATCATTTACGAACCCGCTCTCGCGTGGGATAAGGACATATTGTGGAAAATAATCATGGCATGTATCATCATGCACAATATGATTGTTGAAGATGAGCGTGATACTTATCAAAATTACTGAGATCCGAACGAATATGATTAAGTTCAAACTCAAAATAGCGAGGGGTCATCTAACCAAGCCGGAGGAGACTCATTCGTTGTGCACAACGGAAGACTCGAGGCGCGAAATTTAGGTGCATACATGGAAAGAAGATCCGAGATGTGAGATGGGGAAACTCACATCTCACTAAAAAATAACTTGGTTGAACACATATGGCATAAGTTTGGGCCTAATCATCAAGTTAATTAAGTAAATTTTATTTAATTGCTTATGGTTTAAGTAATTTCAAATTTCATGTATTTGTGTGTTTTAAATTATCTATCTTTAGGTATCAAATTTCATGTATTTGTGTTTTTTAATTATCTATCTTATGTAATGTGTTCGTTGTTTTTAATTATATGTCAAGTTAACGTAATTTAATTTAACGTAAGCTAATTAGCACATAGTTACTATAATGTCAAGTTAACGCTAATTTAATTTGACGTAAGCTAATTAGCTAATTAGCTTTTAAGTTCTAGTGTAATTTAACGTAATTTAATTTAACGTAATCTAATTAGCTTTTATTAATTTAAATCATATATTTCATATATAAATTAAAAACATTGGGTAGGAGATAGAGTATATGGTGGGGCATGGTAAAAGTAGGAGAGAGAAATAGAAAAAGCAAGTAAGACCAACCAAACCATTGTGAGAAAAAAAAGATGAGTTGGTGGGAGTTTTAGTAGGATGTAAGGTGTAAGAAGGAGGAAATGAGAGAGAAAGAAAAAAACTCCAAGACCAACCAAGACCAACCAACCCACTGCTCATGCTAAGCCCCCAACTTTCACTTCCTTGAATCTCTCATCTTCATCTTCATCTTCTCCCCTCTCAAACTTTCGTCTCTTTTTCTCATCAATGTCTTCTAGCACTACTGTTGTTTCTCTATCTGCGTTTCATAGAACAATTGGCAAGCAATCTACAACAATGAATGGCTTGCCGTTTTTTTTTTGTTTTTGTTTCTTAACGATATCTCTGTTTTGTTTTTTATTTGAGGATTTTTTTGTTAGTATGTGCAGTAGTAAGTAATAGTACTAATAAATTGTTGTGTTTATGTTGGATGACTATTTTATATAATTGATCTTTTTAGGTTGCTCAATTGAACAAATTGTGCCCTCAATTCTTCCCCAATTCAAAGAAAGTAAGTAGTATCTAGAAACTTATCCTTGTGATTATCGTTGTTTATTCGGTTGTTTGTTTGAAGTGTGATTATAGACTTATAGTTTCGGGCTTTTGATTATGTAAATGAAAGGTCCATCCGTTCTCTCACAAGGTAGTCCTGCTTTTTAATTCTCAAGTTCCATCAATTATTTTCTACATCTTCTGGTAACTACTACATATGTTAATTCCTACATAGTTAATGCTCACTAGGTCATGTATATTTATATATAGTAATTGGATATCTACTTTAAACAGTAATTTTATAGTTCTGAATGGCAATTAACGTTATGGGATACCGTGTTCTTCCTTTATATTACGATCATTTAGATGGATGGTCTCTAATTAAAGGAGATATGAAGCTGAGTATGTCAAAAGATGATGGTAAACAATCAGGTATTCTTTAAGCTGTTTTGTGAATTTCTAATTCCTTTTGTCCTAAATGGGGTCACTTTTACTTATATCCAAGTGACTCATTTAAGGTAAGCAACTATTCTTTGTTTATAAATGACTTACTTTGACTTAAAAGAGTGACCCATTTTGCGAAAAGTGAATGATATCACAATAAATTTATTATGCACCCGGTACTTAATACTAATTGAAAGTTATGAAGCATTGGAGGTAGTTACGTGTCATATAAATGCCTAAGTTGATATGGAGGCTTGTATTTCAATTAATTTCATAAAAAAATTAATAAACGAATTATACACAATGACCCGAGGGATCGCCCGGGGCAACAACTAGTTAATTTCTAGATCTATACTCCCCCATCTCTTTTTAATTGCTACATTACATTTTTCACGATTTTCGAGACACAACTTCAAACCTTAATATCTTGAGTTATGTATAAGAGAAAATTATAAAATTTATATATTTTGGAAAGTACACATTGAGAGGAATCAAACAAGATCCCACATGACTATGTTTTTCTTTACGTATAGAATTAAAGAAGGTTAAAATTATCATATGAATAGATACCACAAATAACTTGTAGCAATTAAAAAGAGACGAGGAGAGTATTATTTAAGGAATGAGTGTTATTATTATAAATGTCGTCTGTCTTTTTTTAAATGAAAAATTTCCTTCCACACTTAAAAAAAAGGTACTCCCTCCGTCCCAAAATACTCTTGACATTTATCAAGGCACATAGTTTTAAATGATAAGTTGTTATTTGGTTATCAATTGTTATTTTATTGAAAAGGTAGATGTGATAGGAGTTAGGAGTTAGTAAAAATAGTATTATTTTATTTTAAGGAGAGAGTGTGTGGGTCACGGTTAGACAACTCGTCTTGCAAGAGACGGTCTAAAATTAGGAATAAAATTAGGCGCAACCCAAAAGGCCCAAAACACCTACAACCCACTCCACAAACCCAAACAATCCAACAGAAAACTGAAACCCAAATATAACCCCCATAACATTAAAAACGTGAGGAACTAAATGCGTTTCACCTGACAGTTACATTCTCGCTTCTCTCTCTCGAACAAAGACGCTGAAATTCAAGAACTTACAACCGAAGAAATTCAAAAAATCGAGGGAAAATGAGCAAATTTCATACAGAAAATCATTACATCAACTTAGGTATGTGATTTCGAATCTTATTTTCTTCAATTTCTGGTTTGTTGAAATGTAAATTTCTACTAATTTGATGAATCTGCGATTTTTTTAGCTTTGTTCATAGGATTAATCTGGTGTCCTCACACTTTCAACAAATTTGGTGTTTAATAGCTAAATATGGCAAGACGCAAGCAAAAATCGTCAACAGATGAAGGCATTTAGAACGCTTCTACTAAATTTCAGTATAAGATTCAGTATTAGGTTTTGAATTGTTTCAAAATTTGGTTATGCATGTGCTATTTAGAGCACTCAAAACAACAATTTAGAACACATCTCCTGAATTTCAGTATAAATTTCAATATTAGGTTTTGAATTTGGTGTATATGAAATTGATGTAGGTTTTGAATGTTTGAGATGAATTTGTATCTGTTGTTGTTTGTAGAAAATGAATGTTTAGGTCCTACAATTGAATTAATTACATAAATATGTAATTTTGGTTTGAATATTTTAAGAACATTCATTTTCTACATCATTGAATTTAGTGACCAATACACTTGTATAAGTAACCAGTTTTAGTAATTTGGTGATTAGGCTAAATAATCTTGAAGTTCATGCAAAAGGACCCTATATCATCACATATGTAGCACATTATTGATTTTAGTAGTATTCTCCTTTTGTCCCAAAAATGCTTGACGAACTTCAATAAAGATTATGATACAAGGGAATATCAATTATAGTTATTCTCCCGACTGTTATCATATATTTATTCATCCACCATTTAGGTTGTGTCAATGAGATATGAATTGATGATTAAAAGGTCTTAAAGAACTAACCACTAAACAAGCCATGTACTCCAGTGATGCATACTAATTGCTTTATTTTAGGGAAATTCACTATGAATTGTTCCTGTACCCAAAGTGTCACTAGAGATTAAGTTCCAGTGCCATCAATTTTACAATGCACAACACATGGATATATCTAAGGAATACTTCCCCCTGTCAGACAAAAGAACCTTTGTCCCTGAGGGGAGGGGGGAACAAAGACCAAAGAGCTAAACCAACCTTGAAGAGAAGTCCATTTGTATCTTGAAAGAACAAAACCCATTTTACACTTGCATCATGCCTGACCAGAAGGCATTAAAAATGAAATCAGAATGCAGGGGTCCTCAACTTAACATATTAGAATTCACCGTAAGTACATTAAGCAGCAACATATCTTTTTGAAGTTGGTTGAAAGTGCTTTCTGAAGTGCAGGTTGATTCTATACTTATGCACTCTATGCTACTTAAAGGACTCTATTCTACATTGCAATACTTTGTTTCATTTAGTAACCATTACATTTGTATTGGTAACCAGTTTATATCATTTAGTGACTAATTTAAATTATCACCACTTTTTACAGACACAAAATCAAGATACAAAAAAAGTAAAACCATACAAGACTGTGGCAGAAAAACTAGCTGAGATGAAGAAAAAGGCAGTTATGGATAGGAAAGCTGCAGCAAAGGAAAAAAGGCAGCAACCACCTAGGATACCAAAGAAAAGTGAGGCAATAACATCTTCTCCCGTAACTGAAGAAGAAACAGCTGAAGGTGAGCCAAACAAGGGGCCGGATGAAGGAAATTCAACAGAACAACCTTAAGGAAAGGGAGGGAAAAGAAGCAAACAACCTCCTATAAAGGAAGAAAAATATCACTCTCCAAAAGAGTGATATTTTTATATATAGTTTTTAGGTGCATTTAGGTTGCATTTTAGAGCATTTAGATTCATATTTAGGTTCATTATTGCATTATATTCTTAAGTTATGTTATTCTACTCCTATTCTGTATGTTTTCTTGTTTTTGATGAATTTCAGGCATTGAGGACGTATTTGGAGTATGATTAGCTAAACTTGAGGACTAGGATCACTTGAAAAGAAGCTACAATACATAAGGATCGTATGGATATGTCATAGTACGAGTTTGAGCGAAAACAAAGCGGAAAATCATTAGAAGAAATGTGAAAAAGGAGTCATGTCTACTCTTCTGATCATAACTTTTGATGTGCTTCTTAAAATCGAGTAATTTCATCAGATTTGGAAACTAGACTTGAAGAGATTTCCAACTATAGGTGGCACGCCACGAGAAGCCTTCTAGTCAAGGAGTTATGCTTTTCGGAAGATTGCCCTTTTTCTGCTGGAATCTGCCACGCGTACGCGCAGATCACTATTCCGCCCATTTGATTTATTCAAGACTTTCCTTATCTTGTAAAATGACTTTTCTAGTCTTAGGAGGTTACTGAGTATTAGATATATTAGGTTTTCACTCTTCTCTCTCCTCTCCTCCCATTATCACGTTATTTCTAGGTTTTAGTTTAGTTTTTCTCTTCCTTTTTCTCTCTAGTTTTTTAGTTGCAAACCCTAGTTTTTCATGTTCTTCATTAATTCATGATTTCTATTTATTTCTTTCATTGATTTCTTTAATTATTTTTTCCTTGTTAGATGTAGTTTTTATTTCTTTGTTTCATGATTGAGTAGTCTTATTTTCTAGGGTTTAGGAATCCATGTTTATATGATATGATTATTGATTGATATCTATTGATGGTTTGATTAGTTACTTATATCTCTAATTGATTAGTGTTTTTATTGTTAATCTTGCAATCTGATCAATTGTCTGATTAAATGTTGCTAATATCGAGTCATAGATCGAGAGATAGTACTCTTTAGAGGCTTACCTACAATTAGCAAATATGATTATGTTGAGCGACCGTACTAGCATATGTTGATTTGAGAGTGTTAAGACCCGACCGTAGGATTAACAAGTGCTCTAGATATATGATTAATTGAACTATTGGTGATATTTTGATAGATTATAAGTATAAACATGGTGAACCATTGCCCTAGATCTTTTTACTTTGATTTTCTTTATTTATTAGTTTAGAACCTTAATTCACATATTTCTGATCTTATTTAGTTTATGATATGTGGATTCGACCCTACTTACCATACTACATTGTTAGAAGGTTTTGCAGGAATTATTTTTGACAGGTGTACGACAGCCTATCAAAATTTGGCGCCGTTGACTGGGAGACGGTATAGTTTTATTTAGTTTTTACTGTTGGTGAGACTAAACTGTATATAGTTTTTTTCCCTTTTGTGAATATTCTTTATTTTTATTTTATTTATAACTTTTTTGTATCATGGAGTCATGCTATTTTGATGATGGGGATAATTCTTTTGCTACGCAGTATAGTAATAATTATTGGGATTCTCATGTTTACAGTTTTGATGCATCATATCAAAATCCTCCCACTTTTTGCATGAGTTCTCCTAAATTACCTCATATGTTCTGTGAACCCCATGTACATGTTAGTAATTCTAGAGCAATTTTTCTTTTAAACAGTATGAGAATGAAGTGTTTTGGAAGTACTATCATAGGCTTGGTGATTTTATTGGTCCTAATCATGGAATTGAACTGTGGGATATGTGCCTAGTGGTTTATGAGGGGTTAAATGAAGAAACTATGATGGTGGTAGAATTTATGTATAATGGAGGATTTCTATTCCAAGCACCTGATTATTGTTGGGATTTAATTGTGTGGTTGGCTAGGGATACTTACGAGTGTGAGATGTTTTCATATGCTCTTTCACCCCAAACTTACATGACACCACCCCCTTATTGTTCTAATTGTCAGTCTACTTCTCATGATTTTTCTTCATGTGATGTGACATTATTAAATGGCTTTGACCCCTCTTCCCAATATGAATGTTAATCTGCTCAAAATTCTAACCCCAAACCGTTTATTTATGATGATGAAGAGGGGTGGATCTTTAATGAGAGCTATTTGGATGATGATAAGATTGAAAGAATCGCTAATGTGATGGATGTTTTGCAGGAGGAAGAAACCATGGTTGAAATTTCCTCTTTGGAGGAAAGTCAAGTTGAGAGTGACGTGATTTATGAGTCTTTATCGGCACCACATACTGTTTTTGAGTCTCATGTTTCTTTTTCTCAAACACTTGTCCTTATTCCCTCTTCTCCTATATTATATCCTCCATCGTTCCTTCTTTCTCCCCTTTTGAATGACTCTCATGATAACGTAAATAATGTACAGTTAGTTTATTTTCCTTCTTTTGAGTCATGTAAAAAGACAAAGACTAACGGTTTTTCTTTTTCTTCTTCTTGTAAATTTAATTTTTCCTTTAATTTTTCTTTTTTGTAGTTTTAGTAATTTTTTAGGACTAATTTTTTTCATCTTTCCTTTTTACTCTTATATAATATGCTCTGAGATGTTTGCAGGAACATATGATAAGCATCTTAGAGCATTGCACTATTATGAGTGATCAACTAATTTTAATTTTTTTAAATTGAATTCACTTGAATTCAATATTTTTAGGTTAGTTATTTTATTTTTGTGAATTCACTTGAATTCTCATTTTCTTGTTTTAGTTAGTTGATTTTCGTAATTTAAACTTTGTCTTTGGATTCACTTGAATTTGTGCCTTTTTTTTTTATTTGTTTCAGTCCACTAACGAGCTAACAAAATTTTTGAGTTGTGTCGTCATGGTTTGAAAGCATATACAGGTTGAAGTTGCACGTTTGGACAAATGAAGCGTAATCACAAACTTGTCGAGAGCCCGCTGCCCACCCATCGCCCAACGGGTCTCACACGCTGCACAAACTGCAGCTGTCTGCCCAGCCCGCTGGTTGGTCAGCATTCGCTGGCCTACACACTGCTCGCTAATGTAGCAAGCTGCCTGGCCCGCTGGGCGCCCAACGCTCGCTGAAGAACCACCTGTTTCTTTCCTCCATCTTCATCTTCGTCTTTATCTTCGTCTTCCCCACACACGCCCTGCTTCACTCCTTCTCCCTGGTTCTGTCCTTCGTCCTCTTCCGTCTTTCACCCGCCTCTTGTCGTTTTCTTCACCGACCTAGCACCGGCGAATCACCATCACAGTCTGCCTCTGTTCATCTCGTCAGCCCCACGCCTTGTTTTTCCCCCTCGCAAGCCTCTCCTAGTCTGCACAGCGCCACACCGCGCACTCCCCTTCACGTCTACCCGCCACTAACTTCGTCCCGCAGATCACCGTGGCCGGAGCCACCACCCCCGTGGCTTCTCCTGCGTCCCAGCTAGCCTCACGCCTTTCCCTCTGATCTTTACTTTCTTCTTTCTTTCTCCTTTTTCTTTCATTTCTTCTTTTTCTTTTCTTGTTATTTTTGTATTAGTCTGATTTTTTTTTCTTTTGTTTTTTTTGTCTTTTATTATTTATTTTTCCCAATGATCTTCTAATTCTCTTTTTTTTTTCCTCAATGTTGTCATAGGTTTCCTTCAATTAGGCACAAATTGGTTCAACTTCGTCTTTCGTGAAGTATTACGACATGATTTTTGAGCATATTTGACTCTTCTCCCCAATTGAATGGGTAGTAAGCATCTTTTCTCACTTATACCTATTGTTAATGTTCATTTTGAATTTTTGCTTGGATTTTTATTTTGATGCCATCTAGTTGAGAATCTTTTGAACACATTGATTGAATTATTGGATTGTTGGAGTTTGTGTATGGTTTTAGTGGTGGATTGTGGTGTTTGTGGGAGTGCTCAGTGTTGGATGATTGTTGGGGTTTGGTTCTGGTTCCTTCTCTAATCTTGTTTCTTGCAGTGAGGACACTGCAGATTCTAGCTTGGGGGAGGAATAATCTATCCTTTATTGCTATCTAGTATAGATTTTATTTCTTTTGTAGGATATTGCACGGTTTGTACCGCTCTCTAGGAGCGGGAGTTTACGTGTAACCAAAGAAATTGTACTGCTTTCTTAGTTGCATTAGCATATTTCATTTCATATTAGATTTCATCTCATTTTTGTTGCATCTATGGGACTATTGCTAACACTTTTTGAGAACCTTATTGATATCTTACTACAATTCATAAGTGTCACTCATCTTGTTCATGATACTTTACAGCACGATCGTTTCGCAATTGATTGTTTGTGGTAAGATTGATTGATCTCTCTCTGGCTCTGTAACACCCCGAAATTTCGCTCCTAAATTTTCGCGTTATTTTCCCGTTCATTATTATTTTCCGTTAAAATTAGAATATTTTACTTCTTAAAAATATTATATCTTATACTATTTGTTTTTCAACTTTTAAAAATGTTATATTTATACAATTTATTTGATTAGATATTATATATTTTTCTAGAATTTAGAAATACGCATTTCAGCTCGGATTTTTATTTTATCGTTCTAACACGCTGGACCGTCGTAACGTTTTTTTTTTTAATTAGTGGAACTTATACCCCTTCTAATGCTGTCCCGAAAATCAGACTTTTAAAGTATGAGAGGTGACTTTTGAACATCTTGTAACTCCCTTTGTAACCCCCCAATTATTAGATTATTAAACCCATTAGTGTAACTCCTAATTACCCTTTTTAAAACCACCTTTTTGTTAGTTCTGTTGAGCAGGAAAAAAACTTTAGCATCATCATCTTTGCAGCCGTTTAAGAGGAGAAGAAAAGCACGAAAAAGATCAGTCATCTTCTTCACAAAGAAATCATTTTTTTCCCCTCCACTCTCACTCTAAATCACCCATACTAAAACCTCCATCTTTCCTTATTTATTTTCTTGAAATTGAGAACGTTGTTTTGGGCACGTAGGAGGTGATCGCTCGGAGGGAGACGTTACGCCGCAAGAAGAGAACTAGCCACGGTTGCTTCACACCTCCAGTTGGCCCAGGTAACTAATGGCGATCTTAGAACGGTTAGAATTTCTATAGGAATTATGATAGTTTTAATTGTTAAGTTGAGTAAATTCTATTTGTTAGAATGTAATTGTTTTTATTTTCATGATTAACTTGGAACTTACGTGACTTGTAGTGCTATAAGATATGTGGATATGGGTGGTACTATTGTGTAGGATTATTATTCACCATGTTTAGGATAAGATAGGTTTACTTCTCTTTTTGTACATGGTATTTTGGCTTCTTATCATTTGTTCACAGTGCTTACTGATATCCCTTTTGTTACCTTGTTGTAACCATGAGTCTATGTTTGTGTTATGATAAGTTTGAATAAGTGTGGATACTAGCACAAATGGTTGTTTGGTTTGGGTTGCTATTGGTTTGCGTTTGGGGTCATTGCTTAGTAACGTTGCTCTCGGAAAGCTCGCGTGCTTTTGTTGCTTGCTGTCGCTGGGCAGCAGAGTTGATGTCGTGTTCGCCGTTCTTTGCGTTTGCGATCATGGATCGGTACTTCCAACACCACTTTCGTGGCTCCCCTACGGCGGCAAGAGCCGTGAAGCATGGTGGTCGCACCTTGCATTTGGACATGATTATCTCGTGGTATGCCGACGTGTTTGTTTGGGGCTTGTTGTTGACCTTCCCTTTTCTATGTGCTCATGTTTGTTATGGTCCATTAATGGTGGAATACTATTGCTTGCTGCTGCTCTTGTTAGGCTTGGTTATGATTGTCATTAGTTTAGTATCTTAGTACTTTATTCATTTCCTTTGTCCTTTTGTTTCTTTTAATTTTGTAGTTGCTACCTGCTTGTGTACGCATGCCCTCGTATATATAGTTTTTGTTGTTAACTAATGTCTAGTTTGTTGATGTATTTTGTAATTGTTTATACAGTTAAGTTTTGCTTTGGAAGTGATTGTATTTTTGGCATGTTTGGTAATATGTGGAGTATATATGTTAGTATGTTACGTGACTCATGAAATTGTGTGTCTTGTTATAAGTTTATATATACTTATATTTAATTAAGTTTATGATTTAGTGTATAATTATGTTTTAAGGATGGTTTATTCTTTTTAGTTGGGCGAAATGATTTTCTTATTAGTATTATTTATTATTATTACTTTGAGAAGAGTGTTATTTTGAATTGAAATTCTTGGGTTGCGATCCTTGATTTCTGCTGATTTGGTGTAAGACCTTAAGGGCATCCGCTTGAGTTGATAATGATTTGTTAATGATTATGAGTATTATTTTAATTATTGTTTTTGTTTGAGAGTAAGATATCCGGAGGGATGGAATCCCAAGGTGAAGAACATGCAAACCATAGGACGGAATCCTAGGTATACCTTGGTTTTGTTGTCGTCCGAGAGGTCGGTGGGGACGGAATCCTACACCGCATCGGGAGTATGGCCATTCTTAGACACAGGCAGTAGGGAACGTAACCCATAGGCTGTCCTGGAGGTTGCGATCTGACATTACCATTGGAAGTGGGTTGCGATCCACTAGCGTTCAGTTCTCTCTCAAACTAATTATATTATTTTATTACTTTAAATTTTGATGGTCTATGTTGTTGATACTTGAGTTTATATGTATAGTTATTTACCCATTTTGTTTATTCAGTTATTTTTACCCTATTTATATATGTTAAGCATGCTGTGTTATCTTGTTAAGTATTTTATTTGATTATCTTAAGTTTACTATTGAGATGTTTTTTGTGACTTTATTATTAAGTCTTTTATAATTCTTATGTGGATCCTAATTGGGCTGGGAGAGCTGTTAGTTACTCCCCACTGATTGTGGATGTTGTTGTTATTTTTTGCAGGTCAAAATGAAAAGTAGCTCTTTTGGGTTGTGAGCTGTGAGGGAAAGACTTATTAGGCTTATAAGACATCATATTCTATTTCTTATTTTTGTTAGAGGTTTATGAGGTTGTTTTGCCTCCTTTTGGATATTTGTTTTAAATTAATTTTGGGATTTAAATTTCAAGTTTTATTAGCTTATTATGAACCATAGAGTGACATATCCGTCTTGACGATATTTCCGCTATAGTCTTTTCTTTAATAAAATGTCTACATTTTCTCTATTTTGTCTTATTAATGGACGGAGTGTTACAGTTGGTATCAGAGCAAATGATCCAAAAACTCTCATTGAGTTGCTACATATTTCATAAGAAGTGTGTAGTTGTTGTGTCTAGAAGTATTAGTATCTTAGGCTTCAAGAAAGTGCTTAGTGAGAGTTAATTGGGTAGGAAGAAAGCCTTGGGAATTGTTTGTTATATGGCATGATATGTGCCTTTATTGAGTGTGATTGTAAGAACTAACAATTTTTCTTCCTTGGTAGGATGCCTCCCCGTCGTAGTTTGAGTGCTCGTAAGGAAGCTGCACGACGTAGGTGTCAGGCATTAGAGAATGCCATCATATCATTGGCTAGCCATAGCGCTACCCCTTCTAATGGGCTATCTGTCTTTGATCGGTTTGACCGTCATCGGCCGCCTACTTATGCGGGTGTTGCTGATCCCGTTATTTTAGAGAGTTGGCTCCGGGAGATAGAGAAGCTATTTGCTGCTACAGGTTGCCCTGCTGGAGAGATGGTGGCCATTGGTACGTATTACTTGAAGATGGAGGCTGATAATTGGTGGAGCACAGTCCGAGATAGCTGTGTTGCAACCCCAGGGTTCGGTTGGACTCAGTTTACTCAAAAGTTGAAGGAGAGGTTTTATCCTGATGAGCTCCGCTGGCAGAAACAAGAGGAGTTCCTTAGTTTATCTCAAGGGTCTCTGTCGATTCAGGAGTACACAGACAAGTTTACTGAGCTGTCCCGATTTGCTGCTACTGTTGTACCCACTGAGGCTGAGAGTGTGAAGAGGTACATCAAGAAGATGGATCCAAAAGTCAGGACCCATGTGTTGAGTTCTGGAGCTTCTACGTTTCAGGGAGCGTATGAGATTGCTCTGAGTATTCATGCTTCTATCAAGGAAGAAGAGGCTGCGAAAGATGTGACTGTTAAAAAGCCTGCAATTAATTATGTGCATAGTGAGGCGAAGAAGCCGAGGTATGATTCTGGTAACAATGGTAAAGTTCAACAGAGTTATGGGTTTAAACAGAGATATGATCCCTCTAAGTGTCGGAAGTGTGAGAAAGCTCTTCATGCCGGCAAAAATTGTGATCGCACTACTATCGCTTGCTATTACTGTAAGGAGGTGGGGCACAAGGCTTTCCAGTGTCCTAAGAATCCTAATGTTGTGTCTGCTTTCACCGAGATTGCTAAGTCACCCGGATCCTCTACTCCAGCAAAGAATCGAGTCTACGTGATGACTCGTGTGACGGCGGAAGTGAATTCTGGTACTTTTCTCATAATTCTCGTTCATTCTTTCGTTTGAAAATTTTGTTATTTCAAGTTTCGAGGACGAAGCTTTCTTAAGGGGGAGTGATTGTAACACCCCGAAATTTCACTCCTAAATTTTCGCGTCATTTTCCCGTTCATTATTATTTTCCGTTAAAATTAGAATATTTTACTTCTTAAAAATATTATATCTTATGCTATTTATTTTTCAACTTTTAAAAATGTTATATTTATACAATTTATTTGATTAGATATTATATATTTTTCTAGTATTTAGAAATACGCATTTCAGCTCGGATTTTTATTTTATCGTTCTAACACGCTGGATCGTCGTAATGTTTTTTTTTAATTAGTGGAACTTATACCCCTTCTAATGCTGTCCCGAAAATCAGACTTTTAAAGTATGAGAGGTAACTTTTGAACATCTTGTAACTCCCTTTGTAACCCCCCAATTATTAGATTATTAAACCCATTAGTGTAACTCCTAATTACCCTTTTTAAAACCACCTTTTTGTTAGTTCTGTTGAGCAGGAAAAAAACTTTAGAATCATCATCTTTGCAGCCGTTTAAGAGGAGAAGAAAAGCACGAAAAAGATCAGTCATCTTCTTCACAAAGAAATCATTTTTTTTCCCCCTCCACTCTCACTCTAAATCACCCATACTAAAACCTCCATCTTTCCTTATTTATTTTCTTGAAATTGAGAACGTTGTTTTGGGCACGTAGGAGGTGATCGCTCGGAGGGAGACGTTACGCCGCAAGAAGAGAACTAGCCACGGTTGCTTCACACCTCTAGTTGACCCAGGTAACTAATGGCGATCTTAGAACGGTTAGAATTTCTATAGGAATTATGATAGTTTTAATTGTTAAGTTGAGTAAATTCTATTTGTTAGAATGTAATTGTTTTTATTTTCATGATTAACTTGGAACTTACGTGACTTGTAGTGCTATAAGATATGTGGATATGGGTGGTACTATTGTGTAGGATTATTATTCACCATGTTTAGGATAAGACAGGTTTATTTCTCTTTTTGTACATGGTATTTTGGCTTCTTATCATTTGTTCACAGTGCTTACTGATATCCCTTTTGTTACCTTATTGTAACCATGAGTCTATGTTTGTGTTATGATAAGTTTGAATAAGTGTGGATACTAGCACAAATGGTTGTTTGGTTTGGGTTGCTATTGGTTTGCGTTTGGGGTCATTGCTTAGTAACGTTGCTCTCGGAAAGCTCGCGTGCTTTTGTTGCTTGCTGTCGCTGGGCAGTAGAGTTGATGTCGTGTTCACTGTTGCTGCGTTTGCAGTCATGGACTGGTACTTCCAACACCACTTTCGTGGCTCCCCTACTGGCGGCAGTAGCCGTGAAGCATGGTGGCTGCACCTTGCATTTGGACATGATTATCTCGTGGTATGCCGGCGTGTTTGTTTGGGGCTTGTTGTTGACCTTCCCTTTTCTATGTGCTCATGTTTGTTATGGTCCATTAATGGTGGAATACTATTGCTTGCTGCTGCTCTTGTTAGGCTTGGTTATGATTGTCATTAGTTTAGTATCTTAGTACTTTATTCATTTCCTTTGTCCTTTTGTTTCTTTTAATTTTGTAGCTGCTACCTGCTTGTGTACGCATGCCCTCGTATATATAGTTTTGTTGTTAACTAATGTCTAGTTTGTTGATGTATTTTGTAATTGTTTATACAATTAAGTTTTGCTTGGGAAGTGATTGTATTTTTGGCATGTTTGGTAATATGTGGAGTATATATGTTAGTATGTTACGTGACTCATGAAATTGTGTGTCTTGTTATAAGTTTATATATACTTATATTTAATTAAGTTTATGATTTGGTGTATAATTATGTTTTAAGGAAGGTTTATTCTTTTTAGTTGGGCGAAATGATTTTCTTATTAGTATTATTTATTATTATTATTTTGAGAAGAGTATTATTTTGAATTGAAATTCTTATCCTTGATTTCTGCTGATTTGGTGTAAGGCCTTAAGGGCATCCGCTTGAGTTGATAATGATTTGTTAATGATTATGAGTATTATTTTAATTATTGTTTTTGTTTGAGAGTAAGATATCCGGAGGGACGGAATCCCAAGGTGAAGAACATGCAAACCATAGGACGGAATTGTCGTCCGAGAGGTCGGTGGGGACGGAATCCTACACCACATCGGGAGTATGGCCATTCTTAGACACAGGCAGTAGGGAACGTAACCCATAGGCTGTCCTGGAGGTTGCGATCTGACATTACCATTGGAAGTGGGTTGCGATCCACTAGCGTTCAGTTCTCTCTCAAACTAATTATATTATTTTATTACTTTAAATTTTGATGGTCTATGTTGTTGATACTTGAGTTTATATGTATAGTTATTTACCCATTTTGTTTATTCAGTTATTTTTACCCTATTTATATATGTTAAGCATGCTGTGTTATCTTGTTAAGTGTTTTATTTGATTATCTTAAGTTTACTATTGAGATGTTTTATGTGACTTGATTATTAAGTCTTTTATAGTTCTTATGTGGATCCTAATTGGGCTGGGAGAGCTGTTAGTTACTCCCCACTGATTGTGGATGTTGTTATTTTTTGCAGGTCAAAATGAAAAGTAGCTCTTTTGGGTTGTGAGCTGTGAGGGAAAGACTTATTAGGCTTATAAGACATCATATTCTATTTCTTATTTTTGTTAGAGGTTTATGAGGTTGTTTTGCCTCCTTTTGGATATTTGTTTTAAATTAATTTTGGGATTTAAATTTCAAGTTTTATTAGCTTATTATGAACCATAGAGTGACATATCCGTCTTGACGATATTTCCGCTATCGTCTTTTCTTTAATAAAATGTCTACATTTTCTCTATTTTGTCTTATCAATGGACGAAGTGTTACAGGCTCGATTTAACTTTATTGTGCAGACACCTTAAACTAAGTGAGCTTCTGTGCCTATAAACTGAATGTGTCAGTTATGTTTTTTTCATGTGTGATTAGTTCCTTAGTTGTCGCATTGATCTTGATTTGGTACTCTTTGATATTTGATAGTGCATACATTTTGATATGATTGAGGCGTTTCATTTCATGATCTTAGCTCCAGAGTTGTTTTTTTTTTCATATTATCCTTTCTCTATCCCCATTGAGCATTCCTGACTATGTTTGATTGATACCTACATTACAAGCCATTGGCGGCATTTGATATTTGTCCTTTGCCTAGGAGCGAGTATTAGTTTTGGTTCGGTTTGTATTGAATTGGAGTGCTATATTTGTGGTTTAGATGGATGGAAAATCATGTTTAGTTAGCTTGGAAATTGAATTGAAAGTTCAAAAAAAAAAAAAAGTGAAAAATAAAATGAAAAAGAAGTGAAAAAGAAGTTGTGAATAAAGTGAAATAAAAAGGGTTATGATTGAATTTCTTGAGTGAAAAAGGTTGTTGATTATATTTGGAGATTGTTTGGTTGTTGCATGGAGTTGTTGTGACCTTTCTTGGTCATGTTTTCAGCTATATGATGCTCTTGTTTTTTCCACCACAATTCCCAAATTATTCCGTACCTTTAACCTTAGCCCCATTACAACCCTTAAAAGTCTTCTTGATCATTGTGTATTATATTGTTGAGTATTAAGTGAGTTAAAAAGTCAAAGTTAAAGAGTATTTGCTTCATCTGAGTCGACTTGATTAGGTTGAGTGTCATCATTTATGCCTTAAACACATGAGAGATTTGAGTGCACATAACTATAGTGAGGTCTGTCAGGTTTGGTTAAATCCAGCTTGGGAGAGATGATATGTGGTTTGTGTAGTGATTATATCTCTTGTGTTTTCAGTTAAGTGTTTAGCCCTGTTGTAGTCCTATATTGTAGGTCGTCATTCTTTTCCAATGTTTATGTCTTATTGCTTGGGGACAAGCAATGGTTTAGCTTGGGGGAGTTTGATAAGTCATTTTTATATATAGTTTTTAGGTGCATTTAGGTTGCATTTTAGAGCATTTAGATTCATATTTAGGTTCATTATTGCATTATATTCTTAAGTTATGTTATTCTACTCCTATTCTGTATGTTTTCTTGTTTTTGATGAATTTCAGGCATTGAGGACGTATTTGGAGTATGATTAGCTAAACTTGAGGATTAGGATCATTTGGAAAGAAGCTACAATGCATAAGGATCGTATGGATATGTCATAGTACGAGTTTGAGCGAAAACGAAGCGGAAGATCATTAGAAGAAATGTGAAAAAGGAGTCATGTCTACTCTTCTGATCATAACTTTTGATGTGCTTCTTAGAATCGAGTAATTCCAGCAGATTTGGAAACTAGACTTGAAGAGATTTCCAACGATAGGTGGCACGCCACGAGGAGACTTCTAGTCAAGGAGTTATGCTTTTCGGAATATTGCACTGTTTCTGCTGGAATCTGCCACGCGTACGCGCGGATCACTCTTCCGCCCATTTGATTTATTCAAGACTTTCCTTATCTTGTAAAATGACGTTCCTAGTCTTAGGAGGTTACTGAGTATTAGATATATTAGGTTTTCACTCTTCTCTCTCCTCTCCTCCCATTATCACGTTATTTCTAGGTTTTAGTTTAGTTTTTCTCTTCCTTTTTCTCTCTAGTTTTTTAGTTGCAAACCCTAGTTTTTCATGTTCTTCATTAATTCATGATTATTTATTTCTTTCATTGATTTCTTTAGTTATTTTTTCCTTGGTAGATGTAGTTTTTATTTCTTTGTTTCATGATTGAGTAGTCTTATTTTCTAGGGTTTGGGAATCCATGTTTATATGATATGATTATTGATTGATATCTATTGATGGTTTGATTAGTTACTTATATCTCTAATTGATTAGTGTTTTTATTGTTAATCTTGCAATCTGATCAATTGTCTGATTAAATGTTGCTAATATCGAGTCATAGATCGAGATATAGTACTCTTTAGAGGCTTACCTACAATTAGCAAATCTGATTATGTTGAGCGACCGTACTAGCATATGTTGATTTGAGAGCGTTAAGACCCGACCGTAGGATTAACCTGTGATCTTGATATATGATTAATTGAACTATTGGTGATATTTTGATAGATTATAAGTATAAACATGGTGAACCATTGCCCTAGATCTTTTTACTTTGATTTTCTTTATTTATTAGTTTAGAACCTTAATTCACATATTTTTGATCTTGTTTAGTTTCTCCATACCTTAGAAGCTAGATTAGAACAACCATCTCTCTGTGGATTCGACCCTACTTACCCTACTACATTGTTAGAAGGTTTTGGAGGAATTATTTTTGACAGGTGTACCACATCTTATCAGTTACCTCAAGGAAAAAGAATGAAACGGGGAAAACAAAGTACTCCAAAGGAATTACCATAGTCACCTAAAAGAAGAATAATAACAAGGGGGAATGCAGACTCCTCCAGAGAATGAGATGGACACTTCTCCAAATGATTCAACACATTCACCTCAAGGGGAAACTCGAGAGCAAACTCCTCCAGAGACTGAGATAAACACTTCTCTAAAGGATTCAGTAGAGTCACATGAAGGAAAGGGAGGCAAAAGAAAGAAACAACCTACTAACAATGCTGAAAAAGTTGATACACCAAAATCACCTCGTGCAAAAGCAAAGAAAAAAGGAAAACAACCTGTGAAAAAGATTGACCAAGATGGTTCTCCGAAAAAAATCTGTAAACCCAGGTTTAAATTTATTGTCCCTTTGCACAAATATTTCATTCATGTTTTATAATACAGTATTAGTTGACATTTTATGTCATTTAGTAACTAGTTTAATTCTATTAGTCACCACTTATTGCACTAAATTATATTTCTATGGTACTTATGGCTCATTCAACTTTTATGTTTAAATTATGTTTTTGTGTCCATTATTCAATTCTAAAACATAAACTATTAGAAAACATTAGTTGCAAAACAGAAATAGGGTTATCACAACATTAAGTCATTATGTTGTCAATATTGGTCATTTTGTATCCATTTTATCTCAATTAGTGACCAGTTTAATGTCTGATGATCACTATGGTTGTGATTTTTGTTATTGTTCCAAATTCTTTTATAGGGCTAAAGAAGTTCTGATTTCAACATATTGTTCCCCTAGTGGACTGTTCAAGTTGAATGAGCAACTCACTATAGAACAAATAGTGCATGTGGAATTTATGGGATTTGGAGGATTGCTTATGCTGAAAATGAATGCATATTATCAAGGGATGGTGGATTGGCTTGTACAACAGTATAATGGGAGCAGCCACTGGTTTACAGTTGATGCAACTAGGGGATGAAATGCAACTGAAGATGATGTTTATGACATCTTTCATCTGCCAAAAGAAGGAGATCCTGTTGTCCAAAAATCTCTTGCCAAAAGAGACAATTCAAATGCTTGGGCGCAAAATCATTGGCATGAAGAATTAGGATGTACAGGTAATGCAGAAATAAAAGCATCCAAACTGGTTGAAGAGATTATGAAACTACCAAATAAAGGTCGCAGATTCCAAAGTTATTATGCTATGTATGCACTCTCGATATTTCTCACTCCTACACCACACAACAACATAGACATGGATATAACAAAAGTGCTTTAGATCTCGTGCAAATCCCAAAATTGAATTGGTGCAGTTATGTGTTGGAGAGGTTGGACAAAGCTATAACAAGTTGCAACAAAAAGGGATCAAAGAGTGTAGGTGGGTGCATCATCATACTACAACTTGTTTACTTCCATCGTTTACTTTGGAAGGGAATGCAACCACCAACATCACTTCCACTAATTCAGCATTGGACATACAAAATAGTCTGTGAGCGTGTGGTAGAAGAGGTTGCAGTAAAGAACAGCAAAAGAGGCAAATTTGGTATGGGTGAGTGGGAAACTGTAATGTTCCCAATCTGCCTCAATCAAAACAAGTATGAAACTGAGCATGAAGATGTTAATGTTCATGTATGATAGTAGAATTATTCTAGAATCATCACTATAAGTGGTTCCATAAGATACTTTTTCTTGTCCGACATAAATACTTTTAGAAGAACTTCTTTTCCTGAATCTACTTAACTTTTGCACCATAATTAAATGAAACTTTCAAAGGAAATCAAAAGCAACGTGTTTAGAAGCACCATGCAATGTAATTAGAGGCGCTAATTATTTTTGTGAAGAAAGATGGAAAAGATAATTTTAATGTTCCCAATCTGCCTCAATGGAAACAGGTATGAAACTGCGCATGAAGACATAAATCAAGATCATCCAGTGCATCATGATCAAATCCCTACAATGACGGTGCCAAAGCCACAACCAATGGTGATCACAAATTCTGCAGAGAGGGTAATAATAATCAAGCTTCCCAAAGGCACAATGACTGATGAAGAAATTGAACAAACTGCAAAAGATGTAAGTTTAAATTATTACAACTAAAATTTAGGAAGCCAAGTTTAAATTATTTTTGTTACCATTTTAATTACTTTAGTTACTAGTTTAATTACTTTTGTCACTAGGTTAATTACAAAGTATTGTCATTATATTGCTGTGAGTATACATTAGTTCTACTAGGTTGATTGCATTAATATATTATTATTTGAATTATTTGCAATGATGATACTTGGAAATTTCGCATCATATTGATCAAGCTCGCCTAAAATTGGAATGCGACCTAGAGGTTTGCTATAGCATGCACACGCGAAGGTTGGAGGAGCTTAAACAAAGGAAGGAAGATGTTCCACAAGATGGATCACCCACAATGACTCAACTGTTAGGAGAACCCTGAAGTTCTTAAACAGATTGATGACATTGAGAAGCTCCTAATAACAACAAAGCAAGCAGTTGCAGACATGCCATCATTTGACTTGGGTATACCCGAATTGAAGCAACAAAAGCAACCCAAAAAACCCAAACAACAAGAAGATCAAAGCAAATCTGTTCACCAAGTCTTTACCAGACGATCAAAGAGACACCAAGAAGCACATGAAGCAGCAACTGAAGTACCACAAAAAAGCTCTCCCACCAGAAGAATGTCTCCTAGAAAACCAAATAATGTCTCCTAGAAAGCTATATTATGCATTCTGATCATATGGTTTTTTGCACAAATGTTGATGCAACATTTTCCAATCTATTATTAGGTTATATTTTGATATGTCAACAACTTTGATAGGGTATATTAGGTTATATTTTGAAATGTAAATATGAAAACTATGGGCATAGTACGCAAAGTTCTATTTTGTGACCACTATACGTCTTTTAGTCACCAGTTTATGTTAATTACAGACCTAGTATGCAGAACTATTTGTAAATATTAAGCAGAAGTATTTGTAAGTATTAAGAAGTATTGTGGGTACTTTTAAAATATTTTGGAAACATTTTAAGACTTTGAAAACTTATCATTTCAAGTCTAATTAAGCAGCATTGTGAGTATTATATTTGTGACTACTATAAATCTATTAGTCACCAGTTTGTGTTAATTAGTAACCATGTATGGAGAAGTGTTTCGAAATATTTTGTTTGTTTGGCTCACCAGTTTATGTTAATTAGTAACGTTTCAAGTCTTATTCACTATTCAGTATTGTATTGTAGGTATTTTTAAATAATTAAAAGAAAACCAATATTCTTAATTATGACAACTATAATCCTATTAGTCACCAGTTTATCTTAATTAGTGACCTAGTATGCATAAGTAATTTTAAATCTTTGGAAAACCAATATTTTCTTATGATGCATTTCAAGACTTTGAAAACATAACATTTCAAGTCTTATTCACTATTCAGTATTGTATTGTGGTTATTCTTAATTAAGATATTAGCCATAAGCCTAAAACCAATATTCTTAATTGTGACCACTATAAGCCTATTAGTCAGTAGTTTATCGTAATTAGTGACCTATTATGCATAAGTATTTTTAATTGTGACCACTATCAGCCATATAGTCACTATTCAATATTCTTAATTGTGACCACTATAAGCCATATAGTCACTAGTTTATTTTATTTAGTTACCAACTGTGGAACTCTTTGAAAATCATAAGTGACTAAGGATCTAAAGTGGGTCAAAACAAAAATATTATTCAATTGTAATGAAGAAAAACTTCGAATTAGTGACCACTTGAAATGAGTCAAAACAAAAACATATTATTGACTAACCATTATAATTCTATTGGTCACTACTTTAACCCTATTAGTGACCACTTAAATCCTATTAGTCACCCTTTTAATTCACTGTAAGCAAGTCAAAATAATCTTGCAGGAGGTGTGTAAGAACCAAACTCCTTTGCAACATTGGAAACAGTACCAACATATTTCCCACGACCTTTGCCGCTCTTGCTCTTCTCAATTCCACTTTTCGGCCTCACACTTCTTCCTTTCGTTTTAACCCAAGGAGGATCGAAAACAGTAATGGTAGAAGAATCTGATGCAGTTGATTCTCCAACACCTGATCTGAATCAGCTAAGCTAACGTTAGCAAAAACAGCCAACACATCAGCAAGATCACGCAAATAACCCTTCTCCATTATCTTCCTTACCTCTTCATCACCCTACACATTTGGAAACGCCAAGGAATGTAATCTTTCTTTAATGATGACATGTTCACCCTCTGCTGCTTCAAACGGTCCCGAACTTCTGTTTTGGCAAACTTTATCCACCGCCTTAAAATATAATATGAAGGTATCTCACTAATCGAGTGCATGTGAAGTACCCTAAGGCAATGATAACATAACATCCCGGCCTCCTCAAAATTCCTACAAAAACAACTACCAACTTTTTGACACAATCAAAAGTGACTTGGTGTGCCCGTTGTGGATGCTTCTCAGGCCACACTTTATAAAATAATATCGTGTCATCCATAGTCAACAACTCACAAATAGTACCCAAAGAATACCCAAATTCTTGCTCAAAATCCCTAAACATTGTAGCTGTGTAAATTTGACTAGCATGTCTCAACATACCTGCCATAGGCAAATAAGACTTAGGGATAGATTTAGAATCCACAAATTCATCATTGGTTTCAGTTTGTCTCCATCGTAAAACAGTGCTGTGGAACATACCAACAAATTCATACAAGCTTGTTGTCTTGGAAGCTTGAAAGCCTATAGCATTATTAGTACTTTTACTACGCTAGGAGGACAAAATTCCAGCTGAGAAGAAGTCCTTGCTCAATGATGTGGACCACTTATCCTTCAACTGATACAAACGAGTAAACCACTGGTCTCCTACTAGGCCATACTTCTCCATCATATAATCCCAACTTGCCTCAAACTCAACGCTATTATAACAACCATGAAGACATTTATTAAAAGCATCGGAAAATGTGTCATCACTATTCAAATTCCCAAAGTGACTAACTGCATTCTGATAAAGATGCCACTGGCATAGCCTCACCCTTGTGTTAGGAAACACCTACATACCACAATTCTGTAATAAACATATTTAAGAATTTCGTACCCAGATAAAGCCATTAAGTAACCATTCTATGTCATTTGGTGACCAACATAATCCCTAAACATTACATAATAATTTAAAGTCATTTAATGTCAGTTTTCTATTCGGTACCCAGTATACTTTTATAAGTTACCAGTTTAACTCATTGTGTGACCCCTTTTACATATATAAGATAAAAAGACTCAAAAATTTCAACAAAAATACCTGAGCTACAGCATTGTTGATGGCCTAATCCTGGTATGTAAATATTGACACAGGACAAACTCCACCCATACATTTCTTGAAAACCTCAAGGAGCCAAACAAATGAATCAACTGTCTCGTTCGACAAAAAGCAACACCCAAACATTACATTCTTCCATTGATTGTTTATACCAACAAATGCACCACATATCAAATTATACCTATTTATACGATATGTGGTATCAAAAACAGTAACATGTCCATACAATTCATAATCATCCTTCATCATAGAATCATGCCAAAACAGATTACACAACCTACCGATGCTATCCAATTTCACCCTATAAAAAAAGTCATCCTCTTCAATAGCCCTTTGGCTAAGCTTATCGATGACAGCCTGTGCATCACCTCCCTCAATTGCCTTCATCTTAAGCCTATTCACAAAGTTGTATTGGTCACGAGAAGTGTGACCAAGGGCCTCCGCACCACCATATTGGTGACATTCGTATCGATATTGCACAGCAGGTCGCATTGATGCTTCTGTCATAATAGTAATTTCTTTCGCTTTGCCATCCCCAATGGCCCTCTCCGAACGGTGGTAATGTTGCCACTCAGTACGGGTAAGATCATGATTATGCACAAGCACATGACCTACCACTTCATACATTCCTGAATCATTTAACTTCACCCTCATCATTGCATTACACCCCGTCTTTATAACAATAACCCTTTGTTGCTTCCGCTTCCTCTCATTGACATCCTCATCAATAACAACATCAAGAACAGAAACAAAATCACTTTGACCATCCGATTTTCCATGACACGAGCAAACAAAATACTTTTCCTTCGTTAAATATACATTTCCTTCAACCATACCAATCCTAGATGTATACTTCCTAATGCTAAAACCCAATGCTCCGGAATGCAGACAATACAATTCATACATTTCCTCAATTGTTTTATTTTGCACACCAATAAGACTACCACAAACATCAACAACATTTTCTGCCACAAAACACAAAAGACACCAGAAATCCTTAATCAGTGACCAGTTTAGGCCATAAAGTCGCTATCATAACAAAATACATAATGTCATATTCAAAAATAATGTACCAACATTTTCTGCCACAAAACACAAAAGACACCAGAAAAACTTAAACAGTGACCAGTTTAGGCCATAAAGTCACTATCATAATAAAATACACAATGTCATATTCAAAAATAATGTAACAACAACATTTTCTGCCACAAAACACAAAAGACACCAGAAAATCTTAATCAGTGACCAGTTTATGCCATAAAGTCACTATCATAATAATTGAATCAAAATATACTGGTTCATTATGCACAATTGAATCAACACATATCTAACAAAATGTACTAGAAAATGAACTCAAATACAAAAATTTGTGTTACCAGTGCATTCTTCAACAATTGGATCAACTTCTTGTAGTTGATTATGAATGATTGTATTTGCTGGTTCATTTTCTGTAATCCCCCGTAAATTTATTGGATTTTATAAATATATTTTAATGTATAGTTATTTATATTTAAATATATTTATGTATTTTAACGATTTATTTCTTCAAAGGTTGACTATTTGAAAGTCAAAGGATTTATTTTAATGATTTATGCAAGTCAAATATTTTATTAAAGTCATGCTTTGAAAAGTATTTGAAATATTTGAAACACTTATTGGATTTAGAAAAGGGTTTGTAAATGGGTGTGAGGAGCCCAAACCTTTTGGCTTAACCTATGGTCATTCTCATTTAATTAACCCATCAAAGCCCAACTCTTTATTGGACCCCTAATGGGGGAAACTATAAATACTCTTATTTACACAAATCCCCACACATTAAACACATTATTTTCTCTCTCCTCCTTCTCCCTCACTTTTCGGCCCTCCTTTTCTTTCCTTTCTCTCTCTTCCTTTTTCGGCCTTCTCCCTCCTCTTTCCGGCCGACCATCGCTGCCGACCACCAGCGGCGCGGCAGCCGCCAGCCGTCAACCCGTGCCGCCGCCCCTTGGCTGCCGGTCCTTCCTCCCTCCTCTTTGTTTGGTTGTTATTTCTTCCTCCTCAAGTTTTATTTAATGCAAAGTTTGTATCTTTAGGGTTTGTTTTAATAAGTTTATGTTTAAAAAGTTATGATTTGATGATTTGATGATTTGATTATGAATCTATAATTATATAAATTATGTATTGAAGAAATAAAATTTCAGATTTACTTGTTATGTTAAAATAGGGTTTAAAAATATCAAAGCATGGATTTTTAAGGTTTTACATGTTGGAAAATCATAGTATCATGTTATAGTTTATGGTTTTGGGTTTTCTTATGATTATAACCATGTTTAAATATGTTTAAAAAGAGTTTTAGTGTATATTATGTTGCTGGAAATTTGGAAAGAGTATTGTTGATGGAGTTTTGATGATTTAAACATGAGTTTTAAGGATTTTTAATCATCTAGTATAGTAGTACTATACTAGGAGGGTGTACTAAGTAAGTTTTAATGATGGGAAAAGTTTTTAAACACTTTTAAGAAGGGTTTAAAGTATTTTATTATTGCTGTAAATTCATGGTGTATTGATTATGAATTTATGTTGGTTATTTTAGACGGAGAATTCTCTCTAGGTGATTTTTAAGTCTGTTATAGTGGCATCTCAGTTTGTCTACACAAGGTACGTACATACCTATGTGTTGGTTGATGTAGTATCATGATTTAAGAAGGAGAATTATGTAGTATCATGTATAGGAACTATGTTCTGTTCATATATGATATCTATTATGTTGGATTTTGCATGTTTGATCTTTTGTGTGAACATGTTGACTATGAGATTTATATTATGAGATTGATATCATGTCTGTATGGATAATTGATGCAAGCATGTTGGTTGGAAACTTTATTTTATTAATTCACATGGGGGAATTAATATATTTATTAGTATTGGATCATGGTTGATCATTGTTCCCTTTTTAGTATTTCAATGCTTTATAAGGACCGAGGGCCTTATTTGGTAAGTTGATATTTTCTACCTATGAAAGGTAATTTGGTTGTTGGCTAGGTTAAACAAATAAGAAAGATTGGATTAAAGTTGAAACTAATCTTGGATTGTAAGTTGTTTGATCACTTATCTAATCCTAAGATAAAAATGGAAGTTTATGTTTGTTTGATGCTTTTAATGTTTGTTCAACTTGTGAGTCATAACAAGTGAATAAATTATTAATCATGTAAAGTGAAACTGGATAGCAATAGTTTTAGACTGGTGCACATCTGAAGTGTTGGACAATTAGGAGTTGGGGTACATGGTGAGCGTGCCATGGCTTTTCCTGGGACCGGATTGATCACCGTGTCCTATTTTATTTAAAAAGGTTCCTCGATATCGTAGGTCATGGGAATACGGAGTTACGCCCGTATTTCGTCTTCCAAAGGGAAGGCTGATTTTAGTTAGACAACTCGGTCCATTGACTATTCCTTTTAAGTAATAAGAATGTTGTTAAAGTTTAGTTCAGTAAAAGTTATCTGCAAGTTATTATACTATTATTTATTCCTGCCTATTATTTATTAGTATCATGTTAGGATTGTTTACTTGTTAAGTATGTAGTACTCAGCTTTGCTGATTACGTGCTTTTGTTGTGTATGTTGATCATGGCTTTGCCTTATTGATCCTGTGATGACCCATTTCGGTGAGCAGTCTCTAGGGATCAATAGTGCATTGTCTATTTACAGGTTTGAAGACGATGCATCATTGGGATCGGGATTTTGGAGAGCTTGTGTAGTTTATTTACTATACTTTGGAGTTATATTTTCATAGTTGGTTTGGTTTGGTTTAAGTTGACTTTGGTTTTGTTGGTTGGTTTTAGAGTTGACTTTGTTGTTGATTAAGTTTTAGTTATAAAGTTATTTTATGTTTTTCGTTGCAAAATTCTGAATAAGCCGATACGTTTTCACACGGGCGATAATACTTTGATAATTCTCTATGTTTTACTTTAAAAAGGTATTTTAGAAAAGAGAGAATTGTCGGGATGTTACATTTTCATTATGTGCTGCAGCCGCCAATAAAAATTCTTCAAAACCTTCATACATTTCATAATCCTATCGACAAAAAACAAGAAGTCAGCGAATTGAATTCGAAAATTCATTAACTGAAATTGATTTCGAATTTGAACAAACATGATTGTTGAATTTCCAAATCTAACAAATAATTCAAAAACATTACTGATTTTGGAGAGAGAGAGTTAATTGGAGCATATAAATAACTTTGATTGCAATCAATAATTACAAAGCAAACAAAAACAAAGCGTAGACGATATTGAACAAAATCTTCTCCAAATTGAACATAGTACAGGCGAAATTACGAAGAAAGTACCTTAATCGAGCTGAAAATTGTAGCAGCAGCTATTTGTGAAGAAAATCAAAATTACATACAACAACTATTAGCTAAAAAATTCAGTGAAAAAAGAAGAAAATTTAGAAACAATTGATTACTCATTGTTTTCATCGAGAATTGATTGCGAAGAAAACGAAGAAGATCGAGAATTGATTACACCGGCGTATTCTGTAGAGAGAGAAAAGGGAATTGCGAAGAATTTCATTTTTTGGTTTTTCTGTTTCGACATAATAGATGTTGCTGAATTTCATGGCTTAAATAGCCTGACGTGGCAATTTTTTTTCCAGGGTATGATTATGGGTTGGGGTGGAAGAAACATGGGCTTGGGCTGCCTAATTTTAATGATATAATTAGGCAGTCTAGCCTAATAATTTGAGTTGGTAGGTAGTAGGGAGTGATATTATTTTATTTGGAGGAGAAAAAGAGTGTGCGTCAATGGCTAAAAAAGTAGAAGGATTAAAATAATATTTGGTCATATCCAAAAATAGAAGTGTAAAGTGTATTCTGGGACAGATGAAAAAAGAAAGTGTAAAGAATATTATGGGATGGAGGGAGCACATAACATCAATCAATTAAGGTAAAAAGGAACATGGGCTTGTACGAAAAATGATAAAGCGCTCATCGTGAGCAACTAAAGTATCCACTAACAGAGACAATATTGTCATTTCAGCATATTCACTTACACAAACAGGGGTTGGTTTAACAATACCAAGTGTATCAAACACATAAATAGGGGTTAATATATCAATAATCAGTATTTTGAACCCATAAACAAGGGTTGCTTTTGGGGAGGAAAGTTTAACGAAACACACAAATCGATGCAACTTTTTACCTTTTTGGCAGAAATCGCATGTTTACTTTTTGACAAAAACTTGCGTTTTTATATTTTTATTTAATAAAAAAGGTTTTTTTTCATTAAGGTAATATCTTTGAAAAAATAAAATAAAAAATTATTGTGAGTGGCGAAAGTGCCCGCTCACTATGAGGCTATGAGCGTTTTATCACCGCTCGGGCTTGTACCGCGTAAAATTGCTCCTTACGTTTTACACCCGGAGAAAAAGTAGCGAACAGAAACCACTCAGGACTCAACCAGGACAGAAACGCGACATTAACACAGTGTTTCTATCACGTCACCCACATTAACGTGCCAACCAAAGAGTAATCCAAACATCCAATGTCGGTAACAACCAAAAATAACAACTTTTACTGTTGCACTTGCACGGTTGCACACTTGCACCCCCAAAATCTATAAATAAGCCCCTTACTTTTCAGGAACGTACCACAACAAATCTTCTCTCTCCAAAAATCACAAGTCTAACAACCCAAAGCCATGAACAAAGAGGAAACTCAAAAGGTTTGACATTTTCTTTTACTCAATTCTTCGTACTTATATAATATTGGTTTTTTCTTCTTTTGATTTTGATGATCTTGTATAATTTTGTTAGGTGGGTGTGAATTTTTTTTAAAATTGCTGTTTTGGTTTCAATTTTGACTTTACCTACTAGTAATTTTCATCTGGGTGAATCCATGTTTTAACTTTTAAGAGGAATTCTGTATTGGGGTTTTTGATTTGATTTTTTTGAAGTTGGATTTTTTATGTGTTTTTTTTTTTGTTTTGTTTTGGTGGGTTTCATGTTTTGATCATTTTTGTTCGTTAATTAGCTCATTCTATTTGTTGTATCAGTAAATTGTAGCTCCAAGCATATTTTAATTGAAAATTGATCAGGGGTTTTCAGTCATGGAGTAGTAAGATAGATTTAATCTTCGAAAGTAGGTCTGATGCTGTGCAATAAGCGAAATAGCAAATACCAGCTTCTTTTATTTGAAGCAGCAGCTGCAACTTGTATAATTTTAATCACGTAAGCTTGATTTTCGAATTATGTATCTGATAATATGAGGAATGCCCGGTTTACACCTTACATGAACAAGTCTCGTCGTCGAGGCCACATTATGTATCCCTTTTCATGATACGATTTTATACAATATGATCTAGATAAAGAGGCTAAGATTTCCTTAAATTTCTACAGCCTTTTCAGGATAAGATTTCAGACTTTAGTTTCAGATGCTGATGATATTTTGCACCCAATACTTTTTTCTAAGGTTAAGTGTTGAAATTTTGATGTATAATATTTGAGATGGTAATGATATTGGCCTATTGGCTTCAATATGGCAAAGCTTTTGCATCTTTATGAAAAAGATCTGCAGAACTCTCTGATTTTTGGCAAGCCTACATGTTAGACTTCGTGTGTAATGCAATTTGGTCTTCTTTATGGCCATCTTTTACTCTCTAACCTATATTGGAGCTTAAGCAATTTATTCCAAACACATCCAACCCCATGATCTAGTCTTCGTATTCCTGCAACTTGATTGTGAGAAAACACATTGAGCCTATTATTTGATATAAGGTTTTGGAAAATGCCAGATAATACTGCTCGAAGTAGTCCCTTTTCTTACAGTAACAATTTTTGTAATGACTTTTTCTTGGTCCCTTTTCTGTAAATGATGTATATTGCTGTCTATATTCTATTTGTTTTAAAGTAATGTTCAATAAGATTGGCAGTCTCTGGAGTCACTGGGGTAGGGTTTTGCTTATGTATGACCCCATACACGTAACACGTTTCTATGTTTGAGCCCTCGCAGTTGGACTATGCGGTTTTAGTATGGTGATGTAATTGATATTACATACATTTTTCTTGATTTGGCTAGATTATAGTGAGTTTTACTGTTAGTTTCGTGTTTATTGTTCTGTTTGCAATTTTTTTGTGTGTAGAGTTTTCCTGATCTTTTCAGTGTGTATACAGTCATTGTTTTGGATGTCTGTAACCGTCCTTTTGAATGCTTTTGAAAGTAAGAAAGGTTATCTTGATAACTGCTAATGAGAATTATATCTTAGTTGATTTGTATCTGATTTCAGTTCAATCAAATAATTCTTTCCCTCTCTTTACTTTCCCCTTGATAAATTTACACTAAAGATTATATAATGATCTCAATATGTATAGCATTTCATCTTCATGTTACCCTGCTTATTTGAGATTGATGTTGTGGTGAACATCTACTTCTGCAGGAAATAAAGGTGGGAGATACATCTGATTTTGTCATGGTTGAAAAGGAAGAATTGCAATGTAAAGAAGCTACCCATGGTTCAGAAAAAGAAACACTGAAAGAAATTGATGTTCCAATACAAATCAAAGTGCGGGAAGCAGAGACAGATGAGAAGAGTAACAAAGGTGAACAAGAAAATGAAGAAACAACAAATGTAGAAAAGGAGAAAAATGATGGTTATTCTGAACTAGAAGAGAAAGAAAAGAGAAGTGAGAAGGATGATAAGGAAGCTGAAGAAAGTAAAATTGAGGAGCAACTTCAGTGCCCAAAGAATATAAAAGAAAAATCAGAGCGAGAGCAAGAGATAGAAAATGATAACAGTAAAAAAAGAAAAAAGAAAGAAGAGAAGCATATAGGCAAAGATGAGGTTGAGGACAGGTCTGCAGATGTAAAACAGGAGAAAAAAGAGGACAAGAAAAACAAAGTAGAGAAGAAAATTGAGAAGAAGCAGAAGACAGCCAAGATTGGAGACGAGAAAGCAGAAGAATCAGGGGAAGAATTAGAGAAGGAAAAAGACAAGAAAGGAGACAAGAAGAAGAAAAAGAAAGACACAGAGCAAGAGGATGCAGGTTCACTAGAGGCCGAGTGCAAAGATGGAAGAGTGAATGCAAAAGACGATAAGGAAGAGAAGAAGAAAAAGAAGGATGGAGATAAAAAAAAGGAGAAGAAAAAGAACGGTGAGGATGGTCAAAAGAAAGAAGTATATGAGAAGGAGAAGGAAATGAAGAAGAAACAAAAGGATAAGAAGCCTAAAGGTGAAGACAATGATGAGGTTCTGGCAAAGTCAGATGAGCTGGAGGAGAAGGGATCTAAGAAAGCTAAGAAGAAGGAAGTCAAGGTTGAGAAAGCAGAAGAATCAGAAGAATCAGAAGAAGAACTAGATAAGGAGAACGACGAGAAAAAAAAGAAGAAATCTCAGAAGCATGAGGTTGAAGAGGAAGCAAAAGACAAAAAGAATAGGAAGAAGGAAAAGACGGATGATGGTAAAGGGAAAAAAGTGAAGAAGGAGAAGAAAATGAAGGAAGACTGTAAAGAAGGGTCTGAAGAGGAAGAGGAAGAGAAGAAGGAAGAAAAGAAGGAAAAGAAAGATAAGAAGCACAAAAGCGAAGACAGAGAAAAGGAACATGAGGATAATGTAGGGTCAACAGAGAAAGAAAACAAGAAAGATAAGACGAAGACGAAAAAGGTTGATTATGAGAAAGGTGGAGACTGCGTAGAAGAGAAAAGGGAAGAAAAGAAGGTGAAGAAGCATAAGGATGGGGATAATTTGGAGGAAGAATCTGAAGGTGAAGCAAAAAAAGAGAAAATGAAGAAAGATAAGAAGCTTGATGGTGAATCTCATGTAGAAGATGAATCAGCAGAAGAGACCAAGGAGGCGGAGAAGCAAAAGAAGAAAGACAAGAAAAAACCAAAGGATCCTAAGAAATGCAAGGATGAAACTACCACAAGGGAGATAACCAGTGATAAAGAATCAAAGGATATTGATGAAGAGGACCAAAAGAAGGAAAAGAAAAAGATAGAGAGGGCAAAGAGTAAAAAGGATGAGGAAGAAGTCAAAGATCTTGTGAAGCTAAAGAAGAAGCTGGGGAAGGTTGAGGGGAAGATAGAAGCCCTTCTTATAAAAAAGGCTAATCTCTTGTCTCTAATTAAAGAGGCCGAGGATAAGAACCATGAGTTGATCGAAAAGGTCAAAGAAGTTCAGGGTCCGACAGCTTCCACAATTCAAACAGTTCAAACAGGGAAGATGAAGGAGGTGGTGACAAAGAGCAATGATCAAACTCTAAAACACGAAAATGTTGTTGTGCTTGTAGCTGAGGATGTAAGGATTGAGAAGGAAGTGCATGGCCATATTGACCCTTCTGAGAAGTGTAAAAATTTAGCCACAACTGAAGGCGAAAGTCAAGCAGTGTAGGATTTTGTTCACCTATTGCTTGTGATGAAGACGATGAAGATGGTTGGTGAGACACTTGTATTCTATACTCCGTGTTGTGTGTATTGTGTGTGTGTTTACTTTTGTGAAATACATGCTCAAGGATGTTTCATATGAATAAAATATCGATAGTTTTGCTGTATGATCATCCTGAGTCACTCTTTGGATTTTCCATCCGATCATTATGACTATAATTTTTCACATTGACTGCATCATATTGAGACCTCAACAAACTTTTGTTTGCTCATTCTGTAGTGTCACATTTGACTATCATAGGAATTTATTCCACAGTTGTGCATAGCACCTGATGGTTTTTAATTGCATGCCATATTTTACTCTACCTACAAACTCTTTAGACTTTATTCAGCACCGTGTCCGCTTGTGCTATTGAAATATGCAGGATTCTATTCCATGTATGTACTTCTGAAATATTGAAGTATGGAAAGTGTAAAACGTGATAAAAGAATCTAGTGTTATTGAATAGCAACGAGTTGATGTGATACCGCCAAAATTTTCTGTTATTTGATGCATCTCATAACTTGAAATAGCAAGCTAGTTGTGGATTGCTGTCTCATTTATCCAAAAGAAGTATGAAGTGTTTCTTAGCTTAGACAATTTTTATTTATTTCTTTCAACTGTCACAATGGATGGCACTTTTCATGGTCTGCATGCATCTGTATGAAGCACATATTTAATCATTGACTTTATAGTTTTTTGAGATTCATTTTTGCTTCAAAGTTCAAACTCGATGTAGTATCAACGGAGTTCACTGGATCCCTATTCTTGTTTTTTACTTTCTTTTTAGTTTTCTCTTGTTGCACTTCCCATTATAGTTCATCCCATGGCCCATACTGAATTTAGCGAAGATTGAGGAAATGTAGCATGGAGCAGCTCTTTTTGTAATTTTAACGTTAGAGATGCCAGATTCTCATAATAACAGTAAAATAAGTCAGTTCTCGTCATTTCTCTGTTTAATGCTTGCTTATATATGTGCTCAATTGCCTATATAACGGCTATCACATATCTGTTTTTTAGGAATGTCTGATGCATGATATAGTATGCAGTACATGAGTTTTCTGTTGACAATGAGATGCTCATGTTTATTTCTTCTAAATATTAACTACCTAAGCATTTATAATAAGCGGACTTCAAATTCAAGAAAAAGATCAGGTTACCTATCCATGGCACAATACAGATCTTTCCTTTTGCTATATCATGAAATTTATTGTTCACAACAAAAATGGGAAAAATAGAAGAATGACTAGGTTTTCAAACCAAGGCCAAAGGCTACCTGAGGATTCTAGTAAATCTTGCTAGGCTCTGTGGTAAGTCCGAACCCAAATGGGAAAAGTGGGTCATAATGTGGTTCACCCACATTCATAGGAAGCTGATCAACGGTCTTAAACCAAGTCCTAGGGCTCTTCCCTGTGAAACCATAATCACCAAACAGAGCATCAGCAACACCCTGACCCTCTGTTCCTGGTAGCCAAGCAGCTACAAGGGCAGTCATCTTTGAAACATATGGCTCGATTACGACAGGCCTTCCTGAAACAACAACGACAACGCACTTTACTGCCCCACAAACATTTGTTATCGTGCTGTAGCATCGGTCAGCTATCGTTAAGTTCAAGCTGTCACCGAATGTCTCGGCATAGGGGTGTTCGCCCACCACGACGATGGCATAGGAGAACTCGTTGGACTTGACAAAGTTGGTGTCAGGGTTCTGTTGGTACACTACTTCTGTCTTTGGATCAACTGTGTTCTTTATGGCAGTAAGGATCGTTGTCCCTGATAAATTTTCCAACGCTGTTGTTAGTCATCTATGTACACCAAAAAAGCTTATCAAAACACAATCATAGCTAAATAATTAAGGATTAAGACTACCACAACTGTTAGTTTCTGTACTGGCAGTTGTCAGAATACAGTAGGAGAATTTCCTAGTGAGGCACCTTAAGGTTCTTTATCTCTTTGCAGAGGTTCCTTCAGGATATCTATCTATATCGAGGTATGCCATATATTCTACTCCATCCGTTTAAATTTTATTAGTCGACATTTATGATCTAATTTCATAGAATTTCAATATTAATATATGAGACTATATTATTTATAGTTAAAATACCAAAAAAAAAAAAACAAAAATGTTGTGAATATAGGAGTAGTTATTAGAATAAACTTGGATATCATATTATTTGCTCTATTATTCATGAGAGATGTGCCTTTGTAAATTGGGACCAAAAGGGGTGCCATATTTCTAAGATGGAAGTTGTACGATATCAGTTTAGGAGGTGAAAGAGTAAGTAAAGACATTACCGAGTTTTCAATTTAGTTGTCTACCCTAGTCAACTAGATGATTCTTAAGTGGTCATAATAAATATTAACTTGAAAATCTAGTGATGCATAATCATTCTAAACTCACATTTTTAATTCTAAAGATCATTATGAGCGGCTAAGTTTCCTGGTAGTCATATTTCAAAACCTAAAAATTTTCATACTCGACAACTATCTTTTGGTCTTATAAAGTGACAGGGTGCTGAACAGTATAATGAGCTAAAAACATTCATCAGAGATTTAACTAAAGTTTAATTCATCAAGTGCAAATGAATTTACTCAGGCCCTATCGTTGAAGTATCTTTTACAAATCCTTGATTTTGTGAAGGACACTTCTACTCTTGCATGTCACAGTCTCACATGACTTCAAATTAAAAAGTCAAAAGCTTAGAATATCCCGCTGGAAAAAAAGTAAAAAGTCCAAGGCACGTGCTGAAAGCTAATGAATCCTTATATAAATTGAAAGAAAGGGAAGTGCAAAGATTAATATATACACAAACACATGTATTGACTGTTGACGGTTGTTGAGAAATAGTGATACCTTGAGTGAGATTGTTTCCATCAAGTCCTTGCCATTGAATAGTCCATCCACCACATTGGTAACCCAGATTATCAGCATGACTTCCAGCCACAAGTATCTTAGCTGCTTTCTTAGGAAGGGGTAGCATTGGCTTTTCACCCGCCTTTCCATTCTTCAACAGCACTAGTGATTTCCTCACTGCTTCCCTTGCTATCTCTCTGTGTTCCTGTTTATTTAATAAGAGCTATGTTACTTAGACTCTGAGTACGAGTATCGAACACGGATATGTATACAGCGTATGACTCGCTAAGACTCGAGTATTAGAATACAGGATTTTGTACAAAATTTGTATATTTGTACCTTTTTTTTTTGGGGGCCCCATTAGGAACCCCTTGGTAAGAAGAAGGACCCTACTGGACCAGCACCTCTCGCAGATCAGCCAACCCAGCTACACAGGTCAACGCTTGAAAGTAGGGGGAAATAAGGGAATCCCTACTCTCAAGCACAAGTAGGTAGTGGGGCTCGAACTTGTGACCTCAAAGTCACAAGGTGAGTTCCCACCACCTCCACCAAGCAAGCTTGGTTTTGTATATTCTTGTACGAGGACATGGCATTTTAAGTTCCTGAATACAGCTTTTAAATAAAAAAAATCCAAATAATAGAACATGAAACTAAAAGGATATTAGGTGGCCAATGAGAACTCCTTTCTATAATGCCAGTTAGATTGATGCACACTAATCAAGGACCTCTACATCGCTTCCCAAAAACAGATCTATATTATGTAGACTGATTGCACTCTCCTAAGCCAGTAAAGCTCCTCTTCTAGTCTTTTTTACCCACTGCCCTTCTACTTCGGGTGTAGAAAGGCATAAATGTACTTTTTGATGGGTAGTGGTGGTAATAGTAATAACTGAAGGAGGTCTCTTGCCAATATCAGTGGCAATGTTTGTTTTGTTCTCTGACAAATACCTCCCTTTCTTCATATATTTCTCATTGCCACTTTAGAGGTGGCATTGAGTGGTAATAAATATTTTTGAAGAATTTCATGAGCATGGACACAAGACTTTTGTTACATATTCACATATAAATTCATTACAATTACTACCATATATTATGTAGAACCAATCAGTGTCCAAAACGTAGGTCTAGTGATGGGTATTGATGCTGTACACCATTAACTTCGGCACGACAATGGTGTCTAGTGCAGTACCAAAAATCCCAAGTCTAAGTAACATAGGTTAGAGAATAAATTATGATGCTTCATGGTACAAGGAGTGAGAAAATGAATGTAAAGTACAAACCTGACTTCCAAGCTGGTTGACTAGACTTGTATCAGCCAATGGGTGCTCAAATAAACCCATCTGAAACTTGACCCTCAGAACTCTTTTTACTGCATCATCAATTCTGCTCATTGGGATGTTCTTTTCCTTCACATGGAAGGTTAGGTCATCAATGAATTCTGTATAATTGTTAGGAATCATGACCTGCATTTTTATCATAACAAGTTTTGGCATTAGAGCAGGCTTATCTTGATACTGAATGAAGAACAGGTATTTCTCTACTTGCATTTCTAGTGCAGTAAGACCACACCAGCAATGTCACTCGATGTAAATTTCAATGACGAGAATTGATGAGTACTAACCATGTCAATGCCGGCATGAATTCCAGCTTGTACAGACATTGAATAGTTAGTATGTGGTGGTGAAGTGATCCTGTCAAGGCCTTCCCAGTCAGAGATCACAAATCCCTGCAAATTGTTCATATTCAAGAATCATGATGTAAGTAACAGACTTACTCTTATATGAACAGTCATTTGGAAGAAAATTTATGTTTAATATATTTGGCTTAAAAAGATACCCTGAATTTCAATGTGTTCTTAAGGAAACCGGTTATAAGATCATGATTAGCATGCATCTTAACACCATTCCAGCTCGAGTAAGAAACCATGATTGTAGAAACACCGTTGATAATTGCGTTATAATAGCCCGGCATATGAATGCTGAGCAACCCATGAAAGTCTATAACTGTGTTGTTCTCGTTGATGCCCGTGGTTGTGCCACCATCACCAACATAGTGCTTAGCACAAGCAGCAACCTTGTTCCTGAAAGTAAACAGATGATCAAGACAAGAACAACATAACGCACTCTCAAGCAGTGGAAGGTCTGACCGCGTGCCTGTTGAAGAATGAGCCGGCTACTCATAGGCAGTGACTTGGTTAAGGAAACCCACTGGACCATAGCAAAAGCGACTCTTCATAGGGCAATTGTCACCGCTTATGGACCGGAATCTGGGTGATCTATCCTGACCACAATCATCACGGATGTCTTTTTTTTCTTTTCTGTTCTTTTATTAATTTGTTTGATTAATCAAGTTACTTATTTTGCTAACGTTTACATCTTTGGAAATGGAATTAATTCAAATGATGTGAACCGTCCGTCCCCAGTGAATGTACAAAGATAACACTATGTTGTCTATATTAGCGCGGTTGTTGACTTCTTGTGGTAATGCTATATTACTCAGACATGGCCACATGTGTACTTGTATTAGACACATATATGCGTTCGGACTTTGCTATTTTATGAAGAAAATTTAAGACTTTAGCAAAGAGTATCAAAGATCAGATATTTTATTTGAGGTTAAATGAAGAGTCTAAATATGACACTCATAAAGGGTGTAATTCAACCAAAACACATCCGTCAGCCATATTTGACAAATAGATTTATCTATTAATTTAGATTTTAAGCAAGTGGGGATATTTTATCTCAAATCATTTTTATTGAGTATTTTGTTTTCTTTCCCATGTAGGTTAGTGGCGGTCCAGATCACTTCCTTGTCAACCCACCAAAACTGGTATCTTGTGTTGCTTCACTTGACCACTAATTAATTGTGTCCTACATCCATTTTCTGTCCACCTTCTTAGAAAGTCAGAAATACATGCAAGGATCCAATCTTGACATCTACTAAATAAAAATCTGCTGTCATTAAAAATTACATATAGAGGATGAAAATTGTAATGGTGATATTGTACTTCTAGGTCTTATATTTGGACTTTAAAATGTATTATGGACTTGTTACTTTTTCACTTCCATTAAATAGAAAGATCAACATTTGTTGATTTCATCACCGTAATTAAGTTATGCTTCATAAGGAATGCAAATAGGTGCAGTTTGCTAAAACTTATCCAGGCTTGGCAATTAGCGGCTAGTTGATCGCATTAGCGTGTTCGACTATCTGACATTATTTACATATGTTTTTTTTTTTGTGTATTTAAAGGGTGAGTAAGACAAGGTAGTTGAAAAAGATGACATTTGAAGATAACATCATAGTCAGAGAACCGACAGTTCAATAATTGTTAAATAACCAAGTTGAAGGACGCAAAGTTTGAAAAGATTTTTGGAGTTGAACAGAAGCACTTACTGTCCAGAAACAAAGGGAACACCCTTTCTGGAGTTGTGTGGGATTTCACCCTGTAAACCTGATATTATTTGAGTCATCTCTTGGACTATTTTTGGCTCTTCACTATAACTCTCATAACACCTCCCCCATCTAGGATCTCTGCAAACCTGTTTGATAGTAGCATATAATATAATGTTGTACTATGATTGAAGATCTGAAATAATTTTACTAAATCAAATCTACCATTCACTTATTATAGCTAGTTCTATTTCAAACGTACCGCGATACAAGGTGCAAAAACATAGGGAATGCCAGTAGCTCTAACTTCTAAAGCAGTTGCAGCACCAATTCTCTTAACAAGTTCAGGGTCCCTGATTCATAGAAAGATCACCACAAAACTGTAAGATTTCTATCACCCAATCTTTGGGTCTCAAATAGCTAGATCATCACAAAGTGATAACTCCTCTGTCACGAAATTTTGTTCATCAACTTTGATAGTATTTTTTTTACTAAAGTTTTAGTGAAAAATATAATCATCTGAGATCTTGTAAGATTTGTTTCAATATGTACACTATTAATATCACCTACTCTACAATTTTTATTAATACGTAATTTTATATATTAATGGTCAAAGGTGTATAAATGAGACTACAGAAAAAAAGTGTGAAGAAGATTACAGGCACCGAGATAGTAATGTAAATAAAAAGTTACCTAGTAGCTCCCAAGCCCACATTGTGAGGGAAAATGGTGGCCTTGTAGACATTGTTGTGACCATGAACAGCATCAATCCCATAAATCATAGGAATGCCAAGACGAGTCGAGAGAGATCCATTTTGGAACTCATTAACCATATTGATCCAACTCTCAGGAGAAGCCTTCTCAGCAGGAACACTTCCTCCTCCACTTAGTACACTCCCTTGAGTCAACCAACAACACCAAATTAAATTTCCACATAACCAACTACTGACTAAGAATCAAATAATCAACGAAAACAAAAGAGATTAGCAATGTCAAATGGTATTGTACCAATGAAGTAATTCTTCATGACTTCGCCGGAGGCAACACTCCTTTCAATTTGAACCATCTGCCCAATCTTTTCCTCGACGGTCATACGACTCATAAGATCCCTGATTCTAGCACCTAATGGCTGCTTAGGATCTTTGTATTTCAGATATTCTGCATCTGCCATTGATGTGCAGTAACATAATGACAACAAAATTGCCACCCAATAGATGGAATACTTGGCCATTTTGTTGGTGAGATACTTCTTCTTATTCCTTTCACTTGAAAAATGTAAAAAAAAAAAACACTTGAGCTACAATCATAAATGGTTTGAGGAGTGCTCTTTAATAATTCTAAAATGATGCTGAAACATTCATGAACTCGGGTTTCTGTATGATTATTTACTTTGAGATCTCATGTGACCAAAACATGAAACATATATAGAATCAAATAGAAGTAATAGCAAAATGTGACAATCTAAATCATCCTACCCCACATTGTATGTAAATTAGGCTGCAGAAATAAACCAAATTATCCAGTAAAAAAGATTTGACATTAAAGAAATGGGACCACGAATTGAAGTTGTTGAATCTACACTCGAAATGTTACAATATACTGTCAAAAAAATATTATCCTCTTTGATCAGACCCTTGTTTATAACTATTTATATTAATTTAAAAGTACTCGTAATTTTTAGATTAATATGCTTGATAGAGAATACAATTCTCTTCAATTTAGGGACAACTTGATCTAAAAAGAATGAAAGTAAAGAGAAAAAATTACAAGTATAGTCCATTGTGAAATTGGTTTATAATCATCCTACAATATCACAAGTATAGCCATTGTGAAAATATGACTTCTTATATTTCCCATGATATGTTACTGACTACTGAGTAGTGTAATACTAGACCAACTTTGAAACTTTGAATGAGGAAATGGCAGAAGATTTATTATTTAAACTAGAAAAGTTGGAGTAGAAAACTTACAAAAGAGGGAGCTTTCTGGTTTTATCTACTTCTTAGTGGCACTCGAGTTGTACATAAGAGAGAGAGAAGAGGGAGAAATATAAATGAGGTGTGAGTTGGATGGCATGGAATACATGAGTGGCAGGAGTATATATATATATATATATATATATACTTCTAAGTTTTATTATCTCAACTGATCTGCTCTTCTAGTTGGCAATTTCAAAAAGGATTACTAAATTTGGAATCACATGTGATGTGATCTAGATTACGCCTTTTATATCCAAATGGAGATAAACAAAAATTATCTTTGTATGGAATATAATAAGTTGATTATTAACAAGATAGGGATTATGAGGATTGGATAAGGATAGAGTGAAAATAAGTTTTTTCCCTTATTTGATATGGATTAAAAATAAGATTAAGATAAGTGATAAATTGACCAAAATATCCTTATACTAACTCTCCCTCTTCTCATTTAGGGTAAAATTGTTTTATTTTCTTCTTTTTCATATCCCCCCTCTTATAGTCTTATATCAATCCCCTCCTAGGTATAGATTACTATGCACTATAATCTAATCTTAAAATTTTGAATATATGTAGAAATCATCTCAATATTATGATTTCTAAATACCTCTATACAATCTAAATATATATCATATGACTAATATATAAAGTAGAGTCCAAAAGACAGTACACGACATTACGACAGTTGACTTTTTTATTAGACGCCATTTGTCGCGTTTATTAAGAGCATAAACAACCCCATCCTCATAGTGTTTCTCTCTCCTTCTTGCACGTTGCACCTCACGTTTTCTTTTTCTTTCTTTGTTCCATACTCCTTAAGGATTTCTTTATTTCTTTTCTCCAACTATAAGGATCATCATTACTTTGTCTCTCTCCAATCATAAACATACCCCACCACAAAAGGAATTTTTTTTTGCTTTGGGCCCACCACTTTTGTTGAGTTGGAATTTAAAAAAATTACAAAACATCTACTTTTTGGCACATTGGCCGAGTTATTCAATCCTCCATATTTGGAGATTGTCTTCCAATTCTCCTCCATCCTCATACATAGAGAAGAGAGATTGTTATTGTAACAGCCCGCACTTCCGAGCTGCTAGCTAATCACGCTTAACATTCACAAATCTCAGTTATCATTAATAAACCTCGAATCATATTATCTTGCAGCGGAAACATAACCTTGCAAATCGATCCTGAACCTGTGGGTTATGGGCCCACAACAAACAACTTCAAAACCAATGTCGGATTACAAAATACTTTACACGATTCTCAAACAATAGAACATTTATTCTCAAATAAGCATTTGAATACTAGCAACTTGAATCACTAATCTAATTACAAATTCTGAATCACTACTTCATTTTAATCCATTCCGAGCTTCCAACCAAAACCTGCAAATTACAGAAGAAAATACAAAACAAACAAAAACTAAAATGAGCGACAAATTCAGTAACTTTACTTCTACCCGTTAAAACGGTTTTGGTTCGCAAACGTGTCCATATATAAATAAACTTGGTCATTGTTCGGAAAAGAATTCATCCTTTAAAATCATTCGTTAGCATAGCTCAATCACTTAACACAATCGCTGGCAAGTACAAGTTTTGGCAGAACATAACATAACATAACAGAATATTCGACCTTCTCTGGTCTTAACTTAACTTATATCTTAATCACTTTCCTCCACCTGTACCTTGCCCACTTTTATCTCGATTCATGAGCTAAGCCAACCAAAACAAATACAACGTCCTTTTAACATATCTCTTACAAATCGAAATTCGTATATATAAACAATTCCGAATAATTCCAATAATAAAACAACAATACTCTTTGATAATCATTCAATAACAATTCACAACTGACTCATAAGTATGCATCTATAACCATGGCCATGACTATAAACAATATTCGATAAAAATACAACACACACATACGGGCATATAAAATACATTTTTGCTGAACATAAAGGTTACCTCATACGAAATCCAATTTCTTAATCTCCAATCCAATAAATGAGAACCTCCAAGCTTCCTTAATTTCTTTGAGCTCCATACACCAATATATATTCACCTCAACAATAAATTTAACAAATAAATTCCTATTAGAACCCAAATTAAAGAGTTGAGCTTAATTAACCATCCTTAATACCTTTCTCCTTTTACTAATAATCTAACTTCCTTCCATTGGAAAATAATCAACATCAACCTCATAAGCTAACTCTAATTAACTCCATTCCACTTAATAACATTGGTTTGAAATTCAAACAATTATGTACAAGATAACTAAGCAAATCTTAAGCAATGAATTACCAAAAAGAACCAACCCATTGAAAGAATTTATAACATGCAAACTAAAACCAGTTGCTGACTTTATGTCAAACAAGTAAAAGAAATTGAAAAGGTTTTAGCTTCAAATATTATACCTTGCAACCAAAAGTGATTTGGGTTCTTCATAAGACAAGATATTGGAGAGTAGAACAACACCAACATTAGCACAATGTGCAGCAGCAACAAAAGAGAACAGAGGAACGAAAATATGTGCAGCAGCCGAACATAACAGGGCAGCAGCAACTATAAACTTCGAGAGGGCATAACTCATAGCCCCGAAATCCGATTGAAGAAATTTTTGAGCCTAAATTCAATAACTCGAAGATATCTACAACTTTCATACAGTATATAAGCCCAAAAACCAACTGCATGCCGAATATTTTGAGCAAAGAAACTCGGCAGCAACTTAAGGATGAGAGAAAATACTAGTGCGAGAGTGGAGATGAATTTGGGGACTATAGTCAGCAACTGGTTTTAGTTTGCATGTTATAAATTCTTTCAATGGGTTGGTTCTTTTTGGTAATTCATTGCTTAAGATTTGCTTAGTTATCTTGCACATAATTGTTTGAATTTCAAATCAATGTTATTAAGTGGAATGGAGTTAATTAGAGTTAGCTTATGAGGTTAATGTTGATTATTTTCCAATGGAAGGAAGTTAGATTATTAGTAAAAGGAGAAAGGTATTAAGGATGGTTAATTAAGCTCAACTCTTTAATTTGGGTTCTAATAGGAATTTATTTGTTAAATTTATTGTTGAGGTGAATATATATTGGTGTATGGAGCTCAAAGAAATTAAGGAAGCTTGGAGGTTCTCATTTATTGGATTGGAGATTAAGAAATTGGATTTCGTATGAGGTAACCTTTATGTTCAGCAAAAATGTATTTTATATGCCCGTATGTGTGTGTTGTATTTTTATCGAATATTGTTTATAGTCATGGCCATGGTTATAGATGCATACTTATGAGTCAGTTGTGAATTGTTATTGAATGATTATCAAAGAGTATTGTTGTTTTATTATTGGAATTATTCGGAATTGTTTATATATACGAATTTCGATTTGTAAGAGATATGTTAAAAGGACGTTGTATTTGTTTTGGTTGGCTTAGCTCATGAATCGAGATAAAAGTGGGCAAGGTACAGGTGGAGGAAAGTGATTAAGATATAAGTTAAGTTAAGACCAGAGAAGGTCGAATATTCTGTTATGTTATGTTATGTTCTGCCAAAACTTGTACTTGCCAGCGATTGTGTTAAGTGATTGAGCTATGCTAACGAATGATTTTAAAGGATGAATTCTTTTCCGAACAATGACCAAGTTTATTTATATATGGAAACGTTTGCGAACCAAAACCGTTTTAACGGGCAGAAGTAAAGTTACTGAATTTTTCGCTCATTTTAGTTTTTGTTTGTTTTGTATTTTCTTCTGTAATTTGCAGGTTTTGATTGGAAGCTCGGAGTGGATTAAAATGAGAGTAGTGATTCAGAATTTATAATTAGATTAGTGATTCAAGTTGCTAGTATTCAAATGCTTATTTGATAATAAATGTTCTATTGTTTGAGAATCGTGTAAAGTATTCTGTAATCCGACATTGGTTTTGAAGTTGTTTGTTGTGGGCCCATAACCCACATGTTCAGGATCGATTTATAAGGTTATGTTTCCGCTGCAAGATAATATGATTCGAGGTTTATTAATGATAACTGAGATTCGTGAATGTTAAGCGTGATTAGCTAGCAGCTCGGAAGTGCGGGCTGTTACAGTTATGGGGATGGTAATTCCTCATGGATGCTGGTGCTCTAAGTAGGGCTGTTCAAAGACCAGGGTTGGACCAAAATCTGGACCGTACCGGATCGGAATTTGGACCGGACCGGACCAGACCGAAGATTCCGGTCCAGTCCTCGGTCCGAAGAAAATCCCTATTCCGGGTTTCCGGTCCAGTCTAGACCAAACCCGGAAAATTCCTGTCCGGACCGGTGGACCGGAATTTCTGATTTTTTAGTAAAATAAAGTTTATATGGTAAAAAAGTTTAAAAGGTAATAAAAAGTTAGAAATTTAAAAACCTACTATTTAATAACTTTAGGAATATTGTTATTTAAATTATTTAATTTTAATATATCTAATTTATAAATATTTTTAAATCAAATAAAAAAGATTTTTTTTTTAAAATAAAGATTTCGGTCCAACATGTCCAAAATCGGACCGGACCGGAAAAATTCCGATCCAAATCCAAATTTTTTCCAGATTCCGGTCCAGCCGGTTCCGGTCCGATACAGTCCTGGACCGGTGAACACCCCTAGCTCTAAGTGTCACATCATTGTTTTTAAGGATACATAGAGTTTGAAATTAATAAAAATACATATATAGAGTTTAAGATAAGAAGAATTAGAATTTGGCTTATATTGAAATACTTAAATATAGTAAATTGATTATAACTTTTAGTACTTCCTCCGTTCTATTTTAAAAGAAACGTAAGGCCTTGGCACGGGGATTTACGATTCACGAGAGGAGAGAGAAAGAAAAAGAGGGACCCATGTGATGAGGAGAGAGATAGAGAGAAGTGAATAACAAAGAAAGTAATGTTTCATTTATTTTAGAATGGAGGAAATATATATTTTCGAAAATTATAATTTTTGCACCATTAGAAAGAATTTAAAAAATACTTTAAAATAAGATCCATTTAAAATTTTGTAATTCTATATATGGCATTCAACCTCAATAAAAGGCTATCTATGTAGGTACAAACCTTAATCTGACACGTAGAATAATAAAGGTGAAACTTTTGTCCTTGATTGAATTTGATGCAAAATAATATTGCAAAGTACAAAACAAAAAAAACAAAATTGTATTCCCTGCGTTTCTTTTTAGTTTACTCACTTCACTTCGGGGGAGAACCAATGAGGAAGTGCAAAAGTATGAGAGGAAAACTGAAAAAATAGAGAGAGAATTAAACTAAAAGGTGGATGACATGGGCGCAAAGAGAGGATAAACTAGATGGGTAATGTTATCAAGAATTGAAAAAGCAACAATGTGTAGATTAAAAAGAAACATAACAAAAAGGAAAGTGTGTAGATTAAAAAGAAAGGAATGGAGTAATACATATGAAAGTTTGTAAAATAAACTCAATGATTTCTCTAAAATCTCTTAAAATATTTGAACTAATATAGTTATTATTAAATATTTTTTATCAACTAATATAAGAAGAGTTTGGTATGAGTAGGATTCATGTTGCTTTAGAATATACTACCTCTGGTTTTTATTATTTGCAACGATTAGACATCTTCTCTCTCTACTTTATGTCAAATCGTTGCAAATAATAAAAACCGGAGGTAGTAATTAATATCTGACGATTTAAAATGCTTAATTATTACTCCATTCGTCCCAAAATACTCTTGACACTTATCATGGCACGTAGTTTTAGATGATAAGTTGTTGTTTAGTTATCAATTGTTATTTTATTGAAAAGGTAGATATGAATATATGATAGGAGTTAGTAGGTAGTAAAAGTAATATTATTTTATTTGGTGGAGAGAGAGTGAGACAATGGTTAGAGTTGGTAGGTAGTAGGAGTGATATTATTTTATTTGGAGGAGAGAGAGTGTGGGCCAATGGTTAAAAGGTGAAAGGATTAAAATAATAGTGGGTCATATCCAAAAATAGAAGTGTAATGAGTATTATGGGACATATGAAAAATGAAAGTGTAGAGAGTATTCAGGGACAAATGGAGTATAAGTTTTATCCCATGCATTGCACAGGGTGAAAACTAGTATCATATATTGTAGACACCAAATTTTGAACCCATTTTTTGTATAAAATTTTAAAATAAAGATTTTGAAAAGAAATAAAAATAACGAAAACCGTCAAGTATTGTGGAGCGCGCGCCCCATCAAAGGCATGTTTCGTCTCGGAGCGCGAGTTTCATTCCGTCGTATGGTTTTCCTTTTTCACGTTTTAGTCATACAATTCCGGCTTAGAAATATAATTTTCCGTAAGTCGTAGTCAATAACTACAACCACCGGTTTAATAAAATGATTTATTGTATAATCATGCTCGTATTTACTAATTTGACGAGTTTTCGTTAATTGTTTTAAGTTAGTTTTTTTTTTCGAAAAACGAGTCGCAATTAGGCGCCGGAATTTTAATCGTCTCCCAAAATCGATAGTAATCAGTTTTCTTGATGGTCAAGTCATTGTTCATTGGATAAAAAATAAGAATATATTCTTTAACCACCAATCACATTCTTTTATCCATTAGTTAAGGAATAAGAATCATGAAAAAGAATAAGAATAAGAATTAAATCCAAAGTGTAAGAGCCAAGAATCCGGATTTTTTCCGAAAGATTCGAGTTGTGCGCCAGGCACATGATCATGCGCCAGACGCAGGCCAGTGCGCCTAGTGCACGGTGCTGTGCCTAGCGCAAGATCCTGCGTTTGGCGCAGTGGTCCAATCAGCATTTCTTTCACGTTTTTCGATGCATTTCTACGTATTAGGATGTGTTGAAATTCGGATTTTGCTTCATTAGTGTAAAGATCAAAATCAAATCTAAAGAGAATAAGAATATTAGCATTTCCCATAAATTTGATGATGTAGGAAGATTTGAGAGGATTTAGTGATGTCATTAAGGTGATCTCATTGGTGTAATGTCATTAAGTTAATTTGGGATGATAAAAATCAGATTTTTGGGTGAATAATATGATTTTCTACCTTCTTCAAACCCTAATTCATCACCTCTTTTCCCTATAAATACCCCCCATTTTTTACTTCACAACCACACAACAACTTCACACAAGAACAACTTAACTCCACCACTTCTCACAACTAGAAATCTCAATACTAATCTCATTCTCATTAATTCCTCCCTCTAAGAAAAATATCATTCAAAAAAAGAAAGCAAAGTTATAATTAGTAAGTGAAGAAGCTCATCAAAAGAAAAAACACACAAAAAAGGGCTTAAGTTAGTAATTAAGTGAATTTAGAAACTCACTTAGAAATTAAGAAAATCACAAAAAAAAGTAGAAAACTTTGCAAAAGGAAGTGCATCATTGAGTTAGCAAGGTAAAGTTAAAGTTCTTGCTATTTTTCTTAATCATCTTCTTAATCACATACTAACTTTCTCTTTGTTTCCTCTTATCATTTTTAAATTTTTGGAGTGATTTGGGTATGTGGAAGTCCTAATAGGTTCCCAACCTACCCCACCTAGAATAGTCAACTCTAATGGGGAGACTCTTAGGAAATATGTGCTTGTGTGATTTTTGTTAATCAAGTTGTTATTTATAATCAAAAACATGTTTTCATAAAAAAATTCAAGTAGAGTTGTGCATAAACATCTCCATAAAATAAAAGAAAATGTGATGCTGTAATTATGGTCAATTTTAATTTCGTACTTCATTTCATTTTTCATCTATATTATATAAATATTTTATAGGATGTAATATTTTTCCTATAAAGTTCAAGATGTTTCCAGAAACTGGGATTTAGAATTTCTAATTTTTTTTACAGATAATTAAAAAACATACAACTTTATTGCGCAAAACTGATTTTGTCTAGTACCACATAGGCTTGTTCTGTCAAAAAAGTTTAAAATAAACTCATTTAAACAAAACTAAAAATATGAAATTTAAATTTGATATCAGTAGCTTTCCAAAAACATAAAAATAATATTCATATGAATTTTATACAATTTTATATCATTTTTACAAAAACGTTCATGCAAATCACTGAATTCCAGAACACTGATTTTTTCTTCAGTCAAGAAAATAAATAAAAAAGAGCCTTAAAATGTCCAATTCAAGTGAAAATTTTCAGTCTAGTCCTTTAAAGTGTCTAAAATTTTCATTCCTAAATTCACTTCAAACTAAGTTCAATAAGTTGGATTTCAAAGAACACATTGGATAAAGGTCCTGTTTTGACCAGTTTTAGCATAAAATTCACCATAATTTGAGTTGTCAAAAGCTTGTGAAATTTTAAAACAACATAAATAACTCACTAATATATTCATAGGTATATCACATGATCAAGTTAATAGTTTGTACAAAAAGTTATGAATTTTACAAGTCAGTACAAGAACAAAAGTGCAGTCTGGAAAATGAAATAAAGTGATTAACTCAAGTTTCATAAAAAATGTTTTCTTTTCATACGAAAATGTTAATTAAAAGTCATGAAATTTTTAGTTTATATTAAAATGATTCATTTTTATTATACAAATAAAAATCAATAAAAATCATCATAAAAATTCAAAATCAAAGAGGTTAATTAATCTCTAATTTTCACAAGTGTACAAACAAGCATGAATTCCAAAGCCCATTCAAGAGGATGAAGATCAAGGAGCATCATGGTGAAGATCAAGATTGAAGACTTGTATAGATCATAGAATTTGTACATATTGTTGTAATAATAGTTTTTGTAAATAGTTATTACATCACTCAATTAATAAAAAAATATGGAGATGTTGATGCATAATTTTCATAAATAGATCAACAATTCTTTTTGAACAAAATGAGCAACTAATGTTATAAATATTGCATGTTGGGCCCAATATATCATAGTATATGAATTAAATGACCCAATCTCAATTAAGAGGAAAAATTACAAATCTAACTAAGTTAAATTGTATGATGATCCATCTTACATTTTCAAAATTATTCTCCATAATCTTCAAATGGATCAATTATATAATTTGACATAATTATAAAGGTAATTATGATCTCCTAATTGATTTTAGGCCATTTCACGTGTCTCACTTTATATGGCTAAATTACAATTAGCCAAACACAATCTCCAAATTTGATCTCAAAGTGATAATTCAAAATGACTTAATAATCTTCAATTAAGATTATTCCTCATCCATCCAATAACCTTGAATTAGGAAGCAAACCTCTAAGACCTCTTGAAAATTATAAAGGTGATCACTAACTAAGGTGGTTATTTCAATCCTTGATTAATCGCTAATTAGGGTGATTAACTCAAACTTTTTATTTAATCACTAATTAGGGTGATTATCTCCAATCATTAGTTAATTTATGATGGTGGTGATGAATTGATGACGGTGATCACCCCTTCTGCGAATTAACTTCCCCCACTCCTGCGAATTTCGCCATTGTTGATGGGTTTTATATGGTGGTGATGAATTTATGATGGTGGTGATGAATTGATGATGGTTTATCACCCCCTGCGAACTGCCACTTAAATTTTTTTGGTTTTGAATTTGGTTGAGTTTTTAGTCAAAGTGAGGCTTTCAATTGAATGATTTAGACCTGAACATAGAGCACGCTATGTGAAGTTAACTGATCCACTGCTTCAAGAATGCGATACGAGAGAGAAGCTTAATGAGAAGATGAGTCAACTTTTCGATTATCCACGCTTTAATCTGCCATTTAAGTGCTGTGATAAGTACTTCTACTCCATAACTCTGGCCTCCAACCACATAGCGTGCTCTATGTTCAGGTCTGTTCTGCAATATTCCAATTTCTTTGGAGAATGCGTTTGCTGTTAATTTAACTTGTAATTTATTGTTTTTCACGGTTTGATGATAGATTGTTTATGCTGTTCTTAGCTAAGTTGTGTTTGTTTCGTATCGAAATCGGATTAGTAAATTTTGGTTATTCTCTCGACATTGTAGTGCGGCTGTATAGTGGTGATGTGGGGTGAAATGGGGGCGTGGTTGGCAGTGGTGGTCGTGTTATTGGTGGTGGTGGTTTTGGCAGTGGTGCGTTGGTGGTGGTGATTTTGGCAGTGGTGTGTTGGTGGTGATGGTTTTGGCAGTGGTGTGTTGGTGGTGATGTTTGTGATTATTTGTTTTAGTTAATTAAATTTAAATTGACTTATTAAATTTGAACGACTTAGAACAAGACACGTGTGCACTTAACCCATTCTACTGGTCATCAACCTGTTTCAAGAGGTCACAGTTCAATATAAGCGGATCTAGCTAAAAGGTTGGATTATTAAAAAATAATCAAAATGTGGGATTAATTTGAGCGAACGGCCAAAAGGTTGGATTAGTATAATCAATTTTTCCTTTTCTTTTTGCTTTGATTTTTTTGCTTGCTCTTTACATTGAATGATTGTCAAATGTACTTCCCATGAGGTAGGTTAAAGGGAGAGAGATGTTATGTGTTTAGGTTGAAATGGATGATAAGGATTGGAAAAAGGGAGGAAAGTCTCTTTTATGCCAATTATGTTCATTGCCTTTATTAGAACAGTCATGAGAATTATAAATTTATTTTGTTTCAGGCGACAATCGTGATTTCCATTGATGCTTATTAATGCAAGGTTAGAGAATAAATAAATACTCATTTGTTGATTGAAATTTATGAGTACATGCAATAAGAGGGAAAATTGCTATATTAGACTGGGCACATAGGAGAAATAAAACAGAAAATGAAATCCTAAGTCTAGACTCATACGTCACATGACGAGACAGCTTTGTTGTTTCTGTCTTCATGAGGTCTCTTTCTATATGAACAGATAAGAGGTGTATTTTTTCCGTGCTGATGGAACCTAAGCGAGTCCAAATTTTTTAATGAGCGATTGCGCTCGGAGATATGTCTATTTTTATGGCATTGAGGTCATTGTCTTCGGTAATTTTCAACAAATAATTCTCAATCTAGATACCCACATCATATACTCTTGTAAAGCTATGAAGACCCAATTATTTGAGGTGGTTTTTATATTTAGGGAGGAGGTTAAAAACGAATATTCGTACCAAGTTTTTCTGCAGGCCTTGATACCATATGAATTTATTTCTCTCTCCATCTGTTTAGATCAGTAGTAAAACCTTCATTTTCACCTTGTTTAAGAACCTCGAGTTCTCTAAAGGAGGTTTGCAGTTGTGCGTTCGATTCATATTGTTTCATGAAATCAATAGTAATGTCTTCCCAAGTTTCAATTTGCTTGGGGTCCAGCACATAGAACCAATTTTGGCAAATTGGGTCCAATGACATCGGGAATACCATTGGGTAAAGTTTAGGATGATCATGATTACACGAAGGTTCCTTAGATGTTACTTTGGGTTATCAGATGGTTTGAATTTAGGGATATCATTAGCGGAGAATTTTTCGGGAAGTTTTGCCTTCAGTTTGGTGTTATCAATGGGCTCAAAATAAGAATTTTATTGTTTACCCTATGAACAACATTCTCGAATTTCTTGTTGAATCCAGGAGATTCACCAGACTCCACCTTCTCAAGTCTTATTAGTTATTTCTTCCATCACACTAGACAGCTTGGCTAAAGCTCTAGCCATTTTAGCAAATTGTTGCTCAGTATTTGATTGACCGCCCATTTCAATGTCGCTTGATTTCTGCATGGATCATCAATGGAGACTTAGAGATAGAGTTATGATGGAGAGAGAGACATGGAACGAAGGAATATATATTTCAAAAGAATTTCTATTTAAAAGTTGAGCTTTTAGAAACAAATTAGCATCTCCTAAATGAATGATTTTTTTTTTTTTTTTTTTTTGTTTTTCGAATGCACCTAGACCTAATGCATGTATGCATGACTCTTTTGGATGCACCTAGACCTAATGCATGTATGCATGACTCTTTTGGATTCACCTAGACCACTCAATCTATGCGCTCGAGCCTATAAAAGGCTGCCTATATATCCCAAAAGAAGGAATCAGATCGCTTGTAGTTCTGGACTACTAAATGTGGAATGCATGAAATGAAATGGAGAGTTTTTATGCAATGAGACTCTTAAATGCCTATGAACTCTAGTTATGCATGAAGTGTATGAACGATGGACTATGTAATAAAAAGGGATTCTATGTGAATCCATTTCTAATGGACACAAAATCCTATTGACTTCAGGTGCCTAGACTTGATAGACTCTAATGAAGTTTTAAGGATGCTAGACTCCTATTATGCATGGGACTCTAGTGGGCCTAGACTCCTAAAATGGACAAAATTCTAGTGGATTTAGACTCCTATTATGCATGGACTTATATGAATCTTATACTCCTGAGATGGTGAGAACTCTAACGACCTTGGACTTCTTCGATGAGTGAACCTAGACGGGGTTGAAACTCCTAACATGAACAAAGTTAGACGGGGTTAAGAACACTAAATGGAGTGAAACTGGATAAACCTAGACACATGGGCTTAGATGGACTTCTACTAAAGTTATAATTTCTAAGCGGATGAGACTTTGACAATAAGAGGAGCACTAAAAAGAATCCTAAATGATGTACATGAAAAGATGAGATATAGATAAAAAGAAGAGATGGATGACCCTAAATTATATGACCGTTCATCTAAATGATTCTCAATAGTGATGGGACTCAAAAAAGAGAAAATGATTGATTTTATCTTTAGAATTAGGTAAGATTAATTTTAGACCAACAAGGACTCTAAGAACGATCATGACTCTACATGAATGTAGACGGAAAAAAAAATACAGAATTGACCTCACACATGGTCGAGCTATCGACCTTAAAAAGAGCACTCTCGGGAGGTAACCCGTATTTATTGCTTTTATTTTCTTTCTTTCTTATAATTTTCTTTTTTTTTTGAGAGCTTTTATTTGATTTTAGTTTGGTTGTATGTACTCATTTGCATACTCTGACCCTCGTTTGGCATGTTGGTTTGTTGGTTTGTTTGTTAACCTTCCCCTTCCCTTCCCTTCCCACCCTTTGATTCTCTTGTTCATACATTGAGGACAATGCTTTCTTCTAGCTTGGGGGAGTAATTATCCGCTAGCTTGGGGGAAATATATTTATATTGTTTTTACTCATTTTCAGAAAAAAGAAAAAAAATCGTATATTTTTAAAAACCCAAAAACAATTTTTTTTTTATTTCATCTTCTTTCTTTGTTTTAGCTTTCTTTCCTTTCCTTTTCTTTCCCTTCTTTTTCAATCTTTGTTTTTAGTTCTAAAAAAAATAAAAATAATTTTTTTTTTGAAAAAGAGCAAAAATAACAAAAAAAATCTGAAAAACAAAAAGAAGTTTTAGCTTTGAATAAAGTTTTGATTTCCTTGCCCAAGGAAGATGCTAGTTGATGATATATGTGGATTCCTTGCTTGGATTATGAGTATATGTTTAGAAGCTCTTTTTGGAAGAGTGTGAGCTTGGGTTGTGGTGCTTTAGGAGGTGATTAATCTTGATTGCATTAGAATCAACCATTTTGAAACCAATGCATGCTCAATTGGATGTCTAGTCTTGAATCTTGAATATGTTGCTCATGCTTGAATAAATTTAGCTTCAAATTTGCGGTCCCAAGTGTCCCTAGATATGCTCATCATGTCCCCAAATAAAACTCTACAAGAAGTTTAGTTTTTACTTCTTTTCGTTTGTAATAAGTGGTACAAAAAGCCACAAGTTCTCATGTTTCTCTTTAGTGAGTAGTTACTCCTCTTTTGTATAGCAAAAATTCCCATAATAAGGGAATAAGAAAAAGCCAAAAAAGAAGTCAAAAAAGGCGTGAAAATGAAAATAAAAAAAAGTGAAGAAAAACGAAAAGCAAAAAGAATAGAAAAATTCCAATAAAAGAGGTCAATTTGTGGATGCCTCCCACACTTAGTTCAGTTTTTCTAAAGTTTTGAGTAGAGTGAAGTCTAAGGCATATTTGTGTGTCTAGGGATGTGGACTAGTGGTTTGAGCTTCTATAACACTTGAAGGGCCCTAAGTCTTTTGGATAGTTAGGTGTTCTCTAATGAGCGAGTAAAAAGTCTAATTAGGTATCCTTTTGCAATCTTGATTAGTTTCTTTCTCTACCCATAACCTATCAGTACACATGGAAATTAGTTGTTTTGGAAGTTGCTCTCTATCCTTGCTTGTGAACCATTTCATTGATAGTTGACTTGGGCATTACTCTTGAATTTGATTGAATAAATTGTTGATGAAAACTAGAGTTGTGGGTTTGAAAACTCTTTGGAAACCCTCGCGAGATCCCACTCGCCCTCTAGATCGATCTAGGGGTTTAAAGAGCTTGTTGCATGTGCTAAATGCAATCGTGATTCCTACGAAAATGAGTTAGTGTAAATTCTTTATCCTTCCTTCCTTTGTCATTTTTCTTCCCTCTTCCTTCTTCATTTTGTTTTCAGTTTTCATTCTCCTACTTGTGTTTTAATCTATTTTGCTTGAGGACAAGCAAAGATCTAGCGTGGGGGAGTTTGATATCTTGTTTATTGCTCTACTTTTTGATAGTTTTTAATTAGTATTATAGTTGTTTTTGAGTTAGTTTAGGCTAGTTTGTTAGTTATTTCCTTAATTTGTGTAATTTTCCTTCTTGTATGCACTTTCTTTGGGCGATTTGTTTCATTTTAGGACTTAGGAGCATGCTTGGAGGACACTTGAACAACCCCGAATATTAATATCGAAGATGAAGGACAAGGAAGCATCAAGGAAGCATAACCGAGTTCCGGAGGCAAATATAAGAAGTTTTGGAAGGGTTTGCACATAAGGGTCAACTTCAAATGGCCATAACTTTTAGCACACAAAATATTTTTGAGCGATTCAAGTTGAATATGAAAGTTTGGCTCAATATCTTTCCGCCAAGTGGTCACAAACTCACTTCCGATGAAAAACGAGTGAGATATGGGCGTTTGAAAATAAACTGACGAAACTGAAAACTGACCCGAGCGCTCGGGTCAACTGACCCGCCCGGGTAAGCTGACCCGCCCGGGTCAATCTGCGGAAAACTCAAATTTCAATCCTAATCAGTTGACCCGCCCGGGTCAGGTGACCCTAGGGCTCAGGTCAGGCCACCCGAGTTCTCGGGTCATCTCACCCGCCCGGGTCGGGTCATTTTTCCGGAACGTTTTTGCGACTTTGTTTGTTTTAATGCGGGGGCTGTTTTGTAATTTTCTGTTTTATTTCTTATGACTATAAAAGAGGAACCCCTCTTATTTTAGCTTAGGCAATTTTTAATTAGAGATTAGAGAGAGATTAGATCTTGTTTTTGCATTAAAGTTTAGAACAAAACCCTAGGAGAGAGAAAAGTGGAAGTTTGAAGCTTTTGGATCTCCATTCTTCATTTATGAAAGCTTAAAGTTGGTAATCTTTGTTTATTTTCTTCTTTTCTTCCATTATTCTGATTATTTGCATTTTTTCACTTTTTCCTCCATGGTTATGGTGATGAAGTTATTTCAAGCTTTGTTTTGTTTTATTTCCATAATGTGTGAGTAGTTTCTTACTAGGGGAAGGGATTTAACCTTCATTTACTCTTTGAATCTTAGATCAAGTTAGGGGGTTAACTTTTGGGGTTGAACTTGTTGATCAAACTTGTTTTACTTGGTTTGTTGGGTACTTGATCACCACTTAACTTGCATATTTGGAATTCCTAGTGAAGGATTGAGAGATGAAGATAGGAATAAACTAAGTTTGGTTGCTAGACTAGGATCTCCATGAAAATAGGCATTTTCTAGTTTAGGGAAGCTCGATTAATCATGTTGTGCTTGATTTGGCTAGATTGGTTGCTCATGCCATGAGAATAGGTCATGAGTGACTAATCAAACTCCTCTAATTAGCTCGAGAGAGTAATTAGGGTTCATATGTGCGTGATTTTCCCCTTGTGATCCCCAATTTATTTCCCCTTGGCTTTGATGATTGGATTCTTGGATTGAGTGTTGGTGAATCCCCCTAATCCCCTAGTTCTTTTACCCTTATTTTATCTCCTTTACTTGCTTGTTGATTTATTTTGCAAATTTCCTAGTTTATTTAGATTTTATAATCATTGTTAAACTTTCAAAAACCAAAAAAATGATTTAGGTCATTGTAGTTAGCTAATTAACTCTTGATTTAACCCTACTTCCTTGTGGATTCGACCCTATAGCTATCCTATATTGGGTAAATTAGGTTATATTTGGCGAGTATACAACGACCCGTCAGACATCATGACGGATTTGTTGACAGACTTTTTAGGACTTAAACGACAGCCGAATTGGCAATAGCATGAGCGCAAAGGCTACATGCCACACAAAAGTGTTGCACTCGGTGCAAAGTTGTGCACTAGGCGAACCGTGGTGCGTTTGGCGCTCACTTTGGCGCTCGGTGCGGGTCCTTTGCGTCCGGCGCCCGGGCTGTGCGCGAGGCGCACTGCCCCCTGGCATGCAATTTGTCTATTCGGCGAAAGTTTGGTTAATTTTGACGATCTTATAGACAGGAAAATTTGAACCCCTTTTTCGGGTAGATAAAGATTTTGAAAAGAAATAAAAATAATAAAAACTGTCATGCACCGTGGAGCGCGTGCCCCGTCAAATGCATGTTTCACCCCGGAGCGCGAGTTTCATTCTATTGTATGGTTTTCCATTTTTGCGTATTAGTCATGCAGTTTCGGCTTAGAAATATAATTTTCCGTGAGTCGTAGTCAATAACTACAACCACCGTTTTATTAAAATGATTCGTAGTATAATCATGTTCGTCTTTACTAATTTGACGAGTTTGTCGTTAATTGTCTTAAGTTAGTCTTTCGAAAAAACAAAAAAAAAAGAGTCGCAATTAGTCGTCGGGATTTTAATCATATCCCAAAATCGGTAGTAATCAGTTTTCTTGATGGTCAAGTCATTGTTCATTGAATAAAGAATAAGAATATATTCTTTATCCACTAATCACATCCTTTATCCATTAGTTAGGGAATAAGAATCATGAAAAGGAGTGAGAATAAGAATCAAATCCCATGTGTAAGAGGCAAGAATCCGGATTTTTTCCGGTGGATTCGAGTTGTGCGCCAAGCACACGATCATGCGCTAGACGTATGATTGTGCACCTAGCGCACAACAGCATCCTGCGCCTGACGCAGGGCCCTGCACCTAGCGCACGGAGCTGTGCCTAGCGCAGGCTCCTGTGTTTGGCGCAGTGATCTAATCAGTTTTGTTTTTCACGTTTTTCGATATATTTTTTACGTATTAGGATGTATTTAGGGAAGAATATTTTCTAAAAATTTGATTTTGCCTCATTGATGAGAAAATCCAAAAAGAATAAGAATATTTGTGTTTCCAAAGAGATTTGATGATGTCATTAGGGTGAGGTCATTAGAGTGATGTCATTAGGGTGGTTAAGGATGGGAAAAATCTGATTTTTTTGGCTTAAAAATTTGATTTTCTATTTCTTTGAAACTCTAGTTCATCTACATCATTCTCCTATAAATACCCTCCTTTTTTTTCACTTTAAACCAAGTTGAGCTAAAAACAATTCAACTTCACAACTTCTAAATCTCAATACTTCTCTCATCTTCTCTACTTCCTTCCTCTAAAAAATCTCATTCAAGAAAAAGAAATTAAAAGTTAGGAAAGTAATTAGTAAGTAAAGAAGTTCATCAAAAGAAAAACACAAAAAAAGGGTTTAAGTTAAGTGGATTTAGAAACTCACTTAGAAATTAAGAAAATCCCAAAAAAGGTAGAAAAATTTGCAAAAGGAAGTGCATCATTGAGTTAGCAAGGTAAAGTTGGAGCTCTTGTTATTTTCTTGATTATTTTCTTAATCACATACTAACTTTCTCCTTGTTTCTTCTTATCATTTTTTAATTTTTGGAGTGGTTTGGGTATGTGGAAGTCCTAATTAGGGGTGTTCATAACCAGGTACCCGGTTTTTCGGGTACCCGGATATGCGGGTACCCGCAAATGCGGGTAGTTGTAAATCCATGTCCCGACCCAGAAAACCCGGGTACCCGGTTCACGGGTACCCGATTTTTTCGGGTCGGGTCATAGGGTACTCGGAGAAAACACAACTATTAATTACTATTTTAAAAACTTGCATTACGCCACATTGCCACTGCCTTCCAAAGTTTCTCTTGTAAAACTAAATTTCATCACTACATCCACTGTACAAGGAGATACAGAATTGTGCCAATTAATTTTTAATCAAATATGATTTCTATTATTCTCATAAAAAAACAGAAGTAAATGAACATCTAGGCTTAGTGGCTTATTTTGCCACATTGTCACTGCCTTCCAAACTTTCCCTTGTAAAACTAAATTACGTGGCTAGTCATCTTCACTTTCTTTGCTTACACATGAAAGGACTCTCTTCCCTTACTATTGGTAGTCAGTTGCTTTTAATTTGTATCCTTTTCTTTGTCAGCATATTTCTGGGGATGAATAATGGGTTCACATTTCATTTATTTCAATAAAATGGTTGAATTATTTACACCATTGCATTTCTACTATCTCCCTTTTGCCTTCTTATGTGCAGCAGCAATGCAAGCTTCAATAACAGCCAGGAGGCCCAGGAATTCCCCTGGGTGTAATCGATGACTTGAGACTGCAGTAGTCCAGTTAAAAAAAAAAATTCATTTTATCCCTGGTTTTCAGGTACCCGACTGGCCAAAAGAGCCAGTCCGTGACCCGAATCGCTTATTCCGGGTCGGGTACCCAACCCGCTAAATTGTAATATTCTAAAAATTTACTCGATTTTTTCTTTGCGGGTCGGCGGGTCACCGGGTCGGGGCAATGGGGTCGGGTTTTTTTGAACACCCCTAGTCCTAGTAGGTTCTCAACCTTAAATCACCCCACCTAGAATACTCAACTCTAATGGGGAGACTCTTAGGAAACAATGTACTTATGTGATTTTTCTTAATCAAGTTGTTGTTCATCACCAAAAACATGTTTTCATAAAAAAATTCAAGAAGAGTTGTGCATAAACATCTCCATAAAAAAAAAATGTGATGCTGTAATTATAATCAATTTTAATTTCGTGATTGATTTCATTTTTCATCTGCATTAACTAAATAGTATAGGATGTAATATTGTTCCTAAGAAGTGCAAGATGTTTTTAGCATCTGTGCTTTAGAATTTCTAAAAAACGAATTTTGTACAAATAATTAAAAATCATACAACTTTGCTGTGCAAAACTGATTTTGTCAAGTACCACATAACCTTGTTCTTTTAATAAAGTTCAAACTAAACTCATTTAGATAAAACTAAAAACATCAACTTTAAATAAGACATCATAATATTTCCAAAAATATAAAAATCATGTTAATATGAATTTTATATAATTTTATCTCATTTTTACAAAACCATTCATGTAAATCACTAAATTCCAGAAAACTGACTTTCTCTTCAGTTAAGAAAATAAATAAAAAATGGTCTTAAAAATATCTAATTAAAGTGCAAATTTTCAGTCTAGTCCTTCAAAGTGTCTAGAACGTTCATACCAAAATCCAATTCAAAATAAGTTCAATAAGTTAGGTTTCAATGAACAAATTGGATAAAGGTCCTGTTTTGACCAGTTTTGGCATAAAATTCATAATTCGAATTTTTACTAAGAGCTTATCAAATTTTTATACAATATAAAGAAATAAATGGCCTATCCATAGATGTATCACATGCCCTATTTAACACTTTATACAGAAAGTTATGAATTTTACAAGTCAGTACAAGAATAAAAGTGCAATTTGGAAAATAAAATAAAGTGATTAACTTAAGTTTCATAAAAAAATATTTTCTTTTCATACGAAATGTGAATTAAAAGTCAATAAATTTTAAGTTTCTCTTAAAATGACTCATTTGAACATGTAAATAAAAATCAATAAAAATTATCATAAAAAATCAAATCAAAAGAGGTTAATTAATCTCTAATTTTTCACAAGTTTACAAATAAACATGAATTCCAAAGCCCATTCAAGAGGATGAAGATCAAGGAGCATCATGGTGAAGATCAAGATTGAAGATTTGTATAGATCATAGATTTTGTACATTGTTGTAATAATAATTTCTTTGTAAATAGTAATTACATCACTCATTAATAAAAAAATGGAGATGTTTATGCATAATTTTCATAAATAATTCCACAACACTTTTTAAATAAATTGAGCAACCAATGTTACAAATTTTACATGTTGGGCCCAATATGTCATAGTATATGAATTAAATGACCCAATCTCAATTAAGAGGAAAAATTATAAATTTAATTAAGTTAAATTGTATGATGATCCATCTTACATTTTAAATTTGTTCTCCATCTTCAAATGGATTAATCATATAATTTGACATAATTAGATTGGTAATTATGATCTCCGAATCGATTTTAGGTCGTTTTACGTGTATCACTTTAAATGGCCAAATTCTAATTAGCCAAACACAAATCTCCAAATTCGATCTCAAATTAATCATTTCTCTCTAAATGACTTAATAATATTCGATTAAGATTATTTCTCAAAAGCGTTCAAATTAGGAAGCAAACTTCTAAGACCTCTTGAAAATCATAAACGTTATCACTAATTAAGGTGGTTATTTCAATCCTCGATTAATTGCTAATTAGAGTGGTTAACTCAAATTTTTATTTTTAATCACTAATTAGGGTGATTATCTCCAATCATTGGTTAATCGCTAATTAGAGCCATTAACTCAAACTCCTCATTTAATCACTAATTAGAGTGATTATCTTAAACCTTGAATAATCACTAATTAGGGTGATTACTTCCTAACCTTCATTTTAATCGCTAATTATGGTGATTAATTTAACCTTTCTCCTTTAATTACTAATTAGAGTGATTATCTTAAACCTTAATAATCGTTAATTAGAGCGATTATTTTTCTCATTTAATCACTAATTAGAGTGATTATCTTAAACCTTGAATAATCACTAATTAGGGTGATTACTTCTTTCCTTCCTTATTAATCACTAATTAAGGTGGTTAATTATCTTAATCCTTCATATTTCATTGCTAATTAAAGTGATTATCTTAACCCCATTTCAATCACTAATTGGAGAGATTACCTTAATTCTAATAGATTTATTTAATTCTAAAGGTGAGTTATTCATAATCTATTTCCTTTTCTTCCCCAATGGAATTGGCCATTTAGGGTGAGACATAAGATCAAACTACGATGGTTTTGATCCATGAGTGGATTCCAATTCCGCAATGATTGGTATGTAGTGCAACGTCAGTGCTCAAACCTACCATGTACAAATGATATATTGGTCCTAAATAAAAAAGATTGATGTGTATATTTGCTAATTATGTGATTTTCTTTCTTTTTACTAGCCATGATTACTTTAAAATGGAAAATAACGCATTTAGTAAGAGCCCGTTCTTTAGAACGGAAGAGGAGACGAGTTCCAGACGTTCACACCTCTTAACCTAAACCTCGAACCCTATCTCATGGTATGAAAGACCAATTTTCAAAAAGCCTTATGCATATGAAGTCATCATCGTTTTAAATGATATTTATTGAAATTGATTTTAAAATGATTTATTAAATAAATCTGTCCATATTATGATATTAATAGGGTGGCGACTTTAAAGTTTTCTAAAACTCAGAGTCCAATGAGAGACTTTCGTGGGATTCAGACTGTTAATTAAGACTGTAAAAAATCGGGTACCATAGGCTGGCGACTCCACTGGGGACTATACTTCCACTTGAAGTATATGAGGTTTAAACCTGAACAATGCGTTATTGTCCATATGTATATATAATAAAAAAGTTAATCATGGCTATTCACAATTTAATTTTTGTATATAGCATGTTTATGTGAAAATTATGTGTGCTTGGTAGATTATCGATCCATACACGAGCAGTCTTTTTAACCATTTTCTTATTAGGTCTGATACCTCTGTCTATTGGCAAGGGTCAGAATTTTAGAATGACAAATTAATGAATTAAGGGCGTAAAACCTACATCCGCGAGCTATTGCGACCGACTCTGTCAGGAGCGTCCACCCTCGATGGACACAATGTAAGTGACTCGAGGCCACTTTAACATAATCTCTTCTTAAATGAATCACCTTTTATTTGACTTTTAGGACACAAGGATCAATGCACAAATGTCCTTTATTTATTTCAGTTATTGAATAATGTGAAAAACTTTCAAAAATTCCTCAGTCCGTTTTCCGTCGGTCGATATTTCAGTAATCATTAACTGTAGCTGAATTGCTGCCGAAATAGTTAATGAAATATTAAGAGTATTTTTGTTTATTTATCAGAAGTGTCATAAAAAAATGTGTGCTCACCTATTTTTTTTAAAAAACTCACATTTACTTCATAATTGTTTTTCATTCAAATTGGTTTTACCAAAAACAAAATTGATTTTTAAAAGACAAAAAATCCTGTTCTGAAAATATAATCCCAAAATAAGACAAAAACAAAGAAAAAAAAATAAAAAGAGTCATAATCACGAGTTCAAAACGTGTCATGTTTAGGAATTATAATGTAATTAAAACTTTATGGTTTTAAAACATGAAAAGTCTAGTCTAAAAAAAATTGACTAAAAAAAAAACTGTGTTAAAATGATAAAATCAAAAGGGATAATCATTTTCGAAAAAAAGGTAAATTCTTCCATTTCCTGCTAAAAACACATATAAAGAAAAATTTATCAGTCATTGACTAACATTGTTATTGGTACATTTCAGGTACTCCAAATTAGTCTAATCCTAAGAGGTGGAACAGACGTATTCAAACAGGTGAATACATGGCCTAAAGCCTAGCAAACTGAATTCGGAAAAAGGTTGAGAAGAACCCGAGTACTTCACATTAGTCTAATCCTAATTATGAGGTGGAACAGACGTATTCAAACAGGAGAATACATGGCTAGGCGCCCAGCAGACTGAATTCCGAAAAAGTTTGAGAAGTACCTGAATCTGTTATTGCTTTTATATTGTATTTTGAAGGTAGAGCTACGTGCGGCTTGATCCCCTAAAAAAAAAAAATCTAACGTTGTTTGCATCTATCTTAGTTTTCTTTACTATCTTAGTTTTCAATTAATGAAATTTCTCTTTAAAAAAAAATATAATGTACTAAAAGGGGTACGTAGGCAACTCATTTTCTGAGTGCAGCTGTAAAAAAGAAAACTATGTAAAATTTCATTTTAAATATATCAGAACTACGTTGGGCCTGATTCTTCATTCAAAAAAAAAACAAATCATCACAAGAAAAATTTCTTCCCCAAATCCAAATCCACTTATGGAGATACGTAGGCAACCTTCGGGTGCGGCCCATTTACATTTGATATTTTTCTTTATGGTTTCAGCGCTTTAAAGCGATCAATACATGCAGATCACCAAGAAGAACAATGTCTGGGGCATTATAATTTGCCGAAATGAGGACACATGCCTCGTTATCCCTCTTTTCTCTTATTTCTGTAACAACTGGAAATGGAAGGATATCACCAAATTGATTTTAGAAAATAATGTTTGTGTATTATCCCATAAACTATGAGTCTAAAAAACGGAAATATAAGATAAAAAGGTCCAAGTTAAAAAAAGGAAAGAAATAATAAGTCAGTCAAAGAAATCTAATGAAAAATCCTAAACAAATGATAAAGTCAAGGTTTCACACCTAAAATAAATGATAACTAAAATTGGGGTTAAAATAATTTTTTTTTTAAAGATATCATTTCTTTCATTCCCTGCACACAAAAAAACAACAAAAAAAAAAGAAGAAACAAAGTCTGGACAAATTGTTGTGGTAATTTTGTCATCTCATTTCACAGGAATTCTGCCTGGGCCCGCTCAGGATCTAGGCTAATCCGCCGAAATTCTGACCATAGTGAACGTTCTCTGTCAGTAATACTGTCATCCTTGTCTACACCAGCTGTATTCTCTGCTTCACGTCTCAGTAACATGTCTGAAATTCCGAATAACGAGCACCAACATAACTTTATCCCTCCACCTGATCCAATGATTGAGCTCCGAGGACTTGTCCAGGCTATGCTTGACCGATAGGATAATATTGAACAAACTTTGTTGGGCCCAGATGTCTCCTCCTCCTCCTCCGGAGTCGGAAGTAGCTTCACCTTTTCACCTTGAGCCTATGAACAATGAGAGAGAAATTCCCACTAAGCTCGAGGAAGAAGTAGTCAAGCTCAAGGAAGTCTTAAAAGGCATGACTAAGGCTGAACCATGTATGGACATTCATGGGTTAACACTTTTCCCAAAGGCAAGATTACCTCATGGTTTCAAGATGCCTAATCTGACAAAGTTTGATGGGACCGGTAGCCCCACCATTTTCCTGAATATGTACGTGGGGGCAATGAGTCCTTGGGGAGTGGAAGAATCTTTGATGGCCCAACTCTTTCGACAGTATTTAGATGGTGCCGAAACACATTGGTTCCTCAATCTTGAGAACACGAAGAAATCCACTTGGGCTGATATAGTCAGAGAGTTCTCAAACCACTACAAGTATAATGAAGAAATTGATGTTACTAGAAGGGATCTGGAGACCACTTCTCAAAACCTTAATGAGACATTTTCTTCATTCATCGCGAAACAAAGCCTCAAAAATGATGAGTAGGCCTAATGAAGAAGAACAATTGCAAATGGTTGTGAAGAATCTTCTTCCTATCTACCAGAAGCATATGGCGTACCAATATTTCCGACTTTCAAAGCCTTGATTGCTACGGGAACTCTAGTTGAGGATGCTGTGAAAAGGGGGGACATTAAGAAAGATGAACCTACTGGCTACACTACTTATAATGCAAAGTTTGGAAATAAAAAAAGAACTCCAAACAATGATTCAGCAGCTCCTAAGACCACTAATGTGATCCATGCCATTAGCGCATCTTGTGCATTCCAGTTGCGACCACAAATGAACTTTACTCCTTTGAACACGACTTATTCCCAAGCTCTCTCCAAGCTAAAAAAACCCAATCTCATTCAACCCTTGAATCCACGTCCACCTCCTAAAAATCCTTTCCCTGGTTATGACCCAAACCAAAACTATGAATATCACCAAAGTCCGGGGCATAATAGTGAAAACTACACGGCTCTAAAGCATCAAATTCAAAACCTTGTGGATGATGGAAAACATTCTTTAGGATCTACTTCCACTAAACCAAATGACTCTCAACCAAATATCACAAAAAAACCCCTTCCTAATCATTCACTATTAATGCAATCTATTCTGTGTCAGACGGATGCGATCCAATCCAGTTAATCCGTAAGATAACTCCCCAAATGTATGAAATGCCAATAGCCGTAGGTTACAAGTGTCTGGTCTATGACTATTCCACTCAAGAAAAAGTGAAAATGGTGGCTTGTAATAAAGACCCCAGCTTCATCCTCAACAAGGATCCGTTCTCTGACATGTGTGGAACCTTGGATTATGATGGTGCCTTCTTCATTTTGGACTCTGATGCTGATGAAGATGCCTCTTCGGTCTTGATAATTGTGGACAAAAACACTAGAGGATATTCCACCACTCCAAATACATACCGGTGCCCCATGTGCCTCGATGATCTTAGTGATGAGGAGTACGTGGATATATCTCATTTGACTAGAGCAGGTTGCCATTTTAAATCATCCCATTTGGAGGATGAAAATCCTTTGGAGGTATTGAGAAGGAAGGAAAAGGGCACAGAGCCAATGACAGAGGATTGTAATAAAGAAAATGATGCTATCAAGCGCATGAAAGAAGTAAATGCTAATGTTTCCATCTGGAAGTTGTTAATGCATTCCCAGACTCATAGGGCAGCCGTTCTAAAGCATCTCAGTGAAGCCTCTGTAAGCTCTTCCATAACACCTGACCAGATGGTGGGGTTCATTCATGGTGTAGATCGAACTCTCATGTTCATAGACCATGATCTCCCTGACAATATCAACCACAACAATTCGTTGCACATCACTATACGTTGTAATGGATGGGAGATACCTAGGGTATTGATCGACAACGGCTCTGCAATCAACGTTTTCCCTTTGCGTTTAATAACAAGACTTGGGTATTCAAAAGAAGATATGGTACCATCGAACCAGGTAGTCAGAGCATATGATAATGCCTAGAGGGAAGTACTGGGTTTAATCAGCCTCCTCATTGAATGTGGTCCCGTGGCAAAGAAGGTGGAATTCATGGTCATTGACATTCAAGCATGTTTCAACCTCTTATTAGGAAGACCATGGTTGTATGAAAACAGAGCAGTAGCCTCTACTCTACATTAGAAGTTAAAGCTTCTCACCTATCAAGGTGATGTGACTATTTCTGGTGATCCAGAAATTATGACCATCTCCAATACCGGGAAATCGGTATTGTACCTGAACAAAGTAGAGGGCACTAGGTTGGATTGTTACACTATCCACTGTATTCTAGCAGGGCCTGAAAATTGGTTGATGAATGAGATTCCAACGGCCGCACCAGATGTAAGTGCTGAAGAAACAGAGCCAGAATATGAACCAAGTGGGGATGATGAAGAAGAGGTAGGAGCTCCAAGCATCGACACACATAATACGTCATCTGAAGCACCGGAACCATCCTGGATTGGCAATCCTCCGGAAATGGAAGGCAATGATGATAATGAGTCAAAGAAGAGATCTAGGACTGATGATTTTGACTTGGACTTTAATGTAGTAGGTCCTATCCGAGAAATTCACACTGAATCACTTATTCTCTTTCCAGGATATCAGCACGAGGATCATTATCGTGAATTACCACATTTCAGGAAATTTGACGGGTACGGTGATCCTTTTGTCCACTTAGTTGGATTTGTGAATGCCTTGCACCCATGGGGCATACTAGAGGAAGATTACCCCATGCTTTTTGACAAAAGTTTAGAAGGACCAACTTTGGACTGGTACTACTCTTTGGATTATGTGGATAGAGCTAGTTGGGAAAATGCTAGCCAAGCCTTTGTTAATTGGGCTCTCGAGCATAAACAGACTGATGTCAAGAAGCTGAAGCTAGTCACTTTACGTCAGAGCGCCTTAGAAACTTTCTCGCACTTTTGTTCGAGATGCACTCATATCCGCACACAGCTTTGTTTCCCTATTACTGATGTATACACCAAATTTTGAACCCCTTTTTGGATAAATAAAATTTTTGAAAAATAAAAATAACAAAATCGTCATGCATCGTGGAGCACGCGCCCCGGAGCGCGAGTTTCATTCCATCGCACGATTTTTCGTTGTTTGCGTATTAGTCATACAGTGTCGGCTTAGAAGTATAATTTTCGTGAGTCGTAGTCAATAACTACAACCACCGTTTTAATAAAATGATTCATATTATAATCATGCTCGTCTTTATTAATTTAACGAGTTTTTGTTAATTGTCTTAAGTTAGTCTTTCGGAAAAATGAAAATGAGTCGCGATTAGGCATCGGGATTTTAGTCGTATCCCAAAACCGGCATTAATCAGTTTACTTGATGGTCAAGTCATTGTTCATTGGATAAAGAATAAGAATATATTCTTTATTCACTAAACACATCATTTATCCATTAGTTAGAGAATAAGAATCATGAAAAGATGTGAGAATAAGAATCAAATCCTATGTGTAAGAGGGGGGAAATCCGGATTTTTTCCGGAAGATTCGAGTGTACGCCAAGCACACAATCATGCGCTAGACGCATGATTGTGCGCCTAGCGCACAAGTGTGGCCTGCGCCAGACGCAGGCCCTTGCGCCTAGCGCAAGGTGCTGTGCCTAGCGCAGCTTCCTGTGCTAGGCACAACACCCTAATCAGTTGGTTTTGCATGTTTTTCGATGTATTTTTTTTACGTATTAGGATGTTTAGGGAAGAATATTTTCTGAAAATCTGATTTTGCTTCATTTATGAGAAAATCCAAAAAGAATAAGAATATTTGTGTTTACAAAGAGATTTGATGATGTTATTAGGGTGAGGTCATTAGAGTGATGTCATTAGGGTGATTAAGGATGAAGAAAATCAGATTTTTTTGAGTAAAAAATATGATTTTCTACCTCTTTGAAACCCTAGTTCACGTCTTTCATTTCTCTATAAATACCTTCCTTTTTTCAACTTCAAAACCAAGTTGAAAAAAACACAATTCAACTTCACTCTCATCTTCTCTACTACTCTTCTCCTCCTTAATCTTTCCATCTAAGTAAAAGTTTTAATTAGTATGTAAGGAAGTTGAAAAAAACACAATTCAACTTCACTCTCATCTTCTCTACTACTCTTCTCCTCCTTAATCTTTCCATCTAAGTAAAAGTTTTAATTAGTAAGTAAGGAAGTTGAAAAAAAACACAATTCAACTTCACTATCATCTTCTCTACTACTCTTCTTCTCCTTAATCTTTTCATCTAAGCAAAAGTCTTAATTAGTAAGTAAAAGAAGTTAATCAAAAGAAGGCAAAAAAACACAAAAAGACTTTAAGTTAGCAATTAAGAAGCTTTAGAAACTCACTTAGAAATTAAGAAAAAATCACAAAAAAGGTAGAAAAATTTGCAAAAAAAGGAAGTGCATCATTGAGCTAGCAAGGTAAAGTTGAAGTTCTTGTTATTTTGATTATCTTCATAATCATGTACTAACTTCTTTCTTGTTTTCTTCTTATCATTTTTTTAATCTTTGGAGTGATTTGGGTATGTGGAAGTCCTAATAGGTTCCCAACCTTAAATCACCCCACCTAGAATAGTCACTTCTAAGGGGGTGACTCTTAGGAAACAATGTGATTATGTGATTTTCCTTAATCAAGTTTTTATTCATCACCAAAAATGATTTCATAAAACAATTCAAGATAGTTGTGCATAAACATCTCCATAAAAAAAGAAAATGTGATGCTGTAATTATAATCAGTTTTAATTTCGCATTTCATTCCATTTTTCGTCTGTATTATCAGAATACTTAGTAGGATTTAATATTTTTCCTGTGAATTTCAAGATGTTTCCAGCAACTGGGCTTTGGAATTTCTAAAAAACAAATTTTGTGTAAATAATTAAAAAGCATACAACTTTGTTGTCCAAAACTGATTTTGTTCAGTACCACCTAAGCTTGTTATGTTAATAAAGTTCCAAATAAAATCATTTAGATAAAACTAAAAACATAAAGTTTGAAAAAAAGGTCAGTAAATTTTCAAAAATATAAAAATCATGTTCATATGAATTTTATATAATTTTACATAATTTTTACAATATCATTCATGTAAATCACTAAATTTCAGAATACTGATTTTCTCTTCAGTTAGGAAAATAAATAAAAAACGGTCTTAAAAATGTCCAAATAAAGTGAAAATTTCCATTCTAGTCTTTACAAGTGTCTAAAATGTTCATACCAAATTTGACTTTGAACTAAGATCAATAAGTTAGGTTTTAAAGAACAAATTAAATAAAGGTCCTGTTTTGACCAGTTTTAGTATAAAATTCACCATAATTCAAGTAGTCACTAAACATTGGTGAAATTTTTATATAACATAAAGAACTTACTGATATATCCATATATGTATCATATGCTCAATTTAACATTTTTTACAGAAAGTTATGATTTTTGTAAGTCAGTACAAGAACAAAAAGGCAATCTGAAAAATGAAATAAAGTAATTAATTCAACTTTCATAAAAAAAATGTTTTCTTTTCATACGAAAATGTTAATAAAAAAATCATGAATTCATTAAGTTTATCTTAAAATGACTCATTTTTTCATGTAAATAAAAATCAATAAAAATTGTCATAAAAAATCAAAATTAAAGAAGTTAATTAATCTTTAACTTTCACAAATTCACAAATTCACAAATAAACATGAATTCCAAAGCTCATTCAAGGAGGTGAAGATCAAGGAGCATCATGGTGTAGAATAAGATTGAAGATTTGTATAGATCATAGATTTTGTACATATTGTTGTAATAATAATTGCTTTGTAAATAGTTATTGCATCACTCAATTAATAAAAAAAATAGAGATGTTTATGCATAATTTTCATAAATAATTCCACAACTCTTTTTAATAAAATGAGCAACCAATGTTACAAATATTGCATGTTGGGCCAATATATCATAGTATATGAATCAAATGACCCAATCTCAATTAAGAGGAAAAATTGCAAATCTAATTAAGTTAAATTGTATGATGATCCATCTTACATTTTAAAAATGTGTTCTCCATATTTAAATGGATTAATTATATAAATTGACATAATTAGATTGGTAATTATGACCTCCGAATTGATTTTAGTCGTTTCACGTGTCTCACTTTAAATGGCAAAATTCCAATTAGCCAAACACAAATCTCCAAATTCGATCTCAAATTGATCATTTCTCTCCAAATGACTTAATAATCTTCAATTAAGATTATTTCTCAAAAGCCTTCAATTAGTAAGCAAACCTTCTAAGACCTCTCGAAAATCATAAACGTGATCACTATTAAGGTGGTTATTTCAATCCCCGATTAATCGCTAAGTAGAGTGGTTGACACAAACTTCTTTTAATCACTAATCGGAGTGATTACCTTAAAACCCTAATAATCGTTAATTAAGACGATTATTCTTCTCATTTTTAATCACTAATTAGAGTGATTATTTCAAACTCTAATAATCGTTAATTAGGACGATTATTTTCCTCATTTAATCACTAATTAGGGTGATTATCTTAAACCTTGATTAACCACCAATTAGGGTGATTAGCTTAACCTTTCATCATATTTAATCACTAATTAGAGTGATTATCTTAAACCTCAATAATCATCAATTAGGGTGATTATTTCCTAGCCTTCATTGTTAATCACTAATCAAGGTAATTATCTTTCCTTGAATAATCACTAATTAGGGTGGTTACTTATTTTCTCCCTTATTAATAGGTAATTAAGGTGGTTATCTTAATCATTCATATTTAATCACTAATTAAGGTGATTATCTTAATCTCATTTCAATCACTAATTGGAGTGATTACCTCATTTCAAATAGATTTGTTTAATTCTAAAAGTGAGTTATTCATAATCTATTCCCCTCTTTTCTTTCCCTAGTGGAATTGGCCATTTAGGGTGAGACATATGCTCGAACTACGACGGTTTTGATCCATGAGTGGATTCTAATCCCGCAATGATTGGTACGTAGTGCAACTTCAGTGCTCAAACCTACCATGTACAAATGATATATTGGTCCTAAATAAAAATTGTTAATGTGTATATGTGCAAAGTATGTGATTTTCTTTCTTTTTAATAGTCATGCTTACTTTAAAATGGAAAATAACACATTTAGTAAGAGCCCGTTATTTAGAATGGAAGAGGAGACGAGTTCCAGACGTTCACACCTCTTAACCTAAACCCCGAACCCTATCTCATGGTATGAAGGACCAATTTTTAAAAAAACCTTATCCATATGAAGTCATCATCGTTTTAAATGATTTTTCTTGAAATTGATTTTAAAACGATTTATTAAATAAATCTGTCCCTATTCAGATATTAATAGGGTGGCGACTTCCAAGTTTTCTAAAACTCAGAGTCCAATGAGAGACTTTCGTGGGATTCAGACCGTTAATTAAGACAGTCAAAAATCGGATACCACAGGCTGGCGACTTCACTGGGGACTATACTTCCATTTGAAGTATAAGAGGTTTAAACCTGAATAATGCGTTATTTTCCATATGTATATATAATAAAGAAAGTTAATCATGGCTATTCCCAATTTAATTTTTGTATATAGCGTGCTTATGTGAAAATTACATGTGCTTGGTAGTTTAATCGATCCATACACGTGCACTCTTTTTAACCATTTTCTTATTAGGTCTGATACCTCTGTCTATTGGCAAGGGTCAGAATTTTTGAATGACAAATTTATGAATTAAGGGCTTAAAACCTGCATCCGCGAGCTATTGCGACCGGCTCTGTTAGGAGCGTCCACCCTCGATGGACACAATGGAAGTGACTCGAGGCCACTTTAACATAATCTCTCCGTAAATGAATCACCTTTTAGCTGACTTCTAGGACACAAGGATCAAAGCACAAATGTCCTTTATTTACTTCAATTATTGAATAATGTAAAAAAAAAACTTTCAAAAAATTCATCAGTCCGTTTTCAGTCAGTCAATATTTCAGTAATCATTAAGTGTAGCTGAATTGCTGCCAAAATAATTATTAAAATATTAAGAGTATTTATTTATTTATCACAAGAGTCATGTAAAAAAAATGTGTGTGTGCTCACCCATTTTCAAAAAAAAAAACTCACATTTACTTCATAATTCTTTTCCATTCAAATTGGTAATTGTTTTAAAAAAAAAAAGGAAAAAAAACTCAATTAATTCAAATTGGTTTTTTCAAAAAAAAAAAAAAAACTTTCTTCTAAAAAATTTTGTTTTGAAAATGAAATCCCAAAAAACAAAAAAAATGATAAATGAAAAATGACAAGTCATAATCACGAGTTCAAAACGTGTCATGTTTAGGAATTAGAATGTAATTAAAACTATATAGTTTAAAACAAGAAAAGTCTAGTCTTTTAGAATTGACTACAAAAAAAAATCGTGTCAAAATGATAAAATCAAAAGGGATAATCATTTTCGAAAAAAAAAGGAAAATTCATTCATTTCCTGCTAAAAACACATATAAAGAAAAATTCATCAGTCATTGACTAACATTGTTAGTGTGTACATTTCAGGTACTTCAAATTAGTCTAATCCAAAGAGGTGGAAAAGACGTATTCAAACAGGAGAATACATGGCCTGACGCCTAGCAAACTGAACTCGAAAAAGGTTGAGAAGAACCCGAGTACTTCACATTAGTCTAATCCTAAGAGGTGGAACAGACGTTTTCAGACAGGAAAACATATGGCTTGGCGCCCGGCAAACTGAAGTCTGAAAAGTTTGAGAAGTACCTGAATCACTTAATTGCTTTTATATTGTACTTGGTAGGTAGAGCTACGTGCGGCTTGATCCCCTAAAAAAAAAATTCAATGTTGTAATGCATCTATCTTAGCTTTCTCTACTATGTAATGTACTAAAAGGGATACGTAGGCAACTCATTTTTGAGTGCGGTGAAAAAAAAAAAAAAGAGAGAAAAATTATGTGAAATTTCATATATCAGAACTACGTTGGGTCTGATTCTCCATTCAAAAAAATCATCACCGGGAAAATTTCTTCCCCAAATCCAAATCCACTTATGGAGATATGTAGGCAACCTTCGGGTGCGGCCCCTTTTGCATTTAATACTTTTTTTCGTGGTTTCAGCACTTAGATGCAATCAATAGATGCAGACCACTACATAGAAGAACGATATATGGGGCATTATAATTTGCCAAAATGAGGACACATGCCTCGTTATACCTCTTTTCTCTTATTTCTATAGTAGCAGGAAATGGAAGGATATCATCAAATTGATTTTGAAAATATTTGTGTATTATCCCAAAATAAATAAGTCCAAGAGTGGCAGTTTAAAATATAAATAAAAGGTCCAAGTCTAAAAAAAAGAGAATAACAAGTCAAAGAAACCTAATGAAAAACTCAAAACAAATGATAGAGTCAAGGTTTTACACCTTTTAATAAATGATAACTGAAATTGGGGTAAAAAAAAAGGAGAGAGAATTTTCAAAAGATATCATTTCTTTCATTCCCTGCAAAAAAAAAAGAGAGAAAAAATAAAAAAGAAACAAAGTATGGACAAACTTCTGTGTTAACTTTTCATCTCATTTCACAGGAACTCTGCCTCGGCCCGCTCAGGATCTAGGCTGATTCGCCGAAGTTCTGACCATAGTGAATATTCTCTGCCAGTAATACTATCGTCCTTGTCTACACCAGCTGTATTCTCTGCTACACGTCTCAACAACATATCTGAAATTCCGAACAACGAGCACCAACAAAACTCCACCCCTCCACTTGATCGAATGACTGAGCTCTGAGGACTTGGCCAGGCCATGCTTGACCGACAGGATAATATTGAGCAAACTGTGTTAGGCATAATGTGCCAAAGCGCCCAGATGCCTCCTCCTCCTCCTCCTCCGGAGTCGGAAGTAGCTTCACCTTTTCATCTTGAGCCTTTAAACAATGAGAGAGAAATTCCCACTAAACACGAGGAAGAAGTAGTCAAGCTTAAAGAAGTCTTAAAAGGCATGGCTAAGGCTGAACCATGGATGGATATTCATGGATTAACTATTTTTCCGAAGGCACGATTACCTCATGGTTTCAAAATGCGTAATCTGACAAGGTTTGATGGGACCGGTAGCCCCACCAATTTCCTGAAAATGTATGTGGGGGCAATGAGTCCCTGGGGAGTGGAAGAATCCTTGATGGCCCAACTGTTTCAACAATATTTAGATGGTGCTGCAGCAAATTGGTTCCTCAACCTTGAAAATGCAAAGAAATCCACTTGGGCTGACATAGTCAGAAAGTTCTCAAACCAATACAAGTGTAATGAAGAAATTGATGTTACTAGAAGGGATCTGGAGACCACTTCTCAAAACCTCAATGAGACATTTTCTTCATTCATCACTCGACGGAGAAACAAGGCTTCCAAAATGATGAGTAGGCCTAATGAAGAGGAACAGCTGCAAATGGTTGTGAAAAACCTTCTTCCTGTCTATCAGAAGCATATGGCATACCAATATTTCCCAACCTTCAAAGCTTTGATTGCTACGGGAACTCTAGTTGAGGACGCTGTGAAAAGGGGAGACATCAAGAAAGATGAACCTACTGGCAGCACCACTTATAATGCAAAGTTTAGAAATAACAAAAGAGCCCCAAACAATGATTCAGCAGCTCCTAAGACAACTAATACGATCCATGCCATTGGCGCATCGTCTGCATTCCAGTTGCGACCACAAGGTAACTTTACTCCTTTGAACATGACTTATTCCCAAGCTCTCTCTAAGTTAAAAAAGGACAATCTCATTCAACCCTTGAATCCACGCCCACCTCCTAAAAATCCTTACCCTGGTTATGACCCAAATCAAAACTGTGAATACCATCAAAGCTCGGGGCATAATACTGAAAACTGCACGGCTCTAAAGCATCAAATTCAAAACCTTGTGGATGATGGAAAACTTTCTCTGGGATCCATCTCCAATAAACCAAATGACACTCAGCCTAACATCACAAAAAAACCCCCTTCCTAATCATAAACCCTCATTCGCCATTAATGCCATCTCTGCTGTTTCGGACGGATGCGATCCAGTTCAGTTAATCCACAAGACAGTTCCTCAAATGTATGAAATGCCGATAGCCGTAGGTTACAAGTGTATAGTCTATGACTATTCCACTCAATAGAAAGTCAAAATGATGCCTTGTAAAGACCCCAGCTTCACTCTCAACAAAGATCCATTCTCTGACATGTGTGGAACTTTGGATTATAATGGTGCCTTGTTCATGTTGGACTTTGATGATGATGAAGATGCCTCTTCGGTCTTAACAGTTGTGGAGAAAAACACTGGAGGATATTCCACCACTCCAAATACATACCGGCGCCCCATCTGTCTCGATGATCTTAGTGATGAGGAGTATGTGGATATCTTTCATTTGACTAGAGCAGGCCGCCACTTTAAACCATCCCATTTGGAGGATATAAAATCCTTTGGAGGTATTGAGAAGGAAGGAAAAGGGCAAAGAGCCAATGACAGAGGAATGTAACAAGGAAGATGATGCTATCAATCGCATGAAAGAAGTAAATGCTAATGTTTCCATCTGGAAATTGTTAATGCATTCCCAGCCTCATAGGGCAGCTGTTCAAAAGCATCTTAATGAAGGCTCTGTAAGCTCTTTTATAACACCTGACCAGATGGTGGGGCTCATTCATGGGGTAGATCGAACTCTCATGTTCACAGACAATGATCTCCCTGACAATATCAACCACAACAATTCATTACACATCACTATACACTGTAATGGATGGGAGATACCTAGGGTGTTGATCGACAATGGCTCCGCAATCAATGTTTGCCCTCTGCGTGTGCTAACAAGGCTTGGGTATTCAAAAGAGGATCTAGTACCATCCAACCAGGTGGTCAGAGCATACGATAATGCTAAGAGAGAAGTATTGGGTTTGATCAGTCTCCTCATTGAATGTGGTCCCGTGGCAAGGAAGGTAGAATTCATGGTCATTGACATACAAGCCTGTTTTAACTTCTTGTTAGGAAGACCATGGCTGCATGAAAATAGGGCAGTGGCCTCTACTCTACATCAGAAGGTAAAGCTTCTCACTGATCAGGGTGCTGTGACTATTTCTGGTGATCCAGAAATTATGACCATCTCCAACGCCGGAAAATCGGTATTGTATCTGAACGAAGTGGAGGGCACTAGGTTGGATGGTTACACTATCCACTATATTCTTACAGACCTGAAAATTCCGGGATGAATGAGGTCCCAGCTGCCACACCAGATGCAAGCGCTGAAGAAACAGAACCAGAGTATAGTGAGGATGACGAGGAAGAAGTGGGAGCTCCAAGCATTGACACTCACGATACGTCAATTGAAGCACCAGAGGAATCCTGTATCGGCAATCCTCAAGACAATGATGATCATGACTCAAAGAAGAGATCTAGGACCGACGATTTTGACCTGGACTTTAATGTAGTATGCCCTGTTCGAGAGGTTCACACTGAGTCACTGATTCTCTTTCCAAGATATCAACATAAAGATCACTATCGTGAATTACCCCAATTCAGAAAATTTGATGGGAACAGTGATCCTTTTGTCCACATAATGGGATTTGTGAATGCCTTGCATCCATGGGGCATACCAGAGGAAGATTACCCCATGCTGTTTGACAAGAGTTTAGAAGAACCAGCTCTGGACTGGTACTATTCTTCAGATTGTGTAGATAGAGCTAGTTGGGAAAATGCTAGCCAAGCCTTTGTTAATTGGGCTCTAGAGCATAAACAAACTGATCTCAAGAAGTTCATGCTAGTCACTTTGCGTCAAGGCGGCTTGGAAACTTTTTCGCATTTTTGCTCAAGATGCGCCTACATTCGCACCCAGCTTCGTGTCCCTGTTACTGATCGGGAATTCATGCTCATATTGCTGCGAAACCTGAACGATTTCTATTATCGTCATATGGTTACTATTAAATACACCTCCCTCAGCCACATGGAACAACATGGTTTCGACATCGATACTCTGAAATTACAAGAAAAACAACCTCGAGAAGATCTTGAAACCCCCAACACAAATCCAAGGGTATATGCTAAGATGGATGAACCATTGAGTATGGTGTATGATTGTCTTTGGAGGCATGGTATACTTCAAGTTCCAGTGCATGTGCACTGTTTACCCCTTCCTGGAACAGACATGAACAAATTCTGCTATTATTGTCGTCAATTTGGGCATGAAACTGATCGATGCCATGACCTTTACTACAAAGTGCAAAGCCTGATTGATCGAGGCATCATTAGTCCAACCCACAAAGAAATTCCTGCAAAGATGGTGTCATCACGTCCGCGACCGCAATCCCAAGTCGATATCTTTCGCAAACTAGTTGAGCAAGGTAAGATTCATCCGCTTCCCAGACGCCCAGGGGCAAGTCCAGTAGGGTCAGATCTTCACAAGTATTGCCAATATCATCAGTTGCATGGTCACGGCACAAACCAATGTCATGCTCTCAGCTATCGCATCAAGCAAATCACCAACATAACTCTTGTCTACCGCAAAGCTACTTGATCATCTTCCAGAAAGAGAAAAGTCTTCGGTAAAAGTCCTATAGGGGGTTAGCCCATCAAAAAAAAAAAAAAAAAGAAATCTTCTTTCAGCTTGTTAGTATCAGAGAACTACGTGCACCTTGAATCCCCATTATCACTTACACTTGCACTGTGAGATCACTCCACCTATGTAACACCTGGGGTACGTAGGTAGCTCAATATGAGTGCAGCTGCTTTATTAAATAATAAAAAAATAATCCTTTCTAAAATAACGAACTACGCTGAGTCTGATTCCCCACAAAATGCACTTGGAGCAATGGGGATATGTAGGCAACCTTCGGGTTCAACTCAAGTATATTAACCATTATATTTCAGGCAATGTGATCAGATTTCAAGATGCCAGTCATCACAGGAGCAATTTCAGAATGCTGAATTGACGCATCAATGGGGATACATGCCCTAATCTCTATAATTTTTGTCTTTGTTCAAATATTAAGCAGGGAATGGAAGAATGAAAAAATCTATTTTCAACCCTAATGACAGTAAAATCATTTTAAAAGGTCAAAATAAAGTAAAAAAAAAATAATAAAAAAAATGAAAATTGCGAAGGTGGACCATTCCAGTCAAAATATGGCAAAGTTGTTTTCGAAAATTTTCTTTACTCTGCAATGCATTCTGCAATATGTAGCCTTCTTTTATTTTAATTCTTTTTCTCTACCTTTAGGTCCAAAAAGAAGAAACTTGTCCCTTCTCTAAGGATGACCAATTACCATCAGAAAACAAACACCTCAGCCATATCCACGAATGTGGTCAAAGAACCTGTGGGGATTGCCATGCAACCTCTGTCCAAAGGATTTCAAATTATGATGAAGATGGGTTATACTCAAGGAGCCGGATTAGGGCATGATGGTAGGGGAATGAAGCAGCCAATCCCCGTAGTAGACAAGGAGAACCGACATGGATTAGGATATAATCCGGGCAGTACTTCTCAAAACACCAAAAAACCTTGTTCTACCCTCAATGGTCAGTTCATCCTGCAAGGAGATACTGAGCCATACCACGAATTTCCAGAACCTTGGCTTAGTAGGAAAGAACAGAAGATTTTACCGGGATTGGAGATATTCTTCAATGAGGCAAGGAATTTAGACTTAATCAAAAGTTGGTTTGTCCAAAAACAAAACATGAAAAAAGAAAATGACTGGGTGGATAATCTGGAACATGGAGTCCTTAAGAAGCTTTTCGCTTCTGAGTCCTCTAGGGAAGGGGATTTTGACCCAGTGTCTTTGATGATTCCTTTTGGCGAAAGCATTGAACATAAGTGGAGTATTGAATGTCAGGCAAAAGACGGGCCTATAGAATTTAAAATATTTTTAGGAAACCATCCTCCACATCCATCTCATGAAAATACCTTTTCACCTCCTTCAGATGGATATCATACCGATAGCTCATCTTCCAGCCAATCTACCTTACATACCCAGTCAGAAGACTCTGATCGTGAGGAAATTGATTGTGAACCTTTATCTAAATACATTTGCATGCAAGATGTTATTTCTGACAGTGAATTTAATAATGATGAATCATTTAATACAACTGAAACATACATAGGCCCATGGAAGAATCCATTGTAATTAATATTGGTACAGAAAATGCTGTAAAAGAAGTCAAAATAGGATCATCCCTCTCCCCAACTGAGCAGTCTATGTTTATTGCATTATTAAAAGAGTATGTAGATGTGTTCGCATGGTCTTATGCTGATATGCCTGGTGTTAATAGAGAAATTGCGGAACATCGCATTCCGTTACATTATGAAAACAAGCCTAAACAGCAAAAGCTCCGCCGAATGAAGCCAGAGGTTAGTCTGAAAGTGAAAGAGGAAATCCAGAAACAGATTGATGCCAAATTCATCCAAGCTGTAAAACATCCAAGTTGGCTCGCTAATATTGTGGTTGTACCCAAAAAGGATGGTTGAGTTCGGGTATGCATTGATTTTCGAGATTTAAATGCTGCGTCACCAAAAGATTGCTTTCCTCTAACCCCACATCGATGTTCTTATTGATAGTACGGCTGGTCATGCAATGTTTTCCTTCATGGATGGATTCTCAGGGTATAATCAAATACTTATGGCTCAAGAAGACATGACAAAGACATCTTTCATCACTCCATGGGGCACTTTTTGCTACCGAGTTATGCCTTTTGGTCTCAAGAATGCCGGAGCCACATATCAAAGGGCTGCAACCACTATCCTTCATGACCTCATCCACGACATTATGGAAGTTTATGTAGATGACATGATTGTGAAAAGTGAAGATCGTGAGGGGCATATTCCTGCATTAAGGTCCTTCTTTGAAAGAATCAGGAAATACAATTTTAGGCTGAACCCTCAAAAATGTGTGTTTGGCGTCACTTCGGGAAAGTTGTTGGGATTCATTGTCAGTCAAGATGGCATCAAAGTGGACTCTGAAAAGGTAAAAGCTATTCAAGGGATACCTCCTCCAAAAACAGAAAAGAAGTAAGAGGATTTCTCGGCAGAATTCAATATATCAGCAGGTTCATCTCACAACTCACTATAAGATGTGAACCTATATTTAAGCTGGTCAGAAAAGGGGCGTCCCATGAGTGGAATGAAGAATGTCAGGAAGCTTTTGATTCCATGAAAGAATACCTATCAAACCCACCTGTTCTAATGCCACCTAGACCAGGAGAACCTCTGATTTTGCACCTTACCATCACAGAAACGGCTATGGGAGCTCTCTTAGCCCAATATCAAGAGGGAACAAAGAAAGAGGTTGCCATATACTATCTCAGCAAGAAATTCCTTGAGTATGAGACAAGATATACCCCACTAGAAAAAGCATGTATCTCCTTGGTCTATGCCACGAAGAAGTTGCGGCATCACCTTCAAGCTCATACTACCTATCTGATCTCAAGACTTGATCCAATCAAGTATCTGTTTGAAAAACCCAGTCTTAGTGAAAGATTGGCAAGATGGCATGCTATGCTTTATGAGTTTGATATTCAATGTGTCAGCCAGAAATCTGTTAAAGGACGAGCCATATCTGAAGCCCTAGCAGAAGGACCAGTGTCAGGAGATGAGTATGATGATGCATTCCCTGATGAGTACTTATGCTTTATTGACAATCCACAATGGTGCATGTACTTTGATGGAGCTTCTAATAGGAGAGGTAATGGAGCATGTGTTTTGTTAGTAGATCCTGATGGAGTCCATATTCCATTTGCTGTCAAGCTGGATTTTCCAACAACAAACAATACAGCCGAGTATGAAGCCTGTATATATGGAGTAAAGGCCGCCTTGGTAGCAGGGGCAAGACATCTCACTGTGTATGGAGATTCTAATCTCATCATATCTCAAACAATAGGAATTTGGAGGGTTAGAGATGAGAGACTTCAGCTCTACACTGAGTATCTTCAAGAGTTGATCCCTTATTTTGATGATATCAGCTTCAAACATCTTCCTCGAGAACAAAATAGTTTCACTATATAATATGACTTCTCCTTGGCCGTTTTCAAGTTGGGGCATAGACATAATCGGACAAATTCATCCAAAGGCTTCAAATGGGCATCAGTATATTCTTGTAGCAATTGATTACTTTTCGAAGTGGGTTGAAGCTGCATCATTTTCAAAGCTAGGGGCAAAGCAAGTCTCGAAATTTGTGATTAACAACATCATCTGTCGGTATGGCATACCTTTTGAAATCATCTCTGATAATGGATTACAATTTGAGGGTCATCTGAAGACCACTCTTGCAAAATATGCAATCAAGCATCATCAGTCCTCACCTTATCGTCCCCAAACAAATGGAGCGGTGGAAGCAGCCAATAAGACAATCAAGACTATTGTTGCCAAAATGACTGAAAAGACTAGGGAATGGCATGACAAACTACCATATGCCCTTTGGGGATACAGGATATCAATTAGGACTCCAACAGGAACAACCCCATATTCTTTGGTTTACGGGATAGAGCCAATCCTACCAGTTAAGGTGGAGATACAATCTCTCAGGGTCATAGCAGAAAGTGAAATCTCGGAAGACCAGTGGTACAAAACTCGCTATGATGAGCTTGCATTCGCAGATGAGCGCCGACTACAAGCATTGCATAACATACAACTCTATCAACGGAGAATTGCTCGTGCGTTTAACAAAAGGGTTCGAGATAGAGACATTCAAGAAGGTGATCTGGTTTTAAAAGAAAATAGAGCTCCGTTGCATGATCCTCGAGGGAAATTCAAGCCTAACTGGTCTGGACCGTTCCTGGTCAAGCATGTCACCACAGCTGGAGCAGTAAAGCTAATGGATTTTGATGGAAATGAGTTCACCCATTTCACTAATCTTGATCAGTTGAAGAAATACTACGCTTAAGCATCAAAGTAATTGTAATTGTCATGATCAAGTAACCAAGCAGTTTGTGGGTTTTGTATCCTATCTGGTTATTCTTAATAAATATGCCATGAATTTCTAGATGTTCATATGATGTATGCAAAAAAAAAGAGAGAAAAAAAAAAAACAACGAAAAAAAAAAGAAAAAAAAATGGAAAAAGGAAAAAAGGAGAGACGGGAAAGAGAAAAAAAGAAAAAGGAAAAATGATGAAACATATCTTTGATTGTTAAGGTTTATATGTTATGCTTTTATGTATCATATGATTAGTTAATTATGATTTGCATATCATATTTTAATGTTAAAGTGTGCACGTGTTTAGAATGGTGTTCACATTGAATTTCTCACAAGCAGATAATTCTCACAAACAGACCTTTTATTCATCCCAACTGGGGTACTTCATTTCATACATAAAAAGACATAAAGCCTTCATTTCCTACAAGCTCAAAAAAAAAAAACTTAAAAAAAAACTTAAAAAAAAACAAAAACAAACACAACAACATGACAATTTTCTCAAACCCTTCTCCTCTTCATGGTAGGCCCGTCTGAATCTTTGTTTTGACCAATATCCGCCAGAAGCCATCGAAGGTAATCTTCATCAATCCGTGAAAAGGGAGGTTCCGGTACCGCTGATATAGTTTTAGCCCCCTGCCATATAGTAGGCATTCCCTGAATACCACTCATATCAGGCTCATAAGTGGTACAAGATGAAAGAACCTGGAGGGCAGGAATGTGCTCTTGCCTCCAACCAATTTGCCTTAGACACCTCCATGGAAGGTAGAAAGTGACTTGGCAAAACCCGGGTAATTGTACACCTCTGCAACCAGAATTGCAATATACAATTGCACTAATGCCAAGGTGGCTTGTGACCCACTTTATGTCTTGATGTAGGAAAAAATTCTTCCACCTACCATTTTTACTCAGTTGATAGAAGAAAGGAAGAAGGTCTCTCTCCCGAACATGACTAGTTTTGTAAGTAAGACTCTTGTGGGGTTTCATGAGAGAAAATTTTTCTAATAGCCATAAATGAAGGGCTAATGGACATCCCTTCACAAAGCTTTGAGGGTTTCTTTTGAGTTCATCTAAGCCAAGGAACATTTCCCCCAAAATAAGTGGTCCAAGACGACCCCCGCTAATAATTTGAGGAACAAGTGAAAGACACCGAACATGGCATGTATTTAAAGACCATTTAGTGAGGGTACTTCCCAAAATCATAAGAATGCAAGCATTTTCTCTAGCAATCCTATAGTTGGCATTGTTAGAAAATTGCCAAGTGCCAAATTGGAAAGTCAATAATAAGTTGACAAGAAATACCTCACCATATTGTAGGTAGTTTCCATGAAGATTTTCCGGAAGATGTAAAATCGTTGATAAATCTCCCGAGATCCTGGTAGGAGATTTAGGCGTGATAACAGGACCATTGGATGGTAAGCCTAGTAAACCTTCGACCTCTTCAACAAGGGGCACAATCTCCCGGTCTCCAGAGCGGAAGACATGGCGAGTTTCATCCCAAAATTTGGAAGCAACATGAATCATGTCGTAACAAAGAGAAAGTGAAAGCAAAGGCATAAGCACCTTAGTGAAGCGGGAAGAAGAAAAGGATTGCCTTGGTTGCTCCAAGTTTCTTGTAATCCCCGAGAGTTGTTTTTTCTCCCGACTCTGCATTTCATTAACTTCTTCATAAGTAAGAACCATTTTTGTGAAAGAAAATTTTTAGAGAGAAGATTAAAGTAGTGGAAGTGGTGCATTTGGAAATGAAGAACCATGCCCCTTTTATAGATGGAAAAGATGATCATCCATGATTTATGTCATGGATAATGAGTTTGAATATTGTCCATAGGATAATAAGGAGCATCCTTCACCATGGCTAATGACCAAGCATTTGTGGTATGACAATTTTTTGCTAGAACCGAACATAAAAAAAAAAGCAATGATGAATCAAGAACGTTGATACAATCCCTTTTCCTAATGATCATTCAAAATAATGACCTTGATCAATCTATTTTATATAGTGATCATCATTTTCTGATAGAGCAAATAAGCATCATGCATGAAAAATTTTCTGAAAGATTTCGGAAAAAAAGATAAAATTTTGCCATATGAGGTTTGGTCCACCAAAGAAGATAATAACCTTTGGTCAGCCCTTTTAAGTGACATGACCTGACATTGCGTCACTCTAAGGTGACATGACGTGACAATGTCCTAATTTAAGGTGACATGATAACACATGGAGTCATAAAAAGTAAGTAATGGTGACTTGACAACTTGTTTGTCATCAAGGCCATGAAAAATTGTAAAAAACTGGAATCAGCCTGTTGATTGCAGGAATTTCTCACATTAACAAAAGACAAATTCAGAAGACAAAAAAAAAAAGACGATGATGAAATCGCATTTTAGAAAGTTAATTGGGATTTTCTATCTAAAGACGACATTAAAGTCGCATTTAAAACTTCTAGAAAATTAATTGGGATTTTCTTCTTAAGACGATGATGAAATCGCATTTTGGAAAATTAATTGGGATTTTCTACCTAAGACGACATTAAAGTCACATTTAAAACTTTTAGAAAATTAATTGGGATTTTCTACTTAAGACGACAATAAAGTCGCATTTTCAATTTTAGGAAATTAATTGGGATTTTCTATTTAAAGACGACGTCAAAGTCGCATCTCCTATTTTAGAAAATTAACCGGGATTTTTTATTTAAAGCGTCAACAGAAATCGCAAGTCATGATAACTATTTTCTACGGAGAATATGTTATCTCAAAAGAAATTTCTGTCAAAATTTTGTGTCTTTTCAAACATTGGCCATCATTTTCTCCGAAATTCGACCAATGTGGGGCATTATGTAGACACCAAATTTTGAACCCCTTTTTGGATAAATAAAATTTTTGAAAAATAAAAATAACAAAATCGTCATGCATCGTGGAGCGCGCGCCCGGAGCGCGAGTTTCATTCCATCGCACGATTTTTCGTTGTTTGCGTATTAGTCATACAGTGTCGGCTTAGAAGTATAATTTTCGTGAGTCGTAGTCAATAACTACAACCACCGTTTTAATAAACTGATTCATATTATAATCATGCTCGTCTTTATTAATTTAACGAGTTTTTGTTAATTGTCTTAAGTTAGTCTTTCGGAAAAATGAAAATGAGTCGCGATTAGGCATCAGGATTTTATTCGTATCCCAAAACCGGCATTAATCAGTTTACTTGATGGTCAAGTCATTGTTCATTGGATAAAGAATAAGAATATATTCTTTATTCACTAAACACATCATTTATCCATTAGTTAGAGAATAAGAATCATGAAAAGATGTGAGAATAAGAATCAAATCCCATGTCTAAGAGGGGGGAAATCCGGATTTTTTCCGTAAGATTCGAGTGTGCGCCAAGCACACAATCATGCGTCTAGCGCATGATTGTGCGCCTAGCGCACAAGTGTGGCCTGCACCAGACGCAGGGCCTTGCGCCTAGAGCAAGGTGTTGTGCCTAGCGCAGCTTCCTGTGCTAGGTGCAACACCCTAATCAGTTGGTTTTGCACGTTTTTCGATGCATTTTTTTACGTATTAGGATGTTTAGTGAAGAATATTTTCTGAAAATCTGATTTTGCTTCATTTATGAGAAAATCCAAAAAGAATAAGAATATTTGTGTTTCCAAAGAGATTTGATGACGTCATTAGGGTTAGGTCATTAGAGTGATGTCATTAGGGTGATTAAGGATGAAGAAAATTAGATTTTTTTGGGTGAAAAATCTGATTTTCTACCTCTTTGAAACCCTAGTTCACCTCTTTCATTTCTCTATAAATACCTTCCTTTTTTCCACTTCAAAACTAAGTTGAAAAAAATACAATTCAACTTCACTCTCATCTTCTCTACTACTCTTCTCCTCCTTAATCTTTCCATCTAAGTAAAAGCTTTAATTAGTAAGTAAGGAAGTTGAAAAAAACACAATTCAACTTCACTCTCATCTTCTATACTACTCTTCTCCTCCTTAATCTTTCCATCTAAGTAAAAGTTTTAATTAGTAAGTAAGGAAGTTGAAAAAAAACACAATTCAACTTCACTCTCATCTTCTTTACTACTCTTCTTCTCCTTAATCTTTTCATCTAAGCAAAAGTCTTAATTAGTAAGTAAAAGAAGTTCATCAAAAGAAGGCAAAACAACACAAAAAGAGTTTAAGTTAGCAATTAAGAAGATTTAGAAACTCACTTAGAAATTAAGAAAAAATCACAAAAAAGGTAGAAAAATTTGCAAAAAAAGGAAGTGCATCATTGAGCTAGCAAGGTAAAGTTGAAGTTCTTGTTATTTTGATTATCTTCTTAATCATGTACTAACTTCTTCCTTGTTTTCTTCTTATCATTTTTTTAATCTTTGGAGTGATTTGGGTATGTGGAAGTCCTAATAGGTTCCCAACCTTAAATCACCCCACCTAGAATAGTCACCTCTAATGGGGTGACTCTTAGGAAACGATATGATTATGTGATTTTCCTTAATCAAGTTGTTATTCATCACCAAAAATGATTTCATAAAAAAATTCAAGATAGTTGTGCATAAACATCTCCATAAAAAAAGAAAATGTGATGCTGTAATTATAATCAGTTTTAATTTCGCATTTCATTCCATTTTTAGTCTGTATTATCAGAATAATTTATAGTATTTAATATTTTTCCTATAAATTTCAAGATGTTTCCAGCAACTGAGCTTTGGAATTTCTAAAAAAAAAATAATGTGTAAATAATTAAAAATCATAAACTTTGTTGTGCAAAACTAATTTTGTTCAGTACCACCTAAGCTAAAATCATTTAGATAAAACTAAAAACATCAAGTTTGAAGGACACATCAGTAGCTTTTCCAAAATATAAAAATCATGTTCATAAGAATTTTATACAATTTTACATCATTTTTACAATATCATTCATGTAAATCACTAAAAACTTGTGAAATTTTTATATAACATAAAGAACTTACTGATATATCCATAGATGTATTATATGCTCAATTTAACACTTTGTACAGAAAGTTATGATTTTTGTAAGTCAGTACAAGAACAAAAAGGCAATCTGAAAAATGAAATAAAGTAATTAATTCAACTTTCATAAAAAAAAATGTTTTCTTTTCATACGAAAATGTGAATAAAAAAATCATGAATTCATTAAGTTTATCTTAAAATGACTCATTTTGTCATGTAAATAAAAATCAATAAAAATTGTCATAAAAAATCAAAATTAAAGAAGTTAATTAATCTTTAATTTTCACAAATTCACAAATAAACATGAATTCCAAAGCCCATCAAGGAGGTGAAGATCGAGGAGCATCATGGTGAAGAACAAGATTGAAGATTTGTATAGATCATAGATTTTGTAATATGATTGTAATAATAGTTTCTTTGTAAATAGTTATTGCATCACTCAATTAATAAAAAAAAACATGGAGATGTTTATGCATAATTTTCATAAATAATTCCACAACTCTTTTTAATCAAATGAGCAACCAATGTTACAAATATTGCATGTTGGGCCAATATATCATAGTATATGAATCAAATGACCCAATCTCAATTAAGAGGAAAAATTGCAAATCTAATTAAGTTAAATTGTATGATGACCCATCTTACATTTTAAAAATTTGTTCTCCATATTCAAATGGATTAACTATATAATTTGACATAATTAGATTGGTAATTATGACCTCCGAATTGATTTTAGGTCGTTTCACGTGTCTCACTTTAAATGGTAAAATTCCAATTAGCCAAACACAAATCTCCAAATTCGATCTCAAATTGATCATTTCTCTCCAAATGACTTAATAATCTTCAATTAAGATTATGTCTCAAAAGCCTTCAATTAGGAAGCAAACTTTCTAAGACCTCTCGAAAATCATAAACGTGATCACTATTAAGGTGGTTATTTCAATCCCCGATTAATCGCTAATTAGAGTGGTTGACACAAACTTCTTTTAATCACTAATCGGAGTGATTACCTTAAAACCCTAATAATCGTTAATTAAGACGATTATTCTTCTCATTTTTAATCACTAATTAGAGTGATTATTTCAAACTCTAATAATCGTTAATTAGGACGATTATTTTCCTCATTTAATCACTAATTAGGGTGATTATCTTAAACCTTGATTAACCACCAATTAGGGTGATTAGCTTAACCTTTCATCATATTTAATCACTAATTAGAGTGATTATCTTAAACCTCAATAATCATCAATTAGGGTGATTATTTCCTAGCCTTCATTGTTAATCACTAATCAAGGTGATTATCTTTCCTTGAATAATCACTAATTAGGGTGGTTACTTATTTTCTCCCTTATTAATCACTAATTAAGGTGGTTATCTTAATCCTTCATATTTAATCACTAATTAAGGTGATTATCTTAATCTAATTTCAATCACTAATTGGAGTGATTACCTCATTTCAAATAGATTTTTTTAATTCTAAAAGTGAGTTATTCATAATCTATTCCCCTCTTTTCTTTCCCTATTGGAATTGGCCATTTAGGGTGAGACATATGCCCGAACTACGACGGTTTTGATCCATGAATGGATTCCAATCCCGCAATGATTGGTACGTAGTGCAACTTCAGTGCTCAAACCTACCATGTACAAATGATATATTGATCCTAAATAAAAATGGTTAATGTGTATATGTGCAAAGTATGTGTTTTTCTTTCTTTTTAATAGCCATGATTACTTTAAAATGGAAAATAACGCATTTAGTAAGAGCCCGTTCTTTAGAACGGAAGGGGAGACGAGTTCCAGACGTTCGCACCTCTTAACCTGAACCCCGAACCCTATCTCATGGTACGAAAGACCAATTTTCAAAAAAGCCTTATCCATATGAAGTCATCATCGTTTTAAATGATTTTTCTTGAAATTGATTTTAAAACGATTTATTAAATAAATCTGTCCCTATTCAGATACGAATAGGGTGGCGACTTCCAAGTTTTCTAAAACTCAAAGTCCAATGAGAGACTTTCGTGGGATTCAGACCGTTAATTAAGACAGTCAAAAATCGGATACCTCAACTGATCGAGAGTTCATGCTCATATTACTGCGGAACCTGAACGATTTCTATTATCGTCACATGGTTACTATCAAGTACACCTCCCTCAGCCACATGGAACAACATGGCTTTGACATCGATGCTCTGAAATTGCAAGAAAAACGACCTCAGGAAGATCTTGAAATTTCCAACTCAAATCCAAGGGTATATGCTAAGATATATGAACCATTGAGTATGGTGTATGATCGTCTTTGGAGCCAAGTTATAATCCAAGCCTTAGCATATGTGCACTGTTTAACCCTTCTTGGAACAGACATGAGCAAAGTCCGCGCTTATTGTCGCCAATTTGGACACGAAACTGACCATTGCCATGATCTTTACTACAAAGTTCAAAACCTGGTTGATCTAGGCATCATTAGTCCAACCCATAAGGAAGTGTTCGCAAGGAAAATGTCGGCACGTCCTCAACCGCAATCACAAGTGGATATTTTCCGTAAATTAGTTGAGCAAGGTCGGATACATCCACTTCCTAGATGCCCAGGGGCAAGTCCCGTAGGGTCAGATCTCCACAAGTACTGCCATTATCACCAATTGCATGGTCATGGCACAAACCAATGTCATGCTCTCAACTATCGCGTCAAGCAAATCACCAACATAGCTCTTATCTACCGCAAAGCTACTTGATCATCTCATAGAAGGGGAAAAATCTTCGGTAAAAGTCCTGTAGGGGGTTAGCCCATCCAAAAAACAAAAAGGAAAAATCCTTCAGCTTGTTAGTATCAGAGAACTACATGCAGTTTGAATCCCCCATTATCACGTACACTTGCACTTTGAGATTACTCCACCTATGTAACACCTGGGGTATGTAGGTAGCTCAATATGAGTGCAGCTGCTTTATTAAATAAAAAACTTTAGTTCTTTCAAAAATAACGAACTACATTGAGTCTGATTCCCCATAAAATGCACCTGGAGCAATGGGCATATGTAGGCAACCTTCGGGTTCGACTCAAATGTATTAACCATTGTATTTCAGGCAATGTGATCAGGACTCGAGATGTCAGTCATCATAGGAGCAATTTTAGAATGCTGAACTGACACATCAATGGGGATACAGGCCCTAATCTCTATATTTTATGTCTTTATTCAATATTAAAGCAGGGAATGGAAGAATGAAAAAAAACATTTATTGTCAACCCCAATGACAGTAAAATCATTCAAGAGAGTCAAAAAAAAAAAAAAAACCAAAATTGTAAAGGTGGACCATTCCAGTCAAAATATGGCAAAATCGTTTTCGAAAATTTTCTTTATTCAGCAATGCATTTTGCAATATGTAGCTTTCTTCTCTTTTCTTTTAATTCTTTTTCTCTACCTTTAAGTCCAAAAAGAATAAATTTTTCCCTTCTCTAAGGATGGCCAATTACCATCAGAAAACAAAAGCATCAGCCATATCCAAAAATGCAGTCAAAGAGCTTGTAGGGTTTGCCATGCAACCTCTGTCCAAAGGATTTCAAATCATGATGAAGATGGGTTATACTCAAGGAACCGGATTAGGGCGTGATGGTAGGGGAATAAAGCAACCAATCCCCATAGTAGATAAGCAAAACCGACATGGATTAGGATATGATCAGGGCAGCACTTCTCACAACATCAAAGAACCTTCTTTTGCCCTCAACGGCCAATTCATCCTGCAAGGAGATACTGACCTGTACTATGAGTTTCCAGAACCTTGGCTTAGTAAGAAGGAAAATAATATTTTACCAGGATTAGAGATATTCTTCAATAAGGCTAGAAATCCGGACTTAATCAAAAGTTGGTTTGTCCTAGAACAAAAAATGAAAAAAGAAAATGACTGGGTGGATAATCTGGAACATGGAGTCCTTAAGAAACTTTTCACTTCTGAGTCCTCTCAGGAAGGGGATTTTGACCCGGTGTCTTTGATAATACCTTTATGCGAAAGCATTGAGCATAAGTGAAGTATTGAGTGTTAGGTAAAAGACGGACTATAGAATTTAAAATGTTTTTAGGAAACCATCCTCCACATCTATCTCATGAAAATACCTTTTCACCCCTGTCAGATGGATATCATACTGATAGCTCATCTTTCAGCCAATCTACCTTGCATACCTAGTCAGAAGACTCTGATAGTGAGGAAATTGAATGTGAACCTTTATCTAAGTACATTTGCATGCAAGATGTTATTTCTGACAGTGAATTTAATAATGATGAATAACTTGATACAACTGAAACATATATAAAACCCATGGAAGAGTCCATTGTAATTAATATTGGTACAGAAAATGTTGTAACATAAGTCAAAATAGGTTCATCCCTCTCCCCAACTGAAGAATTTATGTTTATTGCATTGTTAAAAGAGTATGTAGATGTGTTTGCATGGTCTTATGCTGATATGCCTGGTGTTAATAGAGAAATTGCGGAACATCGCATTCCGTTACATCCTGAAAGTAAGCCTAAGCAACAAAAGCTCCGCCGAATGAAACCAGAGATTAGTCTGAAAGTGAAAGAAGAAATCCAAGCTGTAAAGCATCCGAGTTGGCTCGCCAATATAGTGGTCGTACCTAAAAAGGATGGAAGAGTTCGGGTGTGCATTGATTTTCGTGATTTGAATGATGCATCACCAAAAGATTGCTTTCCTCTACCCCATATCGATGTCCTCGTGGATAGTACGGTCGGTCATGCAATGTTTTCCTTCATGGATGGATTTTTAGGGTATAATCAAATACTCATGCCTCAAGAAGATATGACAAAGACATCTTTCATCACTCCGTGGGGCACCTTCTATTACCGAGTTATGCCTTTTGGTCTCAAGAATGCGGGAGCCACATATCAAAGGGCTGCAACCACTTCCTTCATGACCTCATCCACGACATTGTGGAGGTCTATGTGTAGTATCCGATTTTTGACTGTCTTAATTAACGATCTGAATCCCACGAAAGTCTCTCATTGGACTATGAGTTTTAGAAAACTTGGAAGTCACCACCCTATTAATTTCTGAATAGGGACAGATTTAAAATCAACATTTTCGTATGAAGAAAACAATTTTTTTTTATGAAAGTTGAATTAACCACTTTATTTCATTTTCCAGATTGCACTTTTGTTCTTGTACTGACTTGTAAAAATCATAACTTTCTGTAGAAAGTGTTAATTTGATAATGTGATACATTTATGGATATATCAGTGAATTCTTTATGTTGTGTCAAAATTTCACAAGCTTTTAGTGATGACTCAAATTATGGTGAATTTTATGCCAAAACTGGTCAAAACAGGACCTTTGTTCAATTTATTCTTTAAAACCTAACTTATTGAACTTATTTTTAAGTGAATTTTGGTATGAACATTTTAGACACCTTGATAGACTAGACTGAAAATTTTAACTTAAATTGGACATTTTTAAGACAATTTTTGTTTTTTTTCTTAACTGAAGAGAAAGTCAGTTTTCTGGAACTTAGTGATTTACATGAACGTTTTTGTAAAAATGATGTAAAATTTATAAAAATTCATACGAACATGATTATTATATTTTTGAAAATACTGGTGTTTTCTTCAAACTTGATGTTTTTAGTTTTGTCTAAATAATTTTATTTTTAAACTTTATTGATAGAACAATCCTAGGTGGTACTGGACAAAATCAGTTTTGCACAACGAAGTTGTATGATTTTTAATTATTTGTACAAAATTATTTTAAAGCCCAACTGCTGGAAACATCTTGCACTTCATAGGAAAAATATTAAATACTACACATTATTCTGATAATACCGACAAAAATGAATTGAAGTACGAAATTAAAACTGATTATAATTACATCATCACATTTTTTTAATGGAGATGTTTATGTACAACTTGTCTTGAATTTTTTTATGAAAGCATTTTTTGTAATGAACAACAACTTGATTAAGGAAAATCACATAATCACATTGTTTCCTAAGAGTCTCCCCATTAGAGTTGACTATTCTAGGTGGGTGATTTAAGGTTGGGAACGTATTAGGACTTCCACATACCCAAATCACTCCAAAGATTAAAAAAATGATAAGAAGAAAACAAGGAGAAAGTTAGTAGATGATTAAGAACATAACCAAAATAACAAGAATTTCAACTTTACCTTGCTAGCTCAATGATGCACTTCCTTTTTGCAAATTTTTCTACCTTTTTTGTGATTTTCTTAATTTCTAGGTGAGTTTCTAAATCCACTTAATTACTAACTTAAACTCTTTTTTGTGTTTTTTTCTTCTTTTGATGAACTTTTTTACTTACTAATTATCTTCCTAACTTTTACTTTCTTTTCTTAAATGTGATTTCATTAGAGGAAAGGAGTAGAGAAGATGAGAGAATTACTGAAATAAAGTTGAACTCTTTTCAACTTGGTTTTGAAGTGAAAAATGGAGGGTATTTATAGAGAAATGAAGGAGGTGAACTAGGGTTTCAAAGAAGTAGAAAATTAGATTTTTCACCTAAAGAATCGTATTTTCTTCATCCTTAATCACCCTAATGACATCACTCTAATGACCTCACCCTAATGACATCACTCTAATGACCTCACCCTAATGACATCATCAAATCTCTTTGGAAATACAAATATTCTTATTCATTTTGGATTTTCTCATAAATGAGGCAAAATCACATTTTCAGAAAATATTCTTCCCTAAACATCCTAATACGTAAAAAAAATGCATCGAAACACGTGCAAACAAAACTGATTAAGACGCTTCGCCAAACGCTGGAACCTGCGCTAGGCACAGCAGGGCACGCTTGTGCGCTAGGCGCAAAATCATGCGTCTAACGCCTGATTGTGTGCTTGGCGCACACTCGATTCTTCCGGAAAAATCCGAATTTCCCCCTCTTACACATGGTATTTGATTCTTATTCTCACATCTTTTCATGATTCTTATTCTCTAACTAATGGATAAAGGATGTGATTAATGGATAAAGAATATATTCTTATTCTTTATCCATTGACCAATGACTTGACCATCAAGAAAATTGATTATTACCGGTTTTGGGATACGACTAAAATCCCGACTCGTTTTTTTCCGCTTTTTCGAAAGACTTACTTAAAACAATTAACGAAAACTCGTCAAATTAATAAAGACGAGCATGATTATATTATGAATCATTTTATTAAAACGGTGGTTGTAGTTATTGACTACGACTCACGATAATTATATTTCTAAGCCGAAACCGCACGACCAACACGCAAAAATGGAAAAACGTACGACGGAATGAAACTCACGCTCGGGGGGGTGCTCCACGATGCATGACGATTTTTATTAATTTTATTTCTTTTCAAAATCTTTATTTTATCCGAAAAAAGGGTTCAAAATTTGGTGTCTACACTATGTAGATGATATGATTGTGAAAAGTGAAGATCGTGAGGGTCATATTCCCGCACTGAAGTCCTTCTTTGAAAGAATCGGGAAATACAATCTAAGGCTAAAACTTGAAAAGTGTGTGTTTGGCGTCACTTCGAGGAAGTTGTTGGGATTCATTGTCACTCAAGACGGCATCAAAGTGGACTCTGAAAAGGTAAAGGCCATTCAAGAATTGCCTCCTCCAAAAACAGAAAAAGAAGTAAGAGGATTTCTCGGCAGAATTCAATATATCAGCAGGTTCATCTCACAACTCACTATGAGATGTGAACCTATATTTAAGCTGCTCTGAAAAGGGGCATCCTATGAGTGGAACGAGGAATGTCAGGAAGCTTTTGATTCCATGAAAGAGTATCTTTCAAATCCACCTGTTCTAATGCCGCCTAGACCAAGGGAACCTCTGATTTTGTACCTCACTATTACAGAAACGACTATGGGAGCTCTCTTAGCCCAATATGAAGAAGGAACAAAGAAGGAAGTTACCATATACTATCTCAGCAAGAAATTCCTGGAGTATGAGACAAGATATACCCCACTGGAAAAAGCATGTATCTCTTTGGTCTATGCCACGAAGAAGTTAAGGCATCACCTTCAAGTTCATACCACTTATCTGATCTCAAGACTTGATCCAATCAAGTATCTGTTCGAAAAACCCATTCTTAGTGAAAGATTGGCAGATGGCATGCTATGCTTTCTGAGTTTGATATTCAATGTGTCAGCCAGAAATCTGTCAAAGGAAGAGCCATATCTGAAGCCCTAGCAGAAGGACCAGTGTCAGAAGATGAATAAGATGATGCATTCCCTGATGAGTACTTATTATTCATCGACAATCCACAATAGTGCATGCATTTTGATGGAGCTTCTAATAGGAGAGGTAATGGAGCAGGGGATTTGTTAGTAGATCCTGATGGAGTCCATAGTCCATTTGTTGTCAAGCTGGATTTCCCAACAACAAACAATACAGCTGAGTATGAAGCCTGTATATATGGAGTAAAAGTCGCTTTGGTAGCAGGGGAAAGATATCTCACTGTATATGGAGATTCTAATCTCATCATATCTCAAACAATAGGAATTTGGAGAGTTAGAGATGAGAGAATTCAGCTCTACACAAAATATCTTTAGGAGTTAATCCCTTATTTCGATGATATCAGCTTCAAACATCTTCCTCGGGAACAAAATAGCATCACTGATGCTTTTAGCCAATCTCGCTGTTAATTTAACATGGAAAAATGGTACAAAGATCTAGTCAATTTTAATTGAAGAAAAGAAGGGACCTACAGTGACGGTAGCACAAATTGTCTCCACACTAGCTCAACAAGATGATGATGATGTCTGGTACAAGGATATCAAGAATTTTCTGGAAACTATGCAGTATCCAGAGGGAAGTGGCAAGAAGGACCGCATAGCCATCAGAAGGCTAGCTGCTCATTTTCTCATACTAAAAGGCAGACTATATCACAAAGGGTTTGATGGTACTCTACAACTCTACGTGAATGATAGCGAAAAGCAAGCCATCATGGAAGAAGTTCATGGAGGAGAATATGGACCCCATATGAATGGAAGGATGCTGGCTCGTAAAATTTTGCGAGCTGGTTTCTATTGGAGTACTCTAGAAGGTGATTGCATCAGCTTTGTCCGTGCCTACAAGCAATGTTAGATATTTGCTAACCTCAATCATATGCCACTTGTGTCACTACATATTATAACCTATCCTTTACCATTTTCGAGTTGGGGGATAGACATGATCGGACAAATTCATTCATAGGCTTCAAATGGGCATCAATATATTCTTGTAGGAATTGATTACTTTTCGAAATGGGTTGAAGCTGCATCATTTTCAAAGTTAGGGGCAAGGCAAGTTTCGAAATTTGTGATTAACAACATTATCTGTCGGTATGGCATACCTTTCGAAATCATCTCTGATAATGGATCACAATTTGAGGGTCATCTGAAGACCACTCTCGCAAAATATACAATCAAGCATCATCAGTCCTCACCTTATCATCCCCAAACAAATGGAGCAGTGGAAGCAGCCAATAAGACTGTAATACCCCTCATGATTGCTTTAATGGGATTTAGGAGGCTAATCATTCCAACAAGATGCATCTTTCTTTTAGAGAGCTCATTTCCTTAGTTACTCCATAGTTAAGCGTGCTTGGTTGGGAGTAGTCCAGGGATGAGTGACCTTCTGGTAAGTTTCTCAAGGTGGGCATGAGTGAGGACAAAATGCGCCGGAAGAACTTTTGTTGGTTATTGAGGACAGTTGTTGGCCCTGGATGCGCATAGGTGACGATATACTCGATTCCGGATGGGTCGGGGTGTTACAAATGGTATCAGAGCAACCATGCGATCGTGTGTTGGCGTGATAATAAGGCCGTCAAGTCGAATATTAGGAGTCCTCAGGCGCCTAGTGGGGGAGGATTCTGGGGCTGCATTGTCATAAGGAGCGACCCAGAGGTCGTCAGGATAAATATCTGGAGTCTCCGGCGATCAATTTCCAGGCTGGGGCAACCCACATGTCGTTGTGGCCGAATATGCGGAGTCCTCAGGCGCAACGAGGGCGCGTTGCTGTTCTCAAGTGGAGGTGTATGTAATACCCCTCATGATTGCTTTAAAGGGATTTAGGAGACTACTCATTCCAAAAAGATGCATCTTTCTTTTAGAGAGCTCATTTCTTTAGTTACTCCACAGTTAAGCGTGCTTGGCTGGGAGTAGTCCAGGGATGGGTGACCTCCTGGGAAGTTTCTCAGGGTGCGCATGAGTGAGGACAAAATACGCTAGAAGAACTTGTGCTGGTTATTGAGGATAGTTGTTGGCCCTGGATGCGCATAGGTGACGATATACTCGACGCCGGATGGGTCGGGGTGTTACAAAAGACAATCAAGAATATTTCTGCCAAGATGACTGAGAAGACTAGGGAATGACATGACAAACTCCCATATGCCCTTTGGGGATATAGAATATCAATCAGAACTCCAACAGGAACAACCCTGTATTCTTTGATTTATGGGATGGATCCGGTCCTACCGGTTGAGGTGGAGATACAATCTCTCAGGGTCATAGCAGAAAGTGAAATCTTGGAAGACCAATGGTGCAAAACTTATTACGATGAGCTCGCATTTGCAGATGAACGCCGACTACAAGCTTTGCATAACATTCAACTCTATTAGCCGAGAATTGCTCGTGCATTTAACAAAAGGGTTCGAGATAGAGACCTCCTGGGAAGTTTCTCAGGGTGTACATGAGTGAGGACAAAATGCGCAGGAAGAACTTGTGTTGGTTATTGAGGATAGTTGTTGGCCCTGGATGCGCATAGGTGACGATATACTCGACTCCGGATGGGTCGGGGTGTTACAAAAGACAATCATGACTATTGTTGCCAAGATGACTAAGAAGACTAGGGAATGGCATGACAAATTCCCATATGCCCTTCGGGGATATAGAATATCAATCAGAACTCCAACGGGAACAACCCTGTATTCTTTGGTTTATGGGATGGAGTCGGTTCTACCGGTTGAGGTGGAGATACAATCTCTCAGGGTCATAGCAGAAAGTGAAATCTCGGAAGACCAATGGTACAAAACTCGTTACGATGAGCTCGCATTTGCAGATGAACGCCGACTATAAGCTTTGCATAACATTCAACTCTATCAGCGGAGAATTGCTCGTGCATTTAACAAAAGGGTTCGAGATAGAGACATTCAAGAAGGTGATCTAGTCTTAAAGCAAAATAGAGCTCCATTGCATGATCCTCGAGGAAAGTTCAAGCCTAACTGGTCTGGACCATTCCTAGTCAAGCATGTCACCACGGCTGGAGCAGTAAAGCTAATGGATTTTGATGGGAACGAATTCACCCATTTCACTAATCTTGATCAATTGAAGAAATAATACACTTAGGCATCAAAGTAATTGTAATTGTCATAGTCAAGTAACCAAGCAGTTTGAGATTTTGTATCCTATCTAGTTATTCTTAATAAACATGTCATGTGTTTCTAGATATTCATATAATGTATGCAAAAAAAAAAAGAGAAGACAAAAAAAAAGAGAAAAAACAGAGAAAAAAAAGAGAGAAAAAAAAACTGAAAAAACGGAAAAAAAAACAAATAAAAGAGAGGGAACAAAACGGAAAAAAAAACAAAAAAAAGAAGAAAAAAAAAGAAAAAGAAAATGATGAAACATGCAATGATGTTTTTAATGTTTATGTGTTATGCTTTTATGTGTCATATGATTGATTAATTATGATTTGCATGTCATATTTAATGTTAAAGTGTGCACGTGTTTAGAATTGTGTTCACATTGAATTTATCACAAGCAGATAATTCTCACTAAGAGATCTTTTTATTTGTCCCAACTGAGGTGCTTCATTTCATACATAAAAGACATAAAGCCTTCATTTCCTACAAACTCAAAAAAAAACAAAAAAAAAGCAACATGGAAAAACAACATGATATTTCTCTCAAACCCTTCTCCTCTTCATGGTAGGCCCGTCTGAATCATTGTCTTGACCAATATTCGCCAGAAGCCATTGAAGGTAATCTTCATCAATCAGTGGAAAGGAAGGTTCAGGTAGCGCTGATATAATTTTAGCTCCCTGTCATATAGTAGGCATTCTCTGAATACCACTCATATCAGCCTCATAAGTGGCACAAGATGGAAGAATATGGAGGGCAGGAATGTGTTGTTGCCTCCAACCAATTTGCCTTAGACACCTCCATGGAAGATAGAAAGTGACTTGGCAAAGCCCGGGTAATTGTACACCTCTGCGACCAAAATTGCAATAAACAATTGCATTTAAACAATTGCATTAATGCCAAGGTGGCTTGTGACCCACTTTATGTCTTGCTGCAAGAAAAAATCCTCCCACCCACCATTTTTGCTAAGTTGATAGAAGAAAGGAAGAAGACCTCTCTCCCGGACATGATTAGTTTTGTAAGTAAGACTCTTGTGGGGTTTCATGAGAGAAAATTTTTCCAACAACCATAAGTGAAGGGCTAATGGACATCCCTTCAAAAAACTTTGGGTTTTTCTTTTAAGTTCATCTAAGCCAAGAAACATTTCCCCCAAAATAAGTGGTCCAAGACGACCCCCACTAACAATTTGAGCAATAAGTGAAAGACACCGAACATGGCATGTGTTTAAAGACCATTTAGTGAGGGTACTTCCCAAAATCATAAGAATACAAGCATTTTCTCTAGCAATCCTCTAGTTGGCATTATTAGAGAATTGCCAAGTGCCAAATTGAAAAGTCAACAATAAGTTAAGAAGAAGTACCTCACCATATTGTAGGTAGTTGCCATGAAGATTTTCAGGAAGATATAACATTGTTGATAAATCTCCTGAGATCCTTGTAGGAGATCTAGGTGTAATAACTGGACCATTAGATGCTAAGCCTAGCAAACATCAACCTCTTCAAAAAGAGGCACAATCTCCCGGTCTCCAAAGCGGAAGACATGACGAGTTTCATCCCAAAATTGGGAAGCATCATGAGTCTTAATTAATAACCGTGGTTCTTTTGTAAATTCTAACATCTTTTCTTATATTTGTTGTATATAACGTTCATGTTATTATTGTCTTGCATGCCTTTTTATCACCCACATATTATTATGCTAAATAAGACCTAAATAATTGTTCTCATTAATTCAAATAATTTGGACAACCTGTTAGGAACCTTGTAAAATGATTGCCTAATAATTGATCACTAAGTAGTTTGTCTTTTTGTGTGTTTCCCGAACCCATCTAGAGTAATTATTTTAGGGTGCTTTAAAAAGTTGTTTGATTATTCTATTGCATAAAACCTGCTGTGAATTGTTATTTAGTAGAGGCCAGCAATGGGCGATATAGTTCTTGACTATATTGTACCCTCACCCCCGAACTCAATTTTTGGTTCCTGACCATCTATGGAGTCAAGACGGGGAAATCTACATTGGATAAGTCCCTAAGATGTCCCTTCCGTTTCAATATCCAATTAGGTTTACGATTCTTCCTTTAAAGAATTGTTGGCGACTTCAAAACATATTTTTTAATAAAACCTTAACAATGGGGTAGTCAAATAAATGCGCTCACACCGCGTGTAGGCATTAAAGGAATTCAAAATCCACACCTACAATTTGGCGACTCCACTGGGGAGGATTTTAAAAAAATTATTATTTTTTAAATGAGTTGGTGAAACTTGAAAAATACAATTCACTCTTATTTTTATGCCTTAGAATAATATACTGTTTTGCATGTGCATGGCTATTAGCCATCATAACGACAATCTACCTTGCCTCATTAACACATGTTCTATGTGTGAGGTCACCCTCAGAGGGTTTGCGCTTTGTCCTTCCAAAAAGCTTCCTGAGCGATAGTGTCGGATCTTAGTCATAAGCAAACCTACCCAACTATGGCATTGTTCTCTTGTTCCTGACTTGAGACTGGAGTGCGTCTTACACGTGGCCACCTCTTTAAGCAGGGGTACGAAGTGTGAGATCAATCTCTTAGTCATAGACCCTTTTCAGCCTTAACCTAAACCTGACCAATAGTTGAATGTAGAACTGGACTTTAGGTGGAGAACTTTTGCATCCATGTTACTTGACATATATGTGTGATTGCAATTTTTGCCTGATCATATTTTATTAACATGTTGATATGTGTTGCGCCTAAAACTAATACACTTCGCGTCTAAAAACTGTCGTTATTTTCGCCCGAGCATTTATTAAATTACCAATATGCATGCCGCAGAGTATTGCGCCAAATGCATTAAGTTGCGTCTGGCGCAACACTCCTGCGCCAGACGCAAAGCCCGCGAGCCGCGCACATCTGTTGCATGACACGCAGTCTTTTCGTCCCATGCAAATTGGTCTTCTGACCACTGCTCGCGTCCCCAATTGGTGTCAATTAGTGCGTTCTCAACTTAGTACGTCCTAAACTGTTATTATAATTAGTGCGTCAGTCTTCGTGTCTTGACATTATACAAGATTTATCAGAACATCGTCTAAACTGTCACGAACACGAGGGTGGACTCAGCACGCCAGACGCATGGGGATGCGCTTGACGCTGCTGTCCTGCGCCAAACGCACTCTTTGCGCCACACGCAAAATCGTTACGTGGTGTATTGTTGTGCATTTCTCATTTTCTGTCACTTTAGGCAATGTGGTGATCAATTCCGTATAATACTTCGTGCATTTAAGTCATTGACTATTCTGAACATCTCGTGTTTTAATTCACCAAGAAAAGGGAAAGACAGTCTTTGTTTTCTCTTAGAGTTCCATCATCATTAGGTCTCACCTAGGTGCACGGTCATATTTTGTTTTTTTTTGGGGAAAGTCGGATATTCCTATCCTCCCAACAACTTACCCCATCTTAAACAAAAATTTTAATTTTTTTTAAAATAATTTTTTCAAAACTGCATTTTGATTGGTGACAAACTCTTGCCAATATATCATTATCCATTTTCCTCCACAGACTAAAATCCATAACGTCCAATATATCATTATCCATTCACCTCCACAAAATAAATGCATTATTATCCATAAATGCATATATCATCCACAAAATAGATTTCCTTCTATAAATATCCTCTCCTTTTGGCAGGAGTTTTGAACAAATTAAAATGATATTTTCGAAAATATTTTCATTCCTCACCCTATCCATTTATGGAGTGCATCCTAAGTCAATGTGTCCTTGTCAAACAGGGTAATTGAGAAAACAGTCTTGATAGGTCGTCCGCATGCGCGAAAGGCTAGATCTGTTCCACCGGCTAAAGAACGATCAACTATTGAAGCAACAATGGGTGACGAAAAGGTTACTGAATTGACTAATATCATCGAACGAATGGCAAAGAACATGGAGGAGGTCACTCTCCGTCTGCACCAAGTTGAAAGTGGTGAAAATGCTTTATTCGCCAAACAAATGGAAAATGCTGTTCAAAAAGTCACCAATAAGGAGTCCTACTTTGATTTGGATGAGAGCAGCAACTTCAAGGGAAAACTACGTGAAAAGTTTTCCACAAGTGACTTTCCTAAGTTCAAGCCTACTGACAATCCCAAGTATCACTTGAGGAACTTCAAGGCCACTATGATCATTAAGTGTGTGGACCCTGAACTTTATCCAACGGTATTCCCGATGTCGTTGGACCCTGCCTGTCAAAACTGGTTCTACTCCCTGGACCCCAAACATGTTGAAACATGGGGTGATATCACTAGAGAGTTCATGAGCAATATGAACATAACACTGTAATTCAAACCTCACTATGGGAATTGGAAGTGTTGAAGCAAGATAACAATGAAGGCTTTACCACCTATCTTAATAGGTGGAGGGAAAAGTCTGCTTACATGGTCTCCAGACCTACTGACAAGGACCTCGTCTGCATCTTTGTTAACAACTTGTTACCCAAGTACAAAACTCATCTCAAATACTTGGGTATCGATAATTTCACCAAGTTATACGACATAGGTGTGCAAATCGAAGATGACTTGTTGAAAAATGCCCAAAATGACAACAATCGTTATAAAGGCAATAATAACAACAAGAAGAATGATTACGGATCTCCTTCCAAAGGGGGAGAGGTGAACCTTCTTGAGGCACCCCAAAGATCCTTCCAGAGGAATATGAGAAGGACATTCACTCCAATAGGCATGTCATATGCCACCACTTTTGATCGCCTCAATTCGAAGGGCTCTCTTGATCCCATTGGACCAACTCCTGATCCAGAAGAGAGTAAGAAAAAACCGAGTTGGGACAAGAATGCTTACTGCAAATACCATAGAGGAAATGGTCACAGGACGGAGGACTGTTTCAAACTAAAGAATGTCATTCAAGACATGATTGAGGAAGGTAGACTTCTCATTCCTCCTGCAGGAAAGAAGCCTCACAATCATGATGGACCATTAAACAAAGTTCTGGCTATCTCTCAGGATCAATACAGCTATGATCCACTTCTCCTGATCGCACCAATGGGGGATCCTGTCCCCGCTATCATTATTGCTAGGAGCTCACCACATATCAATGGTATCTGGGATAGTGATGAAGAAGACGAGTATGTCACATAAGAAAGTGACTATATACGGGGAACATGTATCTCTCCACCTCTAGGACTATATGACGATGATGAAGTCATTAGTCCTAAAACCGATCACTTTACTTTAGCAATGTATTGGTACAAAAGTGATGAGGAGGCAGTACGGGTACTTACTCGAACTGGACGGCTAATTCAGCCTGTTCAGGATAACCCTCCCACATCTTCTGCGTCTCCTGAAGGAGTTCTTCCCAAAGAGAACTCTATCATTCAACAGCTCATGAAAATAAAAGCTGATGTTAACATTTGGTAATTAATAGCTTACTCTCATGGGCATCGCATGGCATTACTAAATGCCCTCACAAAGATGAACGTGTCATCTGACACTTCCCCTGAAGGACTGGTCAATTTCCTGACTGCTAATAAGCCAATCCGAGGAAACACTATTTCCTTTACTAATCATGACCTCCCTTTTGAAGGAAGCAAACACAACAAGGCCCTACATATCACTGTAGCATGCGTGGGCATGAATGTCCTAATGACATTAGTAGACAATGGATCTGCCATTAACGTATGTCCATTGCGAACTGCACGCCGCCTAGGTTTCAAAGATGAGGATTTCAGTCCCTCCCATCAAGGCATCCGAGCATACGACAATTCTCGTCGTCAATCCTTGGGAACTATAGCCCTAAACATCTCTGCAGGGGTTATAGAAAAGCGCACAATTTTCCAGGTCATTGATATTAAGGCCTCATTCAACTTACTATTAGGACGACCATGGCTTCATGAGCTTGGTGCGGTCCCATCTTCCTTACATCAAAAGGTTAAGATGATTGGTGGTCGTTTGAAACGAGTTTTGTTTTATAAGGTAGTTTTTTGAAAAAAAAAATTATAAGGTAGTTTTTTGAAATTTTTTTGTTATAAAAGGTAGTTCCATGAAATTTATCCTAAATTAGATAAAGTATTATGGTCAAACCGTAAGACTATATAAGCAACATGGAAAGCTGAAATAGATATGCGCAAGAAACATCTCGAATTGTTTTCAGATGTTAGTTGTCGAGTTACGGGGGCGTAACTCCTTTTAAGAGGGGTAGAATGCAATAGAGTTTCGCGCTTTTATCATATTTATCGCATTTTAACATATTTTAAGTCATTATATGCATCTTAGGCATGTGTATTCGAGTTAGGATTTACATTTTTTAGAAGTTATTTTCGCTTTTGGAAAGCGTTTATGGCATTTTGCCTTAAGTTTCGGGGATGAAACTTCTTCTGAGGAGGTTAGATTATAATACCTCATATTTTTTAGCATTTATTATATTAATTAAGTATTTATTTTCTAAAATTAATATTTTACGTGAAGGGTATTTTAGTAATTTTAATTAATTTAAATTATTTTGGAAGGAATATTTTTTTTAAATGGCACCATTCCAATTAGTGGGATTTTTGTAGATTTTTAAAGAATTTAAGTTTAGTTAAAATATTTTTTCTTGTTAAATTAGGACTTATAAAACCCGATTATTATTTTTAAAAATAAATTCATTTTTAATTTATGGCTGGCCGAAAATTTTCAAAATCCTTAATGGATTTGTATTGAATTATCTTAATAAGTTTTAATAAAATAAATTGAATATTTTGCTTAATAAGGTGAATTGATTTTCTTCTTAAATCATGTTTAGAATTTCAAACGACAAAATTTTAATCCATTCTATTCCTAGTGGTTGGCCACCATTAACGTTAAAGGAGGATTGTCTTTCAAATTCTTAAGTTTATTATGGAGATTACATATTAATTTACATTGAAAATTAAATACATTGTTTTTTGAAAGAAAAACTATTATTAATTATACTTAAAAACCCCCTATTCTACACCTATAAAAATCCCATAACCTCAAGCAATATTTTTCACATTAAAATTTTGAAGAGCTCTTCCCCTAACCTCTGTAGCGGATAAGATCCCAGCTTCTTCTCCGATAGTGGCAAGAGATCGTCCCTATTACTACTTTCCTTCAAGACACTACTACATTAAAGGGCAAAGGCAACACATAAAAATCGTTGCAATAGGCCCAAAAGTCGTTGCAGTAGACCTATTGGAACGGTTTTGAACCGTCGCATTTGGAGGCGTTGCAATAGGCCTAGTGCAACGACTTTTGGGACCTATTGCAACGGCTTGATGAACCGTTGCTCTAGACCAATCTTTTAGGCAACGGCTATGTGAGTCATTGGTTTCATGTAGGTTATACGACAGTTAGGCTATTGCAACGCCCATTAGCAAAAGCTATTGCAACGCCCATTAGCAAAAGCTATTGCAACGCCCATTGGCAACGTCTACTCCAAACTATTGCAATGCCTATTACTCCAAGCTATTGTACCGCCGAAGCTCAAAATATTAAAAGGCGCTCCAGAAGCTCAAAAAAGTTGTTATGTTTGTATTGAAATTTCTCAAACTAATGAATTTATAAGAGTACTACAATCATAACTAAATTCTTACTAATATAAATGAAATGTATTATATCAAACTAAACTAAATAATTGTTTAATGTACCACAAAATATTTCTAGCATATACATCCCTAATTTCCTTCTACATACTGCGTGCAAGCACCATATTACAATATATAACTAGCTAGATCCGGCCACCAATAGCGCATATAGTGGGAAATCCATGTTTGATCTCCTCCAATAATTCAAACACTATAATAGTTAGAAACACTAAATTTAGCTATTAAAATCGAAAATGGAGTTATGAAGTGTTTGAGGGGGGGATACAAGAAGCTACAGCTTGTTTATTTATTTGAAACATCTTAGTCTAAACAGAGAAAACTTTTTCAGGTTCTTTCTACATTCCAACAAACATCATACTAATAGCCTTTTTCAACTATTATTACACTTTCTTGCAACTCGATTCTGATTATGTAAGCGAGCAACAGAAGCTTCAAGGTGCATCTATTCCACTAGTCCGGCCTGGTAGGAGTACGATTGCATTCATTAAAATGATAAATCTAACCTTTTACCTTATTGTAGGAAACGGGAAACCTAGACTGTATTTACATTGCAACATCATAATTTATGTTTCTATACTGATGAATGAGATGAATATTGGATCAAATGAATTACTTTTTAATTTTAACTAGTTATTAATTAACCTATATTGCAGCAAAGGGGATGAATTAAGTAACCTATCGAGTAATCTAGTGTACTCTTATTTGTAGACAATAGTATATATATGGCCAAAACGATGTCAGAATCATACATGGAATCCAACACAAAACTATCAGCAACCATATCAAGCAACCATATCAACTTGATGAGTGATTTAGAAATCTAGAATCAATTTAATAACTATTTGCAACATACAAGAAAATGCACTTATGTCTAGTTCTGAGAGAAGTGAGAGAATAATACCTCATTTAACAAGTGTGTGCCGTCTAAGAAGTGAGGTATTTACGGGGAGTTATAGTGTTGTTTAATTTTATGTTTAGATGAAATGTTACTACTTAGCTTTATGGTTTAAGTGATGATTGTTAGTATTCGAAGCCAGGTTATTTATTAAATAGTTTAATGTAAATCAAGTTCTTATTTTGTTACTTCGGTTCATTGAATATGGTGTTATTTCTATAGGAACGCTACAAGAGGGGGGGTGAATTGTAGTGTGGAACTTATTGCCCAAATAATGCGGAATTTAAAACATAAGCAATAAGGAACTGAAAATGCAAGAGAGATTTTTACGTGGAAACTTCTTGTCTCAATACAAGAAGAAAAACCACGACCTCCTCGGGATTTAAACTCTTCACTATAATAGGAAACCTCCTCTGTTTCAACCTATTACTTACGCAAGTTCCCCTCGGAACTCAAACTCTCTCACAATTTCCACTAGGAACTCTAACTCTCTCACAATCTCCACTCTACACTCAATACTTAACTCTAAGTCTTTGGGCGGGCGCGGATGTGTCGTCGTTGGGCACCGCACCCGTCCAAAGATAAAATTTCTCCTACTCTCTTCTACACTAAGGTAGTATAGTGGAAGTAGGGGTCGTATCCACAGGGAAACAGGGACGAGTTTAGTACTTAGCGTGATTCGAAACCTAGATTAAGCTAAGGCCCGAGAAACCTAATTACAAAAGGGGGGTTTCAAGTAGATTATAAACAAACTAAAACTAACTAGCATATAAACAAAATGAGAAATCAATTTGGAAAGATCTTGAATCCGATTAACATCCACTTCAATTCATTATCGATCCTTGAACATCCACTCTAATTATTTCCATAATTATCTATTGTCGAGAATTAATCTCGTGTTCTCCTTATTCTTAGTTGAATAGCACGATCAGCGTGACTATAAAACCCTAACTAAAGGATAACCTAGTCCGATCTGCGTCTAAGTTCAATCCAATAGCAGCAATAAACACAGAGAACCAATAGACCTGCTAATGTCATACACGCGATAAACATTCAACAGTTGATTCAATTTCCCTAAGAAATAACCAAGATGATCAGCATCTAAATTACTCCCAAGTTTGCTACCAATTGATAAAAGAATAAAACAATCCGATTCTATTCTTAAATCTAGCATTAGATTAATCACACAATCAAACTAGTAACGTTCCTAGCATAATTATGCAATAATCATGGAAAGCAAGCATAGAAATTAAACCATAATCAAAGAAACTAAATAGAGAGGAAAGATCTCACAATAATGCTTGAAGCTTCATATTAATCTCGTTCAAGAACGGTTCAAGCTACAATCGGCATAGCAATAGCCAATTCCATAATTGAAATCTCTAAAAACTAAACTAAGAAATGAAAACTAAAACTAGGAAATGAAAAACAAAGAAATAAGAAATGAAGAACAAAGAAGAACGAAGAAGGAAAGATGAAAATAGAATCATGAAGAAGGAAGGATGAGGAGAGGAGCTCTCCCCTCAAGCTTGCCACTCCAAGGTCTACATTTCAGCTCTCCTCTTCGTACTCCTCTTCATCTCCCCTCAAAAGTTAGGTTTTTAGGAGCTTTAAAACCCCGCACAAAATCGTGGCCCCAAGCCGACTTAAGCGTCGCGAGTCGCGCAACTGATCGCGAGTCGCGAAGGGGACTCTGCCATCCCGCATGATTTGGCTGGGCAAGAGCATCGCGAGCCGCGACAGGTATCGCGAGTCGCGAGGGGCAGGGGGTCGCGAGGAGCGACAGTCCTCGCGAGTCGCGAGCCTATGCTGGGCATGCGTGCTGGGCGCTGCTGGGTGATGCTTGCGATGCGGCTGGATGGGCGAGGCTGCTGGGCAGGCTTCGCGAGCTTGCGATGCTTGTGCTGGCTTGGCGATGATGCTTGGGCTTGGCGATGATGCTTGGGCTTGCGGTGGAGTTTGATGCTTGCGGTGATGCTTGGGCTTGCGGTGATGCTTGGGCTTTGCTCGGCTCAAATGCACTTCACCTTGGAAGCTCGGAATACATGACATTAACACAACTTATCTCGCAACATTCCGAACTTCCGCTAAGAGTTAAATAAAACACCAATGTTAACAATTACAATCAAACCCTTAGCAAAGTGCACCCAAAGTAACGTAAATACTACGTATAACTTGAGCGTATCAGTCTTTCAAGAGTTCCGAAAACTCTTTACAAAAGGTTTACACAAACCCTTCACCCCTAGATAGACTTCACCCTTAGTCTACGCATAAACACAAGAACTTACTCAAGTTCCTAACTCGAACTTGATACAAGAATTCACTCAAACTCTTCACCAAGTTCCCATTACTAGAGTTCACTCAAACCCTTTAACCCCAAACTCAAATACAGACATTTGATAATATAGTTTAACTCTAGTATGTAGAAACTGAAGAACTGTATAGGAACATGGCACTCGTAGGAACTTGGAACTCATAGGAACTGACTCAAAACAAGGAATAGAAAATATAATTCTTTTGTAACATTATTCCTAAAGCCAGACCTTTATGGAATGACACCAGTCAGACAATTTGAAACTTAATTGAACTTGTCTATTTATAACAATCATTTAGAATGAATGTGGGATTAATCATGTGTTAGTGGTTAAACCATTTTCCCATGATGTTCCTCAACTAGAGGAACACGTTCCTTTTGTTACCCATGATCTCCACGACCTCAGTTGAACGTGGGAGATGGAAATGTTACTGCTTCCTAAAATCTAGCATTTACTTATGCAACAGTATTTTAAATTTGGTTTTAATTAATAACACCAAAATTAAATCTTTTTATCAAATAATATCTTTAAAGAATTTTCTTTTAAATACGAAAATGATTTTATTTTTGCATAAAGATAAAATCTTTTCCATAAAAAATATTTCCTTTAACATCAGATTTGAACCACATAAAATCATTTTCTTAAAATATAGCCTTTAAAATCTCAACATATTTCTTTTAACCGTTGCACAATATTTTACACGCCTAGTTCCTTTAACTGCTGCTTCGTTCCTTTAACGTAGATAACAGGACCAGCACGTCTGTTCCTTAGAGAGGAACAGACAACGTTTCTTTACAAAAACTCATTATACGTATTATAAATCTAGGCTTTTTATTTTTCAAAAACTGATAAGATAAAATATAAATAAAAGATATTAAAATCAGAATCCTAAATTAAAACCGATTTTATTTAAAACTATTTTATTTAAAACTTATCTTTTATTCAAAAACTAAATCTTATCCTAAAACAACTAATGCATATTATTTATAAATAATTAACCAAGTTGAGATTTATTAAGAAACAAACTCTAAATAAATTCTTATAGATTAAGATAATAATATGCATCAGACATATTGACTCTTAAATACTTTTGATTCTAAGTTCTACGAGTTCTTTTTGACCTTACGAGTTCACTTTGACCTTGTTCCATTACCTTTCACGTTTCCACATACTTACATGAATCCTAGAAAATAAACTCATATTTTCTGCCTTCATGCACCATGCTGCTCCAACTCAAGAACCGCATGTTGATAGCTCCACCTCTGGAACTTCGATGTGCTAGTTTCTTTAAGAAACTTCGCACTCATAGTTCCTGCTCATGAACTTCTTGTTTCAACTCTGAAACGTCATCTTGCTGCTCCCACTCAGGAACTGCTCCGGAACATCATATTCAATATTCCTCTTAGGATGTACCTAGGAACCGCTCTGTTTGTGTTCCTTATAGGAACTCTTTTAGGAACTTCACTTGTTGGAAGTCCTTCATGATGTGATATATTCAACCTTCCATGACTTGTTGCATGTTAATGTAATATGCACATCTCAAACACACATGTTAGTTAGATAATCATCATTTGTTTACAATCATCAAAAACACTACATGACTCAACAATTTCCCCCTTTTTGATGATGACAAACAAATGATGCTTATCACAAATTAAACAATAAACGATGTACATTAATCCCCCTTAACTAACAAGTCATGCATGTATATGAAGGAAATATCAACATACACATCATAGAAATAACTTTCATCATATAAGGATTTAGACTTAACTATACTTGATCATAAGCATCATACATATTCTTCCCCCTTTTGTCATTATCGAAAAGGATCATTCTACACACATTTGTTTTAGGTAAATCATATACACTTATTGTTATATGCTACACTTACCACCATAATGGTTAAACACTTGTTAGTCCCAAAAGCCTCAAGAATCTCAATTTTTCAAACTTAGGATGCATGTGCTACACGAATTTCCAACTCACAATCCAAAGACCCAACTTCAAAAACCATCGAAGGAACTTGACAAATAAGAAATAAAAGTCAAGCAAAAATCAGATTTGAAAGTCAAGAATGGATTAAGAGATAGGACATTGTAATATCCTGCTCAAAGAAATATGAAAGAAAATTTTTGGAACAATTTGAGTAGAGGGAACTTGAGATAGATTGTGTGCTCTATGGTTTAGACTTTTAATAAGAGGTTCTCAACAATAATTAGAGTTGATTACTTCACTTCATACTTTTGAAATCTCTGCCAAACCCCACACACACCTTGATATGTATATCTATCAAGTTCACTTTTACTCAACTAACCAACCGTGAGGAACTCATTGCACGACGAAACTTTAACGAATTCATCTTTGTAATCAAGTTCTTCATCTATCGCTTATGTTCGTCTTCTCAAATAATCAAATCCATGAGTAAGCATTTTCACAACTATATTAAATATTGACTTCTAGGAAATAATAAAGATTTGATCACCCTTGTTTATCTCTTTTTATTTATTTTTTTTTATTTTTTTTAAAAAAACAAGGGTGTCATTACAAGTTATTGCATTTTTCCTAGAATGTCACATTTATATTGATTTCTTCCTTATTCCCCCTGAGTTCCTTACCATTCCTTCATCATTAGAAACTTATATGATTAGTTCCATCTAATAATATATCCTTTTGAGCATCAATTGATAAATCACAAAATACTTGCTTCTCACTTTTTCCATAACTTCCCCCTCAAAATGTATTTACCATTTATCACTCTCTATGCATCATTGAACCATAAAAAGTCATGATTTTTAATTTAGAGCACATGGAAATTAGGAGATTTAAGTGACATGATATGAATAGAATGAGGAATTAATCAATCAAAGGGTATTTGAAGAAGTGTCGTGTGAACTGATGATAGTTGGCTAAGAATAGGCTTGTTCCCTCTAAAAGTTAAATGAAATATATTAAGGGAATTTACCTGTCTTGTTCTATCAAGGTTTCTTTCATTGTGTCTTTAGCAACTTAGGACTTTCATGTTTGATAGCATCCATAGTTCTATTATGAGACCTCTAACATTCTTAGGCAAGTGTGTATGCCTTTACGACACAAAAATTAAGTGTAACATATATACGCTAGTGTGCATATAATCACTTCAATTTTAATATGTGTAAGAGCCCAATTCGACAAAATTTTTGGAAAAGAACATGTTTACACTCAAGTCATACTTCATCAAGTCTTGTTCCTCTAAACAGTCCATGAATAGGTGAAATGATAAAGAACATATATTCACATAATGTAAAGCAAGACTTATAAAAGTTATGCATTCATATTAATAATTTAACAATGTAATTTATTAATTATGATATAATGTGAATAGGAACAACATACCTTAAGTCATATTTCACCATGCATATTAACTTTCAAGTACTTGAATGATTTTGATGACTTGCTTTTGAATTCCGAAACTGCTAGTTCCATCATTTTGATGTCTTCATATCTGATGGAAACTTTCATTCGAACTCGACTCACACTCATCATTCTTCAAAAGTTCCTTGACATGTTTTTGTCCTTGCATTATGTTACAAGCGAGTAGCTTTGTTCCCTTATCATGCTCGTGTACATTTGTTTATAAGGTTAGCAAAAACCCTTGCATAAAATAGTTAGTTGTACCACAAATATTATCGATATAACTATGTACAACTACTAAGTCAATTTCTCTTGAAAACAAAAATTATTGTTAATTTTGAAATCATTGTTCAAGAAGAAACTTGATATTGTTCCTCATAGATTTCCAAAAAAAAAAATTATTTTGAGCACATTGAAAATCTATTTGGAACAATCTAAATCCCATATAAGCAACAAGAAAAAATAATATACAATTATTTCATGACCTAGCTACATGAATAAAAGTTTCCTCAAAGTCAATACTTTTGTTTAGTTGTTCCTCTTAACAACTAACCTGGATAGAGTTCCTTTGTTCCTACTAATTGCATAGGATCTCGCTTCCACATATTTATTGAGCTGAACTTCTATTTCATGAATTTGAACTTGATCTTCATTTTTAAGCTCTTCTCCATGATGTCATATAGATGGCTATTGTTGCTTTTGAGAGTGGCATATTTCATGTTAGGAATTCTAGTTCCATAGAAACTTGTGAGTTCAACATGAAAACCATCTTTAACATGTTTACTGTGAACAAACAAGTTAGTTTCAATCAAAATAATATGCTCACTCATTACTATGCACATTGTTTTATTTGTTGTAAACTTGGTATGCTTTGCAATTGAAGGCGCATCACAGGAACATCGCCTCTTCACTGATATCAACAAACTTCCCTAGTAGAATCTTCTACTTTTTGAGTTTGTAGGATGTCTTGTTGATCAAAGATGTAACCATATCCTTGTTGATGATTGGGAAGTAGTATTGACGACTTTTGTCCAGAAGTTCCTTTCTGGTTATAATTTTCTTCACTTTGAAAGCTTGTAGTCAGTACCTTGTTTCCTGCAAAATCATCAAACTTGTTTGGAACTTGGTTCCATGGTTAGATCTCGAATATAATAATTTATGATCACTTAAATTTTTAATCTTCTTAGCAATGATTACACATTCTGTGGAATATTCATCTTTGCTATTAAAGAAAAGAATCAAGTGTCCCTTAAATAAATATCAACTACAACCAAGACAATTATTCTCCTTCAAAATTTTAATTTAAACACTTAAGATGCCATGCAAATTCACATGAAAAGGTTCCAAGAATTTGTGGTGCATACCAAATTTTTTGAAAGAAGATAAGATCACATACTATCTTCATTGACATAGTTAACAAAATTTATCCTTTAGGAACTAGATATAAGATCTACTTATAATCAAGTTCCTTGGTCTAAGTTTGTCAATCATGATGAAGTTAGAATGTTATCATTTTGAAAGATATAAGTAGATCATCTTCAATAATGACTAGTCATGTCATGTTGTTGTTAGGAACCAAATTGAGATCCACAAAGTATGTGTTCCCTACTTGATTCCCTTCAAGTATGACATTTCTAGCTTTTATTGATTACACAATTTAATTGCAAAACAACCAGAGTTAGTGAACTTTAAAAACATTAAACATATTGTGCTTCATTAACTCGACAATAAAGATATATACAATGGAACAGGAACTTAACTTACCAACATTTGATTATTAAACAATCTTACCATTTTACGTTGGTTTATGAAGCTACAGTTCCTTCATCATAAGCATATAGCGAGAGTAATATTGATTTGTCTATCATCATAGGCTTGGAACACTCGTTGTCGAGCTATATCTTACGAGTTGTTCCCCCTTACTAAATATTGTTTGTTCCTTCATTTTGGGTTGTCATAAACTAAGAAATATAATCTGTAAAGCAAACCCAAAAAGAAATACTTTGTGCATTTTAATATTAGTAGGTTAGTCAAAAGAGATAATATTGTTAAAGCATAAAATGAAGTAAATTTCCAAAAAATATAGTCTCGTATGAAAAGGAACTTCTGCTTTGTTCAAGTGAACTAAGATTAATTTCAAAAGAATTAGGAACTTGTGCCAAATGTTGGAATGTTCCTATACCATTTATAGTTCCACTAATCTTAGTTTACCATTGCTTCCTTTAAATAAATAGTCAATGTTTATTGATTTATTGAGAAACTGATTTTATGCATTTAATTTAGTGGAAATACAATAAGTAGACAATAGGAACAATTGGCTATTATAAGAGAATAAAGGCACTGATACTTTAATTACTTAACTCACTTAATCACTTAGCCAGACACACTTAAAACTTCATTAATTAAGTTCTTATATAATAGTCATTTGGATTAAATGTGAGATTAGATCATAAGATCATGGATTTGTGGCTCTAGAATGCGTTGTTCCTTTGCTTGAGGAACAAGCGCATCATGCGCCACTTTGTGTACGTTCAATTGAACATGTTATATCCAGTATCTCACTTTCCTAAATTCTAGGAATTTGTTAAGCATGATCTCTTATTATTTTCTCTTATCCTAAATAAAAGTTTAATTTTAATTCTTTTTAATAATATCTAAGAAGATTTTTCTTTAAATATAAAAGATTTAATTTTTCAAACAAAATAAAAACTTTCAATAACCAAAAAGATTTTCTTAAAATGTTTTAACTTGGTCAAAATCTTTTTCCCTAAAACCTTCCTAAATTTTAGCCTTAAACTTCTATTTTCATTAGGACATGAATATCAGTTAATAGATCTGTTGATTCATGCTTAATTACTATGTTCCTATGACTATATTAGAGTTCCTTTGGTTCATTTTAGTTATGCCAATACGTCTGTTCCTTTCAGAGAAACTGACGATCATTCTCTTATTACATCTGCAAGTTCCTTTACCAATATTAATTACGGTTATTTCACCAAATACCCCTGACAAATAAATTTATTCACCAAATACCCCACTTTTTTCAAAATTCACCAAATACCCCTGACCTTTAAAAAAATTCACCAGATACCCCTGACATTTCAAAAAATACCAAAAATGCCCTTTTTGGCTAACGGACGTTAGTGCTCCGTTAATTAAATAACTAATTAACCTAAAAAACCCTAATTAAACCCTAATTAAACCCTAAAAACCCTAAAACTCTAACTAACCCTAAAACCCTAACTAACCCTAAACCCACCCCCAAGCCCACCACCCTCCCACCCCACCCCCCATCCCACCACCCCCCCCCCTCACAACTCCAACCCCACTGGCCCCTCCCCCCCCCCTCCCCCCCCCCGCAACGCCTCCTCCTCCCGACCACCCCAGCCCGTCGCCCCCCCTCCCGCATCCCCCTTGTCGAATTCCCCACCCTTGTCGAATTCCCCGCACCCTCCCCCACCCCGTCGATTCCTAACCCCACCCCCGCAAACGCCGCCCAACCCCCTTCCCCCAAACGCCGCCCAACCCCCTTCCCCCGCAAAACGCCTGCGCAACCCTCTCCCCTTCCCTTTCCCCGCAAAAAATCGACGGTTTGAAGGGTTTGAAAGGGTTTCAGAGTGCGAGGGTTTGAAGGGGTTTCGGGTGCGATGGTTTCATGGGGTTTCGGGGTGGTGCAAACGGAAGGGGAGGGGAGGGAGGTTGTGAGACGGGCTGCGAAGGGAAGGGGAGGGGAGGGGGGTTCGCGATGACGACCGACGGCGGTGGGGAGGGGGAGGGGGTTCGGCCGAGTGGGCCGACACCGGGTGGGGAGGGGAGGGAGTTCAACGGGTGGCCGACATCAGGGGAGGGGGAGGGGGTCGGCGAGTGGGCGACGGCAGGTGGGGAGAGGAGGGGGTTGAGCGGGTGGCCGACGACGCAGGGAGGGGTTGTTGTGGGTGGGGGTGGTGGGCTTGGGGTGGTTGGGGGGTGGTGGGTTGGGGGTGGTTGGGGGGGTGGTTGGGTGGTGGACTTTTAGGGTTTTTAGAGTTAGGGTTTTTAGGGCTTAATTAGGGTTTTTTAGGGTTTAATTAAGGTTAATTAGGGTTTTTTAGGGTTAATGACTAACGGAGTTAACCGCCGTTAGTCATTTGGGCATCTGGTGAATTTTTTTAAAGGTCAGGGGTATCTGGTGAATTCGAAAAAAAGTGGGGGTATTTGGTGAATAAATTTATTGGTCTGGGGTATTTGGTGAAAAAACCGTATTAATTATCTCCATTGTCAAACCTACAAAATATAATTATATTTGCACAAAACTTGAAGAGAATTTGGATTGAAATAATTCATATATATATGGAAAAACCATAAAACAACTTCTCTTTCATAACCTTCTACAGGCATGTATTAATAGGGGATATTAAAAAGCATATTTCAGAATAATAATGACCAAGATATATAGTAGTATGTAAAGATTACTACCCAATTTCCTAAGAAATGTATTTCACCTTTTACATACTTTTTCCAGCTTTTGTAGTGAGAGGAACTCATGTCTAGATCTACTTTCAAGAAACAACCTCTACATCAAGAGATGTAGATTCCTTTCACATGACCTGCAAAATAAGCAAGTTCTTGGTTTTTGGTACCCAAATACATGTTGGGTCCTTTCTTGTTAGTAAGAGCAACATAAAATATCCATATTCATGGTGCACATATCTACTACTACTAACAAGGAACATCAAGTATCGACATAAGATATTTTTCAAATATTCATGATGCATAATAACACTATCATTTGGCAACAGAAGAATAATAATATGAGCGCAATATAACATGCCAAAGATAATGAATTTCCCTAAATATGGGAAACCAAATTCTAAGAGTAATAAATATGCATTGTTCCATACGAGTCGTTCCTTGAACCATTTCTAGTATACTGATTCTTTGATATTTAAAAACAATTTGGAAATTTGAATTTTTGTCTTTAAAAAAACAGTTTTAAAGTTATCCAAAATTGCTATAAAAACATCAAAGCCAAATAAAACAATTTTACTAGAAATACTATAAGGAACAAGTTTCAAATTAATGTATGCGTATAAAGAATATCTCAAGTAAGAGATACTTACATAAAAGGGGTCGTTGATAATCCTTGAGTGACTTTAAATTGATTATAAAAAGTCAGCTTCCAATTGTTCCTTTGAATGACGTAGGGTGGAGTTCCTTTCTCGTACGAGTTCCTTCTTCTTGCAGGAACTTAACTCAGCAGGGTTTCCTGCTTATCACTGAGTTCCAGCTCTGATACCAATTGTTATTTCTATAGGAACACTACAAGAGGGGGGGTGAATTGTAGTGTGGAACTTATTGCCCAAATAATGCGGAATTTAAAACATAAGCAATAAGGAACTGAAAGTGCAAGAGAGATTTATACGTGGAAACTTCTTGTCTCAATACAAGAAGAAAAACCACGACCTCCTCGGGATTTAAACTCTTCACTATAATAGGAAACCTCCACTGTTTCAACCTATTACATACGCAAGTTCCCCTCGGAATTCAAACTCTCTCACAAGTTCCACTAGGAACTCTAACACTCTCACAATCTCCACTCTACACTCAATACTTAACTCTAAGTCTTTCAAGAGTTCCCACAACTCTTTACAAAAGGTTTACTCAAACCCTTCACCCCTAGATAGACTTCACCCTTAGTCTACGCATAAACACAAGAACTTACTCAAGTTCCTAACTCGAACGTGATACAAGAATTCACTCAAACTCTTCACCAAGTTTCCATTACAAGAGTTCACTCAAATCCTTTAACCCCAAACTCAAATACAGACATTTGATAATATAGTTTAACTCTAGTATGTAGAAACTAAAGAACTGTATAGGAACATGGCACTCGTAGGAACTTGGAACTCATAGGAACTGACTCAAAACAAGGAATAGAAAATATAATTCTTTTGTAACATTATTCCTAAAGCCAGACCTTATGGAATGACACCAGTCAGACAATTTGAAACTTAATTGAACTTGTCTATTTATAGCAGTCATTTAGAATGAACGTGGGATTAATCATGTGTTAGTGGTTAAACCATTTTCCCATGATGTTCCTCAACTAGAGGAACACGTTCCTTTTGTTACCCATGATCTCCACGACCTCAGTTGAACGTGGGAGATGGAAATGTTACTGCTTCCTAAAATCTAGCATTTACTTATGCAACAGTATTTTAAATTTAGTTTTTAATTAAAAACTATTTTAATTAATAACACCAAAATTAAATCTTTTTATCAAATAATATCTTTAAAGAATTTTCTTTTAAATCCGAAAATGATTTAATTTTTGAATAAAGATAAAATCTTTTCCATAAAAGATATTTCCTTTAACATTAGATTTGAACCACATAAAATCATTTTCCTAAAATATAGCCTTTAAAATCTCAACAGATTTCTTTTAACCGTTGCACAATATTTTATACGCCTAGTTCCTTTAACAACTGCTTCGTTCCTTTAACGTATTATAAATCTGTTCCTTAGAGAGGAACAGACAGACAGTTTCTTTACAAAAACTCATTATACGTATTATAAATCTAGGCTTTTTATTTTTCAAAAACTGATAAGATAAAATATAAATAAAAGATATTAAAATCAGAATCCTATATTAAAACCGATTTTATTTAAAACTATTTCTTTTAAAACTTATCTTTTATTTAAAAACTAAATCTTATCCTAAAACAACTAATGCATATTATTTATAAATAATTAACCAAGTAGAGATTTATTAAGAAACAAACTCTAAATAAATTCTTATAGATTAAGATAATAATATGCATCAGACTTATTGACTCTTAAATACTTTTGACTCTAAGTTCTACGAGTTCCTTTTGACCTTACGAGTTCCTTTTGACCTTGTTCCATTACCTTTCACGTTTTCACATACTTACATGAATCCTAGAAAATAAACTCATATTTTCTGCCTTCATGCACCATGCTGCTCCAACTCAAGAACCGCATGTTTATAGCTCCACCTCTGGAACTTCGATGTGCTAGTTCCTTTAAGAAACTTCGCACTCATAGTTCCTGCTTTGGAACTTCTGGTTTCAACTCTGACACGTCATCTTGCTGCTCCCACTCAGGAACTGCATATTCAATATTCCTCTTAGGATGTACCTAGGAACCGCTCTGTTTGTGTTCCTTATAGGAACTCTTTTAGGAACTTCACTTGTTGGAAGTCCTTCATGATGTGATATATTCAACCTTCCATGACTTGTTGCATGTTAATGTAATATGCACATCTCAAACACACATGTTAGTTAGATAATCATCATTTGTTTACAATCATCAAAACACTACATGACTCAACATATGGTTATAGGTTGTTAATGGTGGCTTATTGAGTTTTGGAGGATAAAATATGTAGTATAAAGTAAGAGCTATGACTATGGATTGTTGATTAATGAAAGTCTATATTATAGTCGTAAGTGAATCAATTTGGTATCTTATAACAATGTTCTAATTATAACTAAGAGTGATTTCCTAAAATTGGTTCATTATAGTTCTAAGAGGATGTTTAATAAGGTGAAAGTTTGTAATAATGTGTATTCATGAACTAAAAGAATTAGTTTGTAAAAGGAGCATATAATCTGATAAGGATTGTTCAACGATGTTATAAGGAGTAATTTTGTTGCTGAACTCTAAAAGTCAATTAACTTTATTAATTTCCAGTAGTCCGAAAAGGGATTTCAGTTTGATATCTGTAGGTGGATAAAAATAATAAAGCCTAACTGTTAGATTAGTTCTCACTAAAGTAAGTTACTAATGAGTCTAAATATGTAAGTAAGCATAAGTTTAAAGAAGCATCAGTTATTGGTTGAGAGGTTTATGAATTAGATATGAGGTAATTACGAGTTTGATATGTGAATAGTTCGTTATCGATTATGTTAATTTGGAATTCAAGTTATGTTATAGCATGAACCTTGTTTTATTGGATATGGATTTCGTATTTGTATTGCCGTTTATGGTTTTATTTGTTAAGTTAATTTTGAGTTGAATTGTTGGAAATGAAAGTGATTAAAGAATTAATCAGGTAAAGTGAAAGAATGGAAAAGTTAGAAGGAGCCGATGAGGATAGCTTCTGGTGGGCCCCTCATAGGTTATGAATACATGACGAAAGGCTTAGGGCTTCTCTGGTGGTCGACCCTAAGGACCTTAAGGATTACTCTCTGGTGGAGTGTCTTAAGGGGAAACCCTCTAGTGGGGTATTGTGAGAGTCGCCTTGGAAGTATTACCTGTGGTGGGTTGCTTCAAGGGGTGTATAAACTAAAGACCACTAGTGGAAAAAAATGCAAGGGCTGCGGTACAAGGGCTGCGTTTATTGAAAAACGCAGCCCTTAATAGTGAAGGGCTGCGGTTTTTAAGAAAACCGCAGCCCTTTTAGTGAAGGGCTGCGGTTTTTGGGCTAACCGCAGCCCTTGAGGGCCCAAATATGAAAATAGACTCCTTAATCTGTTCCCACGCACAAAGTGACTTTAAAGTTTAACCTAAATTTCTAATCTCAGTCTCGCCTCTCTCTAACCTCTTCCTATCTCTCACTTCCTCTCTCCTCTTCGGCGCCAGTGACGCTCAACCGGCGACGCTTCCCTCACTCTGCAGTGGTTGTTCATCATCGCGATGTCGGCTCGCCGGAGATCAGCACTGCTCTTCTCTCTCTTTCCTCTGTTCGTTGTGCTGCTGTTCTTCCCCCGCCGTTGCTCGCTCACCTCCGTCGCAAGCCGGCGCCGAATAACCGGGCCGAATAATCCTCAAGCACGGAGTAACCGGCTTGCATTGACCGGTTTAGGTTGCCTTCTTTGAGGCCATCAAGAATTCTGAGGATGCTTATGGAAGGGCTCACCTCAGATTAGCCTCTTTGCTCATTAGGTCACTATTCCTTTATTTTATTAATTCATTCATTATTATGGAATTGTTGATTCATTGTTTTTGTAGATCTCAGTTTATGCCAATTGGATTTTGTTGCTATCTCATGAATTTTTCCTGGTTTAATTTTGATTGATTAGCTGTTAATTTGGTTTATGTGATGGACAGTGTTGACTATGTTGTCATGCTCATTATTTCGTTTTCAGCATTATGGGCAACTTTTTGGTTGGCAGTGTGATTGATTGAGTGTATAGATGGTGTTGCCTTGTACATTGCTGAGTTGCTGTATGCTTCAATAATGTTATGATTTAATGACCATTAGTGAGTGATTTCAGCAGTTGTGATTTTCTAATTGACTAATCTAATTTCATTTGCTTGAGCGACATATGGATGTGGATTCTATGAATTGTTTGGTCCGGCTCTATTCTGGTGGTGCATTCTCGTTTGATTAGGTTTTCTTTCCGTATCTCTTCGATTAATTGGTAATTCGACTAAATTTTCTTTTCTAATTTTTCTAATGGTTAGGTTTTCTTTCCGTATTTCTTCGATTAATTGGTTTGGTTTTTTATGCAATCTTTCTACTTGTTTTTTTGCTGTGATTTGATGATTTTCGTTTTGTTATTTGAGTGAAACCCTAGAATTACTGTAAAATTGTTGAAATGAGGTGTGTTAGTAGTTGATGTGTTTTTATTTGTTCTTGATAATTTAGGGATTTTGATTCCATGTCTTTTAATTCTTGAATGTCTTCTGCATTTTAGATTTTGGTAGGTTAGTTTGACAATTAAACAGAATTTATCTACTAAAAGAGTTAACTGCCAAATTCAACAGATGGTGCAACTTAGAGCAGACACTTCTGCATTGTAGATTTCGTTTTAGGTTTCTTTGTTAGTTTGCTATATATAACCATTGTCGTGTTGTCTTATGGGTTGTTTTTATGTATATAAATGATAATGTTTATAGATTATTGGATTATTCATTGTAAAGTAGTCATTTGGATGAAACTAGTCAATTAGGTATGTGGTAATTTGAATTAGAATGCTCAATTGGTTAATTAGGTATGTGGAAGTGGATTGGTCAAAAATATGAGAGTGGATGGTTTTGGGAGGTGATTGTTGATATTTTTATGTGTATGATATATTCTTTATTTGTGTATAGAGTATGATTGATTATGCTTTAAGTGGAAATCGGACGAACTTTTGAAGATTGATAATGAGGGACTCGCATATGAAGCGAAGAGGAGAGAATTGTTGCATATTCACTTTTTATGTATCTCTTAAGTATGAGAAAAGGTATGTCTTATTCTCATTCTTTTTATCGAGTTTTGTTTTAGAAATTAGAACCCTTAATCCGAAGTTGATTGTTCGAGGATGAACCTTATATATCCCCTTTCCCTCTTAGTTGAAGATGATTGTTCGAGGAATTAGTATGGGCATTGTAGCCCCCTTTGGGATCATGGTACTGGTTTTGTTCAATTATTTTTTACCCTTATTGCTTGCTTTTATGCTTAAAGTTCGTGAATTTAGTTAGTGTTTGATTTGGCATGTCATTTAACTATCATCTTGGCCCTATTTTATAAGTTGTCTTGTCATGCTCTCTCACTACTCGAAGGATATTTGCATACCTCATAAAGCATCTTCACATGTTCTCGAAAGAGTTTCTCCATGTCAGATTCTTCCAAATCATGATTGGATGCACACCCTTGCGGATCTTTCTCAAGTTTAGGTTTTGACTCGGTCCAAGATGCCTAGTAATAGGAATTGCAGTCAATAGTTAACATGAACACGCCACTGATCTAATGAGAGTGCTAGAAAAACTCAATTTAAACAACTAGAATGCAAATACACAATCAAAGGGATATAGATAAAACATATGAGAAGTCGAGATGTTAATTCATAAGATAAAAGCATCCACATAATTTAGCACACAATTACTTCAAGGTGACAATCTTTATAAAAAAAAGGTGCACAGATTGTGTAATGAACCACTGAACCATGATTAATATATGGAGCTATGTAACTCCAATATTTTCTATTTGGTGGTTAGTCTTGCACTTCTAAAATGGGCGGACAAGGAACATAAATGACAACACTAAACAGCAATCTGGTAACCCAAATTTTACCTCAGAACTTTTTATTTTCTCATCTAGCTAGTAATGCTTGATATGATGCAGCTGCTTCCTTTCTACGAACCTTCAATCTTACTCTTTCCATCTCTTGCTCATCCTTTTCCTTTCTCTTTCGAAGCTCTCTCTCTCTTTCTTTCAACTTTCCTGCAAATGTTGCATTTGCGCAACACATTGAGGACCCCCAAAAGCATACTTTTCCTGCAAATATTGCATTTGTGCAACACATTGAGGACCCCCAAAAGCATTAGAAAATTTTCAACCGAACAATCACACTAAAGAAAAGCTAAGAACGTCTCACTAGCACTCTAACTAGCCTAAAAATTTGTACAGAAAATGAGAAAACCCTAAGTTGAATGATTCTGAAGGCTTCATCATCTCGCCTGTCGCCATTCTAAGTCTCTCCACTTCATGCTTTAACACTTCATTCAGGGTTGAATATAAATCCGCAAATGATTCAGTGACCTTAGAAACGATTTAGAAGGTCAAATGTTGATGTATCAACCTCTAACTATATAGAAAGGGGAAAGACACTCCCCAGAGTCACAATTAACGTGGGTATTCTTGTGAAAATTTCTTGTTTTTTAATGGAATCAAGATACTTGAGATATTTATATACTCGAGAGTTTAATATTGCCTCGATACTGAATCAGCTGTTCAAACCTTGGTTTGCTCTTGTCCCTGTTTAAAGATATACTATACATATCAAACAGGGCATGAGACTCACCATCTCGCAACTGAGCTTGTTGTTCCATGGCCTGTAATCGAAGCTTGAGTTCTGTGTTTTCACTTGATAGACCAGTTGTGTCTCTAAACAACAAAATTATAGAAAAGTAAGCACATTCGGAATTACCAGTGAGGATACTTAAATGCCTTAAACCTCCAGGATACTACAAATTTGTAATTGTACGTCTATAAAAGGGATGAATTAACAAGCAAATCTGTGAAGTTACCTATGAGATGTATGGTATGAGTCCAGCAAATATACCTGATACAAAGTGAGCTGTGCAGAAAGAGTGGTTGATCTTTAATATAACATCGACCTTTAATAAGTCATCATATAGCCAAGATTTTGTACCAATTGAATCCACACTAAACATACACACTATTAATTAGCATTAAAATAGTCTTCACTGTATAGTTAGTAACTGCCACCCACATGTTTTTGTACATTTCTTGTTGTTGGGAATTTTCCAATTGTGAGGCAATAGGGGTCAAATGCTTTCAATTGGTATGTTATGTGGTGTAATTTGTAAATTTTATTTTCTTTTAAGGGTTATTATGAGGTGCCTTTGCCACTACATTAGAAAATTTGAAGATCTCATAACTAAGTTATACCAAGATTGATGATATTTGATGCTGTTTCTGATAAAAACTTGCAGTGGAGAACATGTGAAGGTAAGGAAGACAAGGTCGGTGTACTTGTCCAACTGTGCTGCTAGCTATTGTGTTCAACGGGAACCATTTCTTGCGAGGCTTAGCAAGATCCTTTGCATCTTATGCATGTGGTGTATCACTATGCTTAATATAAGACAGGTTCATGTTTGTATAACAATAATTAGAATGTAAGTAAAAGTTTTGTCAATATTTTTGCAATATGTTATGTACACATGTAATTTAATCTATATTTGTGTAAAAAACATAATTTGCAATGAAAAATGATACTTATATATATATATATAACTGTTTGGGAACATTTAGGACTAAAAAATGCAAAAAAAAAAAAATTTTTTTTTTTTTTTTTGGGTCACAAGGGCTGCGGTCGGGGCAAAAACCGTAGTCCTTGGTGGGTTAAGGGCTACGGTTAAGGGCCAAAACCGCAGCCCTTAACCCACCAAGGGCTGCGGTTTTGGCCCTCAACCGCAGCCCTTAACCCACCAAGGGCTGCGGTTTTTGCCCCAACCGCAGCCCTTAACGCGCTAAGGGCTGCGGTTAAAAACCGCAGCCCTTCCTAAATGCCAAGGGCTGCTAGTCTAATGGATGCGGTCAAAAAACGCAGCCCTTGGGCCGTTTTTGACCGCAGCCCTTGGGCTTTTTTCCTCTAGTGGACTACGGTAGGCCTTCTTATATGATGGGAAGACATTCCCCAATAAGCAATGTGTCTGCAATCTGGTGTTGCTACCTTCGCGTCGTTCCCTTACCTATTGCCAAATGATTGTGTTAAAGAAATGAAAAGTATATGAATGTCTATAAAGGAATTGTTTGAAAGAAATAAATATTGTTCCCCGAGGAACCGTGAGGTCTCCAAGAGTATTGGATGACAAGTATAAAGCATGTTTGCTATAAAGGTTGTTCTGTAAGGAACCGTTAAGTCACCAAGGTTGTTGGATGACAAGTTTAAAACATGTGTAGCGGTTGCTATTGTTATTTATATTGTTATTGTGGTTGCTTTGTTGTTGTAATTGTAATGTAATGGTAAACAAGTAAAGGAGCACCAAAGCATGTTTTAAATGTGTGTTATGGGTTAGTACTCAGCTTTGCTGATGTGTGTACGTTTTGTTTTGTCATTTATGTGGCATGTCACTTGGTGGGTGGCAGTGTCCTATTTGTTGCAAGTTCAAGACTTGGAGTTTATTATTTAATGTTGAAGGTTCGAGAGTGCTAGAAGTACAATTGCGTGTATTAATTTGTATTTCGAAGTGAGGTCGCGGAACATTGTAATACTTTAGTTATTAATGTAACTAATTATGTAAAGCTTGATTATAGTTGTTAATAGTAATTAACTTGAATTAGATTCGTATTTTTGGTTTCCACATTCTCTTGATATAGTTCAGAGAGTGTGATGGTAGCAGTTGATCAGCTTGGCCAGATTCTTTTTTTAATTTCGATGTGCCCTCTGTAAGGTGGTTGGGAAGGACCGCCTGTTACAGAAAACACTTAATTTAGAAATACAAAAATGGAGTTGAAATAATAATAACTATAGCAAAATGTCTTCTGTTCATAATTTAAAAATTCTTGATTAATGTCAGAATTTTTCTAAAATTTGAGTATATTTATTTCATAAATGTTATTCAACTATGTAATAGGTGGTTCTGATCTCCCCTTCCTTTTCCCCTTCTTTCTTCTCCCCTTCATTCGCTTTATCCTTCCACTTTATATACCCGAACTAGCTGTTAATATTTGCAGCACATAACCATGTATCACATAGCAGCACACCACTAGAGGCAATAAAGAAATCACTATGCGACAGTTTCAGCACAATAAATTCTGGGTGGTGCACAACAAGTACATATATAAACCAATCAATAGACAAACCAAAAAGCCACGATAATCCATGTGTCAGTAAACCAATTTGTATCTCTCTCCCGGTCAACGACAATAAAACTTATCAATGACCAATATCAAGTTAATTGCATCGTGGGATTTCAAATAATATAATAACTAGTGGTGCACTAAATTAAACATGGAACATAAGAATAATATTACAACTCAAACTTAGTTCATCAATTAACAAGAGTATCAATATGCGTAGAGTTTATATATTAATAGCTACTCAAAGTTGAGCATCACTAGTTGCAATCACCATCATAGAAAGAGAGCAAGAACACTGCATTAATGTCAGGCACGATAAATACCAAGCTATTTGAGTAATTTAGAAGTCTTCTACAACATGGTGACATGTTAATAAGCAATCTATGTAGCAAGAACCAAGGAAGCTTTGTCTGTAGTTCATCACAGATTGTAAAGTACATACAAATGTCACATTAGATATATCATATTGGAAAACGTATATACCAATCGCAAAAATTCTCATCTATACTAACTATAATTATTCATCAATACGTAAAAGTGCTATATATAAGCCTCAATAGCAAAAATTTCACGAAATTCCTAATGTTATAGCTTTCTTTTTCCATATATTCATCTCATTCATTCCAAAAATATAAAATTTCAAAAATAGCAGATATACAACAAACAGACACAAGGAAAATAAAACATCAAACCATAGATCAACAAATTGAAATAACAGAAACCCTAACATCAGATAGTGCATGAAAACCTGATTACAAAAAAATGAAAATAGAAGGGGTTCAAATCGGAGAAGAGATGAGTTTTACCTTGGATTCTCATCAACCCCATAATTCTCCCCATCAACCGTAAGCCCCGAATTTCCATCAATCACAGAAGGGGTTCAATCAAATTCAAAGAGGGTAACAAAATTTCTATAGAAAATCGACCCAGGAGTTCGAATTTTACCTTTATCAATATTCGAATCACGACGACGCTCGAGGAATCTTCAACTGGGCATTGCGAATTTGAATTGGGCATCACGAATTTGACAGACTCCCAAGGGAGATGTAGAATATGGAGGTCGGGAACGAGAGATGAAAGAGAAATCAGATAGGGGAAGGACTCTAAGGGAAAATAGCTTATGTTTCCGTGAGAGAGTGGGAAGGCGGATGACCGTGGGTTTTTTAACAATTTGGTGTTTGAAGTTTTTGAAGGGGAAAAATGAAATTTTAGAATTTCACGAAAATGTCGTTATGTTGGCGCTTCTATGATATTTTACTTCACTAGTGATAAAATGAATCTATTGCAACGATAGACTAAATAGTGCAAATGCAACGACATTTTCTATACCGTTGCAATTGATATAATTCTTGTATAAAAATTCTAAGTAGTCGTTGCATTAAGTACCCTACTGTAACGGTACTAAAGATTCGTTGCAATAGCCAGGGCTATTGCAACGGCTTACCAAGTGTCGTTGCATTAGACTCTTTTCAACTGTTGCCTTTGTTAAAAAATGTAGTAGTTCTTCTCTTCGTAATTTATTTAGTTGTAATTATTTCTTATTTTTTTATTTAAGTTTCGATTTTTATAAAGTTTAATTTAAATTATTTTGTGCCTCTTAATTAGTAGTTTTAATGTTTGAATTATTTAGTTAATGCTAGATCATGCACAAGGAGATCATATTAAATTTATGTAATAAATTACTTATTAGTGTTTATATTATTGATTGATTACGAGAACGTACAAGTGTGCGATAAGTGAGATTTTAGTACGCTCTTTGTGTAAGATCAAGGTACGTTATGTGGCTACATCTTTTAAAGTGTTGGTTTTATGTGATTAAGTTATTTGTTGATTTATTTGTTAAATTAATTTAGAAATTTAGTTGATTAAATTCAAAGTGCTTATAATATTTGTATTATATATTCTCGGAAACTAAGGAAGAATTTATTTGCCAATCATATAGCAGAAATTCGAAAATTTTGTTGTTATTTTCGGAAATTGTAATTATTATTGTAAGGAATTAAAGGACTAGAGTGGAATTTCTATGAACTTTGAATATTCTAAAATTGTTTATGAGAAAAGGAGATTATTCATGGCTTACAAGCCACATTATTGTTACATTACCGTTGGATTAATTTCAATAAGGGTTCATGCTTTTATGTCCACTTGTTGGCAACTATTGTAACCCCTTGACATAGATCCGTAATGGGATGATTAGCTAGGCCGGAGGGTGTGCACATTTAGGTTCAAGAAGGGGAGATAAGAAGAGGAAATGTGTTACATATCTAGCATGTTACCGTACTCAGTTTTTATATTGACTCATATTTTCTTCTTTCTTTTTGGCTTTGCCCTATTTATCTTTATGGTAAGCAGATTTCAGGTGAAGATTTAATGTGCATGGGAGCATACTTGAATGGAGATATTCACTTAGCTTAGGGTGTTTCTCTCTTATGGATTTTAAGACAATGAGTTATTTTTCAATATGAAACTATTATTTAATTTTCATTTAAATCTTCCACAGCAAGTTAATTGATTACTTAATAGTATGTTTTGCCGAAACCGTGGAGATCACGTGGCAAAAATGCTCCTAAATTACTTGAAGACACATAATTGTGTCTCACTATTAAGTACCCAATCATGAAACTTATTCTCATACTAATTGGTCCAGTCAAAAGGAAGGGTAATCCAACAATCTAAATCCAAAATCATTTTAAGAACACAAAGTCTATTTATTTATTCTAGGCCCAGTTTTAATAGCCCAATTAATTGTTCATGATAATTAATTGCATTCTAAATCCTTTCAGAAAACCCAATTAATTATTTCTGATAATTAATTGTATATTTGATAAATATTATTTATTCTTGATAATTATTTTCAAAAAAATATTATGAAAATTAGATTTTTATTCCTTAAAATAGCTGATTTCCGAATCTAAAAGATATTACTTGATCATATATAAAAAGGAATCTTTTAACAAATAAAATCCGCTCAGATATGCGTTGCGTCTGGCGCACCAGAATGCGCGCGCACAACATCGAGATAGCCAGTGAAACCCGGAAATGCAAAATCATCAGCGCTGACGCTGGAAGCCTTCGCTAGGCACAAACGTGGTGCGTCAAGCGCATAATGATGCGCGGCGCGCACGCTCCGTGCGCCAGGCGCAAACCCTTTTTTATCTTCTTCGTGCAATTCTCATATTATATTTTTCTTATAAATAGACCTTGTAGTCTACGGACGTTTAACTATGACACTTCAACACTTTCTCACGCTTCATACTACGAATCACCTATCTAATAAGATTCAAACACATATTTAAACATATAATTAAACACTCCGAGTTTCCATCAAATCTACATCCAAGCTTCAAGATTGCTCCTCCTGCGGATCTTTATACAAGACCCATACGACAAAGGTATACCTCCTAAGAGTCAATTCTAATTTATTTCTCATTTATTAACAATCTACTTTTCATGATGTAGATCTTCAAAGAATTAATGCTCTCTTGTATATTCTTCTGTAAACTCTAACCCTTCTTTTCATTATTTGTCTTTTCTATATTATTATTTTTCATATGCATGCTTGTATGCTTTAATACTTTCATCACCAAACATGCTTATTTCTGCTAATCAAAGACCTAAATAAATGTTCTAATGCAAAATTCAAATAATTTGTACAAGTGGATTAGTTTCCCTGTAATTTAATTGCTTACTAATATGTCACCAAAAATTAGTCTTTTATGTGTTTAACGAACCAGCATAGATTAATTTTTACATTTCAGGAACATATTAATGCATAGTTATTTAATTGCCTAAAATGAACTAGACCTCAATCATATTAAGTAGAGACCAATAACGGGTGAATTTGAATCCTGGTGATATTAGTACCGTCACTCCCGAACTCAATATTTTATTCATTGACCAATTATGAAATCGTGACGGAAAAATCAATATTGGATAAGCCCCTAACATGTCCCTATGGTTTCCCAAATATCCAATTAGGTTTGAGTCTTTGTTTAAGACTTGCTGGCGACTTCTTTATTTCAAAATATTTTCAAAATAGAAAACCTTTACAATGAGGTAGTCAAATATGCGCTCATGCCGCGTAGGCAATAAAAACACGCCCACAATTTGTCGACTTCACTGGGGAAGATTCAAACTTCAATTTTTGTTGAGTGGGTGAAACTCGAAAAATGCGATTCATACTTGTTTTATGCAAAATAGCATTACAATTTTGCTTATGCATAACTATTCTTCATAGCTATTATAAGTTCTATGTCCCTACCTCATTAGCGCATGTTCTATGCGTGATTCCATCCCTGGGGGATTTTACGCTCTATCCCTCCAAAAAGCTTCCTCAGCGATAGTGTTGGATCTTAGTCATAAGCAAACCTACCCAACCATGGCACTACTCTCTTGTTCCTAAGAAGATACTGGAGTGCGTCCGACACATGACGTTCTTTGTAAGCAAAGATACAAAGTGCGGGATCAATATCTTAGTCATGGACCATTTTAAGCCTAAATCTAAGCCTGACCATAGTATCAAATATAGATCTAGACTTTAGGTTGTAATTGCATACATTTTCTTGCCTTTTTGACATTATTGATTGCTTATTTGTTATGTTCAACATGCTTTCTCTCTTATTCCCTCGAATTAGGCTAGAAACATCGAAAAACGACCAATACATTGCAGAAATGAAAAAATCGGTTCGCAAAAGAGATGCACCAAATGCATGAAGCTTGCATCACATGCAAACAGCTTGCGTCGGATGCATCATCTTGCGTGGCGCGTAAGATACATGCGTTAGGCGCATGCTGCTTGCATGGTACACAAGCTTGTTGTCTGTGGTGCAAGCTGCACGTGGCATCCACGGTTTACTTTTGACTGTTTATTCGCCGGCTTTCGGTATATCTTGGCATCATCATTTACGAGCACTTCTAGGTCATCCTTTTGAAACTAAAACTCACCTAATTGAAAGATAAAAATTGTTCTTTTCATGCATATCATCTAAGATTGAGTATATCCTTAAAAGTACATCTATATAAGTGGTCATAATAGAGTTTGAGTCATGCATCTGTTCCTATCCCATCTCATCACTTAACTATCCATCCAATTATATCATATCCCTTTCGAAAAATAAATAAAGATAATCTTTTTCAAAATCAAACTCACTTCCTCTTCTATCCTATCTTTTTCGCAAATATTTATTTATCATCATCCTACCACACGTTAAAAAACATCTCTTTCAAAATTATCATCTTTTCCAATAAAGATTAAAATAAGGGGTCCGTTTCAGAAAAATGAATTTCAAAAGTTCTAAGCCCAATCCAATCTACCCAGTCTAACCAATACAATCCAATAAATCCAATCTCAGTTTATTTGCATTCATCTTTAGCCAATGTGCATTAAAATCCATTTGCATACATCTTAGACCCATTTGAGTCCATGCATTCATACTAGGCCCACTAGCATTAGAGTCTATCTTAGGCCCATAAAAGTCCAGCTCATGTCAAGTAGGCCCATTTGCATCTCCATGTAAACCCTAGTCAAGTCTAATTCCAAGCTTATAAAGCCCATGAAAACTCAATTCAAATCTTCGGTCTAGTTTGTATCTCCATGTAAGCCCTAGTCTAATCTAATTTCAAGCCCATAAATAGGACTATGTCCAAACTCTAAAACCTTTCAATCTTTTGGTCTAGTCTGCTTAATTTTCGTATAGGCTCAAAGTCTAGCCCTTCTTATCGCCATAACGACCAAAATTTCGAGTCTAGCCTACTTACTCTAAATGTAAGTTCAAAGTCTAGTTTCCCCTAGTGTCTAGTCTGCTTATCCTCCATAAGTTCAAAGTCTAGTCACCCTTATTGTCTAGCCTGCTTACTCTAATGTAAGTTCAAACTCTAGTCACCCTCAAGTCTAGCCTGCTTATTCTAAATGTAAGCTCAAAGTCTCGTCTTCCTTATTGTCTAGCTTGCTTATTCTAAAAATAAGTGCAAAGTCTAGCCACCCCTAAGTCTAGCCTGCTTATTCTTAATGTAAGTTCAAAGTCTTTTTTTTTTGGGTAAAATGTAAGGATATATTACCAAAAGAGCAATCAAAGCCACCCAAAACATTACAACTTATTGGCAACTAGCACAAAAACTGGAGCCCAACACCACTAACTATTACAATTAGCAGCAATACTATCAAACCATTCTACTTCAGTTCTACTCCACTTATCATTAATTTTACATCTTGTTCTCTTACAAACAACATTCTTAAATTCTCTAAGCATGATCTCTGGTCTAGGAACTGCATCATTCCAATATGCAGCATTCCTGGCCTTCCACACATAGTACACAACAGCAGCTAAAGCACAGTAGCTCACCTGCTGAATTCTTTTACTTCGAAATTTCCTGCCCCACTTCTTCCAACCTGTGTGAAGAGATTCCTCATTAGCAGCTCTGATGCTTAACCAGCTCATAATCTCACAGCAGATTCTTTTGCTGAATTGACATCTAAAGAACAGATAATTGCATGCATACATGCCTGTAGTACACAACAAACATTGAGTGTCAGTGCATATCCCAGCAGCTGCAAGCTTTTCCCTCGTTCTAACCTTCCCCAAAGCTACCATCCAAACTATAATAGAGTGCTTTGGAACATTATATGGAGCCCAAACCCAGTTGTGCCACCCAACCTTCTCAAATTGCCCCTGCAGCCATTTATACTCCTCTTTAGCTGAATATTGCTTCCTGCCATCTAGCCATCTATTATTAGCATCATAGCCATTTATCATCATTTCTTTCAGACTTAGGTGGTCTATATCCCCACCAATCCACATCTTTGATGTAGACATTATGAACCCATTTGATCCACTAAATGTCCTCTTTCTTAGACACTTGCCAGACATACTTGCCAACTGCAGCTATATTCCACAAACTACAATTTCTCATCCCCAACCCTCCATATTTCTTAGGCATACAAATCTTACTCCAAGCAATAGGGCGAGGTTTCTGCAAATAATCTCTCCCCTCCCATAAAAATGCCCTGCATATCTGAGTGATCTTCAAAATAACAATTTTGGGCAATAAAAAAATATGTGCCTAGTATGTGTGCAAGCTCATTAGCACAGAGTTTATCAAAGTCACACGTGCAGCATATGATAAGTGCCTAGATGTCCAACAAACAATTCTCTTCATCATCTTATCCACAATAACATCACAGTCATATTTAGAAAGCCTTCTAGCAGTAATAGGCATGCCCAAACATTTAAAAGGAAACTCCCCTTTCTGAAATCCATTAGTTTGCAATATTCTAGCTTGGATTTCTTCTTTCACACTGCCAAAATACACTGCTGTTTTATCCTGACTAGCATGAAGCCCTGAAACTTCAGAGAAGGCAATCAAAGATCTTTTCATCAACACTGCTGAATGAATATCACCTTTACATAAGAGCATTAGGTCATCTGCAAAGATCAAGTGGCTTATTTTCAACTGAGCACACCCATGGTGAAAGGAAAACCTCTCTTTCTTACTCATCAAGCTCATAATCCTTGAAAAATATTCTATGGCTAGGACAAACAACAAGGGAGAGAGTGGATCCCCCTGTCTAATGCCTTTCTTGCCTTTGAAGAATCCATACAGACTACCATTGATGCTCAGAGTAAAAGAAGGGGAATATATACATTCCATCACCCACTTTACAAACTTACTAGGAAATTCCAGCCCAACTAAAAGATCATGAAGGAAATCCCCATGCAAGAAATCATAAGCCTTTCTTATATCTACTTTCATAGTACATCTTGCAGGACCATTCTTAATTCTATATTGTTTCATTATATCTTGACACAAAAGTATGCAAGATGCATCTATTTTGAAGAAAGGCACTTTGAACTTGGTTCGCGAGACTGGACAGTACCTCAGTCAACCTGCTACAAATCATTTTTGAAATGATTATATACAGGACATCACAACATGATATATGGCGAAATTGTGTGACGTCAATGGGCTGCTCAAATTTAGGTGTAGTGGTATTCACCTGTTGTGGTATTCGATTTTGAACTGTCTTAATTAACGGTTTGAATCCCACGAAAGTCTCTCATTGGACTATGAGTTTTAGAAAACTTGGAAGTCGCCACCCTATTAATATCTGAATAGGGACAGATTTATTTAATAAATCATTTTAAAATCAATTTCAATAAACATCATTTAAAACGATGATGACTTCATATAGATAAGGCTTTTTGAAATTGGTCTTTCGTACCATGAGATAGGGTTCGGGGTTTAGGTTAAGAGGTGCGAACGTCTGGAACTCGTCTCCTCTTCCGTTCTAAAGAACGGGCTCTTACTAAATGCCTTATTTTCCATTTTAAAGTAATCATGGCTATTCAAAAGAAATAAAAATCACATAGTTTGCACATATACACATCAATCATTTTTATTTAGGACCAATATATCATTTGTACATGGTAGGTTTGAGCACTAAAGTTGCACTACGTACCAATCATTGCGGGATTGGTGTAACACCCCCAAATTTCTCTCTTTTTGAAGAATATATTTTAATATAAAACACTTGAAAAACTTGAGAGTATTACAGCCACGTGATAACGTTAAAGGCTTTAATACTAAGTACTAACTGAACTTTAAACTAATGCAGCGGAATAACTGAAATAACTTCTCTTTATTGATATAAACTTTATTGTACAACTATAACAATGGAAATAAAGAAAATAAAATAACAACTCCTTGACTAAGGCCCTGTTCTTTTGGACTTATTTTCAGCAAAAATAAGTAAAAATAAGTTCAGTTCAGCAAAAATAAGTTCAGTTCAGCAAAAATAAGTAAAAATAAGTTCAGTTCAGCAAAAATAAGTAAAAATAAGTTCAGTTCAGCAAAAATAAGTTCAGTTCAGCAAAAGTAAGTTCAGTTCAGCCAAAATAAGTTCAGTTCAGCAAAAATAAGTTTAGTCTTGTCTAATGTTGTAATTATTATTTTTGTTTTCAATATTACTATTACTATTGTTATTATTATTATTAATATTATAATTAAAACAACGATGAATTTGTATTTTTTATTTTTTATTTTTTATTTATTATTTAGTATTTATTATTTATTATTATTATTATTTATTATTATTTATTATTATTATTTATTATTTATTATTTATTATTTATTATTTATTATTTATTATTTATTATTTATTATTTATTATTATTATTCTAATTATTTATTATTATTATTTATTATTATTATTATTGTAATTATTTATTATTATTATTTATTATTATTATTATTATTATTATTTTATTATTTATTATTTATTATTTATCATTTATTATTATTATAATTTATTTTTATTATTATTATTATTATTATTATTATTATTATTATTATTTATTATTTATTATCTATTATTTATTTATTATTATTATTATTATTTTTTTATTTTTTATTTTTTATTTATTATTTATTATTTTTTATTTATTATTTATTTTTTATTATTATTATTTATTATTTATTTATTATTTATAATTTTATTTATTGTTATTTATTTATTATTTATTATTTATTATTTATTATTTATTATTTATTATTTATTATTTATTATTTATTATTTATTATTTATTATTTATTATTTATTATTTATTATTTATTATTTATTATTTATTATTTATTATTTATTATTTATTATTTATTATTATTATTTTTTATTTTTTTTTTTAATTTTTTTATTTTTTTTATTTTATTTTTTTTTATTATTTATTATTTATTATTTATTATTTATTATTATTAATATTATTATTTATTATTTATTATTTATTATTATTAATATTATTATTTATTATTTATTATTTATTATTATTATTATTTATTATTTATTATTATTATTATTTATTATTTATTACTATTATTTATATTATTTATAATTATTTTTTATTTATTATTTGTTATATTATTTTTTATTTATTATTATTATTTATTATTTGTTATTTATTATTATTATTATTATTATTTATTATTATTTATTATTTTTATTATATTTATTAATTATTATTTATTATTTATTATTATAAAATAATAAAATAATAATAATAAGTATTGATAATATTATGTTAATATTTATTGATTATTATAATAATAAGTATTGATAATATTATGTTAATACAGTTTAGTTCAGCAAAAATAAGTTCAGTTCAGCAAAAATAAGTTCAGTTCCGCCAAAATAAGTTCGGTTCGAAAAAAATAAGTTCGGTTCAGCCAAAATAAGTTCGGTTCAGCAAAAATAAGTAAAAATAAGTTCGGTTCAAAGAAATAAGTAAAAATAAGTTCGGTTCAAAAAAAATAAGTTCGGTTCAGCCAAAATAAAATAAGTTCAGTTCAGTTCAGCCAAAATAAGTTCAAAAGAACAGGGCCTAATTATGATTTCTCACTAGCTCCCCAATATGAAGTATGCATCATATCAACCTGTAAATTCTGCTCGCCAAAATAGGGTCATCACAGGGACAAAGCCATAAAACAAAACAAACAAAACGCGTGTCAGTAAAAATACTGAGTACATGTATATGCGGAAAATTAACACTTTATTTTATTAAACACTTTATTTAATAAAACATTCAAAACCTTTAACTTTCATAAACCTTCTTTGGATACTTGTAATACTTATATAATATAGAGTATATAACTTTAATAAAAATCCTTTTTCCTTGCCTAGGTACCTTTCCTAAAGTGTGCACACCCCCAAGTTTAGTATTCCTTAATGAGTCTATGACGAGGGGAACTACCTTGTCCACATGACTTATACAAAAAGTACATGGGTAAAATATAATAGCTACCGTTCTTGTTTATAACAAGCCGTTGCCTCTTTATAATTTGTGATCATAAAAGATCATATATCTAATAAAAATCTTTCGGAAATAATACTCCTTTAAAAGAATAATAATTCTTATGTGAAACCTTAACCATATAAGAGGCATAAAATTAATAACATGTTTATGAAATCATCTTGATAAGCATTTATAATAATACTAATAGAAATAGTTATGATAGTAATGCTAAAAATAACAAAGCTAAAAAACAATGTACTATGCGGTAAACATAATGCACTGCGAACCTTTACAAAAATAATGACCATACTAATTAGACTATGATAGTAAGCTTTCCTACAACTTGACGCATACATGTTTAGTTGGATAGCAGTAGCTTAGCAATTAAAGCAATAATGACAAAAGAAAAGTCTTATATGACAGAATTGTTACAATGACTACCGAAACATATTTCAACATATAGCTCGTAATATTTTGCCGATTGAAAGTAAATTTAATTATAGACTACTAGCATGTTCATAATAAGTCATAAATTTAACATACTCATGTAAACTCATAATATTCATAATAAAACTCATAATGTTCATAATAAAACTCATAAAACATGTGTTTCAATTCAAAATAACAACCCTACAAACATGATACTACGCATGCAGAACAATATTTAAAGATCTACATATACACGCACCTTAAAAATTAATAACTACCAGGGAGAAGAGAGAAGGTAGCTAAGAGGGAGAGAGTTTAAACTTGAGAAAAAAGATGTATTTCTCAAATTTGGTGTGAAGAATATGATGGGTAGAGACCCCTATTTATACTAGTTGGATAGGTAGAGTTAGAATAGGACTAGGAAACTAAAAGATGGATTTAACGAAAAAGATAAACTAATCTAGCTAAGATCTAGCTAATATTTATGGTCATCTAACTAAGATTAGGGAAAGATATAAATTATCCAACAAAATAAAATTCTATAAGGTTAAATAATTAAAAAGATAAGTAAAGATAAAAGTAACCAAAACTTAGCTTGATAAGCTTGCAGCTCACGGCGTGAGATTTGCCACCGCAAATTATTTTTTTTTTTTTTTCCTGTTATTTCTTTTCCTTTTGTAATTTTTTTTTCTTTAAAAATCTTGTTTTAAACAATGTATTTGGATTAGAAAACTAATAAACTTAGGCCCAAAACCATTTGGGTTTAGAATTTTATTTTATATACTCGTAATCTTTTATAATAGTCTTTTTAAAAGCCTTTTTAAATAAATAACAAGTCTCTTTTACTAAATAATAGTCTTTTTAATAACCAAAACTTTTCTAAAAATAAATATTAACTTACCAAAAATACGGAGTATTACAGACTACTCCCCTTAAAAGAAGTTTCGTCCTCGAAACTTGAAGCAAGTAATTCACATATACCACCAACTTTCGATAAAAGTAAGTTGGCTCACTTAATAACTCATGAAACAAGTCAAAATTAGGTCAAAAATAGTATTTTAAGTTAAAAGCGCGAAACTCTATCGCATTCTACCCCCCTTAAAAAGGAGTTACGCCCCCGTAACTCGCTAAGACTTAAAACTTGACTTAAAATTATTTACCAACTTTGTAATACAAACAATAGAAGAATCGTTGCTGGAAATGGAATAACAAAATTACTAGATAGATAATACTTTCGAAAATATCTTCTGAACTTTGAAAATTAACCTCTTTTTCAAGGTATTAATAATAGAAGCATTTGCCTTCAATAATAAAGCAACATAATAAAGAAAATATTTGAATAAGTCCAAAAGGGTATAGTTTATGACAAACTGGTTTATAAATTTGATTAGGGAAATTTTCCAAATTCTTGAACTAATAAATAATTACAAATTGATAATAAAGGCAGAAATAGCATGAAAAAGACTTGAAGCAAATACTAATATATTATGAAAATGCTATAATATAGTGAGAACAAAAGAATTTTATAAAACCCTTCGTAAGTTTTACTCGAAAACGCCTTTATTTAAATAAAAAAAAAATAGACTTGCTTTCTCCTTAAAAAGCTTCAAAAACTCATGAAGAACTTACAATGACTATAAAAAAAATATAACTCCTGATCCTAATTTATTACAAATCAAATCATTTCATCATTCATAAGCAAAATTTGTTAGTATATATACTAATACAACATATACTTGAAGAAAAATAAACTCCCTTACTTAGGTCCTCAAAACTAAAACTCCTCGAAATTCATCTTCAATTTTTTCTTAAAGTACCATAATTAATACTCTCTCAAAATAGACAGTAGTACAGTAGTCAATTAGGACTTTAGACAATAAATACACAATCTTGCCTCAAAATTGATATAATCTCCATTTCAATAAAATTAACTCCTTCACATAATATATACTCAATGCTTAAATCCATAAGACAAAAATACGACTACTATTTCCAAAATCAATTACCTTGATTGACTAATTTCTTCCCGTTTCTCCTTTATTAAACTTTCGATTTTTTTTTCCTCCAAAAAAAAAGTATATTTCTTCCATTATTAAAGTCACTTGACTCCTTTGATAATTGATATACCCAATCCTTTATAACTTATTATAACAATAATACACTACTATTCAATCAAGAGTTCAAAACTACTTCCTCTTGACACTTAATAATCCCCCAAAATCTACTTAGCATACATTTAGAGAGTCCTAGTATCTTACTTCCACCTTTTAAAACAAAAAGAATCCAAAGGAACCTACTAAAAATTCAAATATGGTCTTTCGTACTTTCTTTGTTTAACTATAATAACGATAAATCCTTTATAGATATTTGCTTTCAGCATAGAGTAAAATTCCTTAATTAAATCAAACTTCAATATGGTATCTCATATACTTATAAGGTCCTCATAATATCTCTTATTTTGTCACCTTTTTAAGGTTATATCTATATCATAGCTAAAATGGTGTTGACTTTATCCATAAACAAAATATATAACTTATCTAAATCATGATAATTCGCCCAAACGAGTATAAATCATTGATCTCCTACTTGTACTTTCCACAAATCATAAATTTTCCCTTTCTTACTCATGTCACCAAATATTAAAGATCATCCAACTTCATAAAACTTCAAATGACTAATGTCACAATTCTTAGCATAACATATGGAAATGTCTTCTTCATGCCTATAAAAAAAAACTACTAAGCTTCTTTCCTTCAAAGGAATAAACCAAAACACTCTTCACCTTTAATGAATCTAAAATAGTCAACTATTCTTACTTTGAAGTCATATGTTCTTATAACACTTATAAATCAACAAAACAAACATATAAATCACTTTGCATGAATTAGATCACATGCATACATGTCATATAAGACGTTAAATAACCAAATTCATCTCGTAGAAAATATCTGTGCAAAAAAAGTATGCCTTAAGAGATAGTAATATCACAACTTGCAGGTAGCTTCTTAATAATATGTCATGAAAGACAAAATAATAACTCAGTTCTTATAATAAACAATAAACTCTTTCTTTTGCTTATGAAAAATACAAAGATTTTCATATTAACTTGACAATAAGTCACACTTCTTTAAAATATATTCATAATAATCATATTGCTAATATAACAATAAATAACCAAACAATTCATATAAAAATTTCAATACTTCATAAAAAAAATTCAGCTTTATAATTTGAAAAAAAAATATAGATATATAAGTAAAATATGAATTACACGTTGACAAAATAGTTAAAATAAAAATAAATCTGAACTGTAATTTGAAATGAATCGAAAAAGATTCAGAATTTCTAAAAAAAAAATATTTTTTTTTCTCAAATTTTCGAAAAAAAAACGTCTATCATCTTATTCTACTTATGCACATAAAATGCTAAAACTTTTCTTGCCAAAATTATTTTTTTTCAACCTTTTGTTTTTCCGAATATGTTTTATAATGAGTACTTGATTCATGACAAAGAATAGTCGGGCCAATGAATTTCCCAGGAAAGAGTTGGTTACACGCAACGTTGGTGAGAGCCCAAGCCTTTCCTTGCCAGAAACATTGCCAACCCAACTTATCCAAATCAATCGTTTTTCCTCAAATAATAAAATAGATTTTTATGCATATTTAATATAAATATGAAAAGAATGCGAAACTCTCTAACCTATATTCCCATCCTTAAGTCTACCCATTAATTTTAGATTCCAGTTTCATATCCCGAGGCTTTTAAACTGATACCACTTTGTAACACCCCCAAATTTCTCTCTTTTTGAAAAGATATTTTAATATAAAACTCCTTGAGAAACTTGAGAGTATTACAGCCACGCGATAACGTTAAAGACTTTAATACTAAGTACTAACTGAACTTGAAACTAATGCAGCGGAAATAACTTAAATAACTTCTCTTTATTGATATAAACTTTATTGTACAACTATAACAATAATGAAATCTATAATAAATAAAAATAGCAACTCCTAGCTTAAGTATTAATCCTCACTAGCTCCCCCATGTGAAGTATGCATCAAATCAACCTGTAAATTATGCTCGCCAAAATAGGGTCATCACAGGGACAAAGCCATAAAACAAAACAAACAAAACGCGTGTCAGTAAAAATACTGAGTACATGTATATGCGGAAAATTAACACTTTATTTTATTAAACACTTTATTTAATAAAACATTCAAAACCTTTAACTTTCATAAACCTTCTTTGGATACTTCATGTAATACTTATATAATATAGAGTATATAACTTTAATAAAAATCCTTTTTCCTTGCCTAGGTACCTTTCCTAAAGTGTGCACACCCCCAAGTTTAGTATTCCTTAATGAGTCTATGACGAGGGGAACTACCTTGTCCACATGACTTATACAAAAAGTACATGGGTAAAATATAATAGCTACCGTTCTTGTTTATAACAAGCCGTTGCCTCTTTATAATTTGTGATCATAAAAGATCATATATCTAATAAAAATCTTTCGGAAATAATACTCCTTTAAAAGAATAATAATTCTTATGTGAAACCTTAACCATATAAGAGGCATAAAATTAATAACATGTTTATGAAATCATCTTGATAAGCATTTATAATAATACTAATAGAAATAGTTATGATAGTAATGCTAAAAATAACAAAGCTAAAAAACAATGTACTATGCGGTAAACATAATGCACTGCGAACCTTTACAAAAATAATGGCCATACTAATTAGACTATGATAGTAAGCTTTCCTACAACTTGACGCATACATGTTTAGTTGGATAGCAGTAGCCTAGCAATTAAAGCAATAATGACAAAAGAAAAGTCTTATATGACAGAATTGTTACAATGACTACCGAAACATATTTCAACATATAGCTCGTAATATTTTACCGATTGAAAGTAAATTTAATTATAGACTACTAGCATGTTCATAATAAGTCATAAATTTAACATACTCATGTAAACTCATAATATTCATAATAAAACTCATAATGTTCATAATAAAACTCATAAAACATGTGTTTCAATTCAAAATAACAACCCTACAAACATGATACTACGCATGCAGAACAATATTTAAAGATCTACATATACACGCACCTTAAAAATTAATAACTACCAGGGAGAAGAGAGAAGGTAGCTAAGAGGGAGAGAGTTTAAACTTGAGAAAAAAGATGTATTTCTCAAATTTGGTGTGAAGAATATGATGGGTAGAGACCCCTATTTATACTAGTTGGATAGGTAGAGTTAGAATAGGACTAGGAAACTAAAAGATGGATTTAACGAAAAAGATAAACTAATCTAGCTAAGATCTAGCTAATATTTATTGTCATCTAACTAAGATTAGGGAAAGATATAAATTATCCAACAAAACAAAATTCTATAAGGTTAAATAATTAAAAAGATAAGTAAAGATAAAAGTAACCAAAACTTAGCTTGATAAGCTTGCGGCTCACGGCGTGAGATTTGCCACCGCAATTTTTTTTTTTTTTTTCCTTTTATTTCTTTTCCTTTTGTAATTTTTTTTTCTTTTAAACATTTTTAAAAATCTTGTTTTAAACAATGTACTTGGATTAGAAAACTAATAAACTTAGGCCCAAAACCATTTGGGTTTAGAATTTTATTTTAAATACTCGTAATCTTTTATAATAGTCTTTTTAAAAGCCTTTTTAAATAAATAACAAGTCTCTTTTACTAAATAATAGTCTTTTTAATAACCAAAACTTTTCTAAAAATAAATATTAACTTACCAAAAATACGGAGTATTACAATTGGAATCCACTCATGGATCAAAACCATCGTAGTTCGATCTTATGTCTCACCCCAAATGGCCAATTCCATTGGGGAAGAAAAGGAAATAGATTATGAATAACTCACGTTTAGAATTAAACAAATCTATTAGGAATAAGGTAATCACTCCAATTAGTGATTGAAATGGGGTTAAGATAATCACTTTAATTAGTGATCAAATATGAAGGAGAATCAAGATAATCACCTTAATTAGTGAATAAAGATGGAGATTAAGATAATCACCCTAATTAGTGATTATTCAAGGCTTAAGATAATCACTTTAATTAGTGATTAAGTAAGAAAAATAATCGTCCTAATTAACGATCATTAAGGTTTAAGATAATCACTCTAATTAGTGATTAAATAGGAAAAAATAATTAATCACCTTAATTAGCGATTAAAATGAAGGTTAGGAAATAATCACCCTAATTAGTGATTAAATGAGAAAAATAATAGCCCTAATTAACGATTATTAAGGTTTAAAATAATCACTCTAATTAGTTATTAAATATGATGAAAGGTTAAACTAATCACCCTAATTAGTGATTAAACAAGGTTTTAGTTAACCGCTCTAATTAGCGATTAATCGAGGTTTGAAACCACCTTAATTAGTGATCACGTTTATGATTTTCAAGAGGTCTTAGAAGGTTTTCTTCCTAGTTGAAGGCTTTTGAGAAATAATCTTAATTGAAGATTATTAAGTCATTTAGAGAGAAATGATCAATTTGAAATCAAATTTGGAGATTGTGTTTGGCTAATTGGAATTTGGCCATTTAAAGTGAGACACGTGAAACGGCCTAAAATCAATTTGGAGATCATAATTACCAATCTAATTATGTCAAATTATATGATTGATCCATTTGAATACGGAGAACAAATTTTAAAATGTAAGATGGATCATCATACTTTTTAACTTAGTTAGATTTGCAATTTTTCCTCTTGATTGAGATTGGGTCATTTGATTCATATACTATGATATATTGGGCCCAACATGCAACATTTGTAACATTGGTTGCTCATTTTATTTAAAAAGAGTTTTGAAATTATTTATGAAAATTATGCATAAACATCTCCATGTTTTTTTATTAATGAGTGATGTAATAACTATTTACAAAGAAATTATTATTACAACAATATGTACAAAATCTATGATCTATACAATCTTCAATCTTGATCACCATGATGCTCCTTGATCTTCATCCTTTTGCATGGGCTTTGGAATTCATGTTTATTTGTAAACACTAGTGGAAAAAACATCAAGTGCTCCGGTTAAAAAGCGTACAAGTGCTCCGTATTTGACCCATAGCAGATGCCATACGAGCACTTGAGCATTTATCAAGTGCTCCGGTTGAAAACCGGAGCACTTAGATTCGCAAGTGCTCCGGTTGTGTAAAAAACCGGAGCACTTGTCAATATTATATGCTCCAAATTCGTCAAGTGCTCCGGTTGATAAGAAAAAACCGGAGCACTTGTGAATCAACTACATTTTTTTAATAGAAATTTCAGTAGAAACAAATAGATTATAATGGATTATAATAATTTTAAGATAGAGCCAGCATCTTATGAATTGTATAACTAGAAAATCATCACCAAGAGAACTGAGCAAAATAAGAGAGTAACATAGATGATTTCACATGACTTATTGTAAGTGTCGGATAGGTTTAAGTCACAAATAGCCTGCAACATCGACTGCCGATTGTGTAAACGTTTTATGGCATCTGGTGGGTCCAAAACAATAACTTCAGGATGTGTTAGCATATAATCCAACAATGATACATACTATATTAAGCATGACAAAATAAAATCACTAAGAGTTTGAGCTAATAGTCGCATTCGACAGCAAAAACATCTCAAAATTATCAGATAAATTTCATACAACTGGGAGCAAAATTAAGGAACCCCAACGATGTTACAAGCACTCCCCCAATCCCAAACCCAAAAAAAAAAGTTTTAAAAGAGTTGCATGTGTATCAACATCAAACAACTCCATCAACAACACAAAAAGGTTGAATGCATAAATAAACGATATCAAAATATAGTAAGCAACTTATACCTCACTCACAATAAGTTTGAGGCTAAGAATTCATGATGAATGAAGAAAAAACTCTCAGCTAAATTATGTATCTTCACCAGATTTATTCCACATAAACTCAAATTTGGCAAACTTCCAGCTCATCTAAGAGAAAAATTTTCATAAAGAACATAAAGCCATAAAAAGGTCAGGCGTTTAGATCCGTTTCGACAATTTCTAATAAATTCCAATAATTTCGGATAAGGGCTGCTCCAGTTCAGTTAACAGCAACAATCAAGCTATTTCGAATAAGGGATGCTTCAGTTCAGTTAACAGCGAAAATCAAGCTATTTGTGTAGGCTCATATCATGTTTGACAATAGTAAAGTTACCAGAAACACAAACGTGTAAACCACATGATAAAAAGAGTGTGGCTGAAGCTTCTACTCAAGAGCGAATACCTCGAAGCTAAGAAGTCGATAACAGCAACACTCTATTGTATAGTAGCATCAGTTTTTCCACATTCATATACCAATAGTTCCACTGTGCTCATTCCCATTTTGTGACCCAGGTGCTGCATGAAGGTCTACTATAACCTGGATACCGTATTTCCTGCGGGTCCAAAATATAAAAAAATATTTGATCATATAATATAACTCCCTAATTCACTAATTAAAGAAGTCCTTACAATCAATAAGCTGTGTGCTAAAATTAAAATTCTGATAAAATCTAATAAGTTGTATGAATTCAATTTCCAGCTATAGTCAAGGAGAGGGAGGATGTGGTTCCTGGTTAGTGGGGCCAGGGCGTGCACGATAGCTGGATCGGGAACTCAAAGAGGAGAGGGACGATAGGGTGGCAAGGGTATAAAGAGCAGCACAACATCCACGCGTAAATGGAATTGAATAGGACTTAGCCCATATTACTTTCCCTTAAATCCTACATGATCTTGTGCATCTCTCCTTTGCCTTACGGATGAACCTTGAAAATCAGCCAATGATGCTGCGACTTTAATCGAATAAATTCATCATGCATTTTCCTCCCCAGCTTAAACACAACAATAATTAATTAAAATTTGACAAAACATAAGTAAATATCAACAAAAATAAGAGAAAACGCAACAAGATCTACGATACTAAATGAAATCAGAACCAACAAAAAAGCCCTAATCAAATTGCTAACCTTGAAACATATTAGAAAATTTTAACATGAGCAAAAAAATTGAACAAAACAAACCCTAAAATTAACCTATATTACATTTAATTCCAGCTGTCAATCCAAAAACTTTGAGATCCAGAAAAAAAAGCAAAGAATGAAATAAAATACCCTAAAATTCGACAATGAAGAAAGGATGAAAAGTGCAATATATACCTCAGTAGCTAATTCGTCAAGGAGCTTTATTAGGGTTTTTCTATGTTGAGCTTTATTAAAATCTCATCTGCATCAATGGCGTTGACCTCCGAAATAGGGAGCATTGAAAAATTCGGAAACATCATCGGAAGAAGTGAAGAAGATGATGGAAGAGATGGATAAAGACGGCGACAGATTCTAGGATCTGTAAGAATTCTCTGAGTTTCACGCCATTGTTTATGTCGTTGGTGTTGTTAGAATGGGAGGTGGTTGAATGGAGTTTTTGGGTCGACATTTGAGAAGGATGGAGGAATAGATAAAACGGGGTGAGGAGGGAGCAGTTGAAGTGAAGCGCAGTAGTGAGGGATGAGGGTTCGTTTTTTGAGGAACGAGAGGGAGGAGGGTTCTAGAGTCCAATTGAAGGAAAATCAAAGTGGAGCGCACTACGTAGATCTTTAGCCGAAAATTATTTGGAGGAGAACTTTTCACAAGTGCTTCGGTTGACTAGTCAAACGGAGCACTTGACATCAAGTGCTCCGGTGGACTTTACAAACGGAGCACTTGTGAATTTTTTATATTGAAATTTTCACAAGTGCTTGGGTTGATTATTCAACCGAAGCACTTGACAAGTAGAACAAGGAGTTTTTTCCACTAGTGAAACTTGTGAAAATTAGAGATTAATTAACCTCTTTGATTTTGATTTTTGTGACAATTTTTATTAATTTTAATTTACATGATAAAATGAGTAATTTTGAGAGACATTTAAAATTTAATGACTTTTAATTAAATTTTCGTGTGAAAAGAAAATAATTTTTTTATGAAACTTGAGTTAATCACTTTATTTCATTTTCCATGTTGCACTTTTGTTCTTGTACTGACTTGTAAAAATCATAACTTTCTGTAGAAAACATAAAATTTGGCATGTGATACATTAATGGATAGATCATTGAGTTCTTTATGTTGTGTCAACCTTTCATAAGCATTTAGTGACAACTCGAATGTTGGTGAATTTTGTACCAAAATCGGTCAAAACAGGACTTTTATCCAATTTGTTCTTTGAAATCCAACTTGCTGAACTTATTTTGAAGTGAATTTTGGTATGAAAATTCTTGACACTTTGAACAACTAGATGGAAATTTTCACTTGAATTGGACATTTTTAAGATCCATTTTTATTCATTTTCTTAACTGACGAGAAAATCAGTTTTCTGGAACTTAGTGATTTGCATGAACGGTTTTGTAAAAATGAGATAAAATTGTATAAAATTTATATGAATATAATTTTTATGTTTTTAAAAAGTTACTGATGTCTACTTTAAAAGTTGATGGTTTTAATTTATCTAAATAATTTTATTTTAAACTTTATTGGCAGAACAAGCTTAGGTGGTACTGGACAAAATCAATTTTGCACAACAAAGTTGTATGATTTTTAATTATTTATACAAAATTGTTCTTTACGAAATTCTAAAGCCCAATTGCTGGAAACATCTTGCACTTCATAAAAAAAATATTACATCCTATCAACTATTTAGTTAATGCAGACGAAAAATGAAATGAAGTATAGAATCAAAACTGATAAGAATTACAGCATCACTTTTTTTTATGGAGATGTTTATGCACAACTCTTCTTGAATTTTTTTATGAAAACTTTTTTTGGTAATGAACAACAACTTGATTAAGGAAAATCACAGAATTACATTGTTTCCTAAGAGTCTCCCCATTAGAGTTGACTATTCTAGGTGAGGTGATTTAAGGTTGGGAACCTATTAGGACTTCCACATACCCAAATCACTACAAAGATTAAAAAAATGATAAGAAGAAAACATGGAGAAAGTTAGTAAATGATTAAGAAGATAATCAAGAAAAAATAACTAGAGTTTCAACTTTACCTTACTAGCTCAATGATGCACTTCCTTTTGCAAATTTTTCTACCTTTATGTGATTTTCTTAATTTCTAAGTGAGTTTCTAAATCCACTTAATTACTAACTTAAACCCTTTTTTGTGTTTTTCTTTTGATGAACTTCTTTACTTACTAATTACTTTCCTAACTTTTACTTTTTTTTTCTCGAATGAGATTTTTTTTAGAGGAAGGAATTAGAGAAGATGAGAGTAGTATTGAGAGAAGTTGTGAAATTAAGTTGATTTTAGCTCAACTTGGTTTGAAGTAAAAAACAAGGAGGGTATTGATAGAGAAATGAGGGAAATGAACTAGGGTTTCAAAGAAGTAGAAATTCTGATTTTTAACCCAAAAATTCTGATTTTTCTCATCCTTCATCAACCTAATGACAACACTCTAATGACCTCACCATAATGACATCATCAAATCTCTTTGGAAACACAAATATTCTTATTCTTTTTGGTTTTCTAATAAATGAAGCAAAATCAGATTTTCAGAAAATATTCTTTCCTAAATACACCCTAATACGTAAAAAGTGCATCGAAAAACGTGACAAACAAAGCTGGCTGGATCACTGCGCCAGACGCAAGAGCCTGCGCTAGGCTCAGGGTTGTGCGTCTGGCGCAGGACGCTGTTGTGCGCTAGGCGCACAATCATGTGTCTAGCGCATGATCGTGTGCCTGGCGCACACTTGAATCTACCGGAAAAAAATCCGGATTCTTTCCACCAACACATGGGATTTGATTCTTATTCTCACTTCTTTTCATGATTCTTATTCCCTAACTAATGGCTAAAGGATGTGATTAGTGGATAAAGAATATATTCTTATTCTTTATTCAATGAACAATGACTTGACCATCAAGAAAACTGATTACTACCAGTTTTGGGATACGATTAAAATCCTAACGCCTAATTGCGACTCGTTTTTTTTTCGTTTTTCGAAAGACTAACTTAAGACAATTAACGAAAACTCGTCAAATTAGTAAAGACGAGCATCATTATACTACGAATTATTTTATTAAAACGGTGGTTGTAGTTATTGACTACGACTCACAGAATTATGTTTCTAAGCTGAAACAGCATGACTATACGCAAAAATGGAAGACCGTACAACGGTATTAAACTCATGCTCCGGGGTGAAACATGCATTTGACGGGGCGCGCGCTCCACGATGCATGACGGTTTTCGTTATTTTTATTTCTTTTCAAAATCTTTATTTATCCGAAAAAGGGGTTCAAAATTTGGTGTCTACACCTGTTTTAACAAGTAAATTTGCTACTTTGGAAGAAGTCAAGTATAGTTGTAGTAATATCACCTCCAATGTCTCCCCAAGGAGCCTTGAAAAAGCCACTAGTATATCCATCGGGACCTGGAGACTTGGTTTCTTCTATATCAAACAAAGCCCTTTTGACATCTTCACCAGTAAACTGTCTGCATAACTCCTCTCTCTGCTGCTCATTTAAAACCATCCCTTCCTTAATAACAGTCTTGCTCACCTTTTTATATAACACTTGTTCCTTTCCAAGAAGATATTCATAATATTGCAAGAAAGCCCTTTCAAGAGCTTGTTGATCTTCAATCCAGTCACCATTTAATTGTCTCAGTCTGCTAATGTGATTATGGCTCCTTCTCTTTCTCAAACATGCATGGAAATAAGCAGTGTTTGAGTCACCACCTCTAATCCAACGGTTCTTGACTTTTTGTTGCAGAAAGCTAATTCTAGCTTTGTTAAGATTGTAATGTTTCTTCTTAGCCTCCTGTTCCTGAACATGCATAGTCTCATTACCAAGATCACTGTGGATTTTCTCCTGAATTTCCAACATCTCCTTCTGAGCCAACTCAGCCTGTTGCTCAATGTTGGAAAACTGATCTCTACTCAGCATTTTCAAGTCCTTTTTCAGCCTTTTCAACTTAGAGACCACCTTAAACATAACACACCCATGAACATACCCTTGCTAGCCTCTTTGAACAATCTCCATATACCTTGCAGCTTGACTTCACATGTTAAATAACCTAAGAGATTTAGGTTTCGTGATAACATTTGTCTTCAATCTGACCACACAGGGATAATGATCTGATATGGCTTCAGCAAAAAATGTCACACTAGAATGATTGTTTAAATCATTCCACTCATCATTCATAAACACTCGATCAATCTCAGAGAATACCCTGTTTGTACCCTCCTGCTTGTTGGACCATCTAAAGAAAGGCCCCTGAGTAGTATACTCCTAAAGATTACAATTTCTAATGCAATGTCTGAACCCAACAACCTCTTCTAATGTAACAGCAGAGCCTATTCTATCCTGCAGATTCAACACATTATTAAAATCTCCACAAACAATCCAAGCTCCCTTGACATCGCTATTAATACGAACAAGAGCCTGCCATAAATCCACCCTCTCTTCAGCATGATTATAGCCATAAACAACAGTGAACCAAAAGACTTTTTCTGAACCTTTGTGCACAACTTTGCAATTAATTGACTATGACATTCAAGAATGTCCACATGAAATCTATTATAAATCCAGATGAGCCAAATTCTCCAACCCTTATGCCACTTATAATTAGTAGCAATACTCCAATCTCTACATATTCTAGGGAACACCTTATCAAAATTGCCAGGTCTAACTCTAGTTTCCAGCAAGCCAAACAAACCACATACATCGTGATTTAGGAACCACCTAACATCACCATGTTTTTGGGGGCTATTAATCCCCCTCACATTCCATAAGCCAACACTATCCATGAGGGATAACCACCTTCTCCCCCTTTTCTCCCTCCTCTACTTCTGCATTGACATTCACTGGAGCACTAGCAGCCTCAGTCCCCCTAGCAGCATCTTGTCCACCCTTCTCAACACCAGCCACATCACTCCTCATAACATCCTTTTCATCATCCATACTATTTTCACCCTGTTCACCCTCTTTTTGACCCTCTTCAATAGTAGCCAAAACCTGAACAGCTCCATCTTCCTTTCTCTGCACCTAAGGCACCTCTTTCTGAGTTATCACTCTCTGCTCAGCTTGAGTACTCTTGGCTACCCACTTCTTCCTGGGCTGAATTTTATTCTTAGCAACCTCATATCTTTTCTTCCTACACTCCTCCAAATCATGGCCAATACCACCACAATCTGCCCATTTCACAGGCTTGCACTCATAGCTTACATATTGCTGAGTCAGCACACCTTTCTCATTCACAAAACTGATTTCAGATGGAAAATCCTGATCTACATAAACTTCCACAAGCACCCTAGCATAAGCCATGATATCTTTCTGGGCAGTTGCTCTATCCGTTCTAAGAGGAGTTCCAATCATTCCTGCCAGTCTATTCAGAGAATTAACATCCCTAGTACTTCAAAGGTAATCCATGAAATCTAACCCATGTAGGAACCATCTTAACATTTTCAGCATTCAAATCTATATCAGGTGACCTATTCTTCATTATAACAGGCTTCCTGTCATATAAAATCGACCCTGTCTCCATAGCTCTCTCCTTTTCCTCAACAGTTATAAATCTCACCATGGAAACTCCATTTTCCAGCATTGCAACCTTCTCGACCCCAAACTTCCTCTATACTCTCCTTATAAAGCCATCTATCACTCTAAACGATGGTTTAACACCTAAAATGTAGCATACAATAGCAGATTCCCAATACTTAATCTCAGGTTTCACATCATCAATAGTAATATGAACAGTCTTATCACTATCACTAGGACCTTGTCTATTCACTTGCTGATTCAATTGGGTAAGATCTAAACCTTCCTCTCTTATATTAGCAAACAACGAGTGACGCCAAGTAGAAGTGTTGCCTGGAGTACTCACCAGATTTTGCATCAGACAAGGAGAAGGTTGAACTGATACTGATGAATTCGGCCTAGCTGGTGTTCTAATTGAAGCAACCCAGTTTTTCAATTGACTATTCGCAGCTTCCATTGCACTTCGGTCATGATTAGACATCAATTTATCAATCGAAGAATCTGAGTCTTCATCCTCAGAGCTCCAACTGAAAGCGGACAAGTCCTATATTTCATTAATATTCTTCTCCTTTCTCGCATCTCCTTATTGAGGTTTATTCATTGCCTTTGACTGTTGATCTTGCAATTGCTTTTTACTCATATTCATCTTACCACCAAAACCTTTCTTAGAACCCTTAGCCATGGCTCCAGCAGAACTGAGGTTCGAAGAATTTTAATGGTGGTTACTGTTCCATTCAATTCCTAGATAGATGAGATACTTTCTCTCACTAGGAGTAATACACTGTAAGTAAGTTCAAAGTGTAGTCTTCCTTATTGTCTAGCTTCTTTATCTATATATAAGTTCAAAGTCTAGTGATCCCTAAGTCTAGCTTGCTTATTATAAATGTATGTTCAAAGTCTTGTCTTCCTAGTCTACCTATTCTCGTAGTCTTCCCTATTTTTTAGTCTACTTACTCTCCAGATTGTTCAAAGTCTAATATTTCTCAAGTGCATAAAGGCACATTTTTTTGGTCTAGTCTGCTTACTATACTTGTAAGTTCAAAGTCTAGTCTTCCCTAAAGACCCAGTCATCTAGTCTAGTCTGCTTAAACAGTTCAGTCCATGTCTGCATATGTATATAGTTAGGCCTATGCCTCCACATTGTCAAGCCCATATTATTCTAAAACCTATATCCTTTTCAAATCCTCCATCTCAAAATCATATTTCATTTCCATTTCTCATTTCCAAAGTTATTTCTAGAAACTTACAAGTAAAGTCCATTCGATTTCTGTTTAGCAAAGGTTGTGAGGTTACAACTTGGGAACGCCCAGCAGAAATGTCCACCCACTACCAGACTCGTCAATTGAACCATCACCTTTTCAGACGAATCGTATGAAAGTTCTGAATGGTCATCCGAAATAGGAGATACTTTTGGACAGCTTAGTGCCATCATGGCTCAACTCCAACTGATGAACTCTTGTCTTGAGGAACAAGAAAAAGAGCTCCAAATACTAAGGAAAAAAGCTGACAACTGATGAAAAGTAATGGGATGAAACTCAACCACCACCACCTCCTGTCAAGTCCGAGACTGACTTGAGGTTTGAAAAACACGAGCAATAGATCCGGTCAATTCCTGAACTCAAGAGTCAGGCTCATGGCAATGACATCATTGATCCTGAGCTGAAGGGAAAACTCCCTACAAAGGTAGCATTAGCTGACCTCCCAAAATTCAAGGAGGTCGAAGACCCAGACAATCATTTGAGAGCCTTCTCCATTTCCATGGCTCTCAAAGGCATGAGCAAGGACCTGTTTGCTTATGTCTTTCCATTAACCTTAGATGCACATCCATCCAAGTGGTTCATATCACTCAACAAAACAAAGATGAACGACTAGGATTACATCAAAGAAGAGTTCCACAAGCAGTACCGATACAACACTCAGCTTCCAATTAGTCATCGTGAGTTGAAGTTAACTAAGCAAAACACCAATGAAGACTTCGTCACCTTTCTTAGTAGATGGAGGGAAAATGTCGTCTAAATGACTAATAAGAAATCTGAAGAGGATCAAATCCGAGTGGTGATCCTTAACTTTCAGTCCATGTACGAAGATCATATTAAATTTCAACCTATAGAGTCTTTTACAAAACTCTAAAAGGTTGGTCTGCTGATAGAGGAAGAAGTACAACCTCTAAAAATATGGGTGAAAACAAAAATAACTATAATAGCTTGATGGCGGGCTCTTGTCGTGAGAGTCACCAAATATAATTTTCTCCTACTCTCTTTTACAAATAAATGTAGATAGGAAGTAGGGTTCGTATCCACAGGGAAATGGGGAAAGCAAGTGTATTTAATGAAACTGATCACCTAGATTTCTCTACGTGATGAACAATCAAGGAAATGGGGGATTTTGGATTAAATCAAAATCTAGACGAGCAAACAAGATGAAAATTAATTAGTGGAAGTTAATAATAACGAAGTTAGGGTCCAGTTGATATCCACTTCTACGGATCTATTTATCGATTCACTGCAAGCCTACTCAATTCTTGGTTGATTATCGTTAAGGATCGAGTCCTCCGTTCTCTCAAGTTTTAGTTAAGTAAGTACGAGCTGCGCATTACCAAATCCTAATTCTCAATCAACCTCTCCTAGCGTCGAGATTCAAACTAAGAATCGCATTAAGAATAGAGAACCGATAATATTGCCGATATTTAAACAAGAGCTAAGCATTCAACAACTTGTCTAGCTTAACTGGATTCACTCAATAATGTTCAGCATAAATCAAGAGAACCTAGCTTACTACAACATGGTTAAGCATATAACATCAGATTATATCCGAAACCTAGCATTAAATCAACAACAAACATCAACTAGTAGTACTCCTAGCTAATCCAAGTCATGACCATAAACATTAATATTGAAAGCTAGACAATAACCAAGATAAAGAGTAAGAGAAAGAGTAAATCTTACAATAAACCGTCAAAAGCTTCCTTCAACCATTCCCAAGAGAGTTTAAGCTATAATTTCCATGCTTCTTGTCCACAATACAAAAGTAAAATACATAGAGCTCAATGGAAGATGAAAACTAGAAAAACTAAAACAAAAGGGAGGAGTTCTTTTCTCTAAGAGTGGCTAGCTAATTAGGGTTATGAATAATGTCCTATTTATACTCCCCAAAAGAAACTATATCGAAAAAGAAGAAGAAAGTTACAAGTTGTCTAAGTCGGCAACTTAGCCGACTTTGCCCAGCGCCAGGGGTCGCGAGGTGCGACATACTTCGCGAGGTGCGACGTAGCCATGTCGCGAGGTGCGAGTATGGTCGCACCTCGTATTTTGCGACGGACAAAAACGAACCACAAAAGTGCCCAGGTCGCGAGGTGCGATACAGGTCGCGAGGTGCGACCTGGGCTTTTCTTGAACTTGCTTGGCGGCGGAAGGATGATGGTGCCGATCTTTGTCCGATGATGTTCATGTCTTGCTTGCGTTGATGCCCAAAGTGACTATAGGCCAAAACTCCCAACAACTCCAAAGGCTCACAATGTCGTACCTTAACACTCTCTTACAACTTCAACTTTAAACTTCCGCTAAAGCCTAAAAGTGCTCTAATGCCCATGACTACGACCAAGCCTTCCATCCAAAAGACGTCTAAAACAACGTAAAAACCCCGATAAACTTGAACACATCAAATACCCCCACACTTAGTCTTTACTCGACCTCGAGTAAACTTAATGAAGAGAATAAATAAATAAAAACAATGCCCAAGTGAATCAACACCAAACTTCACCTTAACTCTCCAACCAATCCAACTATCCTAACCTAAGCAAGCCAGGGAGTGCTGCAAAAGAAGAATAAACTCCATGCTTACTTCAAACCACAAACGTAACCTAAAATCTACTCCAACTAACTTACACCAAGTAAGCCATGGAACAATGACAAAAAGGGGTAAATTCCATGCTTACTACAAAAATAATCAACTAACCATCAAAATAAAGCTTAAATTCCAAGTTGCAAAAGGAATTCAAACTTTAAACAATAAGCACAACTTTACAAATCATCATATGAACAAGGAAATCAACAATTTCCACAAACTACCCGAAAACTCCGAAAACGCCTCCATCCTTATGCCACCAAAACTCCGCAAATGAGCAATAAAATTTTCCTCTCTTTTCTTTTTCTCTCATTTTGCCTAGGAGCCCTTTCGGGTTTTCATCCTAGCCTCTCAAATTTTTTTTAGAAGCTCACAACTCACCCGCTCTTTAAGCCTTTTGTTTTGCATAGGCTGCCCTTTCGGGTTTTCAACCTATCAAGGCCCCCAAATTTTGCCTAAGTCGCCCGCCCTTGCGGGTTTTCAACTTAGCGGGATTCATTTTATCATCATTCTTTTTTTTTTTTTTTTTTTTTTTTTTTTTTTTTTTTTTCATTTTTTCATTTCATTTTTTCATTTTTTTTTTCAATCTCATGAAAATACGACATAAAACATAAAGCATATAAATATTTACAATCCAATTACGACATAAAACATAAAGCATATAAATATTTACAATCCGAACTTCATTCCTCCCCCCCACTTAAAATACACATTGTCCTCAATGTGAGAAGAAGGAAATAAAACTAACCATTTAAGAACCGGAAGGCCCACCAGGATCGCGATGTCCCGCTCTCCTAGAGTCACGCTCCGCTTGCCTTCGTCGGCGGTGCATCTCGATGGTAGCAGCGGGATCAGGGTAACCGGGGTTAGAGGCTGCAAAGAAAGAATTCATGGCCGAAACCATGGTAGACATGGAGTACATTGAGTCCTCAAACCCATCCAATCGCCGCTGCATATCATTCAGTTGTATCCCGAACATATTTTGACTCTCCTCAAGAGCATCAAATCTTGTCTCGACCATGGTGTGAAATATTGAAGGGGGCTCGGGGGTTTCGGCTGCAGGCTGCGGTTGGGCACGCGCCCTACCAAACTCTTCTTCAACTACGTCTCGATAAGTATCATCCGGAGGGAGATAGAGCTGACGATGAGATGTAGTAGCGGTGATGGCTGTTTTCTGAGCCTGAGGCAAAACCATATATTTCACACTATTGGCCCCGTAAAGCCATACATAATGGTTGCCTCTTGGGGAAACCCACAACATTGATGCCTTCTTCAATTGATCTTTATTGTACACATTGGAGGCTGCTGACAAACGAGCATCAATAGTACCTAATGCCTGGAGAATCTGTTTGCCGTTATCGTCCGTCGGAATTTCTTCCTCCAAGTAACTGGCCAAAAGGGAAACCATTCCACCCATGCTTATTTTCCCGCTCTCTTTTCTCGCGATCTCCAAACAATTGTTAACAAATATTCCAACCCAATCCGGGCAACCACATCCCTCAGGTGTCATGGCCCACAAGCATTTTAAATCAAACTTTGGGAGGTTCGTAGGCTCACCGTGGCAAAAGATAGTCATGGTAAGGAATCGGTGAGAAAAACGGAGAGCCGGATGTGGGAGCGAGCTATTCTTGCACCTTCCGTGCCATGTCAAACCATTGGTGATGTTACCATAGAACATAGACTCATTGAAAACACCCGGAGTTTCAAAATCCCTATCCTCCACATAAGTCCACCCAAAAGCTTCCATAATTTCATTGTAGTGCATTGTGTATTCATTATCATTAAGGTGAAAGGTAATGAACTTTCCATCCTCATCGCTACCCTTCTCTAATGTGGAAAGGAATTCTAAAGTGTAGCGTTCATAAGTACGGGCTTGATATTCAGTAAAACCGCGTAACCCGACTTTACCCAATAATTGCTCAACAGGCGCACGCAACCCTAAGGTGCCCAATGTATCCAAACAAACAAACTTGGTTTCTTGTATGGCTCTTCCGGGCTTAGTGAGGCGAAGCCATTTCCTTTTATGGTCGGAAGTGAGGTTGTTCAAACCCATGGTATTAACACGAGGTGCACTGCTTGAGCTAGCATTAGTGGTCTTTCTCTTTTGTGAGGCCATCTCTAAGCAACAACTCCCTCCACACAATGCAACACAACCACCAATTCCCAATTGAAACAATGCTCAATCACAACCACCAATTCTCAAACAACACAATAATTCTCAACCCTCAACAATCAATCACCACTTAAACATACAACAATAACAACCAACAACAATCCAAGACTAACTATGAACAATGAAGTAAAATTTCTCAAACAAAACAAAATGTTGTTAGAGATGGAAATTGTGTACCAAGGGAAGCCTTCAAATGCTCTTAAGAATGTAATGTAGTTGTTGTTGTGGTGATAAAACTCCTTCCTTTGCTTGTATCTTCAACTTATATCCTTCAATTTCCCCAAATTCTTCACCAAAAGAAAACCCCCAAATTCTAGGGTTTGAATTTTTTGAAGATAAATTCTGAAAATTGAGTGTGAGGTGATGAATTAAAGAAGGAGATGAAGGTGGGTGGTTTTATTGAAGGATGGAGCGGCGTTTTTGGCGGTGGAGTGGCGGTGGAGTGGCGGTGGGAGAGTATGAGAGAGAGACGAGCTGCTGTGAGGGAGTGGAAGAGTGAGATAGTCGAGTGGGTAGAGTGAGAGGGAGAGGAGAATCGTGTTTAAAGAAGAGGAAGAAGCGGGATTTACCCAGGTCGCGAGGTGCGACATTTGTCGCGAGGTGCGACTTCGAGTTTCGCGAGGTGCGACAATTCTCGCACCGTGCGATCCCACTCTGGATTTTTTTCTTCAGAACCACTAGCTTCGCGGGTCGCGGTACAGGTCGCGAGGTGCGACCTGGGCTGAAATCCTTCGCTCAAAAATTCTCTCTTGTTCGGTTTTCCTTCTTTTTGAAACGACTCTCTAACATTCTTTCAAACTTGTTGTAACTCACAAATTACTCACACACAACACACTTCTCATTCTTCAAATTTCTCGGATTTCCTGCAAAAATCATAACCAAACAAACATAATATCCTACAACGAAAAAATTGCAAATAAAAGATTTGAAACAAATATATACATCCAAGTTCGTTTATTTAACGTCGTCGACACGACGAAGCATTTTAAAGAACCTTATCCATACTCCGGGGCGCCGAGAGGGACATCCTCGGCCCCTACTTGCTTGAATCCATCAAAGTATGGTTTAAGTCTTTGCCCATTTACCTTTAAAATCTTCGAAGTAGCTTCGCTCATGATTTCCACGGCACCATGGGGAAACACTTTCACGACAATGAATGGCCCGATCCACCTAGAACGCAGTTTTCCTGGAAAAAGACGTAGGCGGGACTGAAACAAGAGGACTTTTTGGCCCACCACGAACTCTTGTCTTATTATTAGCTTGTCATGCCATGCCTTAGTCTTTGCTTTGTAAATTGCTGCGTTTTCATAGGCCTCGTTCCTTATCTCCTCCAATTCTTGCAACTGTAGTTTCCGATGCAATCCAGCCTCATCCAAGGTCATGTTGAAATTTTTAATGGCCCAAAATGCTTTGTGCTCAAGCTCCACTGGAAGGTGACACGGCTTTCCAAACACCAATCTGTATGGTGACATACCAATAGGGGTTTTATAAGCCGTCCTATATGCCCATAGTGCATCCTCCAATCGCAAGCTCCAATCCTTCCTATTTGGATTCACCGTTTTCTCCAAGATTGATTTGATCTCGCGATTGGATACCTCCGCTTGGCCATTTGTTTGTGGATGGTAGGCCGTGGAGGTCTTGTGAGTCACATGATACTTTTTCAGCAGCGCACCTATGGTTCGATTGCAAAAATGAGTTCCCTTGTCACTAATCAATGCCCTTGGAATTCCAAACCTGCAAAATATGTGAGATTTCACAAAATCTGCAACCACCTTAGCATCGTCAGTACGAGTGGCCTTAGCCTCCACCCATTTTGATACATAATCCACTGCTAAAAGAATGTACATGAAACCAAAAGAGTTAGGAAATGGCCCCATAAAATCAATGCCCCAAACATCGAATATTTCACAATATAAGATCGAGTTTTGTGGCATTTCATTTCTTTGGGAGATATTTCCGACTCTTTGACAATTATCGCACGACTTACAGAAATGGTATGCATCTCTATTCAAACTAGACCAATAAAAACCACAATCTAATACCTTTCGAGCAGTTCTCCTTGCTCCAAAATGACCTCCACATGCATGGGAATGACAAAAGGTGAGAATCGATATTACCTCATTATCGGGAATGCACCTTCTAATCACTTGATCCACACAATGTTTCCACAAATATGGATCGTCCCATACATAATGCTTTGCATCGCTTCGTAATTTGTCTCTTTGTGCTTTTGAAAAATGAGGAGGAAATTTGTTAGAGACAAGGAAATTCACAATGTTAGCATACCATGGACTAAACTCCTTAAGGGCGAACAAATATTCATCCGGGAATTCTTCTCGAATTGGTTCTTTCCATGGTTTTTCAACATTCTTCTCTAAATCATAGGAAGACACCAATCTACTCAAATGATCCGCTACTAAATTCTCGGTCCCCTTTTTGTCTTTCACCTCCAAATCAAACTCGCTCAAAAGTAGAATCCACCTGATCAATCTTGGCTTGGCTTCTTTTTTCGTCATTAAATGACGAAGAGCTGCATGGTCAGTATATACAATAACTCTTGTTCCAAGCAAATAAGATCTAAATTTTTCCAAAGAAAATACTACAGCTAACAATTCTTTTTCAGTAGTAGAATAGTTACGCTGAGCCTCATTTAGTGTCATGGAAGCATAATAGATAGCATGAGGTGCTCTCCCCACCCTTTGACCTAACACCGCTCCGACGGCGTAGTCACTTGCATCGCACATGATCTCAAAGGGAAGAGACCAATCTGGTGGTTGTATAATTGGAGCCGAGACAAGTCTTTCTTTCAAGGTTTCAAAGGCATTCTTGCAATGTTCGTCAAAAGAAAAATCCACATCCTTTTGCAACAACTTACATAAAGGAGATGAAATCTTTGAAAAGTCCTTGATGAACCTGCGATAAAAACCTGCATGGCCAAGAAAAGAACGTATTTCTCTTACATTAGTAGGATAAGGCAAAGATTGAATAGTGTCTACCTTAGCTTTATCTACCTTGAGTCCTTTTTCGGAAACAACATGGCCTAAAACAATCCCTTGTCGCACCATAAAATGGCACTTCTCGGAATTCAACACAAGGTTAGAATCTATACATCTTCTAAGCACAAAAACTAAGTGTTGCAAGCAACTATCAAAAGAATCTCCATGTATAGTGAAATCATCCATAAAAACTTCAACAAACCTTTCGACATATTCAGAGAATACACTCATCATACATCTCTGAAAAGTGGCAGGGGCATTGCATAACCCAAAAGGCATGCGCCTATATGCAAACGTGCCAAAAGGACACGTAAATGTGGTTTTCTCTTGATCCTCTGGCGCAATAGCCACCTGGAAATACCCTGAATAACCATCTAAGAAGCAATAGAAGGCATGACTAGCAAGTCTTTCAAGCATTTGATCTATAAATGGTAAAGGAAAATGGTCTTTCCTAGTCACAGCATTCAATTTACGATAATCAATGCAAACACGCCATCCATTTTGGATACGTGTAGGAATCAACTCACCATTTTGGTTTTCCACAACAGTTACACCCGTCTTCTTAGGCACAACTTGGGTAGGACTAACCCATTTGCTATCAGAAATAGGGTAAATCATACCGCTGGAGTAATTTCAGAATTTCTGCTTTCACTACCTCCATCATAGGTGGGTTTAACCGGCGTTGTGGTTGCCTCACTGGTTTCGCGTCATCTTCAAGCAAGATCCGATGCATGCATGTGGTGGGACTTATGCCTTTGATGTCGGCAATCGTCCATCCAATTGCTTCTCTATGCTCCTTAAGAACCTCAATAAGTCTTCTTTCTTGCTCCTGGGTGAGCTGACTTGAGATGATCACTGGTAATGTTTCTCCTTCTCCAAGGAACACATACTTCAAATTATCGGGAAGTGACTTCAATTCCACTTTTGGGGCCTGCAAAACAGATGGTAACAACTTCTCTCTAGGAATGGTTAGTGGGACGGGTCCAAAATGAAAAGGGACCGTCGGAAGCTTGTCTTGATCTTCCAAAACCTGCACTATTTCCTGCAAATTAGCGCTTAAAACATACTCAATTTCATTATCTTTCAAACTATGCTCAAGAACCACCTGCAATTCATCTTTACCATCAATTTCAAACACGTCCTGCGAAAAAGAGTCAATCATATCTATAGAATAACACGAATGATCATCACTCGGAAATTTCATGGAATCATAAATGTTGAACTCTACTGTATCTCCATCAAATTCCATAGTAAGAGATCCACTATGCGCATCAATTTTAGTCCTAGCAGTTTTTAAAAATGGTCGTCCTAACAAAATAGGGGTCGCATGTTCATCGTGCTCCATATCTAGGACATAAAAATCGGCAGGAAAAATCAGCTTATCAACCTTAACTAACACGTCTTCCACTATTCCCTTAGGATAAGCATTAGAACGGTCAGCTAACTGAATCACAACACCTGTTTCATGTAAGGTACCTAGCTTTAAGGACTCGTACAAAGAATAAGGAATTACATTTATAGAAGCCCCTAAATCTAGCATAGCCCTTGGAAACGTGGTGTCCCCAATCACACAAGGTATAGCAAACATGCCCGGATCACTGCATTTTGGGGGAAGTTTCTTTTGAAACATGGCAGACACATGTTCGCTAACCTTAACCTTTTGTGCTCCCCTTAACCGTTGTTTTCTTTTAGTAATGCACATTTCCTTAAGAAACTTTGCATACCTAGGAATTTGTTTTAAAGCATCTAAAAGGGGAATGTTTACCTCACATTTACGAAAGGTTTCGTAAATGTCTTTATCGCACTCCTTTCTTCGAGTATCTTTCAGTGCCTCTGGAAATGGTGGAACCGGCTCATAAGGTGGTGGAGGTTGTGGTTGCTTAGGTTGCTCGTCTGATGTAGATGACATTGGCTCGGCATCGGGCACCGGTTCATAAACAATGACCTCTTCCTCTACCTCTTTGTCTTTAGCGGTCGCTTTATCATTGCTCTGTAGTTCTCTTCCGCTTCTTAGTGTTATGGCACTTGCATTTTGTCTCGGATTAATCTCCGTTTGAGACGGTAGCTTACCCGAATCACGAGCCTCTAATCGACCCACGCCTCCCGAGACCCGACTCATTTGCTTTTCCGAATCTTTATGCTCGAACGAGTCTCCTCCTGAAACTGAACCATATTTCCCTGCATGTTAGTAACATTTTTAGTTAAAGCATTAATCATATCCTCTGTAGACATGCTGGTACTCGATCCCTGTGATTGGCCTTGCGGCCGAAAATATGGAGCTCCTTGTTCCGGTGCCCTCGAATAAGGAGGTGGTGGGCGGTTATACTGCTGTGGCGGCTGCGGGTTCCCTGATGAATTCCCGTACCTCAAATTAGGATGATCTCGCCATCCCGGATTGTAGGTACCAGAATATGGATCATATCTTTTCTGGAAACCTTGGCCCTGAAAACCGACCGCCTTAACCTCTTCACTCGGTTCTTCTTGTAGATGAGGGCATACATCAGTATAATGATCTAAAGAACAAATTCTACAAGCTTGTACCTGTTGAACATTGTTCTTTACCATGTAATCACGCATCATTGATGTGAGAGCTTGTACTTGACCCTCGGCCTTTGAAGAGATAGAACTTGGACTTTCAACATTTGCTCTACGATGATTCGATCTTCTACTGAACTGTCTCGAGCCTTCAGCTAGTTCTTCAATGAGTTCTCTAGCTGCAGTTGGGGTTTTGTTTATGAAAGAACCTCCACTAGCAGCATTCACCATTCGCACATCCTCGTCAGAAGAACCATTGTAAAAGTACAGAATGAGGTCTTCATCAGAATAGCCATGATATGGACAACTAGCACAAAGTCTCTTGAACCTCTCCCAATATTCGTAGAAAGACTCATCGTATTTTTGCTCAATATTGCTGATTTCCTTCTTTAATGTTGATGACTTAGAAGCTGGAAAGAACTTCTCAAGAAATCGCTTCTTCATTTCAACCCAAGTGGAAATGCAATCAGGAGGAAGATAATATAACCAATCTTTAGCTCCATCCTTCAAAGCAAAAGGAAAAGCTCTCAACTTGATTTGTTCATCCTTTGCTCCACTTGGTTTCATGCCAGTACAAACCACGTGAAACTCCGAAAGAAATTTGTTTGGATCTTCTCCATTGAGCCCATGGAATGAAGGAAGCAAGTGTATCAACCCCGACTTCAATTCAAAAGTAGTGCCTTCATCAAGAGCCGGAAATGAGATGCACAATGGTTGTTGATCAAGGTTAGGAGCCGTGAGCTCCCTCAAGGTACGAGTTTCAATTCTCGGAGGCATCTCTTCCTCCACTTCAACGTTAAAAGATGATTCTTGAAAATTTTCTCGCAGAATGTTTCTCCACCTGAAAATAGTCAATTCTAATTCGGGATCGTAATGCAAAGATTCTTTGTTAGTAGTACGAGTGTTAACCATAAACAAAGAGCACAAGCAATACAATCCAAAAACACACTAAATACAACTAGTAACACCGTTTCCCCGGCAACGGCGCCAAAATTTGGCGGGCTCTTGTCGTGAGAGTCACCAAATATAATTTTCTCCTACTCTCTTTTACAAATAAATGTAGATAGGAAGTAGGGTTCGTATCCACAGGGAAATGGGGAAAGCAAGTGTATTTAATGAAACTGATCACCTAGATTTCTCTACGTGATGAACAATCAAGGAAATGGGGGATTTTGGATTAAATCAAAATCTAGACGAGCAAACAAGATGAAAATTAATTAGTGGAAGTTAATAATAACGAAGTTAGGGTCCAGTTGATATCCACTTCTACGGATCTATTTATCGATTCACTGCAAGCCTACTCAATTCTTGGTTGATTATCGTTAAGGATCGAGTCCTCCGTTCTCTCAAGTTTTAGTTAAGTAAGTACGAGCTGCGCATTACCAAATCCTAATTCTCAATCAACCTCTCCTAGCGTCGAGATTCAAACTAAGAATCGCATTAAGAATAGAGAACCGATAATATTGCCGATATTTAAACAAGAGCTAAGCATTCAACAACTTGTCTAGCTTAACTGGATTCACTCAATAATGTTCAGCATAAATCAAGAGAACCTAGCTTACTACAACATGGTTAAGCATATAACATCGATTATATCCGAAACCTAGCATTAAATCAACAACAAACATCAACTAGTAGTACTCCTAGCTAATCCAAGTCATGACCATAAACATTAATATTGAAAGCTAGACAATAACCAAGATAAAGAGTAAGAGAAAGAGTAAATCTTACAATAAACCGTCAAAAGCTTCCTTCAACCATTCCCAAGAGAGTTTAAGCTATAATTTCCATGCTTCTTGTCCACAATACAAAAGTAAAATACATAGAGCTCAATGGAAGATGAAAACTAGAAAAACTAAAACAAAAGGGAGGAGTTCTTTTCTCTAAGAGTGGCTAGCTAATTAGGGTTATGAATAATGTCCTATTTATACTCCCCAAAAGAAACTATATCGAAAAAGAAGAAGAAAGTTACAAGTTGTCTAAGTCGGCAACTTAGCCGACTTTGCCCAGCGCCAGGGGTCGCGAGGTGCGACATACTTCGCGAGGTGCGACGTAGCCATGTCGCGAGGTGCGAGTATGGTCGCACCTCGTATTTTGCGACGGACAAAAACGAACCACAAAAGTGCCCAGGTCGCGAGGTGCGATACAGGTCGCGAGGTGCGACCTGGGCTTTTCTTGAACTTGCTTGACTGGCCAGAAGGATGATGGTGCCGATGCTGTCCGATGATGTTCATGTGCTGCTTGCGTTGATGCCCAAAGTGACTATAGGCCAAAACTCCCAACAACTCCAAAGGCTCACAATGTCGTACCTTAACACTCTCTTACAACTTCAACTTTAAACTTCCGCTAAAGCCTAAAAGTGCTCTAATGCCCATGACTACGACCAAGCCTTCCATCCAAAAGACGTCTAAAACAACGTAAAAACCCCGATAAACTTGAACACATCACTTGACTTTTTAAGCTAAGATTATTTGGACAAACAAAGTTTATTAGCATAACAACTACTACGTAATCTGTAAATTGATACATTTTGAGAAATGATGATTTGTGAATAACTCTTACATGAACCTTGTTTGCAAATATGGATGTTGTGTGTTATTATATGATAACTAATATGATTTATCTGATAAGTTAAGTTATTTGTGAATTACGTCAAGAACGTTGAGTATCGTTTCGGAGTTTTGAGATTTGGAGCTATCGGTATTGTATGTAAGTTGCCTTGGATAGTAAGATCAAGAGCTAATTAAGCCAAAATCCTTTCATCAGGGTGCAAATATTTTGGGAATTTTGTTAAGAGAAATTAAGGATTATAAAGTGATTAAGAAGATAATTAAGGTATTAAGAGCAATAAAATTCGATATTATTCCAAAGTGAATGAATAGACGATTTTGTGCTCATTATTAACCTAAAATTACGAGATTGTCATTGCCCATCCTCTATATATAAGCACCGAAGGTCACAAATTTTTCTTCAGCTAATTCCACCTCACAAAAGCTCCCAAAATCTTTCACTTTCACTCTTTTCTCTCTCTCGCCTGCTAGGCGTGGTTTTGGCGGGAACGACGGCTCCTCTTGGCAGCTTATTCTTGCTGGATTTTTGCTCTGAATCTTGCAAGTCGTCCTCTATACTGGAAAAGCATTAAAATTGAGGTTCTAGGTCAATAGCATCAAAAGAAATCAAGCAAGGTAAGTTGTGGTTAAGTTGTTGCTACTGTGAGGTTTTAGGATAAAAGCTTCATTATTTTGGATTAATTACAAAATTTATAAGCCATGCATGTTGTGTTTAAGGTGCTAAGAGGTTGCTGGAGGAAAATTAAGTGTGGATACAGAAGGTTGAGTTCCTAAATATCGGATTAAGGTACACAAGGACCACCCCTTGAACTCTACTTTTCTAGCTTATGTACTTAGCAAATGATTATAGAAATTATACAAGTTTTTGAACATGCTATGAGATATAAATATACTGATTTATATTATACTATGAATATGCTATGTGAATAAATAACCTCATAATATTATACTGTGAAAGTTGACTATAACTTTTTATGAAAAATTAAAAATATTATAATTTTTGTACTATTTTTTTTTAAGAATAATTTCTATATTATTGGAAAGCAAGGCTGTCCTAAAAGTTTTGAGACCCCTGTGCTAATTATAAAGTTGGGTCCTAAATATAAAAATATTATGCATAGATTGTAAAATTATAAATAATGTATTCTATAAATTATATCATTATTAAGATATTTTGACAAAATAAGTTTTGAACAATATGACTAAAACAAACATTTAATTTAAGGTTTTGGACCATCTAAAAAGCGGGTCCCTGTGTTGTTGGTCGCTTTGCACGCCCTATTAGATAGCCTCGTTGGAAAGAGCTTGAAGTATACATTGAGAGAACATCTATTTATAATTTAGTCATACAAGTAAATAAGTAATAAGTTTTCCAATATAAACAGATCGGTAAGTACAAAAGCTAGACGAAGATAGAAAAACTAATACAAGAATTTGAGAGCAATAGGAAAATAAGTATAAGTGTTTGTTGTAACTTGTAACTAAAAAACGAAGTGTTTGAGTTTGGAAGAAAAACCCCATCTCTCTGCATTGTTTATGTTTAGCTTATTTTTCAATCCACATGTATAGTTATAATATTTGTCCATGAGATAATGATTATTTCAGGCCTCATGTCTACTTCAAGTTTATATTAAGACGTTCTTATGATTTGTAGGTCGAACTTTTCAGTAGCAAAAGATCTAAAGCAAATAGGCTAGCAAAAGAACTAAAAGTGAGCAAAGGATATTTTGCTACAGTTTTATTTTTACTTCGTTGGTTTAAGCTTTAGCTCCTATGATTTATATTTGTTGGTTGTTCGATAAGTCTTAATCAGATTATCACCTACTTCCTCCGTCCCCTAATAGACTTCTCATTTCTCCTTTTCACGCTTGCCAATGCATCTTTTGTATCAGTAATATCTCTAATTATATATTAGTAAAAATTATAAAAGTTTGATTTTCGTAATGTACTCGATGAGACGAATCAAACAAGATCACACATGACTATATTTTTCCTTATATATTGGGGAAAAAAGTGGAAGATTTTGCTTCCTTATGAATAGGGCCAAAATTAGAAATGGGAAATCTATTGAGGGGCAGAGGGAGCATAATTTATCTGTATATCTTAGTTGTTTGTGCAAATATGAGACTTATGTGATTGCGAGTCTAAGGTAGTATTCATCATGATTTTGAGTTCAATTATAATCATAGCTTAGAATAAAATATAGGCATCAATAATAATTTCTTTTAAGGTGAGGAGAAGGACTATGTCTAGATCTACCTCAACCCGCATAGTGTTCTTGGTCTGGCATTTGCGAACTAGGCACTTGAGAGCAAGGGGGAAATGTAAGGAGAATCTGTACCTCCAAGTACCGCAGTTGGGAGGATTCGACCTTGTGACCTTAAGGTTAGAAGGTGAAACTCCAACCAACTACACCAAGCAAGTTTGATAGTGTTGTATTCCATGTTTTGATGATACCAAATAATTAGGTTATATTATATAGTTTTTATTTTGCGAAAAATATAAAATACCAAAAATAATGTAATGTTTAGTTTTGCATTTATATCTTGTGGAGAAAGATTAATTATTTAATCTAAGTCAAGATATTTATTTCATGCACTTTGAATTTTTATTATATGGTATGTTTAAAATTCTAATAACTTAGAATCTATGAATAAAAGATTCTCAAAGTTATTAGATATTTTTGCTATTTTGTTTGTGCGTGGAAATCAGTTAGATTTGGCGCAACATACAATGAGGAGCTGATTCCTTGAAGCTCTCCAACAAACTCCAACCAACTCGCTAAAGATGCTCCTACTAACGGCTAATGGAGGTAGTTTATTTCCGTTGCAAAAAGAGTGGAGGAAGTGCAGCGAAAATAGGGAAATGATCTCCACACCACTACAAGCTCACATTATGGAGAACGTGGAGCACAACATGTCCAGAAGAAGAAGAATTACAGCATCTATATAAGGAAGAAATTACTTAGAGAAAAAAAATATGACTTTCTTGAGCGAAAATTAAGTATCCACTTAAAAAGTTTTCTTGTAATTTCCTCTTATATTCAACATACTTATTATTGTAATATTCATAGTGTTTGGGTGAGAGAAAATTCAGAGAGTATTCTTGTAATCAATAGGGAGAAAGAAAGAGAGAAAAGAGAAGACTTCGAGTGAAGTCAAAGTGAGTGTCATCAGTTCAGGGGGAACTAAGTGACTGGGAACAAGTTCCTAGAGGAACTGAGAAGGTCCCCTAATAGGTTGAAAAAAATAGAGTCTTTTGGCCTATTATAGTAAAGAGTGTTTGAGTTAAAATCCCTCGTGGTCAATGTTTTTCTTCCTATTGGGCCTAGGAAGTTTTCCTTGTAAAAATCTCGTGTGTTTGTCTCTTTCTATTTTCAAGTTTGTTTTAATTCCGCACTTCAATTCGAAAATTTCTCCTCAACTACAATTCACCCCCCTCTTGTAGTTGGTCTAGTATTCATACTAGAATAACAATTGGTATCAGAGCCTAGTACCTCCAGAATCAGCTAACACTGAGGAGATTGTACCTGGAACAATGAACACGACGGGAGAAAAGCTTGATGAAGGGTATTCAACTCAACGCCCACCTATGTTCAATGGCAAACATTATCCATACTGGAAGAACCGTATGGAGATATTTATTAAAGCTGAAAATTACCAAGTTTGGAAGGTAATTGAAATTGGTGACTTTGAAGTCACAAAGAAGAACGAGAAAGGGGAGTTGGTTCCTAAACCCCTTGCCGAATTTGACAAAGAGGACTTCGACAAAATGGAGATGAACAACATGGCCAAGAAGCTACTCCATTGCGGTCTTGGTCCCCATGAACACAATCGAGTCATGGGATGCAAGACTGCAAAGCAAATGTGGGAACTCCTTCAAATCACTCATGAAGGAACAAGCGAAGTGAAATGATCAAAGATCGATATGCTCATGCATAAGTACGAATTGTTTCACATGAAACAAAAGGAGCCTATTCACGATATGCTCACTCGCTTCTCAAATATCATAAACGAACTTGAATCTCTGGGAAAAATAATCTCTCCAGAGGAACAGGTTCGTAAGGTACTAAGGAGTCTACCACAAGATGAGAAATGGATGGCCAAGACAACGGCTCTGTTGGAAACCAAGGATTTCACAACGTTCAACATTGAACAACTTGCTGGTTCCTTGATGACCCATGAGTTACACCTAGAAACTCATGAAACTGAATCATCAAAGCCTAAGGCTCTGGCCCTCATGTCTGAGGAACAAGAAGACTCAGAAATTGATGATGAAGAAGCTGCGATGATAGTAAGAAGATTCAAGAAGTTCTTCAACAAGAACTACAAAGGAAAGGTCACCAAGAAACCTACGAAGCTAAGTTGCCATAAGTGTGGAGGCCTTGATCATTTCATCAAGGAGTGTCCTCAAAGGGAAAATGAGAAAGGGAAAGGAAGATTCAAGGAGAAGGGTAAGGAACAACAAAAGTCATTTTTGAAAAATGACATGAAGAGAGCCATGGTTGCAGCATGGGGAGAATCTGACTCAGAAGATGAGCAGGAACAAACTGAGGAAGAAACTGCCCATCTATGTCTCATGGCGAATATCAAAGAAAAAGTGGAATCATCAAACCCCAAGGTTAGTTTTAATGCCATTGAAGAGGAACTTACAGAATTGAATAAAAGCCAATTAATAAAACTTTTATTAGAAACCTGATATGATTACAAGGATGTATGTGCAAAAAGAGATCAATTAACTAATGCCTTGAAAGTCACTAAGAACAATTCAAATTGGCTTAACACATTAAAATGTGACACTGAAAAAAGATTCTTTGAACTTTTTGACAAAAGTAGAGCTTATCAAGAAGCATTTGAAAAGGTCAAAAACGAAAATTATCTTTTGAATTTGGAGTTGGCAGAATTGAAATTGTTTGTTCCTATAGGAACAGTCTCTTCAATTAATACCAGAAATATTGCTGAAATTTTGAAAAACGATTATAACAATATTTTTCAAGAAAACCTGGTATTAAGGAAGAAACTGGAGCCCTCAAGGAACAAGCTTCCTGACCCAGTTACATGATACAAAAATATCAAAACAAAGGAAGAGATGGTCTAGGTTTCAATCACAAGAAGAAGAACAAAAAGAAAAAATATGTTGATCTGCCAAGTAGTAAAATATGTTCTTACTGTGGGAACAGTGGTCACATTGTGTCTGACTGTTCCACCAGAGAAGAACGTATTGAGAGGAACACGTACCTAGTAAAACAAGTTTGGAAAATTAAGAAAGACTCAAGTCCAACAAAGGAACCCAAGCTAGACTGGAACTAGTTTGTTATGGTACAGGCTGAAGTGAGGGGGAACAACCTGTGGTACCTCGATAGCGGTTGTTCTAAGCACATGACAAGAGATGGATCAAAATTTCTCTCACTTTTAGTCTTCAATGGAGGAACTGTGACCTTTGGAGACAATCTTACAGGTAACATAGTAGCAGTTGGTAAGATTGGTAAATCTCAGTCACATTCCATAGATAAAGTATTTTTGGTCGAGGGTTTAAAGCATAGTTTACTTAGTATATCTCAGTTTTGCGATAAGGGAAATACAATGAAGTTTACTAATGAGTCTTGTGTAGTCAGCAATGAGAGTACAGGAACCAAGATCCTTGAGGGAACGAGGAAAGGGAATACCTACATGGTTGACCTGAACCTTGTTCCTAGGAATAATCTCACATGCTTAAGTGTGATCGAAGCTGATCCTTTTCTGTGGCACAAACGATGCGGTCATGCAAGCCTGTCCCTACTGCATAAACTAAGTGGGAAGGACTTGGTAGTTGGTCTACCAACAATTAAGTCACTAAACCACGATGTTTGTGATTCATGTGTTAAAGGCAAGCAAGTGAGATCCTTATTCAAATCCAAGAAAATGGTAAGCACACAAAGTCCATTAGAACTTCTTCACATGGACTTATGTGGCCCTGTACGCATCCAAAGCCAATCCGGTAAGAAATATGTATTAGTCATAGTAGATGATTTTTCAAGATACACATGGGTTACTTTTCTTCATAGTAAGGATGAAACGTTTAATGAATTTCTAACCTTTGCTAAAAAGATTCAAAGAACAAGTGGTTTTAAATTGAAGCATTTAAGATCTGATCATGGTAAGGAGTTTGAAAACTCCAAGTTTGATGAATTTTGCAGCAATGAAGGTTTAGATCATAACTTTTCAGCTCTTATAACACCACAACAGAATGGTGTAGTCGAAAGGAAGAACCGGACCCTTGAGGATATGGCAAGGAGGATGATTATTGCAAGCGGTCTTCCGAAGAATTTTTGGGCTAAAGTAGTGAATACGGCATGCTACATCATCAATCGTGTCATGCTAAGACCAATTACTTTGAAGACACCTTACGAGCTCCTTAGAGGAAGAAAACCAAATATTGCTTACTTTCGTGTTTTTGGATGTAAATGCTTTGTACATAACAATGGAAAGGACAACTTAGGAAAGTTTGATGCTAGAAGTGATGAGGCTATTTTTCTAGGATATGCCTTAAGTAGTAAGGCTTATCGTGTCTACAATAAGCGAACAATGTGTGTTGAGGAAAGTGTCCATATTATTTTTGATGAGACTAACTCCATGCAGGAACAGGGTCATAATGATAACTTTGAAATTGGTTTGACTCGTCCTGATGAGTTTAATCAATATGATGAGGAACTAACCCCTGCAGGTAAAGAGAAGAAACAAGTTCCTGATCCTGATAACCCTGTGCCTGATCCCCAAGAGGAACAAGCAACAGGAGGAAATCAGGAGGATCAAGGATCTCCTGATCCTGAAGAAGAATAAGTGAATCAATCACCTCAAGAAACTCAAGATGCAACTAGGAGATTTAATCCAAAGCCTTGGAGACACCAAAATTCTCATCCTTTAGAGTTGATAATAAGTGATATTGAAAAGGGAACTCAAACGAGATCCCAAATGAAGAATTTTTGTGCCTTTCACGCTTTCTTATCTATGACAAAACCTAAGGACCATATGGAAGTGCTCAAAGAGGCTGATTGGATCAATGCTATGCAAAAGGAGCTAAATGAGTTCCAGAGGAACAAAGTATGGCACCTAGAGACTAAAACTAAAGAACCAAAAAGTTATCGGACTTAAATGGGTCTTCAGGAACAAGCTTGATGAGCATGGAACAGTGGTAAGGAACAAAGCCAGACTTGTAGCCAAAGGTTATAACCAACAAGAAGGTATTGATTTCGATGAAACCTTTGCTCCAGTTGCTAGAATAGAAGCAATTAGAATTTTGATTGCCTTTGCTGCCTTTATGGGATTTAAGTTGTACCAAATGGACGTCAGATGTGCATTCCTAAACGGTTTTTTACTTGAAGACGTCTATGTGGAACAACCTCCTGGATTTGAAAATCCGGAACTTCCAAATCAAGTCTATAAGCTTGATAAAGCTCTTTATGGGTTGAAACAAGCTCCTAGATCTTGGTATGGAAGGTTGTCAAAATTCCTGCTTTCACATGAGTTCATAAGAGGTAAAGTTGATAGAACCTTGTTCCTTCGATCAAAAGGAACAGACATATTAGTAGTCCAGATTTATGTTGATGATATAATTTTCGGTGCTACTAATGATCACCTTTGTAAGGAGTTTACTGATCTTATGAGTAGTGAATTTGAAATGAGTATGATGGGTGAGTTGAACTTCTTTTTGGGATTGCAAATCAAACAAACTGAAAGAGGAACAATGATCCATCAACAAAGATATGTCAAGGAACTACTTAAGAAATATGGACTGGAACATTCAAAAACCAACCACACTCCCATAGGAACAGGAACAAGGTTAGATGAAGATTCAAATGGGAAGTGTGTAAACGAGAAGCAACATCGAGGTATGATTGGTTCATTACTTGACTTAACAGCAAGTAGACCCGATATTTCTTTTAGTGTTTGTTTATGTGCTCGATTCCAATCAGATCCCAAAGAATCTCACTTAACAGTAGTTAAGAGAATTCTAAGGTATTTGAAAGGAAGCGATGACTTATGATTGTTCTATCCTCGAAGTGATATTTTTGACCTAGTAAGCTATTCGGATGCGGATTATGCTGGAGACTTGGTTAACCGCAAGAGCACATCAGGCATTGTCCAGTACCTAGGAACAAGCTTGGTTTCATGGAGCTCAAAGAAGCAAAATATTGTTGCCTTATCCACAGCAGAGGCAGAGTATGTGGCTGCTGCTGCATGCTGTTCCCAGGTCCTTTAGATCAAGCAACAAGTAAGAGACTTTGGAATTAAGTTTAAGTGTGGTCCTATCTATTGTGATAATACTAATGCAATTTGTATTTCTAAGGATCCAGTTCATCATTCAAGGGTCAAGCATATTCACATTAGACATCATTTCCTTAAGGATAATGTAGAAAAAGGTCTTGTTAAAGTCGAATTTTGTCCAACTGAAAATCAAATAGCTGACATATTGACTAAACCACTTCCTAGAGAAAAATTTGAGAAAATTCGCTTAGAGTTAGGGATGATTAGAATTCATTGAGTGTGCTACTTCAAAATAAAACCCTTTATTACAAGAGAACACTAAGTGGCCAGCAATATTTTGTGAATTTAATCACTCATTACACAGTCATTGTAAAGGACTCACATTTGTCTTCATAATACTCCCCTTGTTGTCCATGCATATACTTGAGTAAAAACAGAAAGGTTTATGTATATATAGCTTGAACATGTAACATGCATGAGTTCACACCTTCTATTCCTTTTATTCCTTTCTACGTAAATATTATCCTTATTTCATTTTATTTTATTCGATTTTATTTTCTTTTCTTCAATTATTATCTTTTTTCATTCATCCCCCACAAATAATTTGTTTAGTGGCAACGCTTCACCAGCATTCATGTACAAATCACTGGATTTAAAGAAGGAAGGGAAAAGCCGCATTTAATTTTCTTTCAGAATCCCCCATAAATCATTTCCAAAATAAAAACCCATCAAATCAAACCAAAATTAACACGGCAATACATCTATTTTACCCAAAACCATTAACTCTACAAAACCGCCTTTCTCTCTCTCTAACACACAAAAATCTGTCAACTTCATCCTCTTCACCTAAAACCCTAAATGGCTCCCAAAAGAAAATCCTCCGATGATACCAAAAATTTTCCGGCTGAAAAATCTTCACCTCTGGTACAATGAAAGCGAGAATGAATCTTCCAACTCAAATGAAGATTCCCTGGGTTCTCAAGCAAAATCGGCGGAAAATGAAGTGCTTTCGCCAAAGAAATAAGATGATTTGGATGATGCTGAAACAGAGCAAGAAAAGGAGATCTTAGTACCTACGAAAAGGGGTAAGAAAATGAAATCTTCCAAATATATCATTGGGTTTTGTGTTGATTTCACCTGGTGTAAGAAAATTAAGTGGAGTCGGTTTCTTGATCTCGTTAAGTTTCAAAAATGGGTTAAAGTGTTGAGTTTTGATGAGGGTCTTTATGAGAGTGAGATGAGCGAATTTATCACTAGTTTTGAAAATAACGAAGGGTTGTGCATTAGTGTTGTTAATGGGAAACTGGTTAAGTTCACTGAAAAGAACTTAGGGGAATGGTTTGATGTACCTACTGAGGGGTACAAGGAATATTTCAAGGATAGGGCTAAGTTGAATGTTAATGGGGCTTCAAACTCTACCATTTTGAGTTACTTTGGGGGCAAGGAGTCTGGCCAATCCCTAGATCAAAAGATCTCTCTCCTTTTCACAAATTTTTATTTCACTTAGTTTGGCGCTTTATTTTGCCAAGAACTTCCAAGAGGACTCAAGCGAGCCTCATGGATCTTTCTTTAATGTTCTGCCTTGCTAAGAATATAAAAATCAACTTCCCTGCTTTAATGATTTCTCACCTTTCCTACTGCATCACCCACAACACAAAAGTGGGGTATGCCAACCTTATTTCTGTTATCCTCAAGAAGAATCAAATCAAACTCCCTTCTAGTACCTCTTTTGATCTAGAGCCTGATAACTATTTCACCTTTTTTGTTTTGTTTATTCATTTTTTTTCTTTTATATTTTTATATGCCTTATATTTGCCATCATCAAAAAGGGGGAATATTGTTGTATTCCATGTTTTGATGATACCAAATAATTAGGTTATATTATATAGTTTTTATTTTGCGAAAAATATAAAATACCAAAAATAATGTAATGTTTAATTTTGCATTTATATCTTGTGGAGAAAGATTAATTATTTAATCTCAGTCAATATATTTATTTCATGCACTTTGAATTTTTATTATATGGTATGTTTAAAATTCTAATAACTTAGAATCTATGAATAAAAGATTCTCAAAGTTATTAGATATTTTTGCTATTTTGTTTGTGCGTGGAAATCAGTTAGATTTGGCGCAACATACAATGAGGAGCTGATTCCTTGAAGCTCTCCAACAAACTCCAACCAACTCGCTAAAGATGCTCCTACTAACGGCTAATGGAGGTAGTTTATTTCCGTTGCAAAAAGAGTGGAGGAAGTGCAGCGAAAATAGGGAAATGATCTCCACACCACTACAAGCTCACATTATGGAGAACGTGGAGCACAACATGTCCAGAAGAAGAAGAATTACAGCATCTATATAAGGAAGAAATTACTTAGAGAAAAAAAATATGACTTTCTTGAGCGAAAATTAAGTATCCACTTAGAAAGTTTTCTTGTAATTTCCTCTTATATTCAACATACTTATTATTGTAATATTCATAGTGTTTGGGTGAGAGAAAATTCAGAGAGTATTCTTGTAATCAAGAGGGAGAAAGAAAGAGAGAAAAGAGAAGACTTCGAGTGAAGTCAAAGTGAGTGTCATCAGTTCAGGGGGAACTAAGTGACTGGGAACAAGTTCCTAGAGGAACTGAGAAGGTCCACTAATAGGTTGTAAAAGATAGAGTCTTTTGGCCTATTATATATAGTAAAGAGTGTTTGAGTTAAAATCCCTCGTGGTCAATGTTTTTCTTCCTATTGGGCCTAGGAAGTTTTCCTTGTAAAAATCTCGTGTGTTTGTCTCTTTCTATTTTCAAGTTTGTTTTAATTCCGCACTTCAATTCGAAAATTTCTCCTCAACTACAATTCACCCCCCCTCTTGTAGTTGGTCTAGTGTTCATACTAGAATAACAGATAAGCATAAACTATAATTAGGTTACATTGATTCTTATTAATACGAAAATTATTATATTTACAATATAACTTTAGAGTGATAAATATGATTATGCAAAAGATCTTCTTATTTACTGTAACAAAGGATATAATCAAAGCAAATAGGTTAGAGAGTGTGAAAGTGGATCCTTTTTGTTTATTAAAATATGAGAGATAATGTGGTTGTGACTTGTGAGAGAATGTAGAATTATGTGGATGGAGTAATAAGGTAATGTGAAAAGGGAACAAAGTTTTACTAAATAAGGAATAAAGTGAAAATATGAATATCTTTTGGAAAAGGACTTAAATGGAAAGTGGAAAGATATTTAGAAAATGGAAGGAGTATATGGGTCTTCTATCAGGTAACTACTAGTATTCTTTGCACGCTATGCGTGCGTGTCATATTAACATTCTTTTTCTCAATTAGTTATTCATAAAAAAAATTGATTCAAACAAACATTTATAATGATTTTTAATTTTTTTTAATATATTTTTCTTAAATCAATGTTACGTTGGTTTTTTTAGTTATTTGTTCATCATTACTCAAATCTCTATTATATAAGTGAAGGAAATACAAAGCAGAAGAAAGCATGTGTTCAAATAAAGTGGAAGAATTTGTGTATTAGATTCAATAGTTGAATATTAATAAAGTGGAAGAGTTTGATTTATATAATAGAGATTACCAAATAATAATCAACATTTAGGTTTTAAAATATTATCGTTATAATTATTAATATGAAACTAAAGTTTTTATTTTTTGTACATATTGTTTCAATCAAGTTATAGTGTCAATTTAATTTTTGATGAGAGTTTTTCACACATATTTAAGAAGAGGAAATCATTCTCCTTAATTTAATATTTAATTGAAATTTAAAATTCAATTCCATTAATAACTTTTTTTTGAAAGTAATTCCATTAATAACGTGTTCAACGTATATGGCAAATAGAAAGAAGAAAATACTATTTAATATATATGACAATTTAAATCATTAAGGGTATATTAGACTTTTCAGATGAGGACACCATCTTCCTCCCCCCTTCCCTTATATAATAGAGATTAGTTGTCAGCTATCTACCAAATACTTGTTTTCAAATAACTAGTCAAACCACTTATTGTAATATGTAAAAAGCTATCACTAATGAAATCAACTAATAACTATCAGTTATCCGCTAAGTAGAAAGATCTTTAGAAAACGGAGAGAAGCTTGGGATAGGTTATATTTAGGTGTCTTATGAAAGGCAAAATTTATCTTATTAGCAGTTTCTTTTTATAAAAATAATGCTTCTACAAGTTTGCCTTTCTCTTCTTTCCTGCACCAACTAGAGGATAACAAAAATGATAATATTATAAGATTACAAGTGAAGATAATTTTTTGCTTGTTGTTCACAATCATTCAAGGCAACGAATACTTCTTCCATGAATTCTTTGCGCATCGCTTATATGTCAATAAGTAAGTGTACATTCTTTAACAGATTCAAGCACATGGTATTTTCCTATTTCTTTTTTTGCCCCTCACCAGCAAAGAAAAACTAACATAACTAGAACACTACAAGTGGAGACATACTTTCTTTTTTTTCCTGATAAAAAGAGGAGACATACTTATAGCTCACAATTACTAATCATGATTGAAAAAAAGACAACATATTTATAACATACACATTTAAAATAAGATTCACTGTTACAACATCAAAAATATAGATGGGTATTTGAAAGTTACATTGGTAATCTATAATATTCGATCAGATTGCGAGGGCAATCTCCTTATGAAATTGATTGCCGGAGAAGGAGCACGATCCCTAAACATTGGGTGGCGTAGGTAATAGAAACCTGAAGCCAATGCTACCATCTTTGATGGAACCAAATACAATATAAGAGCCACAACAAAGCACAACCCAACAAATATCCCGGTGGCACGAGGATCCCGCCATGTCACCAATGCTTGCACACGTTCTCCTTGTGTTGCTAGATCGCCCAACACCGTTTGGACACGTGCGCCTAGTGTACGAAGCTTATCATAACGTGTACGAACAATCTCTGATGGTCTATTGCTTGGCATTATATCAAATTCTTCATCAAGCTCATCACGATCAATATTTTCAGCTAATGAGATCTTTGGATCAAAATGAGGGAGTGGGTCTCGAGACCGGAACCTATAGTTCCATGCACCTATGACAAAGACATAGAATGCTAATGTAGGAATTATGAGGTCAGGGAACCAAACTAGCACTACTAGTAATGCGTGCACAAGTATGGTAGATGTTGGGTTTTTCCATGTTCTTGTATCCTCAACCCATTTGACGATATCTATCATACCAGCAACCAAGTTGATTATTCTAAACCAATTAGCACGAACCTTTCTCATACTAAAAGTGTGGGAGTCTGCATCCAACATATAACGAACAATTTCTTGACGAAGCGGTGGCTCTGATCGTGATAAATGTACAACCAAGATCTTGACAGCTGCGTTCCTTAGCATCTCTTGTTGCCCCAGGGCAAGGGGCTTGATATGGTGCATTAGTGGTAATAAAGGTTGAGAGTAGACATTTAATACATCTACACTAGGCATGCTTCTCACAAATCTTACGGCAAATTCTATATCACCCATCTTCTTCAATCCCATAGGAGTCAGTGAAAGTAAGGGATATGTATTTCGGTACACTCTTCCAGTTTGGAGGGTAGAGATACGTACACGTACTTTTCCAATTCTTAAATCCGGACGCATGGCTTCGAGTGGTTCTTCACTTTCAAAAATTCCCGAACTATCAAACACTCCAATGGTTAGAACCGTACATGGGTCATAAACTTTCCATGTGTATTGTTCATTCCACTTTGGATCCAAACTATCCGACACAGTACGAGTGCGAACCCACTTTGGACCATACTTGGCTATAGCATAAGCATCAGTAGACCCTTTACCGTTCACCGCCTTGGCAGGAAGAAGATTCCTACACCCAATGATCCCCAACTCTACCATCCCTACAGCAGCCTTCCACAATTGTCTTGCTGTGGGGCGATAGTCACTGCACACATGAGCGGCTTCCTCCATCACGTGATACCCACCATCAAAACACAACCTCAATTGAACTCTCGCTTTATACATCCTGTTTCCATCACCAGTAGGATCATCAAAAGTGAACCACTTGCCCACCACGTTCCGATCATCCACACGCCTCTCAATCGTTGTTAAAGCCACCCGGGCAACCCCAACGACAGTAGACCCCTTTGGCCCCCTATGCTCCAATGTAAAGACCAATTGATCCCCAAATGGCTCAGCTGCTACAAACATCAAGTCTTCATTCCAATTTGGGGAGCCGTTACGACTAGCCGTCGGCTTAGTCTTGAAAATTTGAAATCCAAGTTGGGCCTTGACTTGAAACATAGACTCCTTGGACCCAAACAAGATATCTTGAGCTTCCACTATAGTTGCTCTTAAGTACCACAACTTTGGAGACAAGTAGACCTTAGCCCTTGAGCTCACACTTCCAGGCCCAGCGGTATCCGTCTTCCAAGCATCAGGAAATGAGTCATCAGCCTGAGTACCCACCCAGGTTGCAAGCATCAAGTCCCCAGAGTGGGCCCCACCTCCCTCCAACCTGTACCACTGTGGGGCCAAGGGACTATCCGGTGGGTCCCGCAGCGGAATCTCCGTCGTATCAAAACATATCCCGCCTAAAAACTCCCTCATTGACAACCCCTCCGTTGGATCAGCCGCTTCCGGATTAGGTGGGTCCCACACTGACACCTCCAAAATCGAGGAGGAATCCGGCGAATCGCGGGCAAAAGCAAATGTCTGGCCCCACTCGAAGAAGTTCGTTTTTCGCGCGGGCTTGGAAACCACACGGTGGGTGGAAGCCACTATCTTCACTACAGGACACCCATTAGTAATAGTAGGAAGTGATCTAGCCTTAACAACACGAACAAATAGGTAATGCATCTTCTCCACCAGATCAAATGTCGACCGCTCAATCGGAACACTCTCAAACGACGCCGTCGACACCGATCTCGATATCGCCGGCGTTGGCGGCATGGACGGCGGCGGCTTCATCCCACTGTCGTCAGCAAATTTCACTTCAGGTATTGTCCCCGAAACTGCTGACGCCATCATTTCAACCTCTGGTGGTGGTGGTGGTTCTAATGGAGGTGGTGGTGGTAATTCTTCCTTCTCTATTTGATCATCACCTTTTCTCTGCTCCTCCTCACCCACCTGATCACTCCCCACCACTTCGTCAGGTGACGTGTCAGCAGGGGACTGCTCTTCCTTCTTATCCTCCGTCACCGGAGATTCCTGCGCCGGCGGAATCTCTTGCGGAGGTGGTGGTGGGGCCTCATCGGAGTAATAAATTTTGAGGCCAATATCTCCTTGTATCCAACTTAACAAGTACTTCTTCTCAAGAGGGAAGTACATCAAGGCTTCCTCACCTTTTTTAACGAACTGAAACGAGGCCGAGCTTAATCTAACACGACCCAAGTGATTATGTCTACGGGTCGGGCCATAATTCTTGTCGTGGTAGACATCAATTTCAAGGTTGTCGCCGAACACGGTGGACGGCCCACCCATATTAAACTCTAGGGCCTCATTCCATGCCGGGTTAAGGTCCCGGACCACAGTTTGAGTCCGTTTTCGCTGCCCGTAGAAGTCCACCACCACGTAGGGACTAGATGTACCATGGCCATCTTTCGGTAGAAGGTTTCTTGCGTCTACAACTTCTACTATTAGTTTCCTCACCGTTGCCATTTTTTGTATGACAAGTATTTTTATTGCATTGTAATTATGGCCAATTTATAATTTTGTGAAAGGAAGTGTTAAAAGGAATATAATTTAGTGGATTATGTGTATTAATGACGTCAAAAATAGGAATTATATGAGCTAAGAATATGGGAGAGGAAGAAAAAAGAGGAAGAGGTGGTGTTGGATGAAAGTGGGTTTTTATAGGGAAGGTCTGTTTGTATTTTGTAAAGAAAGAAAAAGAAGATTGAATAAAAATGAAATGAAGGGTTAGCTAGTATTACCTTCATGTGCAAGCATCAGAGTTAGCTCATCTTTTACTTTTGCGAGGAAAATAAATCATACTGAGCGTAAGAATTTCATGATATGTTTGTCTCTTTGTGTATTCCTTTTCTTTTCAATTATCACTTTGCAGTATGTTATTATGTTTTATTTTTTAATATAACGCAGATGTGCTCTAATACTTCCTCCGTTCCATAATAAGTGAAACACTTACTATTTTAGAACGTTTCAAAATAAGTGAAACATACCTTAAATGGAAAAAAGAAAGTGACAAAATGACAAGAGTACCCATCACAAACTTGTGTGGTTTGCTTTTCTCTCTCCTCCTTTTAAGGGTATTTTATGACTTTTTGGCTTTTGAAAGTGATGTTTATTAAATCTTGTGCCCAAACACTATGTTTCACTTATTATGGAACGGAGGAAGTATCAGTTTATCGCACATCTGATGCATGCAATTTAATAGACAAGGTCCTTTAAAAATAAGAGGAGGAAGTAGGACATATGTAAATATATATGTATAACAGGTTTTGGTAGAGCACACTAAATTTCACCAAAAAAAATTAAATTTTGTATATAATAACCGGTGAAGTAAAACTCACTCATTTGCTCTATATGTTAATTCTAAATATCATAAATTTCACCCAAAATTATGTTAAAGTAACTTTTTTATGGAATTTTGATTGATTAAATTTCGTTATACAACGATACATTATTCTATTGTTATATACATACTACTCCCTCTGTTTCTTTTTGTTCTTCTTATTTTGACTTCCATGTTTGTCAATGTACGTCTTTCACCTTAAATATCTTTCATTGTGTATTAGTAAAAAACTATAATGATTAAATATTAATAAAGTACTCATTGAGACGAATCAAACAAGACCTCACATGACTATATATATTTTATCATATGTTGAAAATAATTTAGAAGATTCTCTTCAATTGTGAATAGTGTCAAGATTCTAAACAGAAAGAACAAAATAGAACGGAGGGAGTATTAATTATATCTAGATTGTGAAATAGAAGTACTCATATTAGTACCTTGTTTAATGGCAACTTTAATTCTCCAAAGAACTCTACCTATAACCTTAGCATTAATCTTATCTACATTGATGTGTTTTCTTACTTTTACCACGACCAAAAAAGTTTAATTAATAAATAAAAGTTGATGAAACTAAAGTGCATATTAAATGGAGTGTAGTAAGCTAGGCAGAATTTTTATATAGAAAATGGAAATTGAAGACTGCTTTATTGAAATAAAATGCTCTTTTGTAAACTTTATGGTTGGCTTGGCCAGCTTTAAGATGCAAAATGAGTGCCTATTGATAGAAAAAAAAAGGAGGTGGAATGTTGCTATTGTAGTATTATATTGATACAAACAAAAGCTTTTTCTCCTTCATACAGAAAAAAAGGAAGCTTTTTTTTTTCAGAGATATGACCAACTTTCGTGTCACCGACTGATGTTGGTTGTCTCCTCCAATCTCTTTCAATTTTCTTCTATTGAGGGTATATTAGAGTAGTATCAAATTTCAATAAAGCAAAAATTGGATCCAATTCTTCAACATCCGTTTTCACACTTCTATGGACGTGTAAAACATCTGTCGTGATACTATGTTGTGCTGTTCAATAAACTAGACATTCTTATACAAGTAGTATTATTTGTCATCATTTGAATGTAATGTATTAGGGATCTATAGGAAAACAAGGTTCGCTCTTTTTTTTTTTTTTGACATCCAAAAAATTTGCATTGATTAAAAACTGAAATACAACATAATGCTAATACAAGCAAACAGAAACAACCAAACAGTAACAAGAGCTTTATTAGCTCGTACATACTTTATGAAAAAACAACTAACTATTACATGTCCAATCCAAAAGCAGTTTGACTTGAGCGACGACGGGTGAGGTTGGGATAGATGTCTTGATGAAAAAGACCTGATATGAGAGGGAGTCTGTTGTGATACGAATTTCTGACGATCTTCAAAGAGAGACTGCTGCACTACAGCTAGTAGACTCCAATGTCCACTATGCACTAAATCCCAAGGTTCTTGAAAAGAAACATCCTCCTGGGATTCTATTGATTTACCGAACGATGAAGTCACGTCATTTGGTGACTTCTGACCCTGCTTCGAGGGTACCCTGAGTTTAGTCTCATTGGACTGAAACTCGAAAGAAGTGGAGGTCGAAACTTGCTCCAAATCAAATTGGAGGGCCTCCCACAAGATGCGTTTTATAGGTGTGATGACACCTGAAGCCATCACGAGAAATTGGGGCGAGTTAGATTGATGAACTTCGCCCCACTTATGGATCCGAAGATCCAACCTCACAATCCCAAATCTAGAAGAACGACGCACAACAAATCTGAATTGAGAACCTCCTCTCATCTTAACCAACACTTGAATTCCTAAAGCGGCATAAACCCCACGGCCAACTCCAGATCATAGGCATTATTCAACAGGTTTCCTAGATCTTCCTTTGCCATAGGAAACCAAGAACCTTGCACTGCCCACCGATCACTACTAACAAACACCCAAGCACATTCAAACACAAAAAGGCAAGGGTTATTGGATCTGGAAGATACTGAACTAAAACCGAAACATAAAACGAATATTAAACAACCTAAAAACGCGAATACAAATTTCATATTAGTACTCGACCAAGATGTAAACCGGGGATGGGGAAGGGGAACTTGACAAAACCGGGGAGAGGGGAGGGGAACTCGACCAAGACACGGGAGGGGAACGGGGCTAGGGAACACGGGGAGGAGGAGACTAGAAAAGTCGGACATGAACCGGGGAAGGAGAGACACAAAACACTACGCAGGGGTGGGGGAGGGGAAGACTCGACTGAAACAGGGGAGGGGAACAAAGGACTCGACCGAAACAGGGGCCTCGACGCGACATAAACTGAAGGAGGAGGGGGACTCGACGGAGGAACGTGACCGGGGAGGGGGAGGCCGACGTGGGCGGGGGAAAGCAGCGGGGGAGGGGAAACACAGGACAGGGAACTACCAGACCATAAAACATAAACCTAACAACTAAAAGACGACGGGGGTAGGCTCGCCGCCGACTAGGCTGAGAGTTCAGCCGACGGCGAGCCTGGTAAGGGAGGCTGCTGGTGGGTTTTGTGTTTTAGGGTTTGGGTGGGGAAAACCGCTAGAGAGAGAAGGGCTGGTATCCCAAAAATTAGAGATCCTACGGTTTTTAACAAGGTTCGCTTTGATGGTGGAAAATTGTAGGTTTGTCTGATCTCAAGTACAAATTTTAATATTGTGGGAGGTTGGGGCGTGTTGGGCCTCTAGGTGAATGACCCTGTGCTAGGGTGGCTCAGATGAAATTCTTCTTACCAAGGGGTTCTTAGGTGGCCTTGTGCTAAATCAAGAAAGTTAAGCCCCTAAAAAAAGAAGAAGAGTTGATTTCTGAAAAGGTTTAAAGATATACTTCCTTAAGTATAAGTTATGAGAAGGCGTCTTTCGTGCTAAAAAGTAATAGTTGTTTCGAATTAAGAATTTTGTGACATAGAAAGTTCTCATGTATAGGTGGTAAGCTAGGTCATGTAATCAATATATATAAATATATATAAAGGAGGAACTTTTCGGGAGCATAGGGAGCTCATCAAGATTTCGAGCTCATAGAGCGCGCCACGTAAGATTGACACGTCATCAATTTTTATTTTTATTTTTTTACAAAAATAGAGTTCTACATAGATTTAAATACATATAAGGAGAGTTGGATAAGCGAAAATTAGAGTTTGAATTTGAATCAACAATGTAAATTATTATATTATGTAAATTGTGTATAACTTTTGCTACGTAATTCGGATTATTATAATTTTTGTACCATTGGAGAGCGTTCGAAATATGCTTCGAAATAAGATCCATATACAATATAGTTCTACAACTTATGAAATATAGAGCACCATGTAGAATTGCCATGTCATCAAATTTTTTTTTTTTTTTTTTTTAAAAAAATAGAGTTCTACATAGATTTAAATACATATAAGGTCTTGGATAAGCAGAATTAGAGTTTAGTTTTGAATGAACAACCTAAATTATTATATTATGTAAATTGTGTATAACTTTTGCTAGCTAATTCAGAATATTATAATTTTTGTACCATTGGATAGTGCTCGAAATATGCTTCAAAATAAGATCCAATTACAATATACTTCTACAATTTATGAAATAGAGAGCACCACTTAGGATTGCCATGTCATTAGTTCTTATCTTATATATTTGAAAAAAAAAATAGAATTCTACATATATTTAAATACATAAAAGAGTTTTGGATAGGGGGAAATTAGAGTTGCGTTTTGAATAAACAACCTAAATTATTATATTATGTAAATTGAATTTAACTTTTGCTACCTAATTCAAAACATTATAATTTTTTTACCATTGGAAAGTGCTTGAAATATGCTTCAAAATAGGATCTATTTACCATATAGTTTTACGACTGATAAAAATATATTAAATTAGATGAATTGTAAGACATTATTTAGTATTTTTTTAGATAAATATAATAATAGCTATAAGTATTAAGTATAGTGTATTATATGTGATTATAACATTTGATTATAGGTCCAATTTACAAGGATTAAACATATTATCTTTTAAAACCTCAACCTTACTCAATTGAACCAAAACAATTTAGTATTGCAACAAAATATACTAAGGAAACTTTGTTGATATAATAAAAACTAAAATATATAGCGATAAAGTTACATATATATTAGAGTTTTGGATTATGTAAAAATTAGAGTTTGATTTAAAAAGACAACCATAGAATATTATTGAGAGTTGCACCTAAGCATGTCGTGTTATTCTTTTTAATTTTTAATTTTTTTTTTTTTTTAAAATACTGTTCAATATAGTTATAAATACATATGAGGTATTTTGGATAAGTGAAGATTATTACAGTCTGATTTTGAATAAACAACCTAAATTATTAAACTATGTAAATTGAATATAATTTTTGCTACAAATTCGAAATATTATAATTTTTTTACCAATAGAGAGTGCTCGATATATGCTTCAAAATAAGTTTCATATACAATATAGTTTTACAACTTATGAAAATTTATTTATTTAGATGAAAAATAACGTTTTTTTAAAATACATATAAAAATAACTATAAAAATAGCTAATTATATGTGACAATAGCAATTATATATTTCAAAATCATACTTTTAAAAATTGAGTTATATAAAGATAAAAATACATATCTATAATTTTGAACCTATAGCATACCATGGGGGCATTACATGAAGAATCAAATGAAAGTTTGTCCACGACATTGCAGAGGTATTATGCAATTAACTAATTATCTTATTCCTAGAATATTTATTGTATACATAATTATTTATGTTTGACTTTTCCATATATCTATATGTTAGATCTTATTCTTTTCTCCATGAACTTAATTCTACTAAAACTAATTGGAAAAACAAGGTTGGCGTTTCTAGAATATTTGAGGTCACGGATCATAAAAAAAGGGGGAAGTTTGATAAGTCTTGATATGGTCATGATTGATGAAGAGGTATTTTTTTTCTCTTAAATAGTATTTTCAATTATTAGTAGAGGTTAGTTTTATATTTAATTAATTTTATTCATGATACCATCATTATGATCTTTTTTTTGGTTTTCCTTTCTTCCATTCTATATTCGTTAGTGTTTATGTGTTATATTAAAAGTTGATGTTGTGGATGACACTCATGTTTTACTCTATTCTTTCTATCCTGCATCTACTCCCTCTGTCCCAGAAAGATCTGAACACTTGTTGGGACACGTAGTTTAAGGTAATAAGTTGAAGTGTGGTTATCAAATGTTATTTTATTTAAAAAGTAGATGTGATAGGAGTTGGTGGGTATTTTTTTATTAGAGGAGAGAGAAAGTTGGGTAACTTTTTATTGATAAAAGGTAGAGTGTGGGCCAAAGGATTGTAAAAGAAAGAATATATTAATAGTGGGACCATACCAAAAATGGAAGTGTTTAAACTAATTTGGGACAAACATAAAAGAAAAGTGTTCAGACTATTCTGGGACGGAGGGAGTAATAAATTATTACCCTCTACTTTCTTAAAGTATCATTCGGGCATTCTTCATGTTAAAACTGTGTTAGATATTGTTAGTCATATCAATTATTGGGATACCATTTAATAATTGACTTAGCTACAATATTTAATTGAATATTAAAAAATATAAAATTTATATATCGTAATAACAAATCAATGAATTAAAGTATAATGACAAATACTTTATCCGTTCTTTTTCTATAGCAACAATGGATTTGGACATTGTTTAAGGAAATGAAAAAATGGGTAGTTTAGCATAGAGGTACCCCTTTAATTAACTAGAGTAGGGGATAAGTAAATCCTTAATAAAGTAAATGCAACTTTATGAGGTAATTTGAGTAATTAATGATGGTTTTATTAACATAAAGTAAATACAATATTGTCAACTATAGTTGCTTTTTTTTTAACCAAAAGTGCAGTAATCCCAATAGATGAAACTACATAAAGTGGTAATTGTTGCAATAGAATTAGAACGGAGGAAGTATGTAAATACAATAGTGTTCAAAAATCTCATTTCACAACATCACACAATCAACAATGTTAACCAAAAATTTACAAAAAAATAGAATAAAAAACAACCCGTGCAACACACGGGCTTCAAAACTAGTGTCTAATATTTCGATATAAATGAATACTTATAGTTATAGGTCTCGAACACAAGATCTATGATAAGTAATTCTAAGAATATTTCGTATTCGTATCATACTTATGTGCCGATTTTGATTTTATATATGCTTTAATTCAATATAAATCGAATCATCTAACATAAGGGACTCTACGGGAATTAAGCATTAGTTCGAACCCCTAATTTTTTTTTTTTTTTGAGGGGAAGTTCGAACCCCTAATTGATCGCCATGAATATGCACATTAGGATGGAATTGCAGACAGGAGTTTCGTACAAATGTTTTAGAAAAATTTCTCTCATCTTTCTAGATGCATGCAGCAGATAATACAAAAAGTTTACAACCATTGAGTATGCAACAAGAGCATCCATATTTCATTGGTTTTTCAATTATGAGAGGCCCCAGAAAATAGTTCTTATTTGCAAAAGGATTAAAAATAGAGAAAATTACTGCTTTTTTTTTCATCATTGAAAGGGGATGAATCTTCCTTGAGTTATGCCAATGTTGTGATTATAATGCGCTTTAAGGACATTAACACACGGTTTCTGCTTAAAGTAAAAAAAGCACACAATAAAACTGAGAGGGGAATGTTTCTTTCAGCATGGCTTTCTGAGCAGTATCATGTTTCATGTAATAAATCAAACTAGTTTTCAAACCAGTATAATACAAGAGATAAATGTAAAAATCAAATAGGATTTTTTGATGGGAATAATCCCACCTTTGCCCGATCTCTCCAAAACAGTCCCATCTTTCATAAATTTGGGAAAAATCCCACCTTTGTGGGACATTTGTCAAAAACGGTTTTTTACTGGTCACATGTTCAAAAGGTTACCACCCACCCTTTATTTTTTTTTTTTTTTTAAAAAAAAACCCTCCCACCACCCCTCTCCCACCCCCACTCACAGTAAACCCCCATCCCACCCCCACAGGAAGGCAGCCACCGCCCACCCCAATCTTCGTCTTTGGCCGCCACCACCCCTCTCCCCCCATCGCCTCTCCCCTCGTCTCCCCTCTCTTTTGAATTTCCAGAGTAGGGAGAAAGAGAAAGAAAGGAGAAAGATGAAGAAGAAGAAGGGTGGGGGTATGCCGTGGAAGCGCGCGAGCGGGGGGTTCGTCGGGAAGCGCGGGGGAGGGGGGGTTTGTTGAGGGGGTTTGCAGGGGAGGGGGGTTCGCCGGAAGCGCGAGCGGGGAGGGGGATTTGCGGGGGAGGGGTTTGCGGGGGAAGGAGGTTTTCGGGGAGGGGGTTTTACGGGGTAAGGGGGTTTGCGGGGGAAGGAGGTTTGCGGGGAGGGGGTTTTACTGGGGTAAGGGGGTTTTTGGGGGAGGGGGATTTGCGGGGAGGGGGTTTTACTGGGGTAAGGGGGTTTGCGGGGGAGGGGAGTTTACGGGGGAGGGGGTTTGCGGCGGAGGGGGTTGGGACCGAGGGGGGGTGGGGGCCGGGTTGAGGTGGGGCCGCAAGGTGGGGGTCGGGTTGAGGTGGGGGTGCGGGGGGGGGGGCAGGTGGGGCCGCAAGGTGGGGGCCGCAGGATGAGGTGGTGGGGCCGGGCAGGGGTGGGGGGACCGGGGTTTCTTTGTGGGGTGGGGGTGGGGGTGGGGGTGGGAGTAGGGGTGGGGACTGCAGGGGTGGGGTGGCTAGGTGGTGGTAGTTGTGGAGGAGAAGAAGTAGAGGAGGAAGAAAAGAGAAAACCTACATTTGCAGGTTACCAACAGGTAAGGGTCCATTTTGAGCAGACACACCCTAATGGTGGGATTATTCCCAAATTTACGAAAGGTGGGACTGTTTTGGGAGGATCGCTCAAAGGTGGGATTATTCCCATCAAAAAATCCAATCAAATATATGCTTATGAATTTAAATACTTCCTCGTTTTTTTTTTCTTCCTACTCTCCATCTAATTCCATTCGATAATATTCTTCCTACTTTCTTTTAATTTTTATTTTTGTCTTTGTAAACTTGATTTGGATAGCAAAATGTACTCAACATGTTGAGTCGTCATCATCATTAATATTTATATCTACTAATATATTTGTTTTTTGAAAGACTACGACTTAGAGGTGATCATGGGCCGGGCCGGGCCGCGCCAAAAAAATTTACCCATTGGGCGGGCCGGGCCCAAATCCGGGCCAAAAAATTGTGCCCAAAGCCCGTTATTTCGGGCCGGGTCGAGCGGCTTTTTCGGGCCAAAACGGGCCGGACCAAAATTTAGACTGAAAAGTCTTTTTTGGCTTGTCCAAAGCCCGCCCAAAAAAAAAACCGGGCTGGGCCCGCGGGCCAAAAAAAACTGCCCAAACCCACCCAAAAACCGGGCCGAGTTGGAGTTGATCAGCTCTACTACGACTATATTATTATTGGTAATACAAAAAGCACAATTTAAATATCAATAGGATATACAATATTGCTAGTATTCATGCAATTATAATTGTATTCATAATTAAACTTCATGAAAAACTACTTCAATAAGTTCAATTATTCAGATAAATTTGGAAGAATTTAGGTGAATATTACACGCCCTTATTTAAACTTATTGGAGCTATTATGAACTTATTAAAACTTATTAAACCTAAAAATGATTTTTTATAAGATAAAAATAACGCACCCTAAGTTTAGATAATTTACACTTCATCCGCTCCAATTTTATTGCAACACTTGCATTTTTTTAGTAGTTCTTTAATTAATGCAACATTTCTATACATGGATTCTCACACATGGGACCACTTACACCAAACAATTTTCTCTCTCCTTACTTTAACATAAATATTAGGATTTTTTGTCCCAAACTACCTTAAACTTTCATTTTTTGCGAGAAACTACCTTATAAAAAAATTGTTGTCCCAAACTACCTTACTTTTACCATTTTGTTGTTGACAACTACCTTATGCGGGTTTCCGGCGTTGACTTATGTTTTTTCCGATTTTTTAATGTCACATAATATCACTTGACCTCTTCAAACCCTTTTTTATTTTTTCTCACCCTAATTTCCCCATTTCCCTGTGTGCGCGCTCTCTCTCTCTCATATTTATGTGATATTTTGTACCACCAATCCACCATTAAATTCCTCTTCTATTTTAACTAAAATTGAAACAATCACCCTCCTCAATTTCCACAAGGGTAATTTTGTTTTTCCCACAATTTTAAACTGAAAAAACAAAAGTCAACACTGAAAATCGACATAAGGTAGCTGTCAACAACAAAATTGTAAAGTAAGGTAGTTTAGGACAATAATTTTTTTATAAGGTAGTTTCTCGCAAAAACTTGAAAGTTAAAGGTAGTTTGGGACAAAAAATCCTAAATATTAATACAACACCCCACTTCCAATTTTCTCCTAAGTATCCATGTCAATGGCAAGTGTTGCAATAATTTTGGAGAATAGGAAATAATAATTTTAGCTCAGTCTATTTCAATTGGATTGATAAAATTCTTACCTCACAAAAATCACATAATACTCCTCTTACAATCTTCTTGGGAAAGTAACGGAAAACGTTGTAAGCCAGTCTAAGATAAGCGTGGATTAGAGAAATGCATAATTGGGAAAGTTCTCTTCCAAAATATTTTGCCTACGATTGAAGCATTGAACTATAAGAAACAAAAAGATTAGGATTTGGCAAGGGAAAAAAAGTTCAACATTTGACCACGTCAACCAACTCCTGATAGTTACCAAATTTCTATACAGAAATATTAAGATTATCAACCATACATAATACAGTGATACAAATCCTAACCCACACGTACAAGTTTCATTATCTTACTGAGGCCATGCAATAAATTCTCTCCACGGTAAATTACGCATATTTCGTATGTATAATACACAACCAATCACCTTTATGGAACCACCAAAAAATGTGAGCAGTCAGAACTTACAGTAACCACTTCATCAAGCAATCCCTTCAAGACATACAAGATGTTAGTCTGCGTCCGCTGAAAAGTCAGGCTCTGGTGGTTTAGGCGGTTTTACCAAAACACTTGTACCCCTGGAAAGCCGATTCCGGTGGACCCCACGAAGGGCATTAGCTGCAAATCTCGATGCCAAAATGGTGGCTCCGAGGCTGTATGTAGCTCCACCACTACCACCACTCTTCAATGATGCTTCAGCTTCTTCCTCCTCCTTGCGGCGCTGCTGCTCCATCAATTTCCTCTTCAAATAACGGCGCCAAGCAGCTTGAATGAAGCGAGCAGCCCATGTTCTCCATTGCTGTGAGTAGAACCTGAAGGTATGTTGAACTTGTCTACTGTGAAGGCGCCTAAATTGACTCGCCACAAATTTGAGCTCCTCAGCTTCAAGAGCAAAGGCTTCAACTTCTGTGATGGCTCTCACTGTTCGAGTAGATGACGGGAGGTTAGAACCTGATTTGGGATCTAATGCCCATGTTAAAAGCTCATCTCCACAAAAATCACCCTCTTTTAGAAAACTGCGGTTTAAAAATCCACTTCGCCCACCATCGGTGGTCTCACTCTCAAGGCGACCACGAATAATGAAGAGCATTTCATCAACTGGATCACCTTCCCGAAGGATGTAAGTTTTTTCGGTGTATAAGCTTGGCTTCAAACGCTCACATATAGCATCCAGCAGCCTCTCGTCCATATTATCAAACAAGGGGACCTAAACAAAGGTCAGAGAGGTTGATTAGAATTTTGCGGAAAATACATCAACATCAGTAAATAAAGCAACTGACAGATGAAGAAAAAGGATCTCAAAATAAGTTTAGAAAAACAAAATACAAATGAAATCGCACAAGTTAGTGTCCAATACAGGGACCTACAATGCAGCTGCTATATGGACATCTATAATATCCTTGCCAACAAATTAGACAGAAGAAAAGACCTAACATAAACAAGATGTTTCCCTATATTAGATAAGATACTCTACATATTAATTTTGACGCACACACATTGAATGCATATTTTGGTCCAAATTCCAATACATATTATTTAGCAGAAGAAGCAGCGATGTTGGTATATAGCACCAAACATTGTAACCACCGATTTTATATACCAATTGATTTACTAGACACACAATTCCAACTCAAGCCAGTTGGAAGGCAAACAGATAAATGATGACGTACTCGAACTTATTTTTTATTTTGTATGGTAAGTATTGGAGAATCTCAGAAGTTGTATTACACCATCAGACAATAAGGTATTAGAGTTTCTGACTTCTAACTAGATTCGAGTCAGTACCCTCTATATCACTTCTATATACATTTCTCTACACTCTCAAAGGGAACAACTACCCTCTTCTACAACACGCAACTTCATTTCTTCACAGTAATCCTATTATATACTACTTCGTTAAGCTTGAACAATCAAGGTATAATTTGGAATTACAAAATTAGGTAATTGGATGGAGACGGATGTTATACTGAAATTGATGATCCATATGGATCAAGGTCTGAACAGCAAGCAAAACAACTCATCTGCTACAATTCCAAGGCTGTGAAGCTTAATATGCAAAGTGATTCAGCCTTTTTTTATAAAAGAAAGAAAAAACACCACATAATAAATAAAAAACGAGTGACACATCTAATTCATATGATTGTGAAAATTGTAAGATAAAAAATTGCCTTGAAATCAATTGCTTCCAGTGATTATAAAGTGAATATACTTTTCTTCACAGATGGGCTTTTCATCCTCCATTGAATATTCGCATATAAAATTCGTGCCATCGCCTCTTGATTGCTTGTTTAGCTAGTCCGATTACTTGGTAGTGTGCTTTTTAATAATGTGATACCCAACATGTACCTTAAACCTTCCTACTTCAATTAGGCGTTACTTGTGGATTGCGAAGATATAAAGAAACATCCAATCAAAAAGCTAGGCTTCAAATAAAACTGTTTTCTTTTAACACATTTCATGGTAGCCCTCAAATATATTGGAGACAATTTTACTAGAGGTTTCTAAAACAGGAGAATGTATAATCCACACATAAAAACCCAAACTCTTTCAAAAGCACATGATGTTTGACCTTTTTGGTGTGCACAAGTGCAGATCTACAATTTACAAAATAAGTTATTTCTGGGGTCAATACGATATTTGAAGAGTCGTTTTAAATTATCTGATTTATTAGATCTTGAATTTTGATGAACTTTTTGTTTTCAACAATGCATGGAAAAATAAATTTGTGTAAATGAATCAGGGAAAAACCTATGACTGTACCAACTACCTGAAAAGACCTCATGATAGTTAATATGGGACCTCACCATCCACCAATGCATGGCGTTCTCCGACTCATCGTTATTAATCTAATACTAGCTTGAGATCTCCAAAGAGAAACCATCTTCCAAGAGATATCATTAAATTTTTCACAGGAAGAAGATACTAACTAAATTGGGCTACAAGAAACTTCATAGATTGCTCCTAATGACCTAATATTTTCTAGGACATCTCGTCCTTCTTAACTGACTCTGATGAATCACCCAAACATCTTTCATTGCTGTCTAAAAGTATATGAAACTCCCACCAAAGCAGAGATTACGCAAAACTCAATATCAAATGTCACTGCAAAACTAGAGAACCATGTTGTTCGGAAGAACGAAAAACCCTAATTAATCATGTTTAAGTAACAATATATTAAGGATATAATCAAGCATGTGAATAAACAACATTGGCAAGGAGATTACCCTCCTCACTAATGCAAGACAGAGATGGCGCTTTATGTCCCTTCTCAGATCCTTAGGTAAACTCCTGACCAAGTTCTCTTCATCAACTCCACGTGTTTCTAGCCATTTGTATTGATCATAACGTCTAACACGCTCCCTCAGTTCCTGCGGCAGCAGACGATGGTGCATCCATTGCTCTGAATCACGCCTTTTGACCCTCATCTCTTCAAGACGAATTGTAAGTGATTGAAGATAAGTCTGCAACAAGAGCAGAAAAACAAGTAAAGGAATGAAAAATGTGAAAATTTTATTAGCCAGAGTACCCTTTATGAAAGAGAGAGCATAAAGATTAAACTTAAAGCCGCCCCTCTCTTGAAACCCCCCCCCCCCCCTTCTTCCAGGGAAGAAGAGAATTCATGCAAACATTATAAAAGCACACCACATCAAGTGTTAAAAATGTATTCACAAAAAATCCAATATCTTTTGTATATCATGTTTTACATAACCACCAAAGGCACTGCAAAACAGCACATGTTGACTTGTGTGTGTCGTTCTGTCATATTTTTAAATCAGATCATTTAGGGTCAGGAAATATTCACGTTGACGATATTACAAGTGAGATTATTATATCTCATATCAACACTTCCTCCGTGTTATTTAATATTGACATTTGCTCTTACATATTTGCAAACGCACAACTTTCGAGCATTAATATCTTTAATCATGTACAAGGAAAATTTATTGGAAGTTGATATTTTGAAAACATATACCGAGCAAATCTAATAAATCCCACATGACCATGTTTCTCCTTACGTATAAGTCAAAATGGTAGAACTAAGAAATAAGGAGAAAATAAACGATTGGAAGAATACAAGACCAAATCAGATTTTAGTTCAGAACCTTCAGGTCCGTATTTACTGGATCATTTGGATCCGACGGCCTTTTCTCGACTTTTGTTGCGCTTTGCTAAGCACAACCAATTTCTGATAATTCTTTTTCAAATTTCATATTTGTATTCCAGAATCTTCTGCAGTTCAAGTTTGGCTTAGGATCAGGTCCTCCTCCATCTGGCTTAAGAAAATGGCTTTGGTATATGAATGGCTCAGGTCATTTACATATATTGGTCTATGGACAATTAGATAATGAGTTACCAGATCTTGTTAGAATTTGATCTATTTCCCATTTTATAATTGAATTATTGGCATGTGCACATTTTTCTGGGTCAGTAAGCCTGGTTTTCAATCTCAGATTTGGTAGCGGTCGCAGTAGTGGCCACAAAACCACTTTCACGAGCAATGCAGAAGGTTTGCAGCAGTTCTGGCCTTATATATAGGTAGCAATAAGCACAAGGACTTTTACAATCTTAGTTTTAAAAGGAGCGAGGCGCACCGAGGTGCAAGGCGAAGGCACACACATCCCGTGGGCAAGGCGAAGGCGCACGCATCCCGTAGGCAAGGCGAAGGCGCATGCATCCCGTAGGCGAGGCGCATCTTTGGTGCCGAAGAACTTAGAAATAAAAATAAAAGCATTGTAATTCCTAAAACAGCATAAATATTATAAAATTCATATAGTGAATTTTATAGAGATATAGTGAACTTATATACAATATAGTGGATTTTATTAACGGAAAACATATAGTGAAATTATATGCAATATAGTGGAGGATTTAATTTTAATGTTTTAACATGCATGAATATATAGGTTGTGTAGTATATATATCGTGACACGTGCTTTAACATATAGAAAGATGTAATTTCTGCATGATATAATGAGTGTCTAAATGATAAAGTGAGTTTCTGCATGATATAGTGAGATTCTGAATGATATAGTGGATTGTTAAGAAATGCAATTTCTGCATGATCGTATGTTTCTGAATGATATAGTGAGTTTTTGAATGATAAAGTGAATTGTTCAAAAATGATGTAGTTTCTGCATAATATAGTATGTTTCTGAATGATATAGTGAGTTTCTGCATGATATAGTGGAATTCTGAATGATATAGTGGATTGTTCAGAAATGATATAGTGTTTTTGGCCTGGTGCACACTAATGTTAACGTGAACCGAGTCCATGCAAGTGACATTGTAAATATTATATTAAAGACCCATAAAAGGATATAAGAAAATATCATTGCTAGAATACCACACCAAGTCAATATGGATACTAAGTGCTTGTTTGGTTGCAATGGGAATTATTTTCCCATAGAAATTTAAAATTTGTGGGACATTTAATTCCCTTATAAAATTCCTAAGAATTAGTCTTAGTTGTTTGGTAGTCATAAGGAAAGTTCTAATTCATAGGAATTTATGTAGGAATTGTGAGTGACCAAGGGGACGGTAGGTAAATCAATTCCTACATTTTGTGGGAATTTCAAATTCCCATGAATTTTCATTGCCCCCATTTTCCCCACTTTATGTCAACCAAACAACTACCCAAATCTAAAAATCATGGGAATTTCTATTGCCTACATAATTTTTTGTATACCAAACAACCACTAAGTAGAAAGAAAAACAAACTTTTCATGATTCTCAATCAACAAGCTACAATTCAAATCATTCTTGAAAAGAAAAAAAAGCTACAATCTAAATGATATTCCAAAAACTAATTAATGTGGGAACAATATAAAATATAGTAATAATATAGTCGCTGCCTCTACAAAAAAAAAAAAAAGTAGCTATTGTTTTTCATTTCAAAAAAATGTTAAAACATAATAAAATTTGCTTAATTCACTGCCGAATTGCCTCATACAGTCCTCTACTAGAGATAAAGTGAGAGAGAAGAAAGAAAGAGGAAGAAAAAAGAAAAAAATAAGAAGAAAACAGAAGAGAGAAGAAGAGAAGAAGAAAGAATAAGAAGAAACAAAATAAAGAAGGAGAGATGAAATAAAGAAAGAAGAAAAAGACAGAAAGAATGAACAAAGAAGAAGAGACGAAATAAAGAAAGAAGAAAAAGACAGAAAGAATGAAGAAAGACGAAGAAGAGAAACTTACCCCCGAGGAGACAGAGAGAAGATGGCGACCACCGGCGAGGCGGCGGCAGACGACAACCAGCCATACAACCACCGCGAGAAGCAGCGACAACATGATACCCGTTCTAGGGTTTTCAGTTTCTAGAGGAAAGAGGCAGGGTCGAGCAAAAATACCTGTTCGAAACCCTAAAAACGTGGAAATATTTTTAAAAAAAAGGGAAGGTGGCCTCCAGCGCGCCTCACCCCAAAGGCGAACGCCTCCTGCGCCTCGCGCCTCTTCAACAGGCGCAAAAAGCCAGCGCCTCTGTGCGCCTATCGTTGCTCGCCTCGTCTGGGTCGTTCGAGGCGTTTTTCTCGTCGCCCGAGCTCGCCTTGGGAGCGCTTTTTAACACTAAGTTTACAATGCAGTTGGGACGTGGTAATGCGGCCAAGATTTAATACCATGTCACTAAGGATTTGGAAGAATAATTAATATCAGAATTAGAAAAGGATTTGCTGAAATTATTACATCCATTGACATCCGAGTTAACTATCAAACGTCCAGATGTTGGCATGATCAGAATAACGAATCCTAGAAAATAGAGACGGTGCCTGTTCATACTTCATTAAGTTAAAGAGCTTGATGATAGAGTAATTTAGAAAGCAGAAATGTCATCAAGAGATAACTGAGTCAACAATGAGAACAAAGTACTTGTTCATTAAATATTCAGTAACACCTTGATTATTAGCAAAGAAATGAGCTTGCTTCTGTTCATTATAAGCTTGTTCAAAGAAGTGTATACTTCAAACCAAAAGCCCATAGCATATCATCTTCTACTGGGTATTGACATGTTACAGTTTGAGAAACTGGAAAATGCAAAGGATCATACAAATTGATACCTAAGCAGCTAAGTTAAGCTACATGATTATTTACAGAACAAGTCAAAAATCAAAGTTCAAATACATGTGAATCAAATAAGAAGGGGCCAAACAAATCCAAAGTTAAATGAATCAAAATTTGATAGATTCTTGAACTTGGTCATCGCTCAAGCTTGGGTCAGGCTTGACAATTTACATGAGCTTAAACATCTTTGTTACTCATATCGTCTTGGCTCATTTGCATTTTTGGTAAAAATTGTAAATAATTAATTTAGCACAAGCAGTAGATAACTTTAGACCAAGGCAATTATCTTTCATTGAAGAATTATTCATATATTTATAACATGACAGACTATAAGCATGGAGAACAAGGCATCACAAGAGCTTCCTAACATGCAGTTAGTTATAGTATATGTTAAGTTATAGTTGTATACCTGCATATTACCAATCAAAAGTGCAAATAGGATAAGCCCAAATATGGCCAGCGCGATGGAAAATATCACCTCTCCCGGATAGGTACTGGTTTGAAGTCCCTGTCCCAGTGTACTGGAGCATACAGAAAAAACACACCATGAAAAGAATGTTTCATATATCAAAAACTTTTGAGTATTGTTTGTCAATCATTCTTACATGATGAGCCAGAAATAAGTCGAATGATAAACAAAGAAACTTGCTTCAGACATAATTGAAAGTACAATTATTTTAGGTATGAAGTTGGCAGGTCATTCAACAGTCATGGAGTATATAAGGATATCTGTACATGAATCTTGATAATTAATTATCATAAATATAGTGATGCAAACATGATGACAGATGAAGCCATTATTGTAGACACGTAGATTACGCCTAGTTGATATTCTAGTAACATGACTTTCCAAGACTTTATTCACCACAAAGGTGACTGCAGACACATGGATTTATCATATAAAAAATTCTTTTTATCCTTGCAGTCAAAACAAAAAAATCAGATGGTCTCACTTGGATTGGCCGTTGGCATACATATTATCGTTTTGTTTGTTTTGCAGGGCCTCCTGTTCTCTAGACTGTCTACCTAGTACCAATTCCCCTATTAAAGTTTTGCAGAAAATCCACATAGTTCCCCTTATTACTGGGATGTTCTTCTGCAAAAGAATTCACCACATGATCTTATAGCTAAATTTCTTTCGTTCTTTATTAATACTTTTATCCTTATTAAAAAAAATTCTCTTCTGCCATTGTCTGATACATTAGTGAAGCATTTTCTCATTCTTCTCATTCCTTGATCATCACAAATATCAAATGATTTAAATCACCAACATGATCTTACAGCTCAAATCCTTTCCTTCTTTATTAATACTTTTTCCGTATTGAAAATCATTGCCATTGTCTGATACATTAATGAAAATTCTTCTCATTCCTCAATCATAAATAAAAAAATCAAATGATCCAAATCACCAACCACCAACACCCTATACTCTCTCCGTCAGGAACAATTCTGAAATGACCCCCATGCATGGAAAGTGGAAACCCATGAACAACCCTAGAATCTTGACAAAAAACAAGTACAGATGCATATCCAGCAGAATCCATTTTCGGTCACCAGCTATGCCTCTAAGGACTGTGGCCTTCACATATTTTGCATTATTTTATTGCACACTTAAATTAGTCTTAAACTACTGCAGAATGAAATTCATCTGCTCCAAGCAATGTGCAATTGTGGCCTTCACATACTTTGCATTGTTTTAATGCACACCTCAATTGAAGAAGTACTCCGGAATCCAGATTAGGTTTCATCCTCTAAAAATGCTATTTAAAAGGGAATTTTGATAAAAAGAGTAGCTAAACACCAATTGAACAGTAAAAACACAATTTGAGTTATATCTGACTTCAAAAAATAGAGAAGATTGGTGGGAAAAGAAACTAAATTCCACAGTTTGGAGAAGAGAGATAGAGGTCAAATACATCGAAACCAAGAAAACTTGATAGGTTTTACCTCAAAAGATAATTAAAATTTTCATTTGTTTTCAGAGTAAGATTAGAAAGGATTAACATAATTGAAGTCAAAATAGATACCTCTTTAGGCAACCATGGTTTAGGCATGAAGCATTGATTTGATAGTAAGGCATTGAAAAAGAACTTGAGGAGGGCACAGCGGGTGTAACAAAGCAGATCCACCCAAATTCTCCATAAGAAAATGACACAACTTAGGATTGAGATTTCTCTGTATATTGCTCCAGAGAAAAGCTAAGTAGTAAATATAGCCTATTGCTCAAATATATTTCATACATCAATTATGTTTATCCCCAAGAGGTAAAGTAACAAGAATACTCAGCGATGTTTAAGAAAACAAATATCCACAAAAAGAAAAAATCATTTCAGCAAATCCTCCAATAAAGTGCAGATATGATAATGAGGACGACATATGAGCATATGAAAGTTTCTCCACAGTTCAAGTAGAGCCATGTGATAACAGAAAATAAACTGAGGCCATTCTCACCCCATAGTTACCTTAAGTTTTGTAGCCCCCACCATAAGCAGTAACAGTACTTAGATATAAAGCTACTTGATGAGAAAATGCCAGATGTCAAAGCCTGTCCAAAGATTCCAAAGTCGAACTCATCATTATCTTCACTTCCAGAGCAAGTGGTATTAAAAAGTGAAACACTCATATTGCTCCAGATTTCATAGCCTTGTGATTGCTGATTGTCACAATACAAGAAATTTGTAGTGCAATCTTCCTTGTTGTCAGAACAAACATTCTGCCAACAAGCATCATTACGCTCCATGCCTAGAAGATACCATAAAGCCCCAACCATCTGTAACATTTCCATTCAAAAATAGTCCAAGTTAACCTCGTAGTCACGGTTAACTGCAGGATAAAAAGGGAAACGACATGAAGATAGATACTTGAAGTTGAAGTACAAAGCATTTCACGTCTTAATTATCATTATGCCCATCAAATGAGGCTAATTGCATCTGGTCATTACTCATTATCTCAGTAAAACTTGGAACTTAATATATTTGGGGAAACCATCTTAACAATTGTTTAGAACTTAAAAAGGCCGGACAGTGTTTGCTGGTCTTTGCTGTGAATGATAAAAACAAAAAAAATCTACATGTCGATGATCAAAAGTAATATATATATGACCATGATGTTCTGTTTTAGAGCCTAATTTCTTTCTGCATATGTGGTTAGAATAATGACTTTCGCTATGTTACTCGGACTCTTCATTTCACCTCAAGTAGACAATCCATATCGGATCCTCGACACTCAGACATGGGTGGGACACTGACGCTTCATTTTATTTAAAGTAAGACCATCACAAGTTATTAATAACAGTGTGCCACCATGGCTGTTTTGTAAAGGGTTTGGAGCTTGCCGAACCGACATCGCCCATGTTGTCAATGGCCGTTATTTATTTAAAAAATATGACCATTACAAGTTATTAATAACAGTACATCTGTACATGTAATAACTTCATGAGATGCTCAACAGGACTTGTCTCAAGTCAACACATAACACAGTCATGAACTACTTATATTTTCATACATGAAAAATTTGGGCAGAGGTATTCATGACTTATGTGAAAAGCAACTCAAGAGATGTACCTCCTTTGTGTCAATAAGCAATCTAAAGGCAGATCAGTATGAAGTCTACACTACATGAAACTAAGGAAATTTCATAATACTTACCAAATCATACAGGATTACAATGGATAAAATCAGAGTAATTAGCAACATGCCACTACAGCCCTCATAGGAGAAAAAACAGTGAAAAATATTTTTAATATCACGAAACCTAGAAAAAAAGACTCATTTCCTCCACATTTGAAAATACCTAGCAGTTTCCTGTAATCTATATTACCTACACTTGGACATGGGTAGTGGTCCTGTTGGATGCAGGTAGACATCCGAGAGTATGACTTGCCATGGCTCAAAAGTCAGGACAGAAGGACGCTGTTCTATGTTCGGACAATGGTGCAAGGAAATTGATATAATATACAGATTTAATCAAAAATAACTTAAGTTAAAAGATTATCCAAACTAAATATATTAAAATACCCCCCCCCCAAGGCCCAAGCCCAATAAGATACTCAATATCAATGATGTAAATCCCTTTAGATCCACACACACACACACATCTATCACTTTAACAGAATAACGAGGTCCCCTAAATCTGAGCTGCTAAAATAATAGAGGGAGCGAGATTGCCACTCCATGGTTTGCCTAAACAGTAGGTCTACTCCATATGAGTAGTGGCACTCTTCTAAACCTCTCTTCTTGGCCATGTCAGCCTCTCTTATCAGCAGTCCTATTGTCATGAAGTGTCCAGCTGCAAGGTCAAGTGTTGAATACAAATTCAACTCTCATATCTTTGTCAAGGGGTGACAACACAGATGCGGCTGCAAAAATGTCTAGTACGAGTATGCGTCAATCATTTGGTACGTGGTCATAAACTACAAAATAGAAGAACACGTGCGCATAGTCTTACTTCAAATGTCACATGTGAGCGTCCTTCATAATAATCCCACTACAAATTAAGCAATTTCTTCATCGACTTCTATAATGACTCAATTATACACCTCTAGATGGTCATAAATTTAAATAAAAATTGATTATAGGTAGAGGAGAGGCATTAAATGCACATTCACATGGGACTTTCATGTCAACTTACATCTAAACACACTTACTCCTTCCTCAACTTACGAATTTATACCAAATGGATGGTATGGCATAGAAAACATTCTTCTAGTAAACAAGAACTTGAAATGGAAATAATAACATTCCTAATAGGTACTATAACTCCTCAGACACTTTCTATAAGCAGTTACTTACATGGCTACAGAGCATATAGAGAAGCAGATAGTATGCTGCACCAGCCCACGCAGTTTCCGCAAAGACACCTGACGTCCTTTTTAGTTCAGAAAAGAGAGGAATAATTCTGACAATTCTGGGGATATACTGAATCAAGACTATGAAAAGCAAGGCCTGTTTGGTTGCATATACATCAGAGCCTTTCATCCTTTGTAGATACCTCCAGATAACAATCTGCAAAATGAATCCAAAAGAAGGGAAGCAAAATAGAGAAGAAAAGACAGAAATTAGTCAAAACATGCTTAATCGTGACACCGATGAAATCAATCAAATTCAATGCAATTTATTTATTTGTTAAAACGGTGTCACAATAAGACAATAATCAGGTACCAGAACACTGATAGAAAGACACTCACTTAAACATCAGTTATTCACTTCTCAGCAATCAGCATAATTGTAAAAAGAAAAACAGAAACATACACCAAAACACAGCAGATAAATTGTTCGGAAGAACAAAGTTGCTTTTTCTAAAAAGTGGCACTATAAAGCAGATGATGTGATCGTCAAAAAAAAAAAGAGGAATGCAGATCCAGGACCAGTTGATAGTAGAAGACTGAACATCATCAGTTGAATTCAACCACGTACAAGTATGAAAAAGAGTGAGTATCATTGGAGGATTCTTCTTGTAGAAAGTCTGTCATCTAAATCCATTTCTAGTCACACTTTTCATTTGGAAGTTTAAGTTTTAAAAGAGGAGAAATCTATACCCTTAAGCAATTCTGCATACATTTGATACTGATAAATTGCAGGCCCATGACCAAACATAGAAATGGAAGAAGAAGATGCATTCTTGTGAACTCCAAAGAGTGTTGTTCTTATGTGGCAAACTAGCTGAGATTAAGAATGGCCACACAGACTTCTGCAGCTGCCCTCTTGGACAGCTTCATCACAAGGTAATGAGATAGTGTGTCTTAGGAGGCAGAAGGAGCATAATATCCTTTATTTCTTTGGTGTAGTAAATTGATTTTGACAGGAAAAAGGAGTGTAATATCTTATAACTACTACATGCTCGGCCATTTGAAGGTGCTGTGCCATATTAAAGAGTACATGTTTTGTTCTGATTCGTGGTACAGATAATGAGGATGCAGATTTTTTTTTCCTGTCACAAACTAGGTACATTATGACAATATATGCATAAGGTAGTAGGCTATCCCCTCCCTTTTGTAAATAAAAGACCCTCTAGATTTATTATGATGTAATTCTTTATTACCAATCAAAAGAGAAGGAAACAAACAAGGGTGTCAATGTAGGGATTCTCGTCTCACATAATATAAGAGAGTTGAAAGGGGCCTTCAAGCACACACACACACACACACACACACACACACATATATATATATATATATATATAACAAGTGCACAAAGCAATGTAGCGACATGCAAATAATATAGGAGAACTGATATCAAACCTGTGGTAAGGGCAGCACAGCAAGAAAATCAACAAAAAAGTAGCCCAGAAGGTATCGCTTTGCAATCTGAGCAGGATCAATGACAAGTTCACCCCGTCCAAAAACTCGAGATGATGGAGCAATATATGCAGTTCGAAACTGAAGAGCCATGCGGATGAGGTAAAAAACATCTATTATTGTGCGTACTGTAGTGGCTGCAATTGCTAACTTCCGGTCTATCCCCAGACAGTTTAATTTCGGATTGACAATTGGAAGATAAAAGAAAAAAGGATCCACAGAAACGGACAAAATACATGATACCACAAATAGTTTATTCCAAAGTAGTAGAAATTTGTCTTGTGGATCAAAAATCTTTTTCTCAGAGACTTTTAAATCCTCAGGAAACACTGCACGAGAAACCCCAAATCTAAGTGATCTGCCAATTGAACGAAGTCCTTCAGAACCTTTCATTCTTGCTCTCTTAAAGGAATTAGATGGGGTATTAATCGCATAATTAGTATTAGCACAATTAAGCCCCTCAATACCGAATCGCCATTTGTTCACTCCAGTGGAATCAGGAGACTGTGACACTGTAGAATCCAAGTCATCCAACCTACAGCAATAAAAAAACAAAACAAAGGAGCAGTTGGACGCATAGTACTTATATCCACATAAAGAGCACTAAAACTTGTCCTCGTCAATCAACAGGCAAGGTAAAATAATACTGGAACAACAATTTGTCTGTGATCGTGTGTCATATATAGTTACTCATGATATAGTATATTAGCCCAATATATAAATTAATCTAATTACCCAAAACAAAATAGTGCAATCAAGCATTATATAACTGTCAAATTTCCAATCTCTTTTTCCCCTTCAGCGTTAATTTTCTGTAAAACTGTGCAGTCAGGCAACTTTAATAAGCAGTCATGTTCAATTCTTTGCAAAAGTTCCATCAGTCAAGCAAATAGAACCAATAACTCTAATCAAAGAGATAGTAAACAATAATTCTGTAGTAAGTTCCTCAAGCAAAAAGTTCAAGATCAATCATTGCTCAACATTTCAAATTTGCCAGAAAAAATATACTTGTAAGTGAAACAGTGGTGAGTATACAGCAATGCAAAAAGTTCAAACATTAATCAGGGTTCACTATTTTTCCCCTTCACCACATTATAACAGATGCTCTTATAAGATTTTATACAAATATCCCAAGTCTCAGCCTCCTCATCATAAGGTTATGCATACGCATTAACTTTGCAGAGTGGAGTAACAAGTAACAGATTAATACTCCTCAATTGAATTAAGCAAGAAGGTCAAAGAGGAGTACTACACAAAGATTTAAGAACATGGCTCCCATTGGAAAGCTATGATTCCATGTGAAATGGAATTGCACGCACTTAAAGACAATACTATTCACTTGGAGAATAAATAAATTCATAACCTAACGTAGCAGAGCAGCAAGTGCGACTTCTTCCAAATTTAGACATTGCCAAGATCATAGAATATGAACTAACTTATCACTTATGCCCTTCTTATATTGTTTTTCTTATACTTAGATAATCACAGTCACTTTAATCCGAGTTCCCTCACGGCATCAACTACATGCAGCATTTTGCACCCCTCCCCCAACACAACCAAAAAATTGGTTGGTCTAGTACTATGGAGATCAAATAACCTCAAAATCATCACAGTACAGCAACTAGGAAGAGATAAAGGTGACAAAGAATTTCTACCTGACAAACTTGTCCTTCTGACCATAACCACAATCGAACATCATTGGTAGTCAGATACATGTATAAAAACTCTACCAACAAAGAAATAGCAATAAATTAGTATAACTAAAATGGACCAAAAAAACTAAAACTATATTCATGATCATACATACAAACAATCCAATTTTTATTAATTTTTTAAAATATTAACCTCCAAAAACACATAACATATCCACCCTTAAATCTTCATAAAAATATAAACAAAACAAAAACCCATATAATATCTAATGCTAAAACAAACAACAATTAGAAGGATCCATGAAGTACCCATAAATATCCGATCTAGATCAGAAACTGGGGTGACCCAGAAAAATAATTTCTTTATTAAAAAAAAAAACTGACCTTAAATTGAAGGGGGGAAAAAAAAAGCAGAAAACAAGCAAAACATGAGGAAGAGATAAGATTGAACCTTTATTTTTTTCCTGGGTAGTTGCAATCTCGTGAAGTCTGAGACTTTAGAAGTTGAATTAAGAGTTTTCAGACAAGTTGACCAAAAGTTTAGGTGGGTTATGAAAATTGAAAATTGAAAATTGACAGATAGTAAAGCAGAAATGGAGGGAGAAGAAGTGCGGTCAACGGAGAGAGAAATGAGGAGATAGGCGATGAAGAGAAGAGAAGAGAAGCTTGAATTTTTGCGGAGGAGTAAAGGGGATGCCGGCCGCCGGCGCGTAGACTGGGTATACAACCGTTTACTAAGAAGGACTATTCTTTTTATCTCTGGAAATATGAGAGACCAATTATCACTTTTCCATTCATTGGACAAAAATGCTACTCCGTGATGTCCTCCAAAATGAAATTTTGTTTGGCACTATTTTGAATTTCTTTTTTTTTTGTTCTAATTTGTAAGGAAAAAAAAATAGAGCACGTTGTAAGTTTTTTTTTTTTTGAAAAATAAAATAAAATATCAGTTTATGATGTAGATAACACGGTTCCACTTTTGCATTATTTACACACTCTTCTTTGACCGTGTTTTCTAATTTTTACGTACGGAAGATATATTACCTCATTTTCTTAATAAATGGATCATATTGACTTTTTACACCATTTGGATATCAACTTTGACCATCTTCAGTTACTAATTCATAAAGCTAAATGTCATAATTTAAATTGTTGGTAGATTAATCTCAATGTATATTTTCAATATATTATTTTTTAATGATTTTTAATAATATATAATTGAAGATATAATTGATGGTTAAAGATGTGCATTGGCAAGTTTGCCCAATGAATATGATGCATCTATTAAGAAACAAAGGAAGTATACTTTTAGAATAACCACTATTTTGTAACTTTTACATGTAAGAGCAGCTCCAGCGGAGTATAATAAGTCCCAACTTGCAAATATCAAAGAGTTGGAGCTAGTAGCTTTGTTGTTGGAGTGAAAGGAAGCTTGTTGCTTTGGGAAGTCAAGTAGCTCCACAAAGCTACTTGCTTTGTTCTACTCTTTGTGGGCTCCACTTCCACTTTTCACTTTCTTTGTATGTTATAGCATTTATGTGATGACATGTAGGACCTACAAAAACTACAAGTGGTTGTAGTTTTCCATTGGGAGATGTTGTAGCTTGGGAATGTTGTAGTTTGGAAATCTGATGTGGCACACAAAGCTACAAGTGATTGTAGCTTGCCATTGTAGTTGCTCTAAGGATCTAAAGATATTAAAAGTTAAAGTTATGTGTTAGCAAGCATGCTTGAAGAAGTGTGTCAAGTATTTTGAAACAGATAAAATATATATATGAGTATAAAACATACATTTATTAGTTTATGCATATCTTTTATCAACTTATCTACATTTTTTATCAGTTTATCTGTATATTTATCATTCTGTATTTTGTACCTTATCATATTAGCTTATGCATTATTGGTATCAATTTATGCATATTGTTTGGTGTTTACTACCTCTTTTCAAATTTACTTGCAAGTTGTAATATTAGGATTTTTTTCAAATTTACTTGCAACATTGGGGATTTTCAAGCCTCCCAATGCACAATTTTAACCATTGATATCTTCTATTATATACTCCCTCCGTCACCCCAAAGGTTTTCCCATTTCTCCTTTTCATGCTTCTCAATGCACGTTTTGTATCATTAATATCTTTAAAAATATGAGTAAAAATTATAAAAACTAATTTTCGTATAATGTACTCATTAGACAAATCAAACAAGACTCCACATGATTATTTTTTTCTTATATATTGGAAAAAATTTAGAAAATTCTTTCTACTTATGAATAGTGCCAAGATTACAAATGTAAATTGCTCTGAGGAACGTAGTTGATATTTTGAAAGTATATATCAAGACAAATCTAACAAGACCGCCACATGATTATGTTTACCCTTATATTTAAATCATACTATAGATGGTCAAAGTGGAGTGTATGAATAGTGTAAAAGTCCATTTGTTGCAAAAATTAGTTTATGCACGTTGTTTATCAGTTTATAAATTTTTTTATTAAGTCTATGCATATTTATACATCTTATTCAATATTCATGGTATCAATTTATGCATCTTCTTCATGGTATGACCGATTATTTCGTTTTTAGCGGTCAAGTACTATCAATATATACTAGGGCTGTGAAAAACTAACCCAACCCGTTTACCGAACCCGAACCTGACCTGAAATAAGCGGGTTTGGGTTGAGATTTTTGAGCCATATAAGTAAATGGGTTGACACGACTTACCCATTTAATTAAATGGGTTAGGTTAAGGTTGACATTTTCAACCCGAAATTAACTTGATTTGACCTGTTTAACTCATTAAAATATAAATTTCCTAAAAAGTTGTGTTAAAGTTGGTGAAAATTTTAAAAATACTAATTGTAGAACACAAAAATTGAAAAGAAAATCTAATCATGCATACTTTTATGTGAATTTATTGTTGAAAACTAATAAATTTTAATAAAAATTTAATAGTAATAAATATGTAAATGGGTTAAACGAGTTATATGGGTAACCCGTTTAATAAACAGGTCGGGTCAAGGTTGAGTTTTGCAACCCGTTTAATAAACGGGTTAGGTTTGGGTTGAGACATGTTCAACTAGTTTATTATTAACCCGAACCCGAACACGACCCAACTTGATCTGTTAATCAGCCCTAATATATACAACTACTATTTTTAACTCACTAATACTGATCTTAGATTAGTTGTGGTTTGAGAACTTTACATGACATATTCATATGATATAGTCTACTTGGCTTGTGTTTAAGATGGAGTACACTATTAAATAAAGGAATTCTTTCATTCACCGTTTCTCAATTCTAAATTTCACGAGAATCTTAAGTGCCTATTTGGAAGAAAAATTTAAAGTATAATCGTGAATATATAGTTGATAAAAAAAATTGTTGTAATCACCAATAAGCTACTATTGAAAGTCAAAACATCCTTTAGTTTATGAAAAAAAATATTCTTCGGGTTTGTCGCTGGAAATACCGAAGTATGCCTTCAAATTATAGATGAAAGACATGAAATTCCCACATCAAACAAGAAATAACATGTTGTTTCTTGAGGGTACATGTATTTGTACTTTTTGTTTTTTTAATAGTAAGGAAAAAGGAAATATAAGGAGACCCTCCTCTCGAGGGGAACTCCTGATGTGTCATTTACGAGGATAGAGTATAAGCCATGATTTTCCGGATCTAAAAAAAAAGACTTTTCACATATATGCTCTATAAACCCGAATACTTGCGAATTCTCTCAAAACTATCACATTTTCATATTTACAAACACACAAACATATATTTACAAACACACAAACATATATTTACAAACCTACAAATATATACTTGGACCGGTCTTTACAAGTGTTCGTTGAAAAGCTTCTCGATTGCTCTTCCTGAAGGTAGTTATTCCCTCAGACCCAAGCCACACTGGTATATTCCCGAGGGTCCTTGTAATATCCCGGAAATTTAAGCTTGATTAACATTAATAATAAATTGTCTAAAATTAGTAAATTTATTTAATCACTTCTCTAATATATCTGAAATATAATAAAATCAAGTATTTAATAGAATAAGCTAAGTTAGATTTGTAATATATTAAAAGAAAGTATGAAAGGTTGCTAATTTTAGTAAATACAAAAGAATTAGCAAATTTCTAAAAATGGAAAATCACCATCCACACAACTCATCTTCTTCTTCAAGCTCCATGTCCTTGCTCCCCAAAGCTTCTAGAAGGCCTTGCTCAACAAGTATACTTCACCATTAAGCCTACATTAGTTTAAGTGAGTTTTGTTCCTAAAATTACTATAAATAGCAAGTCAAGTTCACTATTCATCTCCACCCAAAAATCAGATATTTCATACACTACTACTACCACCCAACCTCCTGTTTTTCCAGCCACCCTCCGACCACCACCTGTCGGCCGCCCTTTCTGCGGCCAGTCTCGCACCACCTTCCAGCCCACGCCTACAACCAGCACCACCTCCCTTCTTCCTCCCTCACTTGCGTTCTTTCCTCCCTCCTGCCTCGCTGCTCCCCCTCTCCCCCTGATTTCTCTCTCCTCCTCGGCCCCACCTGGCCTGCTGCTGCTGCCGCCGTCGTGCCATCGCCGCACCACCTGGAACCCGCCGGAGCTCCGACCACCGCACCCCCCTTCGCTGCTTTGTGTTTACAACCCAGTACAGTAAGTTATACACTTTCCCTCCTATTCTTTGTTTTGGAAATTTATTAGCAAGTCATTAGTTTAGGCTTAGTAATTAATTTACTTGATCAATTTTATAATACTAGTAGATGGGCTACTAGGTTAATTAACTAAACTACTTGAGCTTGACATCTTCATTTGTAGTTGAAATTCATATTAGCTAATAAACTTATTTATGAATAATTGTACTTCTAATCTTGCAAGTTGATTAATAAACCAAGTTGATTGAACTTAGCTAATTAAACTTAATGCTAGAAGGTTCATTCTACTTCATGAAATAATCATACAACCTAATTATAGTTTAAAATAGATTATGACATAATCACTATAATTACACCTTTATTATATAAAGGGTGTCTTTGGTTAATTAAGTTATAGTTTCATGCTTACTATTTATAACTTAAATATATCGATTATAAAGTAATACTAATTAAGTACACTTGGACTATAAGTATAATGCTAGTAAGTTTATTCTAAGTAATGAGTACTTGTAGTTCCACTTTTTAGCTTAATGATATGAATATCACTTTTTAAGTTGTAAATTAAGTAAGTCACTAATACATGGGCATTAACTAGTAGGAAATATCACTAGTACAAGTTAGAGTTTGACAATTAGTTAGATAATCACTTTAGTATTAAAAGTATAATATGAAAGTTCTATAATCACACCTTCAAGTCATTAAACATGAAATTTTCATGGAACTTATAACTAGTGTTTCTTAGTATTTAATTTGGACTTAGAACTAATATTGAATGTGTCATCTAGAACCTTTTAATAAATTTAGTCTAGTCATGAATTATAGTTTAAGTACTAAATAATGATAATGAGATTCCATAACCATTAATTTCATAAACTCTCTAGTAGTAATTCATAGGCACATGATGGAAATGGATCGTAGAACTTGAAATCTAGAATAAAATATTAATAAGTCATACTTTATTAATTCTTGAATAGATTATAGAGGAAAAGGAATATTACAAGCCTCCCCCGGCTATCAAGTATAATAATCGCGACTCGAGTTAACGTCTACTGCTAACACCCGCACTCCCCTTCCAACTATATTTATGACGCTTTTATATAATATTTTGATGATATGTATTTATGGATTGCGGGATATGAAATGTTTTGCTAAATGATGTTTATGATGATATGACGATAAGTTGGTTTTCGTGATGCATAAGAGATGTGTTTATGACATAAATGTAAAAATCACGAAACATGATAAAAGAAAGTGAAAGACGATTCTTGGCAGTACTTTATGGGCACCGCAAGTGTCACCTTTGTTATGACCGCCTTTCGGATATATGATACGGGCACCGCAAGTGTCACCTTTGTTGTGACCGCCTTTTTTATTAATGTTATGGGCACCGCAAGTGTCACCTTTGTTGTGGCCGCCTTTCGATTTAATGATTATGATGTTATGATGTTGTACTCGCCAAGTTACCATTAAGAAATGATGTAAGAATATAAAAAGGATGATATCTTATAAATGGTTGAACTTCTATTTTGAAAGTTATATGTTTATGAAATGATGTTTGCGATATTCTGTCCTCCCTATTTTCAAATAAAATGAGTTGAAATGAATTTACGTTGTTAGAGTAGTATGTTACTAGGCCTCGGCTCATGACGTTTTGTTTTTCTGTTCTAGGTACCGATGGGGATGACGGAATGGCTTAGCAGTGAGGAATTATTATTAAAATGACTCAAACATTTATAGCTTTTGTAACTTTAGTAATTAGTTAGTTAACATTAACTCTGTTTTATTTTAATTCATATAATCAAGTATGTTTAAGTTTTCACATTATTCTATGATTCTGAAAGTACGTTGCCTTGTATTTTCCTAACGGAAAGTACGACAGTAACGCACCGACCAAAAGGTTAGGTGTTCCGCTGCTAATAATCAAGATTAATTAACCTAATAAAGATGCTTAGAGGTCGAGGCGTTACAGTCCTTGAATAAATTTCTTATTTATTTTATTGAAGTTACTAACGATTTCTTTCATGATGTAGATCTTTAATAAAAAAATCGTTATTTTGTACATTCTAATCTCTACTCTTTCTTTCTTACTTTCTTATATATATGTCTGATTGTCCTGTTTATGTTTTCATCACCTCACGTGTTATTATTGCTAATCCATACCTAAGTAACTGTTCTAATATTAACCAGATAATTTGGACAACCTACTAGGAACCCTGTAATTTTGATTGCTTAATAACGTGTCACCAAAAAATAGTCTTTTTGATGTGTTTAATCAACCAACTTAGACTAATATTTTTAGGGTGCTTGAAAACATTCTCTAGTTATTTTTTGGCATAAAACTTGTTGTGAATCGATATTAAGTAGATGCCAACAATGGGTGAACGTGGTTCATAACTGTGTTTGTGCCCTCACCCCAAACTAAATCTTAGTTCATTGACCATTAATGGAGTCATGATGGGGAAATCTATATTGGAGAAGTCCCTAAGTTGTCCAAGGTTTCCCAATATCCAATTAGGTTTATAAGTCTTCATTTAAAGACTTGTTGGCGACTTCTCTCTCTATTTCAAAAAACGTTTTCAATAAAACCTTTACAATGAGGTAGTCAAATACGCGCTCACACCGCGTAGGCGAAATAAAATCATGCCTACAATTTGGTGACTCCATTGAGGAGGATTTTAAAAAAAATACTTTTTTTAAATGAGTGGGTGAAACTTGAAAAATACGATTCATTCTCTTTTTATGCCTTAGAATAACATACTGTTTTGCATATGCATGACTATTGTTTAAGCCACCATAAGGAGTTAAGGACAATCTTCCTTGCCCCATTAGCTCATGTTCTATGCGTGAGGCCAACCCCGGGGGGTTTGCGCTTTGTCCTTCCGAAAGCTTCCTGAGCGATAGTGTTGGATCTTAGTCATAAGCAAACCTACCCAACCATGGCATTGTTCTCTTGTTCCTGACTTGAGAACTGGAGTGCGTCCTATACTTGGCCACCTTTTTAAACAAAGGTACGAAGTGTGGGATCAATCTCTTAGTCATTGACCCTTTCCAGCCTTAACCTAAACCTGACCATAGTTGAAATGTAGAACTAGGCTTTAGGTTGAGAACTTTTTGCATCCATGTTATGTGACATTTGCTTGTGATTGTGATTTTTGCCTGTTATTAATCTGTCAAAACGTTGATATGTGGCAGGCCCGGTCCTGAGGGGTGTCCAATGGGGAGGTGGCCCAGGGCCCATAAAAAAGGGGGCCCAAGTTTCAAAAATTCCAGAAGTTAAAAACCAAGAGATAATAGCTTTTGATTAGTGATACGTGAATTTCCTACTTTCCTTCCCCTTTCACTGACCTTCTGTACTTTTCTATCTACTCTCATACGGGTTATGCAAATCTATATCTTCAGTTCTTCACGCTTCCACAGTTCAACAATCAATCAAAAATCAATTCATGGCTACTTACCCTACTAGAGATTTTGCAACACGAAAAAATTACATCATTTCTATTTCATGCATCTGAAAATTTCAATCTCTCGTTTCTCTGATTCCTTTTCTTATACAAATACTGAATTCATAATTGATAATTGGGTTTGGTCTTGAAAATTGAGAAATTGATTTTGGGGCCTTGGTGGTAATCGCTGTCAACAAGTTGCAAAATCCAAATTCCAATCTTGAATGAGTTGAATCTTCCGACTTCCGTCCTTACAAAACCCGTGAGTTACTTCTTATTACTAATTCAGTAATTTGTTTGTCTTACTTCTTAAATTGAATGATTGATATTCTTAATTTTTTATTCATTAAATTATAATTCTTTTAATATTTTATGGTATCATCTTAATTTATTTTTTATTTATACAGAGCATATATTGATATATACTGAAGACTTATAGTTGCTGAACATTGGCAATGTAGTGTTGGTTTCTCTAATTCTTGTCAGATTTCTACGAATTTATTTCTCAGGTGTTGTTGTTCTATACTTCTTTTGTATATGTTTTAAGATTTTTACTATTATTGTCAACATGTTGCCTAAAATTTTTTTGCCTGGGAGTGAAAAAAGAAAAAAGAGGAAACATTTAGATGAACTACAAAAATCACAACAAGGAGCCATTGATAAATTAATTTTTTTAAAAAATAGATTGTAATCAGAATGATAGTGTAGAGGATACAAAAAATGTGGATCAACCAAATGAAAATGCTAATGATTCCAATAATGAGCATGAAAATGCTAATGATGAGCCTAATGAGGTGCCTAATGTGCCATGTGAAAATAATGACATTGGTGAAGAACAAACCATCCCTATGACCTCTCCTTTAGATATTTATGATCCTAAAAATTGGAATAATCTTGATAACAAAGAAAAAGATATTTTAATTGAAAATGGGCCTTTAAGGGAAGAAAATCTTAGTTTTCCAATTGATAACCTTAATAGGCATTTTTCATATGCTTTTTACTCTAGAAAGCTAATTAATGGTGAGATTAAGGATAAAAAATGGTTGGTTTATTCCAAACATGTAGATAAAGTTTATTGTTTTTGTTGTAAGTTGTTTAAATCTAATTTGAACACAAGTTCACTAGCAAATGATGGGTATAAAGATTGGAAGCATCTTAGTGAAAGACTTAAACAACATGAAAATGGTATTGAACACATGACTAACATGAATACTTGGAATGAAGCAAGAGTAAGATTGGATAAAAATCAAACAATTGATAAGAACTTGCAACAAGAGGTTGTAAAAGAGAAAGCATGTTGGAAATAAGTTTTAGTTAGAATATCTGCCGGTGTGAAATGTCTTGCTAAGCATAATTTCGCTTTTCCAGGGTCTAATGAGAAACTATATCAAGATAGCAATGGTAATTTTCTAGGATTGATTGAAATGATTGCAGAGTTTGATATGGTTATGCAAGATCATATTAGACGTATTCAAAATCGTGAGATTCACTATCACTATCATGGGCATAAGATTCAAAATGAGTTTATTTCACTCTTGTCTCATAGTGTTCAAAGTTCCATTATAAAGATAGTTAAAGAGGCAAAATGTTTTTCCGTTATTCTTGATTGTACTCCTGATGTGAGTCATCAAGAACATATGACTCTAATAATACGATGTGTTAATATGTTTGGCAATAAAATAAAAATTGAAGAGTACTTTATAGAATTTCTAAAGGTAGATGATACAACCGGATTAGGACTTCTTAATTAATTAGTAAATATGTTGAAATGTCTTGATCTTAATGATGTGAGGGGTCAAGGATATGACAATGGTTCTAACATGAAAGGAAGTCATCAAGGAGTTCAAAAGAGGTTACTTGAAATAAACCCAAGGGCATTGTATATGCCTTGTGCTTGCCATAGCCTTGATCTCACTCTTAGTGATATGGCACATTCATGTGTTAAAGCTATTTCTTTTTTTGGGGTTATTCAACGCATATATTCATTATTTTCTGGATCTACAAAGAGATGGAAAGTTTTCCTTGATAATTTTCCCGGTTTAACTGTGAAGTCTTTGTCTAATACTAGTTGGGAAAGTAGAATAAAAAGTGTTAAATCTATTAGATTTCAAACTCTCCACATAAGATTAGCGTTAGTGAAATTATATGAATCTTGTGATAATGATGCCAAGTGAAAGAGTGAAGCGGAAAGTTTGGTTACTTCACTAAACAACTTTGAGTTTTTGCTTGGTATGGTAATTTGGTATGAAATTTTGTTTTCTATTAACATGGTGGGTATACAGGAAGTCAAAGATTTAATCAATCCTGCCTCAAGAAATTGGAACTCATCTCTCGTTTGGAGAATATTTCCTAAGGAAGCGGCGCAAAGAATTATGGCTACTCATATTGCAGAAAGGGATTCACATGATCACTACGTGTGGAACAGAACATCATCTGGTGAGATTTCTACTAAGGATGCCTATTCCCTGCTGCTTGAATCCAAGCGTCCACATAGCTCAAAAAATATAGAGAGAAAATTTTGTGGAAAATTATGGGCTATGGATATGAAACCAAAATGGAAAGTATTTTTATGGAGGGTTCTAAATAACGCACTGGCCTTAAACAATAATCTCTGGAGGAGAAATATTAATGTCAATGAAACCTCTTACCTATGCAAAAGAGCTGTGCAAGATGAGTAGCACTTATTTAGAAATTGCTCAATTAGCGCGAGAGTTTGGTGGGGATCTTGGCTAGGAATTCAAGTTGAAAGGTATAATTTTGTTCCTATCAATTACTAGATTACAAATTTTATGCAAAAATTTTGGAAAGATGATGGCCCTCAAAGCAATAGAGCGAAATGGTTTTGTGCATATTTATGGGCCGTATGGAAGCATCAGAATAATGTGGTGTTCCGTAATTGTAACCCAAATTCGTTAGAAGTTCTGCATATGGCAGACAGCTACATTAAGGAAGACGATGAGAGAATCAAATATCATGAAGAAAGGAAAAATAAGAGGGATAATGATGGAAGAGTACAAGAAAGACTGGTTGCTTCTTTCGGAAGGCGACAAGATAGAATATGTATGATAGAGGTTGATGGTCCTTGGAAAAGGAATGTGAGGAAGGACTGTCCTTCAGCTGGAATTGGTTGGATTGGAGTGTTGGAGAATGGTGATCAAGAATTCAAAGGAAATGATAGAGTCAGAGCCAACTCTGCTATTCAATGTGAAGGACTTGATGTACTAAGAGGTCTGAAGAAAGCTTATCAAAAGGGAAATACCAGCGTCAGCGTGGCTATAGACTCAAGTGTGCTTGTAAACATGCTTACAACGAAACAAGTTCCTTTTCAGATGGCTAGTATAAGTTATGATTTATGTAATAAGTTTGGGTTTTGTGAGATTAGGAAGGTAGATAGGAACTCGATTCAAGATAGCCATAACCTAGCTGTAGCAGCTAGAAATGGTAATCTTGTCTAGGCTGTTTTTTTGCCTGTTTGTTCTTGTTGTAAAAAAAAAAAGAAACTACAATCTAAGTCTATGTGCATTAACTCTACTATCAAACAGTTGAAAGGTGTATTGTTATACTTTGAAAAGTATAAAGATGAAGGTTTTGAATCTTGCATGAATGTTGCTAAAGAAATTGCTTCTAGTCAGGCCCGGCCTTGAGGGGTGTTCAATGGGAGGGTCGCCCAGGTCCCTTAAGAAAGGGGGCCCAAGTTTCAAAAATTCCAGAAGTTAAAAACCAAGAGATAATAGCTTTTGATGAGTGATACGTGAATTTCCTACTTTTCTTCCCCTTTCACTGACCTTCTGTACTTTTCTATCTACTCTCATACGGGTTCTGCAAATCTATATATTCAGTTCTTCACGCTTCCACAGTTGAACAATCAATCAAATATCAATTCATGGCTACTCACCCTACTAGAGATTTTGCAACGGGAAAAAATTACATGATAAATATTGGGTTTTCTCATCTCTATTTCTTGCATCTGAAAATTTCAATCTCTCGTTTCTTTGATTCCCTTTCTTATAGAAATACTGAATTCATAATTGATAATTGAGTTTTGGTCTTGAAAATTGAGAAATTGATTTTGGGGCCTTGGTGGTAATCGCTGTCAACAAGTTGCAAAATCCAAATTCCAATCTTGAATGAGTTGAATCTTCCGACTTCCATTCTTCCTCTACAAAACCCGTGAGTTACTTAATTCTTATTACTAATTCTGTAATTTGTTAGTCTTACTTCTTAAATTGAATGATTGATATTTTTAATTTTTTATTCATTAAATTATAAATTTTTATAATATTTTATGGTATCATCTTAATTTATTTTTTATTTATACAGAGCATATATTGATATATACTGAAGACTTATAGTTGCTGAACTTTGGTAATGTAGTGTTGGTTTCTCTAATTCTTGTCAGATTTCTGCGAATTTATCTCCCAGATGTTGTTGTTCAATACTTCTTTTGTATATGTTTTAAGATTTTTGCTATTATTGTCAAGATGTTGCCTAAAAATTTTCTGTCTGTGAGTGAAAAAAGAAAAAAGAGGAAACATTAAGATGAACTACAAAAATCACAACAAGGAGCCATTGATAAATTCTTTTTTAAAAAAATAGATTGTAATTAGAATGATAGTGTAGAGGATACAAAAAATGTGGAACAACCAAATGAAAATGCTAATGATTCCAATAATGAGCATGAAAATGCTAATGATGAGCCTAATGAGGTTCCTAATGTGCCATGTGAAAATAATGACATGACAAACCATCCCTATGACCTCTCCTTTAGATATTTATGATCCTAAAAATTGGAATAATCTTGATAACAAAGAAAAAGATATTTTAATTGAAAAGGGGCCTTTAAGGGAAGAAAATCTTAGTTTTCCTATTGATAACCTTAATAGGCATTTTTCATATGCTTTTTACTCTAGAAAGATAATTAATGGTGAGATTAAGGATAGAAAATGGTTGGTTTATTCCAAACATGTAGACAAAGTTTATTGTTTTTGTTGTAAGTTGTTTAAATATAATTTGAACAAAAGTTCACTAGCAAATGATGGGTATAAATATTGGAAGCATCTTAGTGCAAGACTTAAACAACATGAAAATGGTATTGAACACATGAATAACATGAATTAATACTTGGAATGAAGCTAGAGTAAGCTTGGATAAAAATCAAACAATTAATAAGAACTTGCAACAAGAGGTTATAAAAGAGAAAGCACGTTGGAAACAAGTTTTAGTTAGAATATCTGCCGTTGTGAAATGTCTTGCTAAGCATATTTTGGCTTTTAGAGGGTCTAATGAGAAACTATATCAAGATAGTAATGGTAATTTTCTAGGATTGATTGAAATGATTGCAGCGTGCAACGTTGTTGCGTGGCGCGCATCCTATGCATCTCATGTTCTTGTCGATTTAGTCATCGTAGTGGTCGATCCTATGTTCTTTCTGTAACGCCCCGACCTCTAAACATCATTTTTAAGTTAATTAATCTATCATTAGCAGCGGATCTTAGATGGTCGGTGCGCTACTGCCGTATTTTCCATTCGGGAAAATACAAGGCAAACATTCCTTCACGAAACTAAACATATTATAATCATTGAAACTCATAAGCATCTTAATTTTATAGATATAAATAGCTAGCATAGATAATTACGTAGTTATTGTTAAACTGAGTTCATGTTCTAGTGGTCATAAGTTTAGATTACCCAACCAATATAGTTTTCATAAATGTAAAGTGGTTGACCATCCTCACTTCTACGCCATCTCGTCACCTTCATCAATACCTAAAACCAAAAGCAACATCGTGAGCCGAAACTCAGTAACATACTACCCTAACAACGTAAATTCATTTCAATTCATTTTATTTGCAAAACAGGGAGAAGAAAATATAGTAAAACACATTAGAAATCAGTAATGAAATAATAGCAAGGTGAACAATTATAAGTAGCATTTTGAAGCTTCATAAGTTCCCATTATCTTTTCATCTTTTAACTTGGTAACTGGCGAGTATAGACATGCGGGACGTCTCCCACCATGCGATGATCCTCAAGGAGCCCAGCTCCCTTGTTGGATACACCGCTCGCACCAAAATAAAGTAGTAACATAACATGCGGTACCCCTCAAGGAGCCCGGCTCCCTTGTTGAGTGTACGACGGGTGCGAAGGTACGTGCATGACCATAAAGTAGATAATAAGCGTAACATTATACTGCCAGAACCTCTTTCACTTTCATTTATCATGTTTCGTTTATTTAGCATTCATCGGCATAAGCCGTAGAACTTTTATGAATCAAACTTGAGCACCAATAACTCATAAGCTCATAATATATGTAAGCATTTATGAAACTCATTCGAAAACAATTTAAGTATCCCACAATCCATATATAAAGAATCACATTACAAAATCCTTAACATAATTATAAACATCATTTCCCAAAACATTTCAAAGGGGATCGTGGGTGTTAGCAATAAATGTTACCTCGATTCCTGCTTAATAGTCTTGAAAGCCGGGGGAGGTTGTAATATTCTTTCCTTTTAATTTAACCATGAAATTAGGCAATGAAAAATATAAATATTCATTTTATTTTAACATTTAGTCCTTTAGTTATTAAGATTACGTTTATTATTAAATATCGTTGTTGACGTTACAAAGACTCATTATTTAAGCTTTAATAAATAACTTTACTTATGTTACTTTGATTAATAGCATTATAATTTCACTTATCATTTAATTATACTATTGTGTACATTATTTAATTTAATAAGTAATTTATCTTCAACAAGTTGTAAAACACTTTCAGATATCGTCACCAAGCAAATCGTGAAATTCCTAATATTCATTTACCATTTTCAAATTACAAGAATAATTGACAATTTACTATTACTATACACGACCAATTTTAGTTTCTTTTATTAAAAGCTTAGTCAATAAATTAAAAGTATGAATTAATATGGTTTAAAATACATACTAACAAAAATTCAGTTTTGAGCCCATTTAGAGTTCTACTTACTGTTTAGTTCTTGGGCCTAGATTGTAATCAAAATATTTACAACAAATATAACTTAAAACGTTAAGAGGTAAAATTCTATACCTCCTGCTCACTGGGCAGCCACGAAAAACAGGGGAGGGAAGAAGGAAGGCTGGGGCGCTGGGCGTCGTGGTGGAGCTCCGGCATCGCGTCGCCTCGACGCAGTGGAAGGCGCGGGGTCCGGCGGTTCTGGGGATAGTTCGACGGCGCAACGAGGAGGGAGAAAGGAGCACGAGAGAGGAAGAGAGTTGGGGCAAGAGAGAAGGCGAGCGAGGAGACAGGACACGGACTTGGTTGGCAGATGCGGTGGTGGCGCACAGGAGGTGCGTTGGTGGTCGTGGTGTGGCAGAAATGCGGCAGGGCTGCGGTGGGGCGAGGGTGGCTAATCCGAAACAGAGGAAAGTGAAAGGGAGTGGTGTGGTGTGATGGTAGGGGCATACGTGGCTATATATAGCCATGGTTGGGTTCTTAAAACTCTAATTTTTTTTTCAGAATTTGTGTTGCTGAACTTGGCAAAAATTATGGATGTTGTCGTGAGTAATTTTACTAAATTTTGGGTTGATGAAATTGTATGGTTTATGGGAGATTTGGTTTTGATATGATGATGTGGAGTTTTGGAGCAAATTATATTGTTGGTCTGATGAAGAAAATGGGACGATGGTGACAATTTTTGGTGCACAAAAGAATCAGATGCAACTCCTATACTCCATTTTTTTTGTAAGAGAAAGAAGAAGTTTGGGGAAATGATGCGAAATGAGACTCCTCTCACGTGTGTTTAGGAGACCCACTAACAGCGGAAACAAACGAACAATGGATATAGACTTTTAGTCGAAAGAATCACTCTTAAAACTAAAAGAATTGTGTTTACTTAAGCTTGATAAGCTTCACTCACTTACTTCCACTTAAGGGTTCTAAATCTGATTAGAGGCTTCACTCACCTAGAAACTGATTTAGGAGGGTTTTGAGAGTAATTCAATTAGCTTCACTCACTAATTATCCTAACTCTCTCTTAGGTTAAGTTTAACTCACTTAACTCAAGGATTTCAAGATTAAGATCACTTCTTAATCACAAGAGGAAATTTCGGGTTTGCACTCCAAAAGTTCGAATAAGCACAATGCTCAAGTTTAACAACCAAATATGATTTTTCATTGATCCTTTCCATTACTTATAATACAAGAGTCAAAGAAGACCAAAAATATCAACCATAAATATCTAACACACTAAGCTAATAAACAAAGCATTAAGCTACAAATATCCCACACACTAAGCTAATAAACAAAGCATTAAGCTATAAATATCCCACAAAACAAGTTGATCAACAAGTGGGGTGAATAGTGCTGCATAGTGTTCTTGTGTGTATTGTTGACCGGTTTTCTTCAAGCAAGTGGGAGGCTTCTCTTAGCTTACAAGGAAAGCTTCAACTGATCTCCAAGAGTCCACATTAGCTGCTGCCTCATGCCTCACACGTCCAAATACAACTTAAACTAAGCAAAATAAAACCGGTTATGCAAAACCGCAAAACTGATCCAGAATTGACGTCTCATTTGAAAGGCTACTGCAACTTCGTTTCTTCATGAAATCTGACCAAATTTTGTAAGATGAAACTTCAAGATGTTAGCAATCCAACAAAAAAAGAATCACTGGAAAATAATTTGTAGATTATTCACAATAACCAAAACGATTTCGCTGCGCCAGAATCTCCGGTTGAACGTGAACTTCTTCACTTCTGTTCTATTTCTACTTAACTAATTATTACAAAAGCTAATTAAGATTAGTACTTAGCTAAACTTCTAACAAGTGATCCTAATCCATGATATGAGCCATATCCAACGGATCTTGTTAGGTAGAATAGGTGATACTAAATCAGGGTTAAGGATGATCATGTAAGCCATCCTTAATAATCTTGGTACCTTCCCATTTCGTACCAAGAAATTAGTTAGGGATGTTGACGTTTGAGTTTGGGTTGTGAGTAGATTTTTGGTTCGCAAGAAATTAGTCTGATTTAGAAACTTCATTGTTTGAGTTTTGTGAGAGATAGTAAAAGGAGTTCGGAAAATTCATAGAGGTTGACGTGGAGGTTGGAGCAATTTCACTGAAATTGTGCTGGTCTTGGTGATGAAAATGGTGGATAGTGACATATTTATTTTATTTCTTTCTTCTCTTTTTATCACAACGCTACTACTTACTTAGAAGTATTAATTGGTTTATTGTTATCTTAATCCAATAATCACTAAATATTTTATTCCTTTGTAATATTTTATTCTTTGTCAATTTTGCAATTCATCAAAACTGATTATCTTGTATCATCAATTAATTGTGGAGCAAACAAATTTTTTTCATACCTTATAATTAGAGGAAAATTTTAACCATTATTTAATTTAGGCAAGTTTAAACTTTCGGGATATTACACTTTCCGTCTGCATTCTAAGCAAAAGAATCAATCTTTCCATGCATATCATCTAAAGTTGAGTTTATCCTAAAAAGTGGATCTAGAAAAATGATCATAGTAGAGTTAGAGTCGTCATGCATGTATACATCGTTCCATTTTATCTCATCTCTAGCAAATCTTCCCTATCAATTCTACCCTATCATATTCCATCTCCTTGAAAAACGTATCTATTTCAAAATCGTCCCTACACCCTCTTCTATTCTATCTTTTTTCAAAAACATTTATTAATCGTCATCATAGCACCTATTCGCCAAAAATATTTTCAAAATTAATCCATCATCTTTTCCCAATAAAAGATGAAAACAAGGGGTCCCTTTCAAAAAACGAATTTCGAAAATTCTAGCCCATTCCAAATATCTCAATCCAACTAATCCAATCCCAATTGATTTGCATCCATTTCTAGGCCCATATGCATTAGAGTCTATGCATTCATATTAGGCCCATTGAGTCCATGCATTCATTAGAGTCCATCTTAGGCCCATCTAAGTTTAGTTCATGTCAAAATCTAGGCCCATTTGCATCTTTATGTGAACCCTAGTCTATGTCAAGCATAGTCCAAGTCTAATTTCAGTCCATATCAATCTAAGTCCAAACCTAGTCCATTTCCAATGTCAAGCCCATGTGCATTTCCAAGTCTAACTTCAAACCAATATAGGACTAAGTCCAAAATCAGGTCCATATAAGGCCCAATTCATATCCTAAGTCTAGTCAAGTCCATTTCCAAACCCATATAGGACGAAGTCCAAACCATTAAGTCTGCGAAGCTAGCATTCCTTAAAGACCACATAGGTAAATCCTGAGTTTAGCGAAGCTATTCACACCTTAAGACCATAACATCACCCCTTTGACCTAGCAAAGCTAGTCATCCTTAAGACCATAACGATACCCTTTGACCTAGCGAAGCTAGTCATCCTTAAGACCATAACGACACCCTTTGACCTAGCGAATCTAGTCATCCCTAAGACCATAACGACACCCTTTGACCTAGCGAAGCTAGTCATCGTTAAGACCATAACGGCACCTTTTGTCCTAGTGAAACTAGTCATCCCTAAGATAATAAAGGCAACCCCTAAGTCTAGCGAAGCTAGCATTCCTTAAGTCCACATAGGCAATTTTTGAGTCTAGCCTGCTTAGTCTAATGTAAGTTCTAAAGTCTAGTTGCATAGCCTGATGCTAACCCGTAAGTTCAAAGTCTAGTTGCCTAGCCTGCTTGCCTTAAGTTAAGAGTCTAATCTCCCTTATTGTCCAGCCTTCCTTAAAGTCTAGCCTGCTTACTCACCCTTACGTTCATAATCTAGTCTCTTCTATCAACACCAAAGCCCTATCATGGAGTCCAGTCTGCTTACATAGTCCAGTCCAGTCCAGTCTATATTTGCATTTGCATACAATCAGGCCCATACTACTCCAAAGCCCAAATACCTTTTTCCATGTCTATCTATCATTTCCATTTCCCATTTTCCATTTTCATTTCCCATCTCCATTCTCATTGTTCATTTACATTTCTCATATCCCATTTCTCGTTTCCATTTTCATCTCTCATTTAAAAAAAAAATCATTTCTTAAAATTTATGAGGTCCATTCGATTTCTATTCAGGACAGATCGTGAGATTATAACTTGGGAATGTCAGACAGAGAGGAAACAAGGTCAACCAACTCCCAGACTTGTCAAACGAATTCTCACTTTTTCAGACGAATCTTCCGAAGCTTCTGAATCATCATCTGAGATGGGAGACACTTCTGAACAACTCAATGCAATAATGTCTTAGCTCCAACTGATGAACTCTCGTCTTGAGCAACAAGACAAAGTGATCAAGGCGCTGAGAGAAAAACTGACAACTGAGGAAAGTGAAGAGGAAGACACTCCACCACCGCCACCTCCTATCAAGTCCAAGACAGATTTAAGGTTCGAAAAACTCGAACAATTGATCCAGTTAATACCTGCACTCGAGGGTCAGGCTCATGGCCATGATATCATTGATCCTGAACTGAGGGATAAGCTTCCTAAAAAGGTAGCATTGGGTGACTTCCCAAAATTCAAGGGGTCGAAGACCCAGATTATCATTTGAGAGCTTTCTCCATTTCTATGGCTCTCAAAAGCATGAGCAAGGACCTGTTTGCTTATGTCTTTCCCTTAACCTTGGTTGCAGATCCATCCAAGTGGTTCAGATCACTGAAAAAAACAAAGCTGAATGACTGGGATTACATCAAAGAAGAGTTCTGCAAGCAGTACATATACAACACTCAGCTTCCTATTGGTCTTCGTGAGCTGGAATTAACCAAACAAAACTCCAACGAAGATTTTATCACCTTCCTTAACCGTACCGATGGAGGGAAAATGCCGCGCAAATGACTAACAAGCCATCTGAAGAGGACCAAGTCCGAATGGTGCGTAACCTGCAATCTAAGTACGGAGAACGTATTAAATCCCATCCTATAGAGTCTTTCATGAAGCTCTACAAAGTTAGTCTACTGATTGAGGAAGAGGTGCAAGCCTCCAAGAATAGAAGTGGTAATAATAACAACTCTTTCAAGAAGAGTAGCAACAACCTTTCTAGCTCAATGATGTCAATACCCTAACTACTGAAAATAGAGGTTATCAAAAGCCTCAAAGAACCTTCACTCCCTTGGACATGACTTTAGAAGAAGCTTTCAATAGGCTTAATTCAAGAGGAGTAATCCAACCTATTGGTCGCACTCCAAACCCTGCACTTGAGAATAGGTCCAAGAAGTGGAATCCTAATGCCTACTGTAACTACCATCAAGGAAACGGGCATATGACATCGCAGTGCTGGACTTTGAAGCATGCCCTACAGGACATGGTTGAATATGGTAGACTGCCAGTTCCTCCTGCAGCAAAAGTCAGAAACAACAACAACCCCTTGGGCAGTGCCTAAATAATGCAGGGGCTTAGTCATTTAACGCTAGTCTTCTAGGTTGAGTCGGAGAGTCCCTTCCCTAGCCTCTTTATTTCTTTCATGTCGAGCCTATGTCATTTAGGACTTTGATTCTAATCCGCCTTATGTCTTATTTATTTCTAATAAATAAAATAATGGCATTTTCTTTTTTCTTCATTGACCTTCCATCATTTTATATATGCTTTTAATTCAAAGATGAAACTTAAATCACCTAATGATCTTGACTAATAAAGAGAAAAATCGAAAAATAAAAAAATAAAAAAATGGACATACTTTGGATTAGGAGTTTATTCCCTCTTCCCTTCATAAACCGTCATCCATAAACCATCTCTATGCAACCCGAAATAGAAAAAAATCCCTTAAACCATCATCCTACATGATCCTTAGCCATATAACCTTTCAAAATCAAAGCTACATCAAATAACCTTCAAGCCTTCCAATATCCTAAGCCAAAAACTCGTGTGCAAGCCTTACTACATAAAAAAGAAATCAATGCCGGGCTAAAAAAAAAAGTGAAAAAAATTCAAAGTGCGAAAAAAGCAAATTGAAACGCACAAAGCAATGCAAAAGCAAAAAAAAAAAAAAAAAGGCCAAAGGCAAAGAAATAAAAAGTCAAGCTAGGGGGGCTTGCACACAAGTTATATCCCTCATTCAAATCCTCCAATCCATCAAAACCTTAACCTATATAATCCAAATCCATGATCCCACCTTAGCCCAACCAATTGAACCTTCATCAAAACTTCAAACCTCTAACCTGTCAGCCTTTCATATCCATTTCTAACTCCTTTTTCAAGGTATGTCCAAGTCCGCTAGGTTGAAAACCCAAAAGGGCTGCCTAGGCAAAAGTTAGGGCACAAAAAAAAAGTTCTATTAGATCAAGAACTACGAATATTCTGATTCCGCAAGGATACGTAGGAATCCTCATCTCGAGGTCCGACCGCTTCAATAAAAATAAATTAATTGAGGTCTAATGATTTGACTTTTTAGAATTCAGAAGCATGCTTTTTCTAGATCTTGACATAGACTCGAGTTTGAATCTAGCCTCGTCAAAGCCTCTTCCCACCTACATTCATTTGAGTCACAAATTTAAACTTTTTACTTTTTTCAATCCAAGCTATCTTTGTCCCTGAAGGATTATCCGATAATTCCATGATCTCTAGCGATATTTGACTTGCCTATATTAACTCCCCATAGAAGAATCCCCAGTGAAGAACTCTGAATGCTCAATACAGATCAACTACATTCCAATCTAGGCTCATAGTGCCTAATTCAAGACAAGCTTACCCAAAGTGGGGGCTTCCTATATATGTGGTGGTTCCTCCAATCAAACTCTCGAGTAGTTGTAATCTGCGGATCTCACTTGCGGATCCCGATTCATTGCCAAAACAGTTTTCAAAAATCTATCCCTATCTACCTATCCAAATCTCCTAACCTTGCAAAACCCCAACCTTGCATTACATTTTATACCTCCTAATCTTGCATAACCCTGACCTTGCATTACATTTCATCTTTCTTAGCCTTGTATAACCTTGACCTTGTATGACGTTCCATCTTCCTTAGCTTTGCATAACCTTGATCCTTGCATAGTGTCTAATGCATCCTTCGAGAGTCTAAGTTTGCATTTTTGCATCATTATGTGCATTATTATGTGACTTATTTGCACCTATCTGCTAACAACTTCTCCTGCAGGTAATCAGATTACTTGTATTTATCGTCTTGCAGACTAACTTTGTTTTGCAGAAACCAGCGATATATAGATTAGTTATAAACTGCAGAGCGTTTAGAATCGTTCTCCCTCCCGACAACGTATACTTTGAATTTCGGTTTCCTGAACCTCAGTCAAAGTGGGGGCTTCTGCAGACACATAATATTGTCTCCCCATTTAAGGGCCCATTGATGAAACATACCGCGGTCTTAATTGGTCCGACCCAAGGGGAGAGCAGTCCGAATAGCTAAGCCCAAAGTTGTTTTAGAATCATAAAGCTTATTTATTTTCATTAAAGATCCAAAATCCTATTTCAAAGCCCAATTAATTATTCCTTATTATTAATTGTATTTCGAGCCCATAAAAAATATTTTGAGCCTAATCCATTGAAAAAAGCCCATTTAATTATTCCTGATAATTAATTGCTTTTATTATAATAAATATTTTCAAAGATATTTTAAAATTGAAATAAGATTTTATCTCGTAAAGTTGATTTCCGTATTTAAAGTATAAAGGAAAATCATTTATAAACACGTTTAAGAAAAAGGTTGCCAAAACGTGTCTGACGCAGGCGGTGCGCCTGGCGCACAACGCATTGGTTGTACCGCCTCAGGTGCACCAATTTGCGCCTGACACGTGTCTTTGTGCGTCACGCAGAGACGTGAGCCTAGTGCACTGTTTGCGCACCACACAGTTTGCTTTTCTAACTTTTTCTAATATTTTTGCTTTAAATAAGATGTGATTTTCCGGAACTAAAAAAAGACTTTTCACATATACGCCATATACACCCAAATTCTTGCGAATTCTCTCAAAACTCTCACACTTTCATATTTACAAACACACAAACATATATTTACAAACCTACAAACATATACTTGGATCGATCTTTACAAGTGTTTGTTGAAAGGCTTCACGATTGCTCTTCCACAAGGTCGTTATTCCCTCAGACCCAAGCCACGCCGGTATATTTCTGAGGGTCCTTGAATAAATTTCTTATTTATTTGAAGTTACTAACGATTTCTTTCATGATGTAGATCTTTAATAAAAAAATCGTTCTTTTATACATTCTAATATCTACTCTTTCTTTCTTACTTTCTTATATATTTGCCTAATTGTCCTGTTCATATTTTCATCATCTCACATGTTATTATTGCTAATCCAGACCTAAGGTACTGTTCTAATATTAATCAGATAGTTTGGACAACCTACTAGAACCCTGTAATTTTGATTGCTTAATAACGTGTCACCAAAAAAATAATTTTTTTTTATGTGTTTAATCAACCAACCTAGAGTCTTAGACTAATATTTTTAGGGTGCTTGAAAATATTCTCTGGTTATTTTTTTGCATAAAACTTGTTGTGAATAGATATTAAGTAGAGACCCGCAATGGGCGAACGTGGTTCATGACCGTGTTTGTACCCTCATCCCCGAACTCAATCTATGGTTCTTTAACCATTAATAGAGTCATGACGGGGAAATCTACATTGGATAAGTCCCTAAGTTGTCCAAGGTTTTTCAAATCCAATTAGGTTTATGAGTCTTCCTTTAAAGACTTGTCGGCGACTTCTCTCTATTTCAAAAAAAACGTTTTCAATAAAACCTTTACAATGAGGTAGTCAAATACGCGCTCACACCGGGTAGGCGAAATAAAATTACGCCTACAAATAGGCTAATTACTTCGGAGAATTGGACAAAAGGAATCAGAGGGTGTTGGGGATAATGGGGTAGTGCCATTGTAGTACATATATAAGCACACTATTGTTTTGATAAAATGACATGTGGCCCAAAACCTGAAAATATGCAATTGTCAAGCGATGTTGCATACTACCTCCATTTCACAATACATGCACCATTTTCCTCTTCAGGAAGTTTGACAATACATGCACCATTTCCTCTTTTGGATGTTTCACAACATATCTCTCCCTGTAAAACATAATCATATGAGTTTAAAATGCAATAATTACAACACTCTCTCTCGTCATCCTTGGTTTTGTGTCATATAGAAATGGTGTATGTATCATGAAACGGAGGTAGCATGTGTTAATGTTTTTGCAACCCTCACAAAACAAACAAAGCTAATCTTGGGGATTTTAGTTAAGAAAAACTAAGACTGCATTAGTAGTAGTTAATTAACTTGGAAAGATAATACTTTTAATGGTTTTTTCACGATATACCCTTAACAAAAAAATTTATTCATCATATACTCCTACAAGTTTCAGGATTCACCATATACCCCCTAATTTTTGAAAAATCCACAGGATGCCCTTAATAATTGATGACCATTAACTCTGTTATTCTTTAATGGGTTAATTAGACTAATTAGGGACTAAACATAAACCATCAATCAGTCCAATAATTTTAATGCATTACTTTCAATAGCAGAAGATAGAAATATGACACAAGATGATTTGGAAGAACATACAATCCATAGTCAGTAACCCAATAGATACCATCTCAGAATTATTTCTGCATCTGTGCCAGAAGCCTTTGTCATTACGATCAATGATAAAGCAATAACAGTTAGTGGCCAAAAAGCCACTAACAAGGACTAATATGCAAAAACAAAAATTTTAGGGGGTGCATTAGAAAAAAGAAAAAGGGGAGAAGCATATGTCTTGTCAGCTTTTAAAAAGTAAGTAGCAAGTACATTTTTTAATAGAATAATTAAAAAAGAATAATTACTTGAGTACTGAGGTGAAACAGAAAAGGAGAAAGCGACGTTGTTGTTGATCCCTGTGGAAGGGAAAAAATCTCTCCGAAGAAGACACCAGTTTAAAAATTGACAGGAAGATGGAGAATTTTTCAGAGTATACCACAAACAAATTGGTTTAATTTTAGGAAAGTGGAAAGTGGAACAACCGTGAAGTGGTAGCTGAGACAGCGATTTCAGTAAGTGCATGTAAAGATTGTTGAACTCAAATCATTATTGTGTTGTTATATGGTAATAATTTCCACTGCAAAATATAATTGGGTTGTTATTCTGAATTATCTTCCACTTGAATTAATAAGTCGGTTTGTTATATTACATAATTTTCCAATTGAATTCATAATTTGATTTTTGAAATGGGTTGGTTTTTTATTAAAAATGGTAATTTGAAATTTTAGTTTACTTTTATTGAAGATGAATTATGTTGTTTAATGTTAATTAGTTGTAGTAATTTTAGTTAGTGGTTGACAATGGGTCGTAGTCGATGTAGAAGTGGCACAAGTAATCTGTCAAAGAATAAGAAGGTAACACATTATTGGTTAATTCATGAGTATGTATGTAGGTAAAGTATTTGTTAAAAGTAGCAGTAATTAATTAATTTGCAACAATGGAGGGGCGTGAATTGGATGGCAACGACATTGATTCGGTAGAAGAAAGAAGTAATTGTGATGATGAAGAATACGTCGACGAAGATGAAGTGCATGTAAGCATGAATTTGTGATTCTGTGTTGTTATTGGTTGAAAAGTGTATACCACTTGAATTCATCGGTTTAGCAGTTGAACAAGATACCTAAGAACTCGGGGAAGCTTAAAGAAATAGATCCAAGAGTGTATCGTGTAAGGAAAATCCTTGGTATATTTTTCATTTTATGTAGAATCCAATTGTATTTTATGTTTTAACATTGATGGTTAGATGAAATAATTTTGATGGATGTATGATTAGGAAAATGACCTAAGTAATGGCGGAAGATTGAAGAAAATTGGGAAAGTTATTGCCACACTATTGGATATGAATAATAGAAGAGTAATTTTTTGTTCCTTATTTGTATAATTTGTGAAACTTATTTTTTGGAGCAGTCGTCCTTAACTTATAATATCATGTAGGAGAGTAATGTTTATTGTCGAATGGAGACATTTGGTCAGGTTGTGAAGAGGCTGGGTGAGCGGAAGCATAAGCTGGTGAAGGAAATGAGGTTTGGAGGTTTGTTGTTTTTGGAAGGTAAAGGATCGCCTAAGACCCTTTGTTATTGGCTATGCACATGAGTTGATGTAAAAAATAGTGTTTTGTTGGCTTCGGATGGTAAGAAATTTCCTTTGATTAAGACACAAGTACACATTGGGTCATTGGTATTCCAGTTGGCCCAAAAGTTGTTCCTATATTTGCTGATGAGAGTGAAGATGAAAGGGGTGAGGGTGGTAATGAGTTGTTGGAGTTATGGGAGTCGTTTGGTTATACGAACCCCATGCGGAGTGAGGAGTATAAAAACAAGTTCAATCAAGAAAGCTGTAGAAGGGGAGTTGACTAGTGATGCTGATTTCAAAAAGGCATTTTTAATGATGGCATTGAATGACTTAATATGCCCTACAACCTGCCAACGCATGTCCATCCATATGTTACCTGCCTTAGTAGTTGCTGAGTCTGTTTGTTGCTTGATCATCTTATGAACTCTGTGGCAAGCTTCGCAAAACGTTTCTACAACGATTGTTATGCTAAAGGTTGTGGTGGTTGCACTATGTTTTTAGCGGTAAGGTCATATTTCGATATTTGTATTTTATAGTTTTTAAGTTTGTTGATCTGGTAGGATAATTGTTACGTAAATTATGCACATCATGTATCTTGATCGGTTGAGTCGCACACCATTGGAGTGGGGGGCGTTTCCACGAATACGAGTATGGGCTAAGGTGGACGTGAATAAGGCTAAAAAGGAAGATTGTTTGACATCTGGAGATTTTGGAAAAATTAGGGTGTGTTCTTAGACCTTTTTAGTTTGACATTATGACATTATATGAGTAATTGGACTGTTAATGAAACAATTCATTTGCATAGTGTGGTGATGTTGCTTATGGAGGTACGCATCCGTTGGAAGCTAGGGACATAATGCCTTCAAGAGAAGAAGTGGAAGTTAATTGTTCTAGTTAATTATGAAAAAATTTATATGGATTTTATTGTATGATTTAATTATTTACTTAAGATGAATGGTGGTAGGAAATGGAACGATGTGGAGCAGTGAAGAAATGTACACGTAAAAGGAAAAAGGTACATATAAGGAGGGTGGTAACAGGAAGCTCAAGTTCAAGCCGTGGTAAAGGTAAAGTAGATTGTAATGTGTTGTTAATAAATTATATATTTTAAATTTATGCATAAAAAATGGGAGTCATGGAGAATGTTTGCATTGATTGTAGTTGTGAACGAGGAGGAAATAGTGGTTCCGGAAGAGCGGGAAGTTGTCATTCTGGAACCTGTCCACGAGGAGGAGGAAGTAATGTTCTCGTTTCGGAAGGACAAGAAGTTGTGATTCCCGGACCTGTCCACGAGGAGCATAAGGAAGTTATTATTTTCGTTTCGGAAGAGCATAAAGTAGTGATTCTCGGACCTGTCCACGAGGAGGAGGAAGTTATTGTTCCGGCTAGTGATGAACATCTCCAGAATAACCAACGTGGCTTTGTGTATAATGATAATGATAATTGTTATTTATAGTTTGTGTTGCGACTGAATTAAAAAAAGTAAACAAATATGAAACCTGAGATTTGAATACTTAGATCTAAATGCATGTAACTCAAGTGATGTGAACCTAATATCTAAACACAATTTTGAAACAAAATAGTGAGTACTTAAAATCTGAGTTCCATTTTTTGCTATATTTTAAATCTATTTGTAGAGAAGGTCTTCCCTCCCATAGTCAATAATAATATTTCCTAAGATATTTTGTACAATGTATGTGTTTTTTGTGAAAAAGTGTTCAACGTTTTTTGCGAATGTATTGTATTTGTTACTCAATGTGGTATAGTCTTATTATGTCTTGATATTGATGTGTGCTACCTTAACAATGGTGTGGTAATATTATTAGAGACAGATTTAGATTCTTTGGATGCTCTTGTTGGAGGTTATGTGGAGCATTTTGGAAACGATATACATGTGGGGATTCGAAGTACATGTGGAACACAGATACACACCACGATACATAGGGGAGTGAAGAGGGGGGAGAGGAACAAATGGTTGGACATCGGACATATGATGATGCTAAATTTGAAGTGATAAAGAAGGATATGGGTGGTGAGAAAGTAGTTAAGGGTAGTGGTGGGAGGAGTCGCAGACAACGAAAGACGAAGTGGTCAATGAAGAAGATTGATGGGTATGTTGACACTTGGCGTCCATGCCAATACAAGAAATACAAGGCGAGACTTGCGGGGTTTGTTAGACAAAATTATCGAAATTTTCTGAAGTAATAATAGAATGTGAGGGGGGAGGGGAACAAATGGTTTGGACTTCCTTAAACTTCACATCCGTATAAAGTTGTTGAAACATACGCTCCGCCTTACACTTCGTCACAAGTTGTCTTACATATCGACAACTATTTGCATGAGCCGCTTTCTCTAAATTTGCTCGGCTCTCCATTGCATTATAATATTATTCCGCAAAGTTACACAACTTTGTTGACTTGTACATACCCATCAAAAATACTATCTATACTTTTACATCGCTGGGTTGTTTTCATCTCGGCCCAAAGCAAATGTTTCAAAAATACAGGGGCCCACATTCTTCCCTCCTTATAAAACCTATAAATAAAATTAACAATACCAACAATATAACAAAATTAGCATACACACAATATAAATTATTAGCATACACAAACCATATCCAACTTCTACTTTTTCCTACAAATTGCTACCGCACAGATTCGTACACCTATACACAACTTTCATCTACACTATATTAATGTACAACCCATTACCAAACACTTCTATTAAATCCACAAAATACCACAATACTATCATATAATGATGCACCACAGCAAATTCAAATACATTTTTATAAAACAACTACTTTAACAAATGCATTGCCATTACTTTTCTATTCTATTCAAAAACAATTCATATACAATTTAAATAGTTTACCACATGCCTTGCATTCTCTACATCTTCCCACTCTCCAATGCTACGACAGTTTCACTAAATATAAATGATTTTGCGTGATTTATTTGGCTTGAACTCATTTTCCACATTATTCCACAATCAACACTATTATAATACACTCATCCTTTCAAAATAGTGCTGCAAATTTCACACACTCATTGTATATCAATAAGTGAATGCTACAATTTCATTATGTAAGGACGTGCATAACTGAGTTTCTAATCACATTACCGTCAAGCCACTTGTCATCCTGTAGGCCGTACTTTGAGATCACATAACACCATTCATGCTCAAACACTTCCTCGTAGACACTATCATATATTGTTTGAAGAAGAACCACCTTAAAATCCTTATAAAACTTATACATACAAAACTTCTTCCCAAACTTAGTTAGGATGTGCCACAAACACCAACGATGGTAAGTTGTTTGCATAACATTACACAACGCCTTTCTCATGGCTGCATCTTGATCGATTAGAAAACAAGTTGGAGCTTTTCCTCCCATGCAGTTCAACCAAGTACTAAAAACCCAACTATATGTTTCCGCATCCTCATGAAATATCAATGCACACCCTAGTAAAATCGATTGGCCATGATGATTCACTCCTACAAAATTTGAAAAAGGGACTTCCTAGTCGTTAGTCAGATATGTTGCATCAAAACATACAACATCTCCAAAATAATCATAAGCCGCACAACTTCTAGCATCCACCCACAAAACATCTTTCATGTGCCCTTCCTCGTCCAACCGATGGAAGTGATAGAAGTTTATAGTATCATCAGTCATCCTCTGAAAATAACGCAACATGGCATTAGCATCCCCCTCCTTAAATTTCAACCTCCGTTCCTTTACCACTATGTTTCGCAAATCTCTCTCCATAAGTGGCATATTATCCAGCCCAATCCTATCAGTGGCAATGCTTTTATGAATTTGATATATCTTCACACCCGCAACATGATCATTAAACAACTTTCTCCTAACGGCACAATTGACTTCTTCTGGTCGGAATTTGTTTATGTACCTAATGTTGCTATGAGTTGGGTTATGGTTTTCATGCTTCAACTTCACTTTCTTTATTTCCCATGCACCATCTTCAATAATAGTAGCATACATCATTACAGGACGCTAACATTTCTTAGTCTTCCTACTAGACACTTCAATACCTTTCTTACCTACAAAAACCCTCTTCCCATTAATCCTACGCATATTAATATTGTTCGGCTGCCCTTTTCATTCACACTTCCAAGTATACTTACGCCACTCCATCACTAAGCCCTTTCTACTCCTCCTTGCCCCCGCTGCCCTCACTACACCAAAGCCATCTTGCTTCGCATAATTAAAAAAACATTGATCAAGTTCTTCCCATGAACCAAAAATCATTCCAACTACAGGCTTTACAACACCACCACTAGTTGATCCATAACCTCCTGTTTCGTTTCCTTCCACGTCACAAATTTCAGTTATTTCATGCAATTCTTCATTCAGGTCTGTTAATTCATGCAAATCTTCATTCAGGTATGTTACTTCATGGATATCTTCATTGAGGTATATTATTTCATGCAAATCTGCATTCAGGTTAATGTCCTCATTCAAGTCAATTTCAAAGGGTTTCCCTGTTTCTCCCAACTGCATCCATTGCAAATGGATATTTCTCATTTACACTAATTATTCCAAATCACATTTATTACATATGCCGTCACAAATAATTCGAGAATTCGGCCAACATACACTAAATGCGAGCTATGATGACACATTTATGACACATTTATGTTCAATTGCAACACAAGTTAATAGGAGAATAAATATCAAATTCTAAATGTAATACTAGTAGGTATAAAATCATATTTAACTTACACATTAAATTTTTTTTATCATGCTAGCACTAAATACTTCAGAATTTAATACTTTTCACTTCTACAGAAAAATTTAAAGTTGAAAGAATTTTGCCTTCCCCTTCATTTGCTTCAATGGTGTTGTGAAGCTATCCGACTCCATTTTTAGCTAAATCTGGAACCCCAAAAATGTCAACTACTTCATCCACAAATGTCAATTCCCAATGGTGACCTCGAAATTTTCGAGTTTTTCGTTGGTGACCTTAAGTTTTTTTTATTCCCACTGGTAACCCTTAATTATTGTTTTAATCCCAAATGTGACCTTATAGAGTAAAAACCGTTAGTTTCGATAATTTTTCATTAGATTAAATGTCTTGGTTTGCGTGCTTGAAAATTGTCTAAGTTTGCATGCCGCAAATATTGATCGGTTAAAGTTTTGGGGCTCATTTTAGCCCTTAAGGGCGAAATTTAAAGTCCAAATTGGTTTTCATGCCTAAAAATTGGCCGACTAAGGAATTGAGTGTCATTTTGGTCCTCAAGGGTCAAATTTGACGTCAAAATTGACAAAAAATGACCAAAAACACCTTGGATTGCGTGCCAATACATTAGTTCTAACAGAAAGTTAATGGAATTAACGGTTTTTTTTGCTTTGTAAGGTCAAGTATGGAACTAGAGCAATAATTGAGGGTTTACCAATGGGAATAAAAAAAACCGAGGGTCGCCAATGGAAGTCGAAAAGTTCTAGGTTACCATTGGGAATTTCACATTTTATTTTCAGTATTTTACCTGCTCTCGACTTTGAAACTTTTTATAAATTATTTTCTTTTCCTCACAACTCTTCTCTTCCAACAACTCCAACAAATAAACCCTTTTGCTTTTTCCAATTTTTAATTAGTTTTTAACTACTTTTTTCTTTTATTTTAATACCTACACCTCACCCTACACTGACACAAATACCTTTTTCATTTTTTGTTTTTTTATATATTGTACTTCAACAACGAGAAATGCGTCTCCTTTTTTCAATTTTGTAATGTTATAATATGTACTTCACGCCCTATAAATGCAGCTTCCCTTTTTGCTTTTACCCATTTATCAGGCACCCCCCAAAATTTTTGTTTTTGCTCATTAGTCCTTGTTAGTGGCTTTTTGGCCACTAACTGTTAATGTTTTATCACAACTCTTGTCATTACAACTGCATATAGTTTCCTTGTAATATTATCTCCTAAGACTTCGAGCATGATATGGTACATGCATCTGTCATGTGAATGTGATTTGAAATCGATTCAAGCCAAACTCCACCTACCCTCAGAAATCGAAGACATGATCCCTGTGCAAACAGTGACGAAAACAAGATGAAGGCGTATCAAATATGTCATTTAACATGTAGGAACAGATAAACCAATAAATTATAGAGAACCTGGTACTCATTTTGTTGCGCAACTGCAAACACAAGAAGAGACAAAAAAAGATTCATGATTCAAGCGGATCTTCCACACATCACCCTGAGAGTCGACTGCATGATTTTGCTTGAAACCCAACTGTTTATCGATGATGGAGCAACCACAAATGTTCGCAAATAGAAGCGCGTCCATGTTTATCAGTTTGGTTTGTTCGGTGTTCATTTCACCTTTGTAGATCACTTTCATGTATATTGTATAGGGCTGCCATTTAATCATAATTGTATTGATGAAATCATACTAGAAAACAAAATAGGGAAAAAACATTGCAGCTCCTTCATTTACGTCTACCTGAATGAAATGACATAACTTGAAATGCCCTCCTCATCTTAAAAAATTCAAAGACCCTACCTTGTCTAGTGTTTAGGAGCAACACATAAGATGATGGTTGATATATTTTCCAATATAATTAATCAACATTTAAATTTCGATTAATAAAATGTGACATTTTTAGTAATTTAAACTGTCATACTTATGTATGGAAATTCCTAGAAGAATTGAACAAACCTAGCGTTTGGCGAAGTGTTGAGCGATCAATTGACCTCTGAAAGAATGACAGTCATAATTAGAACTAGGGGGCACAAGCAAAGATCTATATTTCTCTCTCACCCTCTTCTCCTTCATAAGTTCAGGGTTTCTTCTTTGTGTTGTTCTTTTTAAGATCCTTGATATAAGATCAATCCAATTTTCCATATTTAGAGATGTGGCATGATGAATCTCACAATCAAAGAGTAATCAAACTTAAGCATCTCCTATGTCAAATTGCCCATCATCAATTTTCAATGGAAGAGTCACCCTCTCACAATTGGATCTCCAGGAAGAGAGTTTATATAAATTTCAAAATCGAGAGGCAAGATTTTCTAAGATAACGGAAAATCATAAGGTGCTCCTCATTCTCTCTTTTTTTCCAAGGAGACGGCCAAGAGGGGAGGCCTCACTAGGGTTTCCGCTCATCCTCAAATGTTTTGATGCTTTGCATAATTGTGCCATTATTATTTATATAATAATTTTGACTTTTTTAATCCTCGATCCAATCCAGCTTTTTCAAGTCCTTCACCATTGAACACCCCTATGTAAGATGGTGTATTTAAGACAATATTTTTAGGGCAAAGTTTTTATTCTATAGTTTCAAGTTATTATATTGGTTCTTCTCTATTCACAAGATAAAACTGATATTTTGAGAAAAGGAAACAAAAAACAGCTAATGATCATTCACGATTCCATAAATTGTACGTTTGGACTTTGGCCTAATATTGCCCAACCTGCCGCGTCTAATAACCAGGTCTAGTACTACACATGAGAGACAAAAGGATAACATTTGGGTGAAAATATATACCACTACTGGTTCACAATCATGATGGTTATACAATTAGCTCAATTCGCAGTACAAAGATAAAGGCATCAAAATAGCATACATGTTAAATTCACAACCTACCCTAAGCACTTGCACCTTGAGAGATGACAGCAGCTCATATGTGCCAGTTCTTTTATTAAGCTGCTGATTATTTGGTCCTAAACTAATTTTCCACCCTCAAATAAGATATTTGAGAGGCTTTAAAATCTTCGACAGTCTAATTAACAAAATACAAATTTTCCTCCCGAAGAAAAAGATCATTTGTACAAGCTACCCTATGAAGTTGAGAGAACCTCAATTATTTTTTGCACCCAGTTGGGAAGCCTAGCTAAGTGAATATACAAAGGATCTGTACAATCTGAGAAAGAACAGAAAACAAAGGTGCACAATAGAATCCTAACCTGCTAATGAAAATATACAAAGGGCTAACTCTGGTTCTTAATAATCCTAACAGTGCTGTAAAAGCGCTTGAGATCCTTCATCGCCTTCTCTTCTATCTGGATGGAACGGATAGAAGAGGGTGAATCCACCTCGGGTTTAAACCAACGGCTTGGTGTGCCAGAGTCAGAGGGTGATCCCTGCCCAGTAGAAACTGCAAATCCAGTTGTTCTTGTTTTTGGGCTATGTGCAAGAAACTGATTTTTACCCTGAAATCAGGAAAATATAAGGAGCAAATTAAACATGGTGGGAGAGTTCAATATTATTATGAGGTCAGCTAGGCCATGACCTTCCTCGAGCTTTATAGTTAAAGGTTATTATGAGATCTCAATAAAAGTTCTCAAATAAAATGACAACATTAAACATTATGCAAATCAATTTTATTTTTTCAAGAAAAAAAAAATCCTTTTTCAAGTCACAGGACATTATTTAATTAGCATATTAGTAATAACATCATTAGACTTGGTTACAATAAAATATATACCAAAATTCAGTATTTCAATATATCAATATGATAATGTCTTTGCCACCCCCATCCAGTAATAGTAACTTCAGGCTTCATCCCTGACAACTACCCTCGTCCTAACGTCAGAAATTCTTACTTGAGCAGCACAGAGGCATTAGCAACTGTCACTGCCTGACAATAACTTCTTAAACTTAAATCAAACATTTAAAAGGGTAACTTCAACTAGACCCACTAAACAATTTCTTACTAAAACAACAGGAAATCAAGACTCCAAACAATAACATGAAGAGGAGGACGTTCTTAATATTGCAGGACTTCTCAGCAGAAACAGAGAAGCAAAAGATGCCAAATGCTCAGTACAAAAAGATTGTGGACAACTTTCCACTACTCCTAAAGAAAAGGTTATAATTTCCAAATTAGACCATCCAAGAAAATGTATTACTTTTTCCAAAATACTACCATAATGGTATACTAGAGACAATCTTAAAGACTTAAACTACCCAGAAGATATTTCTGACTTGTCCAACTATCTCAAATTGCAACTTACCAAACCCATGGCACATATATCTGCAAAACTTTCCAGATTTCATAAAGAAACATCTTTTTCAAGATAGGAGGGTACTGAAACAAGAAGTACATGCACATGATGCATCTATTCAACTTTAGGCATGCACATATGAGCAAAAAGACAACAAAATCAGCCAATACTAACAAGATATTCAGTTTGGCTTTCCATTTCTGTACTCACTCTTGGAGAAGGAAAGGAGGCAAGTGTAGTAAAACAAGAAAGATGAATTAAAAGGCACCATAGCATTATTCATCAATACCTGCTGCATCTGTATGTCCCTAAGAGAAGGCCGAGAAAGGTGAGGTGGGGTTCCAGAAGCAGCCCAAGGAGGAGTGCTTTTGTCTCCATCCGATAGCTGTGATGTGCGAGCTGGCACCACGGGTATCGGGTTAGAAGCCAAAAAAGAACCTAGCAAGAGTTTTCCATTACTTGTATCAGGGAGCTCTTCCGGCTTATCTTTGATTCTAACAGACAACTTATTGGTCGATTTGCTTTGCTCATTTTGGATCTCACGGAGAGAGGCAGACATCTTTGAAACCTTAGATCCACCCCAAGCTGGACCTTCACATTTGGGTGACGGCGGTGGCGGTGGACTAACAACTTCTTTGCTAGGTTCATCAAGAGCACCAGTCAAAAACATAGAGAGTCCCCCCTTCCTGTTCTTCTTCTTGGTTACCACTGCCAATGAACCTTTACTCTTCACAGCACTCAGAGAGTCTTTCTTTTGAGAGAGATTCGGGGAACCTATGGCAATTGTATCTTCAGGTTCAGCTGCAACCTGTATTATGATGCCAGATTAGATCAAAATTCAGTAAATTAATAAAAAAATTAAACTTGCCCCGATACCCCTGTGAATACAAACAAGCTCCACAATGAATATATTTTGAGCGAATTGCATGACCAGCCAACCTGAAGCTAGTTGATTAATCATAATAAACTTACAAAACCATATATATATAGGATCAAAGATACTAAGCAAAAGACAGTCAAAAAAGATCTTAATTGTTCTCGTAGGACAACAGCTGCCAAAGTGTGGAACATCTACCTATTTCCTGCCTTTTGTCCTAACTACGTGTCTGCAGAAAGAAATGATCAAATTCCACTAACCACCACCTGATTGGACCTAACATCACAGTTTGCACACTCAAACACACATCTCATCAGTTTTCACAGGTTTGAAGCTAAAGCTATGCATGGCCAACAAGGAACAAACATATACAAAGAAGAATGCATAGGAACTATCACCTTTGCCTCATTCAACTTCGAGACATCGAGGTCCACAGCAGCCTTCAAAGGGCTTGACTCCAATTCGGTACCGGAGTAAGTATCAGTCTGACGTTCCTTTTGTTTGCTCTTTTTCCTCTGCTTTTTTGAAATCCCGACCTTACAGGCCCTACCATCTGCTACAGCCAAAGCTGATGATTTTTCCGTTACTGTCTCAATAGGAACACCCAGCTCTATAAGTGAACTCACTAGCGCAGGTCTCGATTGTAGCTTTGCTATCTGCTGGTCATCAAGGACATGCCCCTTGGATTGTTTCGCCTCAAGAACCTCAATCTGTTGCAACTTTTTCCGCAAAACTCTAATTTGCTTGCATGATTCCTCATCACCATCATTTAAGGGCTGCAGAAAGTTACCAAATCTACGATAACCAACTTTCTTCGCCGTGTCTGCCACAGTGAGGTTATCCCTGGTCCTTGGAGACTCACTATCACTATTTTCCTCATCACTGTTTATGACAGCAGGAAAAGTAGCTGTTGGAGTAGGAAGTCGACGGTAACTCCATGACTCAGACGATCTCCTATCCAGCAGCTTCTCAATATGAACTAAGATATCCGGCGAAGCAGTAACAACAGCACTTAATGAGACCATAAAAATATAGTCAAGGTTGCGGATGACAATCTCCTGCAAGTACATTCCATGTCAGATAGAGAAATGATATTGCCAAACGCCATATAAGGGAACTTTAACATTCTACATGACATGCAAGTTTCTGTTCAAAAATTTAGTTATGACCAGTACACCAGTTGCATCATGTTCCAATTTTATTGACTGAAAACCTCTCTTGATTTTTCTGCTCACACGTGCAGCTAATGTAAAGTAAGCTTCCTTTGTCCACACAGAAATCAGCTGATGCTATTTTTTAAAGTGAGCTAGCGCGCAAGAGCAGTTTGCCTTTTGGCTGAGATCAACAAGCAACCTTCATGTAACCTTTTCAAATTTTGTATGCATTAACTAAACTCTGAATATTGCCAAAAGGGACGCAAAGAGAAGAAAAGGAAAATGACACCATCTATATAAAGTATGGTTGAATCATTAAATCAGTCCCAGGCAGCACAAACTTTCAGTTTCAAATTCACCTAAGCAGCAACCCGCATTTTCATGAGAAAAATGAAGGGTCCCAGAATCCATTTGCACCTGTGGTGGAAACTGGAACCTCAAGAAATAAGAAGTTGGCATGGTGCAAAGGCAATGTAGAGTGTATAATGTCATTGTATTGACAGTGTTCAGTAATATCAGTATCATTAAACATATCAGGACTACACATGGTCATGAAAGATTAAAGCACCAAACATCAAATGTGGCACTGAAGTCCCCTATTTAATTGCCTGTTCAAAAGAGCCTCTTTACAATTGCATTAATAAGGCTAGAATGCATCTTTAACTTGTATAATAAAGTTGGTTAAATCTGACCACCATAACCAGTCTAGACAGTAGACATTCCCCTCTTACAGAAGTATGATCCCAACTAATTGAAAACTCCTTCCAATAAAAAATCTCGAGGTTTGTATTGCACTCTTGTAGGATGAAAAAACTGTGCTACATGAGGCCTTTACAGCAGGACACGTATTATCGAAAAACAACAACAACAACAATGTTAGAGCCTTAATCCCAGTAAATTGGGGTCGGCTACATGAGTTCTTGGGAGAAGATGACAAAAAGATAATAAAGTGCCAGCCACACTCCGTCAACCAAAGTAAAAACCCCCGTAGAGTACAATGAAAAAAATCAAGGAAAACTGCATCCCACAAACCTCATGAACGTTAATCCTATTCGTGAAACTTATGTAGTTCCTCTCTAATGACAATTAAACATGCATTTTTTAGGAAACACAAAATGGGAGCTTACACATTTGCAGCATATATCACTCTTTCCCCAATGTCAGATTCTAACGCCCTTAGCAAACTATATAATTCTATTAAAATCCAATAAACATTAGAAATCATACCAAAACTTATCACCTCTAATCTCACATAAGTTAACAGCCACAGTACCATAGACAATGAAAATCATCCAATTATCATTGCAGATATTGGAGGCTTGGAGCATAATAGAGACTTATAGTAATACCTCACAGTAGTTCCGGAGGTCATCTGCTCCCAATGTATCTGCAATTTCCAACATTTGCAGAGCATTACGTGGTTCTACCAAGCACTGTGCAGCCACTTTCTCACAAAGGCCCTTTAAACTCGGCACTAACCTGTCACCAACATCCTCCTTCTCCAAACTAGATTTAGCACTGTCAGACTCCATGTCATTGTACATGAATCCCCCATCTAAGTCTCCCAATACATAGTTGACAGCAAGGCTTGGATTTTCACAGTCCTTGACAGGATAAGCAGGATGATAAGTGGAACCAACAATCAGTAAATGTGTTTCGCCCACTGAAACCGTGGTTGCCCTTTTTACACCATGTAGCCTAGTTACTGCTGGTGGCTTCTCCTTACATTTCTTCCCGTCCCACATGTAAATCTCACCAGTAGATGTAACTGCCGCATGCCAGTACTTCCCAGCAGAGATACTGACAATTTTCCTTCCGTTCAGATAATATAACTGCGAAGACAGAAAATAAAAAAGAAGAAAATATACTAATGTTGGTAAATATTCTGCTATAACAATGACGTCGAGAAGACAGACTCCATATTTAAAATACAAACCTGCTGGCATTTAAGGTCAGGATCAGATGAATCCCAATAAAATAGGGTTCCATCATCAGTTAAAGCCATGCAATGCACCATACCTGCAGCAACAGAAATCACATGAAGTCGTTTCATCCTGTGAAACTTCATTAAAGCATTCCCATGTTTCTTCAAATTCCGGGAAATGATCACACGTCTTGGAGTTACAAGTCGATGACCCCAAGTGAATACCTACAGCCAAGGGCAACAGAACACCATTAAAATGTCTAGCAATCCAAAAAAAATTGCAATTTTTTGTCAAACATGCATACCTCTCCATCTGCGCCCAAGACCACTGTATGATATTTTGCAGCGCTTACTGCTGTAAAGAACTTGCCTTTCAAATATTCAACCAATCTTGGAATATTATTGGAGCCAGAGTTTGAGGTACCATAACCAAGTTGCCCTTCCTTGTTACAACCCCATGTGAAGACTTCACCAGCCTCAGAAACAGCAGCAGTGTGCTTATTTGCCGCAGCAACAGCCACTATTTTCGCCTTGAGAGAACTAATCCTTCGGGGAGTAGGTTGGGTGTCTACAGAAGCATAGCCAAGTTGGCCCTCTGGAAATATAGATCACCGGAGATAATACAGAATATACATAAGTGACGATATAAGTAATAAGTTTGACTTCCAGCAGTAATGCAATTTGAAGTAAAGAGAATATTAAATAAGCAAGCAAACGCAGTAGATGCGAACAATTTTACCCCCACTAAGCACCAACTTTACACCTTAAATATACGGCTATACCTCTATTGGATCCCCAAGTGAAGACTTCTCCACTTTCAGTAGCAACAACGGTGTGATGTTTGGCAGCAGCAACTGCCTTGACCCGTCGAGAACCAAGGCCTGAAATCACTTGTCTGGGTGTAATTACTGCAGCTTGTCCACTACAAGTAGACAACACATCCAGAATATCAGCAATGTACATTGTAAATCCATCAGTTCATTAAAATGCAAACACAGAGCACAACTCAAAATGCAAAGCGCAATAACACAGGATACTCTTGTTATCTTTATGAAACTATGATATATAATCCTTTAAGATAGTCACAAAACTCTATGCCAAAACACTGTAAAGAGGGCGTCTTATAAATCCTTAATCTGTTAGGTGAACCCGGCCTCAAATGCTTGGGTCTTGAAAGCATTGTTTGACACATAACCGGAAGTTAGCAACCCAAATATAACCAAACTCTGATCCATTTGACAGGTCTTTTAAAAAGGATCCAATTTTCTAAAATTGAGCATAGCCCAATATACCTGCACAAACCGCCCCCTCCCCCCCCCCAACACCTCAAATCAATTTCTATTTTGAACACTTTTTCTCTCTTAAAAGATCATTTGTCTCTAGAAGTGTAGAGGCCCCTCAGTTGCATACAGACGGGTACGGTTACGGGTCCAAATTTAGGTACGGAGGCGGAGAACGGCAAGATTTCGACATTTTAGGACACACATATGCGTATCCATACAGGAAACCTACCGTATCGGGTACGGGTACGTGACCTGAAACCACTTTGGGTCTTAGAAAAAAGGAATAGTCGTTAAGAATTAATCTTAGCCCTTTAATTTATTAACTACCAAACACGCCAATCATTTGTATAAATGAATGTAACATCTTTTTAAGGATGGTAGGGATTTTTCCATAAGTCCAAATGTAGGTCTCCTTGTGGTGGATTGCTCAAGAAGGTACTAAGGTAGATAAATTATATTTTTCTGCCATCACGATGAGGATAGAGGTTATCTTCTCTACCATGGAATTAAAAGCTACAAGAGTTTCCATGACTCAAAAGAAAAGTTGTCTCTTTCACTTGTTAAGATCTTTAAGCTTTAATGCTATTTAGATTCGCATGGAAGGTATCCCTCTCATCTACAATAAGCGAAAGGTATAAAAAGTAGGTAGACAAATATAACTAACTCAAAAATAGTTTGTGGCGAACTCTTCCACAGTTTGCACAGTAGACAAAGATACATCCATGCATAAAGTCCACCCATTCACTCTTCCCCTTGTTCACAATAAGAAGGATTACAGGAAATCAGCACAAGTCTACACTTTCAGACGGTCCAAGGACCAACCTCCATATAGATATTTCATGAAAGAAAGAAAAAAGCTACCTAACATAAATAAATCCCTTCAAGCCCTTTGGCTTATTATAAACAAGAGGGAATCCTTACACACACATCAAGATAAAAATTGAAAAATCTCACCGACTTAGAAACATATCATTACTTCAGGAACCAATCGAGCTCCTTTGCAGCTTATAACTCAATGGCAGACGAAAAATCTACATCCTCATCATGCCAATGAAAAAAATAGTCCAAAAAGAATGAACGGTGGAGAATGGAGATCATAACTTAATCAAATTAATGAGTTATGCCTAGATCTAGGAAATATGATCCTCTCCCCTCTCTGATTCCACAACAGCTAGATATTAAATAAAAGGGTTCGGACATTCAATCTACGCCATCCATATTTAAGTCAAGCACCTTTTTTTGGTATTGAAGGACTAACTAGATCCTTTAGATTTCTTTTGATTTTCTTTATCTATGGACGAGGAAGAGAGAGAACAAAGATTTTCTCCTTTCTTTTTCTTTAAAGAAATGGAAAAATTGACTAGTATAATCTCTACTATTGGCATTCCGCTAAAAATAATCCCAACAATGAGTTATTTCAAAAAAATCTCAACTATATGAGAGGCCTTCCAAAAATGCACCGTGACCTGAACAAACCGGTTTAGCAAGTTGAAAGTGCCGCGTGTCGTACTCTTATTGACCATCTACTAAAGTTTTTTATTTTGAATTTTCTTATCACCTCCCTTACCCTCTTCCCCCCCCCACCCGACTGTCACTCCCTCCCTGACCACCCCAACCCCCTCCCCCAAAAAAACCCCACGCACTGCCACCCCTCCCTCGACCTCCCCCACCCCACTGCCACCCCTCCCTGACCTCCACCACCTTCCAGAAAGAACCCCACGCACTGCCACTCTATCACAGACCTCCACCACCCCCTGAAAAAAATCTCCCACGCACTGCCACCCCCCTTCCCACCCACTGTTCACATGGTGGTGATGGAGGCAGTGGATGGCAAGCATCTTCTTCGTCAAAACTTAAGGTGTTTGGAGTAGGTAATTGATCAGAAGAACCGCAAAAAAGACAGAATTAGAGCTTCTGGAATCAGATTCCATGCTAGAAAGGGGAGAGCTTTCCTTGTCCAATTCGAAGAAAAGGCTCCCATTTTCACCTCTGGGTTTCGTGCTTGGATCAAGTTGAGGCTGAGATTTACCCGATTAAAACCGCTGATTCAAGTTCTTTGCATCGATATTTTTAACCCTGTGCTTTGGCTGTTGTTGTGCCTTTGATTATCCTTGCTGTTATCAGAATTAAATGTGGCATTGGCATTGCTGTCGAGATCAGCTAATCCATTGCTGTAATTAGTAGTCACCGGAAGCACAAAAGTAGTAGGGGTAGTAGTGGTGGCTGATTTTTTCAGGGGTGTGGGAGGGGAGGCCTGATTTCGGGGGTGCGGGAGGAAGAGGAAGGGGAGAGGGGGTGGTGGGTAGAGAGGAGGTTTGGTGGCAGTGGCGTAGGGGAGGAAGAGGAAGGGGAGGGGGCTGGTGGGTGGGTGGATGGTAAAAGGGGTGAGAGTGAAGGAGAGTGAAAGAAGAGGAAAATAAGAAAAAATTACCTGTTTTACAGGTGACTAGCATTTGTGGAAAACCTTCCCTATAGTTGGGATTATTTTAACATAACACATAGTTGGGATTATTTTTAGCGGAACGCCAATAGTAGGGATTATTCTAATCAAATTTTCCTAAAAAATTGTGAAACCGATATACTTTTTTTTTCTTGTAATATATATTTTCTTTAAAGTGCAAATTTCAACATTGTAAAGGTAAAGTGAAAATTGTAAGCCAAGAAAATGTGTTCGCTATAATATGCTATATAGATTACATTGGTAGATATTGTGTTGTAAGCTTATTCACAAATATTTATTTTAAAGTATTCCCTTCAAGAATATCTCTAACACACCCCTTAGACCTTGTCAATAACCCCCTTACAAGCACCTCCTAACACATAAACTCTTCCATATTTTGTCAACCTAAGATCAAAAGACCCATCAACCACTCTTCTTTTTTCTTTATTGAATATTTCCCCAGCAACCACTTAATAAATCAATATTTAATAAATTAAACTCTAATTCATAAAAAGAAACAACAAGAAATCTAAACCACAAAAAACAATTCTGTTGAGAATTGAGATTGATAGAATGGACAGGAATAATTGTGAACTGTAACGGTTTATCATTCGAACTGAATTTAGAGATCATGAATATCAAAAAATTTATAATTATGCAAGATAGATTCACCAATCAAAATATTAGAGAGAAAATATATATTTAGAAAATCATTCTACATGATACTTAAAGGGGAGAGGCAGAAGAGTATACATAAGTGTGTCTACCTGTGAATGTCAAACTCTGGATGTCCAAGACGGCCACCCCTTCCAAATCCCCACGTATAGAGTTCTCCACGACCAGTAACTGCTACACTATGGAACTTTGAAGCAGAAATTAACTTAATAAATGAACCATGAAGCGCGTCCACTTTGCATGGTAACTTTTGTATGTGAGCATTTCCAGTTCCAAGTTGGTAGTTAGTACCACTGCCCCAGCTAAATATCTCAGTAGTAACTGTTAAAAGGAAAAACATAATTCAATCATCCAATCATGACATACAATAATCACTGAAAGACAGTTAAAACAACCTGAAGCACGCTGATTGCCCAGGATCTGTGACAGAGGTCCAGAAAGGAGATCGATTGGGGTTCGTAATTTGGAGTCCTCTATAATAGTGGAAGCCCCAGACTGCAGGAGAACACTTGCCACAGCAAGGTGACCAAAATGCAGAGCCCTGTGGAGACTGCTCCATCCCGATTCTCCATCCTGAAAAACGAGCACGAGGAAGATGAACAAGAGGCAGAAAAGGGGGATTTAATGGACATCCCTTTTATTTGTCACCTAAAATCCTTTACCGAATGCTATTAAGAAATAAGGACATGCTCAGAGGATGGCTAGGATGAAAATAAATATGTCCAAGCGGTAATACAACCCAAAAACATCTGCATCTGACCCACAAATACAAGTCAAAATGACTAAGGTTCCAAGTTAAATATGTTCTACAATACAAATAGTAGCGTCCAAACTTAGAAAAGGTCTCCCACCATAACTACAATTGGAGGAGTTAAATCCAAAACTAAACTAGATATTATAGAGAGGGAAACGCACCCTAGCATCAGGGTCAGCACCAGCTGCAAGTAGCCTTCTAACAACAGGAATGTGATTTCTCCAAGTAGCAATATGAAGAAGAGTGGCGCCACATGCATTCCTTGAGTTGATATTACCACCATTCTTCTTCAGTTGGGCCAAAGCTAATTCAACATCAGCCAAGCAGCCTTTGCTCACAACAAGCCATATATCTTTCTGAGTCCCACCTAAAATAGATTTGCGTCCATGACTTTGAGGACTGTGCTTGTGTCCTTGGGGTGATAACGAACCTTCTACCGACATTGCTTTGAGCTAAAAAGCTTCTGTGCGATGAGTTGAAAATTAAAATCCAAAACGTTTTAACCGGCAATGAACTTCACCAAGGAAAACAAAAACAATCCCCTACTGCAAACCTATATAGAAAATAAGTTGGGAAAATACACAAAGATGCACTGTCCCTCTAAGAAGATTGATGCTGCTAGTCCATCTCCATGATTGCTGAAAGGAACAGCCTGTTCAGGCTTAATCAAAACTACGCCATAATTTAAGTGAAAGAAATAGAATCACAAAAGGAATATCATCATCAAAGGAAACCTTTAAGACACTGTTATCATCGCCATATTCTCCAACAAAATTATGAAAAGATCAGTACACGATCCAGTTGCTAGTTCTCATCAGAATTATTGAGGCATCAACATCTCCAGATCAACTAATATGTGCTGCAAATAAAAGTCATCTGTTAGGTCAGCACATAATAAGAAAATTACCAAAAAAAAAAAGCTTAGAAATTATCTACAAAAACATTGACACCTAATACAGGATATCATCAAAGGACTCATCAGAAAACAGAATTTAGGTAACAGAACAGCTAAGACGAAATGGAAAATTGTGGGTCATCTACAAATAACACATTGGCATGATATTTTTAGCCAGAGAATAGACAAGCTCACAAACTCAATTTTAGACTTCTGGCCTGCAACAGTGTAGGTTCACTCAAATTTCTTAAACATGAAGTCCCTAAGCAGCTCCTGTCTCGCAGTTTCTAGGTGTACTAGATAAACCCATAGCCAAATTTAGCACAAGTATAGAGAAGTACAGAACTGCATACATATGCATCAAAATAATAATAGCACCACAATTCTTTTCACAGATTGAAATTCATTTCACCCAACAAAAGAGTAAAACCCCATTAACATCTCCCCAAGTCATTTGCATACGAAGGACAATATATATGAATGTAACATATCATGAACTCAAAAAACTCTATCAACTTCCATAACTATAACCATCAAGGTTTAGATCACACATGGAAACTAATTCCCTGTCCCTTAAAAACCATTTCAAATTTCCAATTATTTGTGTTAAAAATGTCAGAAAAGTTAGTTTAACTAATTGAGATTTCCAGGAATCCTATTAATTCAGAAAGAGCCAGTCAAACTCTAACAATTTAAACTTCACATCCAAAAAAATACTGGGCAACACAAATCCAGCAAAATTAACAAACAGAATAGACAAAGGACAATGTAGCAAGCAACATCAATGATCCCAGAAAAAACGTAATCTTTACAGTTTATTAACAACAATTATCATCAAACTACAATGAATTTAACATGTACTACTACATTGGATCTACCAAGTTAAAATCAAACACAACCCAATTCAGAAAATCGAGAAATTAACACCCAACAAAAGGCAAAACAAAATGTTAACTGATAAATGTCATAATGTGCATTCAAAGCAAACCCATCAAACAACATATAAATCCCATTACACCCAACAAATACAACAGAACAATAAATTGTAAAAATTCGAAGAAACATAAATTTACAAAAAACAAGAATTACCCATATGAGATTTAAGGGAAGGGAAGTAAAAACCTGAATTAATTCGGAGAATTGAAGACGGTTGAAGAAATAGAAATGAGTAAATCAGCGGAAAAATTAGCAAGTACTAAAATTTCTTTCTCTTTGTTTGAAAATGAGGCAGTGCTATTATAATAATGGTGATTATAAATCTGAATTGGGTTCACAAACAAAAAGAGTAGAGAATCGGAATATGCCTTCAAACCCAAAAGAGTATAAACGGAGAAAACAGAGGCGAGGAGAGAGAAAATCAGGATCGGGTCCAAGGGCCCAAGGGTATTTTTGGGAAATGGGTTAAATTTCGAGGTGCAACGTAGATTGGAATTATTAATGGACACAAATGCCATCAAAGAATATCCTTGTGTTTTACGAAATTCGTATTAACGTTTAAATTGCTTAGAGATACAACGTTGAAATTTCAAAAATATCGAGTACAACATAGAATTCCGTAAAATACAGGAGCACTACGTAGAAAAACTCTTTCTTTTTTGGTATTTGGGTTATTATATGGCATCTGCCTCTCCTAGTATTTTTTTAAAAATTTTGGATTTGTATCCGACTTTAAAAATTCCAAATCGTATTATTGAACTTTTAAAATGTATCCTTTTTTTTGTGGCAACTTAACACCTTTTAAAAAAACTTTTATAATTTTTCTGACAATTTAAGACATTTAAATGAACTTCCTTGTAAAATACAACCTTGGCCTATTTTCATGCGTTGATCCACCGATTTTGGTGTTAAACTTAGGGTTCGTTTGATTCAACTTATCTTATCTTATCTTATTTTTTCTAAAATAAGTTAAATTAAGTTGAACATTTATCTTATTTTATCATATCTTATTTTTGAAATAAGTTATAATAAGTTGAACAGAACAGAGTCTTAATGGAACCATTGAGACACATTTTAAAGCTTAGAGTTATTGCTTAGGATTTTTTACAAGTTGGGATTGGATATCAGATATGGAATTCCAAAAAACACCATGGTGTGCTACAACCTATAGGGCA